>CM063289.1:5046628-6246628 GCA_032173965.1 Sitta carolinensis
CAAATGGCAGCAGCTTGGGAAGAGGGAAAAGGCTTCAATGGATGAAAGTGCCATGACCAACGGGCTGAGAGATCCCACCAAAATCTGCCTGTCCCTGCTAATTTCCCTTTAATATAAATGCTAAGCCACCTCATCACCAGAATCCATGTAAAAGACACTTCCAAACCCCATGTGTTGGACAAACAGGAGAAATCATGGATGATAAGTTTGCTCGAGGACATCAGTGCTATTTTTGTGGCTCTTCCTTGTTATTCAGTGGTGCACAGCAGGAAATCTTCTGCATGACAAAGGAGCTATTAAAGATCCAGGCTTGTATTTCAGCTTGTGGCTCTGCAGTTATCCCCCTCCAGTCCTCACCATCCCTCACTGCAGCTCTAAACCCCCTGTGAGCTCATCCTACAGCTCATTTCTATTTATTTTGTCTGGTTTGCACTTAGATTGGGATCTCTTCAAGGCAAAGGCTCTTGAGGCAGATTGATTTTTTTCAGTATGGATCAGATCTTCAGGCTTTTGTTGTCACTTCTACTATGAATACAATAGAAGGTGCAATATCATTTGCAATATCTAGAATGGACAAAATCCTTTTAGGGACATTTTGGAGGTGCATTTACCCCATAATTAAACATTTAAAAACTAACACTATGGCATGTTTCATGACCTCACTCACAATCTTAAAATGTAACCAACCTTCAGGAGCTTCAAGAGTTTAAAGTGCAAAGATACTGAACTACAGGTGGTGTAGAATTCTGAAAAAAGTTGTAAAGAAAATGAGCTCTTTGCCATTTGTCATCTGTCCTCAGTAAAAAATTAATTTTCTCTCTTCATCATTCATTTCCATTGATTAATATCATCACCATTCCCCTAATGCCATCATGACCCTTGTTCCCTTGGTTCATTTAGAGCCCCTGAGTGTGTGTTTGGGAGGACTTTTCTTTCAGAGGGTCTTTGTACCTTTGCTTTTTCATTTTCACCAGGTGAAAGCATCTGGTCTTTCTAGAAGGGACAGATAAACCTCTCTGAGATTGCCTAGTGCATTGAAGAAAACTCTGTGTTTTTTGTATATATATATATATGTATATATGTAGGGGGGATAACATATATTTTAAGTATTTATATAAAGCATACTAGAGACCTTGTTAATGATAGAATTGCTCCCGAGCCTTTAGTGTCTCACTGTGATTATAATCCAAAATTCTTAGGATGACTCTTTTAAGAAAGGTAAATATGCCTTAAAACACTTGCCTTTGTAGTCTCTGAAATGGTATACATCACTTGTCAGAAAAACAGGTTCTTTAACAGATCCTTTTTTCTTCTCCTACAAGGAAATCTTGTCTGCTCCAATCCACTTTTGGTTATTCTTGTGAACACTTAGGAATTCTTTGTGAAAGACAAGGTCCTTAAATTAATTTCTTCTGCAGCAGCCTGTTAGTTTTACAAAGGAGGAATTAAAAGTGGGCCAACGTGCTGGGTATTTTGTTAGCTTTTTATTGTTTTGGATGGGCTTGTGTGTGTGTTTTTAATTATATTTCCTTAAATAAAGATTGCAAGGTATCAAGGAAGCTGTTCTGCATGGGGAGATTTTCTTTCCCCCCTTGAATATTATGGCATACCAGTAAGGGCTGAACTCATCAGAGGGAGATTAACTATGGAGGAAAACAGCATTTCAGGAGTAACATGGTCTTTTTTGTGCAGTAAGAGTTGTCACTGCTTCGGGCTGTGATTCAGAGTTGCTGTAGCAGTGCAAATCACAATTCCACATCTTCCAAGGGGGAACTTGGGCCCCTCACTCTGTTATCTATACTAATTTTTCTATTATGCAGTTTAACTTGTAGAAAATTGCTCTTTTTTTCAGCTATTTTATCACCTTCTATATTGCATTTCAGGCTGTGGGTTTGATTGCTTAAGGAAGACAAAAATGTGCTAGGAAGTACAATCACTTGATATTTGTTATAAGCATTATTGCAAGTCTGTCTCCTAATTTATATTATAGACATGCAACTATTGGCCATTTATTTTAATACTTTCCTTGTTTATGACTGTTACACAAGTGACATCTTATTACAAGTATTATACATTATTAAGTGAAGTGAAATATGTGTTGTTTTTAAAACAGCAGGATCCAACTTTTCTAGACAGCCTTTAATTTTCCTTCAGAAATTTAAGGGTGTCCATGCAATTTATTTGAACATACCATGACAGAAAACCAAACATCTCTTCTGCAATGTGTTTTTTGCCTGTATTAAAATTTTAAGGGTTTGCTCAAAATTATAGTTATTTTCAGTTATTATAAAATTAGAGAAAAAAGCACACTGATCTCAAAGTCTTATTTTGGATTTATTTTTTTCTTTTAATAATGAGATAAGTGAGGTATGAATACAGAACTGAGTTTTGTATTCTTTAATTAATGCCATTACTCTTGTCTGAGAGATTCTTGCTTTGCTGTAATCCTTCCGGTTCTACAAATGGAACAAAATGTCAGATTATTGCTGTTTATATTACAGTAGCTTTTAGGGATAACTACATTTATAATCCAAATAGGAAAAAGCAGGGAAAATATAAGGATCATTATCAAAGGAAAGAGCAAGTGATTGGTCCATAGTCATCATCACACAGAAATAAGCCAGGAATAAAAGCAGATTTTCCCCAGTTCCACATTTATAGCTGCCACAAATTTTGCAGAAACAGATTTGTATTTGTTTGTTTGTTTGATGTAATCAGGGATTTGCCTCTGCTACTGGCTGTTAATGAGGTTCTGATTTACCTGAAATAATGAGGCTTAATTCCAGAAACTCTGGAACTGATGGCTGCATTTTCTGATGCTAAATCTCTTTTCATATCCTGATTTACCCCTTACCATGATTAAAACTTTGGATGCTTTTGTCAGCAGTGGGGTTTTTGTGGGTCTGTTAGGGTTTAGTAACCCTACCAATTACCCTTTTACTTGATTTTTGATTATCCTACAAAATACTGGAATGCTTTAGTCCAGAAATTATCTCCAGTCTCTGAAATTTCTATTTTATTCCTGTTTTGAAGAAAATACTCCAAAAACATGGATGCTGCTTCCTCCTATCTGAAGCACAGCATTAAACACAGAGGAGTCTGTTCTCATCTTCAATAGAATTTGTGACCTGCTACATTACATACAAGAGCTTTCAGTCAAGGCTACTTTTTGATTAATTCTAGAATTTCTACTGCCTACTAGAGCTGCTGTACATCTTGTTATTGTTGCCAGCACAGTTCACACAAATAACTCAGACTATTGTGCATTTGGCCTCAAGATCTTGGCAAGGAAATCCAGTTGGTCTCAGTACCTGCTACTGGCTCCCTTCCTCCTAGAGATTAAATATTGAAATTAGGTTTATGCCAGCTATATATGCACGTTAAAATTCAAAGAACTCCCTGAATTAGCTACATTTACGCTTCCATATTAAATTATTCAGTGAAAGGAATTTTCATTTCAAAATCCTATTTAACTTTTGTCTTTTTTTCCAAGTCAGAGTGTTCCTTCACTTCTTTTTTTTTAACCTCTACCTTATGGTCTGCTGAACACAGAGCAGAGCTGCCAGTGGCCCTTGCTCTGCCTTAATGTGAGCATCTTTTGGGGCTAATAAATCCTGCTGGGAGGGAAAGGCTGGCAGAAATGCAGGGGAAATACACTGGGCAACATCAGTACAGAATGAGATGTGAATGGACTTGTATGAAATATGAAGAGAGACTTTTAAAGAAGGCCTGTAGTGAGGTGACAGAGGGCAGTGGTTCTAAAAAGAGAAGGTAGATTTAGACTGGGCATAAAGAAAAATTCCTTTTAGGATGAGGATGGAGAGTCCCTGGCACAGGGTGCCCAGAGCAGCTGTGGCTGCCCCTGCATCCCTGGAAGTGTCCAAAGCCAGGCTGGATGGGGCTTGGAGCAACCTGGGATAGTGGAAGGGTCTCTGCCCATGGGGAGGACTGATTGGATTATCTGAAAGGTCCTTTCCACCCTAAACTGTTCCAGGATTGGCTACAGATATGTGCACAGCATTAGCAAACCCTCATCTTACCTCTCCCTGTAAAAGTAAAGGCAGGACTGTGATTGCTTTCAATTTGTTCATTATGAAGTTTCCACAGTTTTTCTTCACACAAAAAAAAAAAAAAAAAAAAAAAAAAAAGATGATTACATTTCAGTAATTTTTTTTACTTTTCTAATGGCATAAAGGGGTTATTAACCTGACTGTTACAGTGGAATTTAGTTAAGCCTTATAGTTACTTTTTTTTTTTTTTAATTATTTATTTATACTTTAAGATACATCTGAAAAATTCCACCTAAAATTCCACCAAAAAATTACACAAAATTAGTGGTTAATCTGTGAGCCAAGGGCAGTTTTTCACCTATCTAACACTAAAAACAAAAGCCCTCATATATATTGATACGCAACAGGTGAGTGGCTCCGAGAAGCACACGTTGGTTGGCTGGTTTGGAGGATTTTGGTGGGATTTTGTGCATGTGTGTGCCAGGTTTTTCCTTTACATGGAAACTCTTAATTTTCCTAAGAGCTCCGATTCCTTTCACTCTACAGTTGATTCCATTAATTAATTTTCTGTGTATTTCCTTTGTCCCTGCTGCACTTTGGATCATTATTTAGTAAAAGCTTTCAAAGCTTGTCTCTGATTTGTCTCCCTTTACATAAATATTTGGTTCTATAAAGCAGCTTGATTGCCAATTAAACATACCACAATGGTCATTAGGGCTGTGTCAAAAGAATCTTAATTTTTTTTTAAAATATAATTATTCTTCTGGGGGGGTGTGTGGCAGAAATATTTCATATTAGAAAAATTTTACTATAAGAATTATAAGGGTGTAACACCAATGTAGTTAAAACTACAAAGCTTTGTAAATCAATTCATAACAGACCAACTAGAAATAGCCTCTGAAATATTACATATTTTAGTGCCAAAATATTGTTTAGCTTGAAATATCGTGAAACCCATGGCAGTTTTCTCTGTAAGATGCAAAACATTTCAACCACTTAGTGCAGGGGCTTAATTCCTCTACTTCCCATAATATAAAGAGTATATGGAATTTAAAAGGAAGGACATGTATTAATAATTTTAAACTATACTGTACGAGCCCTGAGGGGCTGAGGCAACAGCTGCAGAATGGTGGCACGAGGTCTAGGGGTTCTGGAAAGACTCTCATTAAACATGATTAACAGGGAAAACAAGGTATTTTGTCTCTATAATTCAAAGCAGATTCAATTTTGATTGTGACTATCCCCAGCAACATAATCCAGAACCGTGCTCCAGGTTCACCCAGTCACCATAGACTATCCTCACATTGAGATTTATTTCTTTAGTTACTGCATCCACTTCAATGCTGGAAGCAATTTTAGCATATAGACAATGTTTCCATTAAAATTTCATGCTAATTAATATCCTTTCTGTGTATGCTCACAGGCATCCCTTAGGTAGAGCTCCCTCTTTCCTTCACATGCATTTAGAAAATCATCATAGTCCTTCCCTGCTTTACACTACTCGTTTTGTTCACCATGGTCCACATAGCCCACACCTTTGGATCAGCCTTAAAGCACCTGGCTCAGGTGGAGCAGCTGTGAAATTGTGAGATGTGAATTCAGAACAGCTGCACTGCTCCTCTTTGCCCTCTTTGGGAGCAGGATTTGCAGCATCACCCAGAGTCTCCCTGCCACACCTGTAACATGAGCTACAGTAAAATGATTTCTGCACATTTATTTGAGTGGTGGTTAATTTTGTAAGGCTGAATAAACTCAAAATATTCAATCTTCTAACGACAGAGAGATTGAGGCCTCCCACAGCATGTTTGCAGGTGACACTGAGCCAAGAGTGCAGGGGCACCCCTGAAGGATGGGATGACATCCAGAAGCTCCAGAAATTCCCATGGGAATCTCAAGAGGTTTAACAAGGGCTGCACCTGGGTCAGGACAATCCCCAGGATCAATCCACGTGGGGAGGAGCAGATGGAGCAGCCCTGGAGAAGGACTTGGGGGTGCTGTGGGTGAGAGCTGGAGCTGCCCCAGCCCAGAACCCCTGGTGCCAGGGCTGAGCCCCCAGTGTGGGCAGCAGGGCAGGGGGGATTCTGCCCCTCAGCCCGCTCAGGTGAGCCCCCACCTGCAGAGCTGCCCCAGCCCTGGGGCCCAGCACAGGAGGGACCTGGAGCTGCTGGAGAGAGTCCAGAGGAGGCACCAGGATGGGCAGAGGGATGGAGCAGCTCTGCTGGGAGAGCTGGGATTGTTCACCTAGAGAAGAGAAGCTTTATGATGACCTCACTTGTGCCAGAAAGGAGTCCCCAGGAAAGAAAGAGGGAAACTATTTCCAAGGGATGGAGTGACAGGACAAGGGAGAATTCCTTCCTACTCCCAGAGGACAGGCTAGATTAAATATTAGGAAGGAATTCTTCTCTTTGATGTGGGGAGGCCCTGCCCAAGGTGCCCAGAGAAGCTGTGGCTGCCTCTGTATCACTGGAAGCGTCCAAGGCCAGGCTGGACAGGGCTTGGAGCAACCTCGTGGAAGGTGTCTCTGCCATGGCAGGGGGTGCCACTGGATGAGCTTTAAGGTCCCTTCTAACCCAAAATATTCTGTGGTTCTGTGATTCTACAATCACTCACTGCTCTTCTGGCTACTGTGCAGTTGGTAGTTTTACCCTGATTCCTAGAAGAAAACAACATTCTCATAAAGACCATTATCAAATTAAGAGCAATTGCTGTTGTTGTTTTGAATCACAGCACAGCAACAAAGTACTTGTGACACATCCCAGCAGAGCCCGGCCGGCTCAGCGGGCTCCGGTGCCGGGCCAGCTGTGGGAACAGCCGTGGGTTGGGGTTTGCCAAGGGCTGAACCTTTCGAGCCTCTTGCTGCACAGGGCAGGGGCTGCAGCCACGGCAGGGCTCGGGCACAGGAGCAGCAGGAGGCTCTCGGCAGCAGGAGAGGTTCATTGGAGCTGCAGGGTCACAGCAGGAGAGCCCCGAGCACCGCCGGGCACAGGGGGAAAACCTGCGGCCATTCCAGGGGGCACAACCCCCAAACCAACGGGGAAGCAGCAGGGCAGCGCTGGGCAGGGGCAGGCACAGCCCGGGACAAGGACAGAAGGGGGGCAAGGACAGGGCACGGGTCCCGGGACGGTGAGGATAGGGAGCCCAGGAATGCCCGGGGACACTGGAAGGATTGGCTCAAGGCAGGAGGGACAGGGAAGGGAGCAGAGCAAGGGGCAGGGTGACCATGAGTGACAGGGAAGGGAGCAGAGCAAAGGGAGGGGATCACCATCAAGGGCAGCTTAGGGGAGGACACAACCTTCACAATTTGGGGGTACCCATGGGGGAGCACCAGAGCAAACCATCAGCATCAGAACCATTCATAATAAACCAATAGAATAAAAAAAAAACAAAAAAAACCAAAAAAAAACACGAGCCATAACATATTTTGAGTCTGATTTGTCCTTCCCAAGACGTAAATCCACCTGATCCAGAGTAGGACATTGTAGAGATGTCTGTAAGTGCATTTGATGTTGATGTTGCTGCCTCACAGATTTATATTGGACTTGGCCTCCAAAGGAAGGGAAAGCAGGTAATGGGTATTTTACTGTCTCTCCTCTTGTTAAATTGTCTTCATTTTTTTACTTAGCATCTGCCTTGCTGAGTACTCATCATCTGCTACTGAGGCATCTGATGTACAACAGATGTTAAGCACTTAGTGAGGCAGAGAAAGAGGTAAAAGTGTCATATCATGATTAAAAACTTGTGCCAGCTATTCTGTAGGGTGACCATAGTGCTTTGCTCTTGCATTTAATGTTACAGTGAACTGAACAGGAATAGGCACATGGTTTGGATTAAGATTGCAACTGCTCTAGTACAAATAATCCTGATTTTAAGTCAAGTTGATTTCATAGTAAGAAAAAGAATTGCAAAATATTTTAAATGCACTTTAAAATTATGATTTATGACTGTCATTAAGATTCTCATCAGAAACTTGGCTGATGTTAATTGCTGCATTAACTCCCTAGGATTATCATATTTTTTACCACGCTTGTGTACAAGTGAGATTATCTGGCAGGCTTTCTTTCCCCTGTAAGCATTCCAGCTGAAAGCTGGTGCAGTTTATACAGCAACAGATTCAACCACAGGAGTCTCCTCATCCTGCAACAGTAGCCTGAGCTTATAGTAGAGCAGGAAATGAGTAGAAGGTGGAGCTGAAGTTGTCATTGAAACAGAATTAGTTAACAATCTGCTTCCAAGAACATTTTAAGAACTGAGAAAATTTATGGAATATTGTCATGCACCTCTAGGTATTTTCACATTGGCATACTTGATCAGACAAATGAATAAGGAAGGAGGAATTGTTCTTCCATGAGAGATGTGATTTGTGTGAGCAGGAGCTCTTTGCAGTCAATAGTGAGATTCAAACCCCAGAATAATGGAGACCCAGATTTGGCATCTTAACTAAAATGCAGGAGTTTGGGATTTGGTTGGGTTAACTGGCTCAGAGTTAATAAGTGAGAGCAACCGTTTGATGATCTATTTCCAATTAAGATAACAGGTTTTCTACTAACAGGACAATCAATATTCATGTTTTCATAGAAATTCTATCCAGATTTAGCACTTCTTTTGTGCTTTGAAAAGTTGATTTCAATGACTTAATATTAATAAACAAAAGAAGCTTAAAAAAATTCCAAACAATTTCCAGAAAGGTTTAACTCATCTAATTTGACAAGTATCCTTTACTTATATATGTATAATACTTACCAAGTAGTATTATATTTAATTAAACTAAAAATTACTTTATTTCCACAGTAAAGTTGAGATTTCAAGTGTGTGAATCACCAAAAATAACTTTTGATTATAAATTATCACATAATTTTGAATGATGAGGAAGCCACAGGTATTTCAACCATTCTGTTTTTATTTGAAGTTCAGTGGAGTGACTAGGAATATTCTTGCTGGTTTCATTAGGTGGGAAGCTGGTTCTATACTCCAGTGTTTGGAAAACTAACACATCAGGCCAGCATATGCAATTTTCCAAATCAAATAATAATATTTTTTTGTTGAAAAAATAATTGAAGAGTTCTTTCAAGCCTCGCTCAGGGCACCTGTGGTCATGTTGCTTTCTCCAGTTGGTTAAGGAAGGTTTTATCAATTTGCCTTTATCTTCTGGTGTGTAAAGATTCTGACAGTGCCCCTGTCACTGTCCTTTCCCTCTCATCCCTGACCAGTCCACTGCTCATTCAATAGCAAGGTTTTAGTTCTGTAGTCTCCTTTTTGTGGGGAGAGCAATTGTTCCCCTTCTACCTAATTTCACCCAGGAGTCTCTGTCCATCCATCTTCTCTCTATGATATCAAGGGAGTCACAGTACTGGAAGGGTGTCCAAATCTGCCTGTTCCCACACACATCCATGTCCAGACACAGGGAAGGGTCCCCAGGTGCATCACTATCTGCACAGAACAAATAACAGAATCACAGAATGTTTTGTATTGGAAAGGATCATCTCATTCCAACTGGATTATGCAGTCCCAAACCACCCTAAAAAGCCTCTCTCCCTGGATGCTTTATTTCCCAGCCCCCATAGAATCCCAGCCCCAAGCTAACAATGCTTGAAGCCCTTGTCACAGGGTTAGCAAATTGGCACTTGAGTGTCACCTCTCTTCTTCTCTGAATCCCCTCTGTCCTCAGAGTGGCTGTGGCAGCCTCAATGCAGCAGCTGTTCAGCCAGGTGTTGACCTGCAGGACACTTCTGCTTCCAATCAAACCTTTCCCTTGGCTGCAGGGTCCAGAATTTACCTGATCTTGAATTTCTAGGAGGAAAAGAATGATTTTGTAATGACATGCCAGCGTGAATTTATCCAATTAAGGATGAGTAGCTTAAATAAAGTAGGTATCACCGACATTTTAGGTACTTTCAAATAATTTGCTTAATTCGCTCCACTGAAAGCAGTAAATTTCCAAAGAGTAAGAGTATTCCTTAATGACTAATTTTAAATCAAGCAGTTAAATAAGGAAGTAGATTTTTATTTTTTTAAATAGGCTGTGTTTGTTAGATAATCAAAGACAAGTATAACCAGATTCTTCTTGAAAACTCTCTGGTTAAAATCAGGTAAAAAAGAAATCAAAATAAGGCAATAATATTAGAATGTTATTGTTTTGAACATCATTGGAATAAGGAGATAACCTCCTTCCCTCTAAAGCTGTTGACCTCTGCAACTCCTAATCACCAAAGACATAGCAGTTTAAATAAGCTAGATAATACTAAGTTGCAAACAACATAACTGTTATGGAAAGAAACTTAATTTTGAAGCTTGTAATTTCATGCAGATTTTTAAACTGCTGCTTCTATTCCCTAATAAAATAAAAGGAGGAAGGTAAGCTCATTAAAAATAAAAAGAAGAAAAGAGAAGTGACTTTAAAGATTTTGCTTCTCATAATCATCTAAATCATAGATTGCATCATTAATAAAGAAAACACCAATGCTTTATACACCATGTGGTTTGAAAAGTGAGTAACTTAAGCCAAATCATCTCTGGCCAGTAAATTAATGTTGCTGGTTTAAGTAGCCTTATTCCAGCAGTAGAAAGTCCTCCTCTTCCAAGAGTGCCAAATTCCTCTCCAGCTGTCCCTCTTCCAGTCACCCCTGTTGACACAGGGAATTCCTTCCCTGTGTTCCCATTTCCATTCTCTCCTCCATTCTAAGCAATGCCACAGTTTTCACTTTTTTCTTTGTCTGGTGCACCCTGCATTCCAGATACTTTTGTCATTCAACCATGCAGAAGTTTCCACACAGAATCTCTACTATATGAAAAAAAAATGTGCCTGACAGTTTTTTACTTCTTTCAATGCCAAATAATTATAGGTAGTAATGTCATATATAAATATGAAAAACTGTAATGCTATTGGCCATGTCTAAGAGAAATCTAAGAGAAAGAGAGGGTACACGAAACACAACAGGGATCAACTTTAAGCAGGAAATTATCTCCTTTTGTGGTGGGTTAATCACTGCCGCCACTCACTCACTGCCTTCAATAGGAAGGGAGAAGGAGATAAGATTAAAAAAGCTTTTGAGTCAAGATCAGAATATCTGAATGGACCCAGCTGAAACTCTGTGGACCCACCCTGGCTTCATCCTCCAGAGGAAGGCCACTGTGCCTGCCCCCATGCTGACAAAACCTTTCCAGGGACACCCAACACACCTAAATAAAACAATATTTAAAAATTCACCCAGAAAATCTCTTCAGCTGTTTATTCTCTAGTGAGGTCATTTCAAAACTGCAGCTGGAAGTTCAGAGCTGGTCTGTGTAAAAAGAGGTTTTCTGGAAATGTGTTAATAATATATAACAAAACTTGTGAAAGGCATGGACTTCTGTTCCCAACAGAAGTGGAGGAGGATGCTAAAAGTCACAGCTACAAACCCTGTCCATATCAGTAATCATGTGGTAGCACCTGGTAGTAGCAGCACCAGCAGAAAACTTGGAGATTAAAATACAAATAATACAGCCTTGAGATGTGCCCAGTTATCTGTCCAGTGTGATGAATCACGAGGTAACAATTTTGTTAAGGCTATTATGAATCAAATGGCATCAACCAAAGACTTAAAGCAAACAAACCAGACTTCTATATCTTACCTGTAGCAGCTTTTGGGGCTCAGTATCAATTCTTAAATAAGCACAGAGAAGCACAAAGGTTTAGGGAGAAGCTGCAAAGTGAGGCCTTTGGCAAGTTGGCTTGCCTGCTTTGGAAAGAATCTGCTCTTGTTTTGGTTGCTGTGGTACCCAAGGAGTTGTAGCAGTAAACAGGAGAGTTCAGCCCAAAATGGGCACTGGGGTCACACACACACACACTTGGTGTGGCTGGGACAGCTCCAGATGTGCAGGCTGCTGTCAAGACAACCCAGACAAAACACCCAGCAACTTCCCATTGCACCTGGACAGCTTAGAGGGCTTCTCAGTTTTGGGTAACTTTTATCTTGAGGCATAGGCCTTGCTTGCAGAATGGACATTGTAATTTTTAATCAGGAAAAAAAGGAATAAGCTCACCCAGAATATTTTTGCTTAATGCTGACTTTCAAATAAACACCAAGAAGAATAATGATAAGGTATGTTCATATTGTGAATGTTATTATATTTACTTATGCTTCTAGAAAATACCTGGAGCTATAGGCATATAAACCCTGAACAACCAAGATTCCTGCCCTAAAACAGGGAAAAAATAGAAAGATTTTAAAAGTCACCAGAGTATAAAATGTTTTTTTTACTGAACTTTGTTTTCGTGTTTCTGAAAAATCAGACTTTGAGATGCCATGGATTTCTCCTTGAGACAAATTCAGATGTGACTTTAAAGTCAGGCAGGAGTAAATGAGGGTCTTGCGTTTTCTCTCCCAAACAATGTAATGAAAGGGGAAGAAACTGTACAACCATCATCATTCATCTGGCAACAAGAGATCTGATTGCAGCAGACAAAACAAGTTCTTTAAACTGTGCATTGCTGGGAATAATAGGAGATGAAAAATGCAAAGAAGATAATTTTTCTGACTATTTCCATGTAGCTCTGCTCTTCCCATTGTTTTTCTTCTAGTGACTCTGCCTCATCAGCCTAAACTGTTGGTTTCAGTATGTTTTCCCAGTGTGATGTAGGATATTAACCATTCCTTCTAGTGAGACAAAAATGAGATGACAAGAAGAACATTAAAGTGATCTTTTAATTTTGTCCCCAAAGAAGAAATGTAAACACAGCATGCTCATGCATGGCTTCCTGTAGAGATTCTGTAGTGCTGGAAGTCATCTAAAGAATCATTTTAGGTGGGGAGCAGGGGCCTATTGGTATTCTAGAAAAGAATTTTGGCTCACTGTCTATAAATCAATGTAGCTCCAGCCTGAAAAAGAAAAAAAAATCTATACAGAGGGACAGTAGAGTTGTAGACAATTAGATACACAGAAAGCACTTCATTGGTGAAATAGAACACACAAAAACAATCTCAACTGCATAGGATTTCAAGATGTTGATCTGAAGACAGCTACAGAAAATGGCTCTTTTTTAGGCTGCCTTGACAGAGACACAGAGAAAGCAAATACAAGATCTAAATGTTCCTGTCATGCATGTGGGTTTATAAGGAAACTTTTCTTTTGTGATTTTGCATTGTTAAGAGGCAATTTGTACCTGTATCTATCTGACAGCAGGTGCTATCGTGCCTTCATCTGACACTAAAACCAGCTTTATTTGTCTCTTTCTGATAAAACATACCAAAGTCCCATTTGCTGTGTGCAGGCCTTCCTTTGTTAAAATAAGCTCTTCTCACGTTGCAGGTCTTCCAACTATTGGCTCAACCGCATCCAGTCGTTTCTCTACTGCAACGAGAACGGGCTCCTGGGAAGCTTTTCCGAAGAGACCCACACGTGCACGTGCCCCAACGACCAGGTGGCCTGCCAAGGGTTCCTGCCCTGCACGGTGGGGGACGGCCCCGCGTGCCTGAGCTGCGCCCCCGACAACCGCACGCGCTGCGGCAGCTGCAACGCCGGCTACATGCTGAGCCAGGGGCTCTGCAAGCCTGAGGTGGCTGACTCCACCGAGCACTACATTGGCTTTGAGACCGACCTGCAGGACCTGGAGATGAAGTATTTGCTGCAGAAGACAGACCGGCGCATCGAGGTGCACGCCATCTTCATCAGCAACGACATGCGCCTCAACAGCTGGTTCGACCCCTCGTGGCGCAAGCGGATGCTCCTGACTCTTAAGAGCAACAAGTACAAGTCCAGCCTGGTCCATATGATACTGGGCCTCTCTCTGCAAATTTGCTTGACTAAGAACAGCACCTTAGAGCCCGTCCTTGCTGTTTATATCAACCCTTTTGGGGGCAGCCACTCTGAGAGCTGGTTTATGCCTGTGAATGAAAATAATTTCCCAGACTGGGAGCGGACTAAACTGGACTTACCCCTTCAGTGTTATAACTGGACGCTGACTCTGGGCAACAAGTGGAAGACATTTTTTGAAACTGTGCACATCTACTTGAGGAGTCGAATAAGGTCAAATGGTCCAAATGGCAACGAAAGCATCTACTATGAACCCCTGGAATTTATTGATCCCTCGAGAAATCTGGGCTACATGAAAATCAACAACATCCAAGTGTTTGGGTACAGCATGCACTTCGACCCAGAAGCAATTCGAGACTTGATTTTGCAGCTGGACTACCCCTACACTCAGGGCTCACAGGACTCAGCACTTTTGCAGCTGTTGGAGATTCGGGATCGTGTAAATAAACTCTCTCCGCCCGGCCAACGTCGCCTGGACCTCTTCTCTTGCTTGCTCCGTCATAGACTCAAACTGTCTACCAGTGAAGTGGTGAGGATCCAATCTGCTTTGCAGGCTTTTAATGCCAAATTGCCAAACACAGTGGATTATGACACAACCAAATTATGTAGTTAACCATAAATGTGAAGCACAACACAAAACCTTGAAGGAGTTTTTACAGTGCTTTTGTGGAACAGTTTATGTTTGGAAGAGTAAATTTAAATTGTCTTTTCAATATCTGTCTTATATCAGTCAATACTGTTGGATGGCAATTTACACACATGGACTTGCTGACAATGAATATATTATACCTGCAGTTTTGGTTTATGAATGAAATAAATACTGACACCAGTCTAGAAGACATTCTACTTTTTACAATAAATTTCATTTGTAATTTTATATGTTCCGTGGCAATGCTTTTGTGCATTACATCCTCTAGAGGGAACATAGAAGGAGACCAATAAAATTTTGTAGCTGAACAGTTATTACAAAGAAACGCTGTGGGATCCTTTTTTCTTACACAAAAGTAGTAACTTTGATACACTTTTGTGTGTGTTGAACTCAGGAGGGGTAGGTAAAGAGAAGAGATTGACTCCAGATTTTAAGAGAAACTGTCAAAAAGTCAAAGCCATAGGATATTTTATTTTTAGGATGTGGCTCTAAGTGTTCATGCTGGGCTGAAGTGACAATGGTAGCGATGCTTTACATGCTCCACCTGAGGCTTGTCCTTTCCAAGGTGCTCAATGTGACACCCAGACATCAGAGTGATTCCACAGAGTGTTTTGGGATGGGCAGGGGGTGGGAGCTGTGGGATGCACAGCAGTGGAACACTGCATTAACTCTACAGGAGACAGGTGAGAGGCTGTCTTGTTTTGGCAAATGGCCAAAATGCTTTTCAAAAGTCTCCCCCTGATCCTTTGTTTTGCATATTCACCAAAAGAATTGAGCATATGTACACATTGCCTCCTCCTAAATGCACACACTTTAATATTCAGAATTCTCTGCTTTGAACTGCTTATCCAAGTACATCCATGCTGCTTAGATTTTCAAATTAATGTTAAAAATTTCCCTGCCAATGCAACAGTTTAGTAGGTGGGTATTTTTTCCATTCTTTTCCATGCAAGAATTTTCAATTTTAAAAAATATCCCCTTTTACAGATACAAGAAATCCAGTTTATAATGCTGACAGTGCAAGTCATGAATTAAACATTATCAATTACCGAAATTAATTAAATGTGAATGTCTGTGGATCAGAATTAGGTTCTTTGCTATTTGACATACCCAGCAGAAAAAAGCACATCTGAGACAGCAGAACCTGGGACTCACAAGAAGCTTTTGCTGCCTCTTGCAAGAGAACAGAATGAATGGCTGGACTACCAGAAGTTCTTGTTAGTAAATGCAGGGTAAAGTGAAGGAAATTGATACAAAATGGTTTAGTAGTACCTCCTTACATTCAGTCTGAATCTGTGTCATAGATTTCAAAGTCAATCTGTATTCTTTAAATGGCAAAGAATTACATAAAGAACAATATTTTATGAGCAAGCACAGAAAGCAAAAACCCCCATTTCATTCATATACATTTTTAATTCAGCTGGACTCCAATTCAATGAGATTCACTTTATTCATTTCAATTTGTTATATTAGTGTCATTCAAATTTAGCCCAATCTGAGTTTAAGGCACACTCCTCTCTTCCAGTAAGACCTCAGCAGAACAGGGGAGAAAATGCCTTGCAAGTTAATGTTGACAAGGTAAAATACAGGGGCAGAAGCTCTTTAGAAAGCCTGCTGCTAAGAGAAATCTTTTCCTTAGTGATTCCTGTCTCTCCTAACTTAAATAAATATTTATCTGCTTTACTGTTTCACTGCCACCTGTTTGGATAATTCCTCAGACCTTTTATAGGTCACTCAGAACTAAAATTAGGAATTTTTTTTTGTTTGTTTTATTTGTTTGGTTTGGTTTTTTTTGGTGCAGAAGGAATTAACCTCTGGATGAATTCCTATTTGTTTTCAACTTGCAGCCTTCTTTTGCTGATAAATAATGTAGCTCAGCCCCTCTCCATGTCCAGATTTTGGCTTGCTCTTGCATTAGTAAGATCTTCCCAGTTAAAATCCTCAGTATTCCTGTTTTCATCTTCAAGTCTTTCTTTTACTCTTTTACTATTTCTTTGGCAACTATAATAACGTGCAAAATTAGATAGTTGGATTATACTATGCAGTACCTCGTGTAGTCTTTTCAAACAAGTGAAAGACTCTGATGTTATAAAATGAAAAAAAAAAAAAACAAAAAATAGATGTTCTCCTCTGCTTATAGAATGTAAAAGGTACGATGGAAGTGTGGGGCAATGATGAAGCATTTATTTCCCTTCACTAAGAAAAAATACCCATTGTCATAGAAAGTGATCTGAGGGGTTTTTCCCCCACCTTTCATCTTCCTTCTTAAAATTTTTCCCCTATTATTCTTTTTCTATCCTGTTTGACTTGAGGTTTCTTTTTTACATATCTTTCTCTGCCAAGATTTAAAGTTCTTCACTGTGCACAAATATGTCCATAATAGAAGATACAGATCAGAAGAAGCCCCAGAAGTGGGACATAATTTAATTATTACACAACACATTCATTGTGTTGGACTAGAGTAGTGGAAACCTCCTGTCATTACTCACTAGCTTTGTGCCAGATTTCCCAGCTCACTAGTCATGGACTAGTTTTGGATTTTGGAACCTGTAGGCTCATGGAACAGGGAGAGTTTCTATTTTAGCAGAACTGGATTCTAGAAAGATAAATATGATGGGAAAAACCCCTGCAAGTACAGAGGAAAAAAAAGGGTGCATGTTTATCTGGTAGTCAAACAGGAGTTTTGGAGTTCCAAAGGAGTTCCCTTTTGACATTTTTTCCAATTGGAAACTTTCTATGTTCTCAAAAAAGAACTTCAGGATGTTTTTTAGAAACAGATGAGTCTGGATTAGTCAAATCAGCAAACATCTTGATCCATAAGAAAATTTTGTAATAAGATATGAATCCAATGGTGGAGAAAAAAGGACTGTGGCTACATCCATATGCACTAATTTCCATCTGGGCATTGCAGATATTTGGAGTGATCAGATCTTGGTGCTCTCTGCTGACATTCACCAATGCTGTTATTTCCTGCCATCATAAAGTGAAAACAAAAAAAAAAAAAAAAAACAAAAAAAAAAAAAAAAAACAAAAAAAAACAACCAAAAAACCAAAGCAAGGAAAGGATGGTAATAAAAATCACAGAATCATGGAAATCCACACTTGTTTGGTTTGGGAGGGATCTTAAAGCCCATCCAGTGCACCCCATGCCATGGGCAGGGACAACTTCCACTGTCCCAGGTTGCTCCAAACCCCATCTGCCTGGCCTGGGACACTTCCAGGGATCCAGGGGCAGCCACAGCTTCTCTGGGCACCCTGTGCCAGGGCCTCACCACCCTCACAGGGAACAATTCCTGCCCAATATCTGCTCTAAATGTACACTTCTGTTTAAAGCCACTCGTCTTTGTCCTGTACCCATGGAATGGCACAATGGCAACCTAGCACAATATTCAGAACAAATTCCAGTGACTACAGGTACAATAACCAGGTCATTAATTAGAACACAGCCATCATCTTGCTTAACTGAAGGCTTCTCTGATACAACGCTCTTCTAACACTGTTTTCCAAGTAAATCCAATTCAGATCGTGTCTGAAGTGTAGGAGCCAAGTTAATGTCTAGAAATTCTATTGTGGGAAGAGACTGCAATAAGGATGGCCCCCCTTATCACTATCTGGGAACCAGAATTAGATTTCCCAGACTGATCTAAGTTTCTGGTGACAAAATTCAGAATACAGAGGCTGAATTGAATCATATTAAAAATATAGTGAACATGAATAAACTCTCACTTCTCTCATTGCTTGCTGAAAAAAAATATAGGCAGGAAGAAAATGCATTCGTATTCTAGTGGCTGAAGGTAGAGAGAGGTGTAGTCACATTTCAGGGTGTTTCTTCCCAAAATTTGAGGGAGAGCCTTTGTTTCCAAAGGTATGCATATGCTGACTGCATTTCTTGTGTCAGTGCTTATTTGGCAGACACCTCAAGTCAGCAGAGGCAAAAGCCAAAAAGAGTTTTCCCAGGCTGAATAAGCAGCTTGTGCAGGAAGGTGGATGGAGAATGCAGGAGGGGGCTACAACTGTCTGAAAGCCTTTTCTCTGAAAAGGCAGCACATATTCCAGGGGCAAAACAAATTGTCATGGGAAAGAAAAGTGCTCCACACCCTTCTCTCTGCTGTACTGACAGCAGGTAGGTAAATGGGATATGGTGAAGGATCAGTGTTTTACAATCCAGCAGCCATCATTTCCTTGGCAGGTAGGGGCCAGAATCTGAGATGCTGTGCCAGCACAGTCACCCTTGGGAATGGGATCAGCCTCTGGATGGTGCAGCCAGGGCTCCTGCCAAGGGGGTTGGAGGGCAAGAGGGAAACCAGGGAAAAGCAGAGAGAGGAAAGGAACCAAGATCTCATTTGAGCAGGCTTTTAAACAAGCAAGACAGCCTGTATGCCTCATTACAGCTAAAAGCAGAGGCCAAGATCTCCCTGGCTGTGGATGAGGTTTGGAAACAAGGAATGTCGTGGCTACGTTTTAATGAGAGTCAGTGCTGGGAGATCTCGACACCAGAGCAAGGGCAGGGTTAATGCTGATGTGCAGGATTCATGGGGACCCACCAGGGCAGTTTGTGGGACTGCAGGACTGACTTTGGGGTGTATTCACTCAGCTTCATTCTATAAGCACGAAATCTACTCCAGGAGTAGCACACAACTAACACTTTCTGCATACACAGACCATCGATGGAGCAACCCATAGCCCTGGGTCACAGTGGATAAAATGTCAATTTATCCACATGGCAGAGAAGAGTGTGGATTCCTGACATTCTTGTTTCACAATTTTGGCACCAGGGATGACACTGCTTTGGGGGTGAGTGCAAGTGAGACAGCAGTCATAAATTCTTTCTTTCCCTGTTAAGCCAACAACAGCAAGGTGTGAACTACGACCAAAGAAATAGTTTTACCTCCCAAAAATGGTGAAATTTTTCCTCCCCTGTGGATTACTCCTTGGATGGTAATGTGTGTCTAAAAACATCAGCATATCTTGTCAACACACTCACACATTCCTCTGTTTTAGGGAACATTGGGTGCAAGGTGCAGGTATGAAAGGGAAACACAAGAAATGCCAATGTTAGTAACAATAGGTGCTGCAGCATTGCCCACCCTCTGGTCACACCTGCACAAGGCATTGTTTGGCTGCCTGTGATCTGCTTTCAGCACACAGCAGACAGAAAAGAGCTTAAAACCACCTGGGAGGCAGAGATAGCTTTGCTCTGAAAACAATGCTCCCCTAAGAGGGACTAATCCAGAGTGTGACCACCTTTCTACACATTCCAAGAGCTTTCTCTTGTTAGAAAAAGACTTTTTGCCAATTCTCAGCTGACAGGGAAGAGAGAAGAGGAGGAGTAAAACGAAGTGTGTACATACCAAACCATGGGACAGAGGGGAGAGCAAAGTGTCTTTGAAGAGCTTTGGGATCCCATCACAGCCGTGTAACTCACTCCAAGAGCATTCAGTTGCCACAGGGACAACAGAAGACCAAATATGCAAAGATCAGGTACAATTGAATGAGTGTGACAGAAGAAAATCGACCATCACTAGTTTTGGACACAAAATTTTTGTCTTGCATCTTTCCCTCACTCTCAGCAGAGAAGAAACTTTAAGCATTAAACAGGAATAGAAGAATGACAAAAGATAATTAATGGTATATAAATATGCAGAGCTTCTTTCATATGCCCTTTTCACAGGGGCCCCTCATGTTCCTCTCAGTTATTCATTTTATCATGTCTGTATTAAGGCACGACTCCTTTGCTTACAAAATTAAGGCATCACAACATGAGAGAACTTTATGGTTGTAAGATGTCCAAATAATTTTAAATAACTATATGTCTTGTGTATCATTGTAAATTTTCAACTAAGTCCTTCCTCAGCACCAAACAAAGCAAAACCAAAACTCCATCTCCCTAAAATAATACAGACAATTTCTAAGAGATTAGACAGTAATTCTACCATGTATCAGCTCTATGAATTTTTAATTTTATTTTTTTAAACTGGTTTTGTGTCACTGTCTTTCTATTAATTTAATTCCTCTCTTGCTGTCCAGTGTTTAAGATTTCCCTCACAGAATCCATATTTCTGAAGGGACTAGTTTGACAGCTTGAGATGTGAGTTCATGTTTAACAGCAGGACATCAGAGAACATCACAGCTGCCTTTTTAATATTTAGATCCATAAAGTTAAGATGAGGACTGTGTTGATAAGCATTTTAAAAATGCTGACTTGTCAACACAAAATAGAAAATGGAAATTCTTAGCTATGAATTTTATCTGGATTCCAAATATTAAAGCCTCTCGACAATCAGAAATAAGTCATAAACATGTAAAAGTACCAAGCACTTATTTTCATACATTATTTCTCAGTTCTAACAGACTTAGAGAGCAAAACAAACACATGAAATGACAGATTGAAAACATTGGGGCTATTTCTATTATGTCTTTGGTAGAATGGAATACATTGATGACCTTTTTTTTCCTTCATTGGAAAGGCAATATTCTGTCATATTCTCTTAAAATAAATCAGAGTGACTATATTCCTTTACTTCAACACAGACTTATATGAATTTTTTCTTGTGAATATTTACTAAAGTAGCTGGATTCTACACACACACTTAGTCATGAAACTGTTACTTTTTTCCTTAATAGACAACTTTTAATGTCATTGATAGAGTTGTGAAAAGCTATTCTTTAAAGAACTCAGATACATTGAGCAGTAATTCCCCTGCAAGTGCAGATATTTGACTTTTAGGTTAATAGATGTCATTTCCACCTAAGCATTCATGGAGCAGGCAATCCTTGAGCAGGTGAAGCTGCTCTGTAAGCAAAGCCTTTGTCACACTGCTAAAAGTAACACATATTTCAGTGCCTGAATCCATCCCTGCCCACATGGAGGCATCCAGCTGGTAAAACCTACAGCACCTGTGAAGAAGGCTTTAAGAGAGGAGCCTCTTCTATTTGCAATAAAGCTCTGAAGGGCAATTTGGACATCTCATTAGCCTGCACCTGTCCATCAGCAATCCAAAAGTCCAAGGTTCCTAGCCTAGATTACATGTGTAATGTTGAATAATCAACCCAGAACTACAAAGGCTGTTATTAACAATTCTATTGAGCCCATGCCCATTTTCTATAAAAAACTCTGCAATATATGTAAGAGACAAAGAGCAAAATAAGAACAAAACATGAAAGGAAAAAAAGAAAAATACCGCCAGCCGTAGATATAAACCCCCCAGTTATTAATTTATTTTCTTTTTTTAAGTAAGAAGTGATTAAGGCCCATATTTAGCCACTGCATGGAATCATGGAATCCCAAAATGGTTTGGAATCTCACAATGGTTTGAGTTTCAGATTATCCAGTGCCACCCCTGCTCTGGGTAGGGACACCTTCCACAATCCCAGGTTGCTCCAATCCCCATCCAGCCTGGCCTTGGACACTGCCAGGGATCCAGGGACAGCCACAGCTGCTCTGGGCACCCTGTGCCAGGGCTTCATCCCCACCCTCAACCCCATGGCTTCCTCTGGACCTGCTCCAACAGCTCCATGTCCTTGTGTTGAAGACACCAGGACTGCACACAGGGCTCCAGGTGCTCGCAGAGCAGAGCAGAGGGAATGTGATGAGAGTGCCTTGGTCCCAGACTGGCAGAAAGGTTCCTTAATGAACTGAAATTCAGCAGGGTGTGAGGCAGCTGTGTGTGGAGGCTACAGCGCAGTCAAACCTCAAGGAAATATTTTTAACACATTAGGAGAAAATGTAAAATCTCCTTATGAAAAATGATGTTTGGATTTATAACTGAGTTTCCCCTGGTAAGTTCTGGGAAATTTCTCTAAATCAAATTAAGTGCAGGGAGCTCAGCTCACCTCATAAATCACCTGTCTAAACTAGAAATGCTTCAAGTGATGCACGTCCAAGTCAGGAAGCATGACAATAAATTTGATAACATGAAATGAGCCTGTTAGGCCTGGATAAAACTGTGAATAGGCAGTTTTTATGCCTTTCCTAGACAACTACAAATGAGGTTTCTTTTTGTAAAATGCTGGATGAAGTGTCCACATGTGCAGCTACAGACTCATTGAATCTTATTCACAGCAATGAAAAGTTTTCTGATCAAAGAATATTGGAGGTTACTCCAACATTTGAATCTGAAAATGTTGAAATGAACATCAGGTCTTGTATATCTCCTTCTCCAATGTCTGTGCTATCAGGCAGGAGGGTACCAAACAGGGATGCAGTGTGATTAAAACAAAGATGAGAAGGGAGAGACTGTGGGAGGTGGCTCTGATTAGTTTGGAGAAGAGAGTCCTTAGAGGGAATTTCATCAATCTCTAAAAATATCCCAAGGACAGTTGCCAAGGGAATGGTGCCAAACTCTGTTCAGAGATGCCCAGTGACAGGGCAAGAAGTGATGGCCATAAACTAGCCAAGCACAACAAGTTCTACCTCAATGTGAGGAACTTTTTTCATGGAGGTTGACAAAGCCCTGGAACAGCTGCCCAGGGAGGGCCTGGAGTGTTCCTCTCTGGAAGCATCCCAAACCCACCTGGACAAGCCCCTGTGTCTCCAGGTGACCCTGCTTGGCACAGGGTGGCACAGAGATCTCCAGAGGTCCCTCCCGCCCCTACAGACTGTGATTCTGTGAATAAAGTCCCTTCAGCTTTGGAAATTTATTGCTGGCATAAGAACAAAACCTTCTTGCTCCTTACAAAATGTCACTAATTCACAATGTAAAGCAACACTCTAAAACTGAGCAAGAGTTCATGGATGAGAGACAGGCTGTGAGAAGGCTAGAACCCCTCCCAGAGTCCAAAGGGAAACTCCTCCAAAGGACTTCATGGCTCACATTTGTCCTCACAAAAGGGTCAGGAAAAACCAGCTCATTATCATACAAAATCTTGTTATAGACAATGATAAAACACACATTAAAGCTAAGAGTTACCAGCTTATTGAAAATCTTACCAGAATAATTATAGAATTAATATTGGTTCAGATCAAATTATTAGAATAAAAGTAAATAGTAGAATACTCTTGCACAAAAAACAATAATAACAACAATAAAACAATAAAACAATAATAACAAAAAAACAATAAACAATAAAAATACAATAATAATAAAATAATAATAATAATAATAATAATAATAATAATAATAATAATAATAATAATAATAATAATAAATAACAACGCTAATGATAGTATTTAAACCTGTTCCATGGCCTCAGGAGTATGTGCTGGGAGGAACACCAAGTTAACAGCATCCCATTTCCTTTGTTGGAGAAACAGGATGTGATTTCCCACACTTTCCCCACCAGCCCCAGGGACATGCTTGGTATTTTCACATGTTTTCCAGCAATTTTGTCCACTTTTATCTTCCTTCATTGGTGTGAAAGTCCCTACCATAAGTGAATTCACTGCATGTGGTGCATTTTGCATAAGTTAAATATTTGGAATTTTTTCTTTTTGTTACCTCTAAGTTGATTATGTCCAGCCCTAGCTGGAATACACAGCACAAAATAAAACACCTGTACTGACTGACATGCCAATAAAAAGAAATAAATAATGTACTGTAACAGGACTTTCAATGCTACCCTGATCTACCCTTTTAACCCCTGAGGACATATTAAAAGCTCAGCACACAGTTTCAGGTTTTTCAGTGGGAGTCTGATGGCCAAGTTTCCATTTAGAAGGATGTTGGCTTGCCTTTGTTTTCATTTCCAGAGTGCTTCATTAAGCTTACAAATGTTTAATTAAGTTTTATTAAATGCATTAAGCTGAGAGTAAGGAGCTGCACTTTGCACACTGGGTGAAATGGACTCAGTGGAAAAAGCCCATTATCAAGAGTGATCAAGATTGATCTGTGAAAGCTTTGGCCAATTTGTAGCTAGAGGGAGGCTGATTTTTACTTGCTGTTTATTTAAGGGAATGAATCATACAAGTAAAAATAAATCATTGTTTATTAGCCATTTTTTTCCCTTTCTTTCCTTCTTTTATAATTGTTTTTTTTTTTAATTCCCTTGTAGCAAATGTCTATTCTCCCTATTAGAGACAGGCTGCACTGACTCCTTTAGGAAGCACTGATGTTTTGCCAGCTCAGGGATTTTACCAAAAGGCTGATGATACCAGGTTTGTTTTAAAGTCCAAGTCTTGGAAAGCTGTCATGGAGTGAACCTTCATTATGTGCACACAAAAAACTTGATATCCTCAAGGCTAGAAATAATTGGTGATATAATAGGAATATTGTGGGGAAGAGCCTTCCAGGTGGCATGTCCCATACCAGGCTTGAGCTAAAAGAAATCTGAAGATTTTTAAGCTGCCAAAGCTATCTGATATATAAAAGTTTTTGCTAAATAAAACCATCAGTTTCTGTGGCTGACAAAAATCTTCTCACTGTCCTTGCCCTGGGTAAAACTGTGTGTGAAAGTCTCTGACTGGAAAAATTAAAAACAATGCAGTAACTTGAACAAACACTAAATTACAATGCAGTCTCATTGTTTTAAGCCAGATTCCAAGGATCAAAGGTTTGGTTTTTTTCTTACCATTCTCATTATGTGTAATTTATGCTAATATATATTCCTGATTACTGGTGTGGTTTTTTTTTTTTTTTTTTTTACTTGGAAGCTTACAACTAATCAAAGAACTATTGCTATCCTTAGCTGAACTTTAATTTTTGTACTCAGAAAGTTGTATCTGCTACAACATCTTGGCTCCTTAAGAAGATACTTTTGGAAAAGAGTAAAGTCTTCACTCAACATATCCACTATTTTTGTCTTAGTTCATATATACTTTATGCTAAGTGGAACAGAACCTTAAGTTGAACTAATTATTGCATCAATTGAGCACCGAGTCTGCACCAAGCAGAAAAACTATTTAATTTGTTAATGAAACTCTACCATATGCCTGCTTTGAAAGTAAAATAAGAGTGAGGGAGGAATTGGGAAAAACAGCCCTGAGATATCCAGAGAGAAGAAGGGGAGGAGGTGCTCCAGATTCCCCTGCAGAGTTTGGGACGACCCCAGTGGGGCAGACACCCACAGAGCAGATACTGAAAGCCCCAAGTAGTGCCAGGGCAGGCTCAGGCTGGAGCTCAGGGAAAGGTTCTTCCCCAGAGGGTGGTGGGCACTGCCCAGGCTGCCCAGGGAATGGGCACTGCCCCAAGGCTGCCAGAGCTCCAGGAGAGTCTGGACAATGCTCCCAGGGATGCACAGGGTGGGATTGACCCATGGAATGGCTGGAGCTGTGCCAGGGCAGGGTCAGGCTGGAGCTCAGGGAAAGGTTCTTCCCCAGAGGGTGGTGGGCACTGCCCAGGCTCCCCAGGGAATGGGCACTGCCCCAAGGCTGCCAGAGCTCCAGGAGTGTCTGGACAATGCTGCCAGGGATGCACAGGGTGGGATTGCTGCCGTGTCTGGGCAGGGACAGGGGCCGGACTGGAAGATTCCTTTGGGTCCCTCCCAGCTCAGGATATTCTGTGATTCTGTGAAAACTATAATTAATCAGTAGGTTGCTTTGCCAGAAAGCATAAATCTAGTCAGAGAATCCAAGAATCATGGAATCATTTAGGTTGGGAAGCACCCATGCCTGAAATCTTACTGTCCAACAAGCCCGTGGACGCACTGTCACGGCTCAGTGGGACAGCT
Organism: Sitta carolinensis; assembly: GCA_032173965.1. Lineage (NCBI taxonomy): Eukaryota > Metazoa > Chordata > Aves > Passeriformes > Sittidae > Sitta > Sitta carolinensis. The sequence goes on from CM063289.1 coordinate 5,072,681, forward strand.
TTTCCAGTGAAGGTGAACAGGTGAAATAACTCCAATGCCTGCTCAGAACCTCCTCACAAGGTCTGCTTTTCATGGCCCACACTGAGAAACATCCACAGAACCTCAGGGCAGAACTTGCATGAGCACTTGGTATTTTGTTGAACTCTGTGGTGAAGCAGTTGTTCACATGGGTTTTAACCATTACTGGTAAGAAGTTGTACCTGGGGCAGGGGTGACTTGACAAAAGCTAAATGAGAATTTGAGCAGAGCTCAGCTTCTACCTCCTCCCCTGACACCAGTGGGACTAAATTTAACCACTTATGTGACACATGCATTTGTGTATCAAGACTGCAAAGCCCGTTTGTCATGTAAAACATATTTCTTTTGGGTTTTTAGATGCTACAAGCCACAGTTGATCAACACTGCAATCAGTAATACAGACTTTGGGGGTCTTTTGCATTGTGCTTCAGGGCTTATAAATATTTCTGCAGCATGACATTGTTTGAAAACACAAAAAAACTGTTTGCACAGTGCACCTCTACCTGAAAATTCAAGAATTATGTAATTTGCTAGTTATATAAGGTAGGAGATATATGGTTTTTATCCATAAAATATGTATATGTCTCCTCTCCCATACCTTGTATCTTACGTCTTGCATCCTATAATTATTAAGACATTTCCAGGTAGCTGAGATGAGAGCTAAACAGCAGGTATTAAATGATTACCTTGTTGACTTTTTCTCAGGCATTCTTAGATGAACATTTTTAACTCCCAAAACAGTTGGGATCTTAACCTTAGGACTTTGAACACCCAGGAATAAACTGGAAGTTTCCATCAGATTCCAAACTGTGCTGAGATCTGAAGGAGTGTGAGAGAGTCAGAATGGATTAGAGACTCTGCTTGTGAACGTTGTTGTTTTTAAAGCTGCTGCAATTGGAACAAACACACAGAACTCCTCTGCTGCAGTGAGGAAGGAGACCTGCACATCAGCACTGCCAGGCTCTCACAGACTCTGAATTCAAATTCCAAGCAAGAGTCTCTCCCTTTCCTTTTCCTCTGTGAACCACTGAGCACCATTTGAGCCTGGAAGTATTGCTTGAAAGATTCTGAATTAATTGCTACTCATCAGCCTTAAATATGGTGACAGCTCCTGTTGGCAGCACTGTTTATTTTGTGACCACCTTTTCAGCTCTGCTGTCAAATGGAGTTTTTTTTTTTTCCTTGTTCCAAAGAAAACAACCTTTCTCTGTGACCAGCTGTTGAGAACAAACCTCCTGTACCTCTCCTCCCCAGTCCTGAACATGCTATCCTTATTTCCTTGCCAATGAAATTCTGTCCTTATAAATAGGGGCTAGGCTGGAGTTATAGATATCAAAGTTTAGGCTGCTCAAAGGACAGAAGTTCTATATTGCTTTTCTGGTTTTCCTCCTGAAAGATACTGGGTAGATCCTTCTGCCAAAATGCTCATAATTTCCCATGACTGTCTGTGGTTTCCCTCTCTACAGAAATATTTCTTGTTGCAAAGGTTTGTTTGGAACTCTCTCTACCAACCTATTCCCTGTGAAAGTCCTTTCTGATGGAGAAGTTATTTAGTAATTTTTTATTATTTCTTGAGTAATGTAAGTCTGTAAAAAGAGAACTTGGAAAGCTATAAAACAAATCATCTTCTACCATTCCTCTTATTAAAAAAATAAAACCTAAACTTACCCAATTTTCAAATAATAACATCCAAACCCCTCTCAATATAGCTGAAGAAGAGTAATTTTTGCTTGAGGAAAAAACCCCACAAAACAGTCCCTAAATAAGATACCTCTGAAAGAGAAGAAAGAAAGATTGTTAGAGAATTAAAAGAGTCTAAAGAGTAGAACCCACAACCATAAACACAATTTAGCGTAAATCTCTTCACTTACACAATAAAACCTGAGTCATTAAGTGAGAGAAGATTTAGGGGATAAAGGGTGGGCTCTTGGCCAGCTTCAGAGGGCAGAAGAAAACGAGTGGGAGACTGGGGCAGGGTGGGGGAAGGCAAGGGAGGAAAAGCAGGAAAGCAGGCAGGGAGGCAGGGAAGAAGGGAGAAGGAATCAGACAAAGCTCATTTAAAGCAAAACAGGGCATATTAATTCTCTCTTCCTCTACTCATCTTTGTGAAAACAACAGGATCGTTTTTTACGTTTTGAAACCTTACACATCCTGTGCGTGTGAGGATAACCCAGTGGAACTTCAGTGACTCAAACTGCTTTGACAGCTACATTTAAGTTCCTAAATAATGATGCAGAGATCAGAGTTACAGACCAATCCCACTGCAAAGAGCTATTGGGACAAGGAAGGATATTTCTATGAGACCAATTTCCCTTCTTTTTCCTTTTGCTGGCAGCAATGTCTAGCAGCCAGAGTACATAATTTGACACATTCTACTTTATTTGTTTCTATCAGTTTCTGCACTTGCTTCATATTTTCAGCTACTATATCCTTTGGTTTTTGCCCTAAAGTTACTTCACTCAGAAGTAGTAGGAAACCCCCCATATGTCATTGTTAGGCAGCAAAACCAGAAAAGAAAACCCACTCAGAGGGAGCAACAACGAGGCAGCATAAGACACCTTTATTCTGAAGTACTTTTGTTTTAATGTGCTTCTATTGAGAATTTAATTTGGGCTTTACTACAGTACTGCATCATTAACTTCCAAACACCTCTACAGCTTTTCCATTTCCCTGATTCTATTCTAAAACCTGAAATTAGACTGCCTTAGACTTGAGTTTGGGTGCAGCGTGTGCTTCAGTCTCACGCAGCTGTTCTACTTCTTTTAGATAAATGTCTTATTTTTCCTTCTTTCTTCTTTTTTTTTTTTTATTAATTTCTCAATGTCTGAGATTAAATCATCTGTACTAATTCTTATTTTCACATCTGAACAATTAGTGGAGGACTAAGGAAAGAAGATGCCATTCAACAACTATGTGAATAACAGAGATGGTTAAGAGAACAGAAATAAATTTTAGGGATGTCTTCAATTGTTTTTCATTCTACTTTGGAGAAGATTTTAAACCTTAAAAGTCTTAACTCCCTACATAATTTTGTCAAAGCTAGCTTTTGCTGGGCCAGGTTTGGTTTTCATTTCATCTGCCCTGCCACCAGTTATTTTTACCAGTATTATTACAAAGGCCTCATAAAACTTCCAGTGAGAAAGGCTGTCAAAACAGACAGAACTCCATGAGATGTTTAGCTTTCAATTAAATGGATTTTCCTACTGCAAACCACTTTTTCTGACTAGCCTTGGTGAACGATAACAACTGTGACAAATCTCTTATGTGGGAAGATTTAAGAGGGTGTATCTGTCACATGTATATTCACCTTAGTAACTCCTTGTTCTTGTAGTAACAAGATTTTCTTATTCTCTCACCAGGCTCTACATCATCACCTGAAATGGAAGCTGGGTGTCAATGCCAAACTCGAATCAATAAAGAGCTGAAGTACCTGTAGTGGTGCCAGGGGTAATGTTTCAATTAATCTTTCAGAATTAATATCTGCTTCATTTCCAGGAAGTCCAGAGGAGTACGTAATGGACCCATTTTGTGCTATTTAAATAGAATGAGAAAAATGTTGCTTCTCTAATTTGGATTACACAACTCCAGGAGGATTTGAGTAGGACAAACACCTCCCTAAGCCAGTTTGATGATGGGAAAGAGCAGTGAAAAGAGCAATCCCTCTTTATTCTCTTTTGCAAACAGGCAGAAAATATTGTGCCTTCACTGTGGTACCACCAGCAGCATAAAACTTTGCTGAAAATTCAGCCTTAAAGCAATCACTGCCCCTGGTGACTGGTAGATTGTTGGAACTCTCCAGCTGATCTGCTTTCAAGGTTGGGAATATTTGGAGTGGCATCTAGCATCCAAATCAAATGGAGAGAGGGAGAATTGTTGAAAACTTCAGGATATGTCCGAGTCCATGATGGAGTCAGGAAAAGCCTGGGTCCTGTGAGCTCTATAATCAAAGATAAAATCAAATCATGGAATTCTGGAACGTTTGGGTTGGAAGGGACCTTAAAGCTCATCCAGTCCTGTCCCCTGCCATGGGCAGGGACACCTTCCACCAGAGCAGGCTGCTCCAAGCACCTTCCAGCTCTAGCCTCCCTGACCTGCTGCCACTTTTGTAGGAGATTATAGTGTCAGTAGAAGATGGAGAGGGAGCTTTCTTCTAGCATTGTTGAAAGCACTGTTATTACATAGTGATTTCTTCAGTTGTGAACACAGGAATGCAATGATTGTTTGCCTGACGCTTGATTGTGGTTTTGTCAATACAGAGCTCTCACTTGCCAACAACTAAGAAAGTATCTCATTAACTCTTTTTTTCTGTACTACTAAACATATTTGAGTCTCTCTGCTCTCCTGTTAAACCAAATAGCAGGAGGGCTCCTCATTACTTCGTTCATTGTTTAGTAACAAAGCCCTGTAGGAGTCCAAATGAGTGGCTGAGTGTCACAAGTGGCCCCGTTGTTCCACACAGCCCCTTGCCACAGCAAAACACTCCATGTGCTGCCTGCAAGCAGCACACTGGGCCTGCCACTGTGCAATTCAGTCCCGGCAGCTGCTGGAGCTCAGAAATTCAATACAACCCATTGTAAAGTCACCACAAAGGAGGCAAATGGATCTGGAGTGGAAGAACTCTGCAATTTCATATTGATTCATAATGAAGGCTGTTCATTAACATCAGAACATTGTGTATTTTTAAAAAGTATTCAGAGTTCATTTTTTGAGATCCAGTGTACTTCTGAAGAAGTCACAAGTGAGTTCAGTGCTACAGCATCCCTTGGAGACTCTCAGCCTCTCTTTGCTCTGGGCCTAAAACCATTACAAACAAAATGTTTGTTTTCTCAGATGTTTATATTCAAAAAAGAAAAAAAAAAATAAGAAAAACACAGGGATATTATTTGACATAATCTGAAAAAAAAACCCAAAAACATTCAGAAGGTACCAGAATCCACCGCTGTAGGAATAGCACATAGGCAGAATACTCCTGCTTGATATTAATATCCCTTCTAAAGATACTTGGAGGGGATGCCAAATCCTGGCAGGCTAATGGCTGAGGGGGGGATCTCACAGAAAACACACAGACATTTGTTAAGAGGATTATTTTGCATGAAGCATTTCCATGGGCACAGGGAGCTGTATTAAGGACCAAACCTAAACCAAGGTTTCCTTTCAAGACCATGGAATTTTAGAGCAGCTCTGGGCCATCGCATTTTCCAACTGACAATCTCAGGATCTCTGTCAGAAGTAAGGAAGCAATCTACTGAATTTTTGAGGTGGTGACATGCTTGCAAGTAGAGACAAATAAAACAATAGTTCATGAAATCTGGTTTGTGATGAGGGAGTGATTTTGCCTTTTTTTTTTAAAAAAAAAGATCTGTTGAACTATCATGGATGTTTTTCTAAAGCTCTGTGCAGTTACTGCCGACTTCTGTTCAAGGCACTGACATTTATGAACATTCTGAATTCATTTATGAATTCTGTACATGAAGTGCTTGAGCTTAGATTCACCCTAACAGGAATCTGAGTAGAGTTAAGAGGAAGCTCAGATATTTCATTAGCAATAGGGAATAGTACTTAAAATATAGAAAAAAAGTCTATCATTGCTCATGTCTCTGATTGAACATTTTGTACTTTTCTAAGGTAGTCATACATTTTTTTAATTTAACCTCAGCAAAATTTGGCAAATCATTAAGAAAAAAATATTTTGGGACTGGCAACATTGCTATATCTAGAAGATATTTTAGTTTTTTTCTCCCATCAGTCAGGGTGAGACACAACCTTAAGCCTACCCTAATGATCAGTAGAAAACCCTGAAACAATTAAAGAAGGCCATCAGTTTTATCATAGTGTCTTAAAAATACATCTACAACTTCCTAGGGTGTTAAATAGTTACTCAGCACCTAACCCCTCTCTGTGTTCATAGGACACTGATTTTCTATCTCTTTTTGTATCCAACTGAGGAAAACTTCTCATGAATAATTAACAGAAAGCACCTGCAGGACATGGAAGACTTGAAATTTCATCAATCATTTCATCTTATTAAGTTTCAGAATCCAGTGAGGGGAGAAAGAATGATCTGCATGTTCCTCTGGAATTCAGCTCAGTCCCAGGACAGCTTCACACTCAGAATCCACATCAGGCCAGCAGCATTTCTTCACTTTTCTGATGCTGCCATTGATACCAGAATGTGGCCACAAGCACTTGTAGAAAACTCAGTTATGAGGTAACTCCACTGTAGTTTGCAGCCTACAAGCAATAAATGTTTCCTCCAGAACACCTTATAAATTCTGACTCTCACAAATAACAATATTATCACTGCTCGATGAGGGAAGGCTAATAAATTTTAACAATAACCAAAGCAAAAATGATGCCCTAAACCACAAGCAAATGAACTATTTCAACAGAGTTGGATGAAAACCAAGAAAATATTAAGAAGGATAAAACCAGGACAGTGCAGTACTTAAAATTTGTGTTACTTCAATCCTCCAAGAACCAATAAACTTCCAAGTTGTCTCTATTTTATGAGAATAGAAACACATCAGATGCCATCATACACATGTGAATACAGTATTGAACAAAAATATTAACAGTTAAATACCAAGGATATTAAATCATATGTAAAAGGGAAAGATTTGGTGATTTGAAAGCTTAAGAATAATTTGGTGATTCAAAATCTCTCAATATACACATTTCATGCTACATTAAACCAAATCCACTCAATGTACTCCCACTGCCAAAAAATGAATTATTGAGACCTCTTGGGAAAGATAAGGCTTATCCAAAATCTGCCAACCAACATGTTTTAACTGTCCCACTGAGTCTCCTATTGCCAACAGGGCATGGCACTATTCTAATGAAATGCATGGAGGGATAAACAATACTCTTTTGGCTTGTTGTAGTTTGTCTCTAAAGATCTATCTCCGTGCTTGTCCATTTTTTGTGCATTATACAAGGTCATAAATCCCAGCACAACCAGAAAGACAGAAAATGGGGCTGCTGGAACACCATTTATCCTATTTTCTTCCAACAAGGCAGCAGTAACTATCCAAATGCAGTTGCTGGCAGAGGTTGGTCAGTCTGCTTAGTTCTCACAGAACTTCAGTGCCTGAACCCTCCTGTATAATTTATTCCAGTGCTTCCCAACTCTTACATTAACTGGTTAGTTAAAAGCATGGTTTAAATATCAAGTTGTATCACAAAAAGATTATAGTTTAAGCCACATGTTTCTCCTTTCTTTGTAGTGGACAGGGAAGTGGATCATTTTCTTTCCCTTCGAAGTTTGTTACAGAGACCATTGTTTGCCTTCCAGAGTAAATATGCAAGAGAAAGTTACAGAGAATTAATGATCTTGTAGTCCCTCTAAGGACTTTGAAATAATCCAGGTAGCTCTCACTAAATTAATTATTGAATTTTCTCTAATTAAAAATTGTTCATAAGAAATAGCTCCCAACAACAGAAGGGAACCCTGACATGCCGTGCTTGCACCTTCAGTGTTTGATCACCAAAGCATAGTTAGAGGAACATTTAAAAAGTGTCACAAAAGCCAAAACAAAAGTGTTCTGCAGGTGTAATACATTTATTGATCACAGTTAGTCGAGACAGATTTTCTTAACTTGTGACTAAAAAAGTGCCTTTTTCTCACACTGAAAGATCTAGAAATTATTTGCACCTAGTGCAGGCTATCACTTCTTTTTTGTCTTAGTCCCATCACCTGTTCCTAGCATAATTTCTTTAGGAATTCTTGATTTTGTGTGTGGTCAGCATTAGCTGAGTCCCTTAGCCAGGAAAAGAGGGGCAGGGTGGGAAAGAGGAGGCTGAAGTGGTCTCCAGGCTGCCAGAGCTCCAGGAGTGTCTGGACAATGCTCCCAGGGATGCCCAGGGTGGGATTGCTGGGGTGTCTGGGCAGGGACAGGGGCTGGTCCCCATCATCCTGGTGGTAATTGGGATATTCTGTGATTCTATCCTATGATTCTAAAACTTTAGCTCAGCTTGTGGAAGGAGTGCTGTGATGCAACTCTCTGGCGCTGTAACTAGTCAAATTATGGGCAGAATGAATGCTCTGCTCCCACCAAGAAATGGGAATCTCCTCTCAACCTTGTTATTCAGCCTGAGACAAGGCTAGAGCAGCATGGCACTGGGAGTGGAATGATGCCTACATCTGACTGTTCTAACTTGGAGAAAAGATTAAATATACAGATAAAGGTGGAACCAATGCAGGCTGGTAGTTTCCTTGTAGTAGCCAAAATAGATACATTTATTCGAGTTAAGAGGGTGCATTGCCTTTTTATGCAAATGTACATACTTCTGACATGAAAAAAAAAATATTTGGGAGAAATTTGCAATAATAACAATTATCATATATTCACTGTTAATTTAAGTACTTGGTGTAAGTGCTGTATAATTGACAAAAGCTCATTTTTTTCTTTTAGCTATGCAACCTTTCCTCTAATGCATAAAATAAGATATCTAAAGAGAGTAAAAAAAAAGCCATGAAGTTAAAAAATTCCATTTCTTCTTCAGTTTCAGGAGAGTTAAATTTTCTTCTGTATGTTTAAAATGGATAACTTTCAGACTAAAAGTAATGATAGATTATCTATCATTGGGTGTGAAAAGGAAGGAAAGGAGCCAAAAATATTAAAAAAAAAAAAAAAAAAAAAAAAAAAAAAAAAAAAGTTTAGCTAGTCTTCTGAAGATGTGAGGCACAGCCACAATTTAGATTAGTCACGAGCATTGTTCTGGCTGAATAAACTCCAATTTAAGTTTATTACCCAGCTCAAGTAGAGGAGACCTTTGTGAATCAGCACGAGTTTTCAGTAACATTACCAGCACAAAGCTAAACCCTTACTGATACTCCATTCCTCTATGTAAAGAAAATGGTGGTGATTTTTCTACGTACAAATCATATGAGCTTCTAAAAAATAGCATCAGTAATCACAAGGTATCTTTCCTGCCAATTCTCTTTATCAATGTGCATATTAACTGTGTTTATTAACAGTTCAGATTAAAAAATAGAGCACAAGTTCTCAGTCTCCAGTACTACCCTACTAAAAGCCATTCCATTACTGGAGTAGGAACACTACAACAAATGTGTAAATCTCTGCTTGATGGTTCAAAGTCTTCCTGAATGATTTCCAGCCAAAACACATTGTCAGACTTGGTCAAACTAGACATCAAATTAACACAGGTTGTGACTTCCCAAAATAGTGATGGTGACCAGTTCAAATCAGGAACTTCCACAGTTCCATGTGAAATTCTGTTTACTACAGAAATAAGAAATTAATTAAAAATTAGTTAAAAAAAATAGTTAAAAATCCCCATGCCTTGGAATAGAGTCCTGTTCACTATTTTTAGGATCACTTACACTAATTTTTACAGAGGCTTTTTTAATTAATTTTATTCTGGCTATGTATATTCCTCTGCTCATGATTTCTTTCAGGAATCAATTCAGAGAACACACGAGATTGGTTGATAAAAATTAAAATAATTCAAAGTAAACAAATAAAATAGCCTGGAAAATTAAAATTTATAAAATTGTGTACTTTGGTTAGATTTGTATTAATTTATAATAGTAAAGGCTTCGTTTTAGCATATCTTTATTTATTATGATTTATTTTTGACACATTTGAAGAGTGTTCTCATTTCAGATGTTCATTAAAAAGAACTTTTTTAAAGTAAGACAGATTTTCTCATTTGATCTATAAGAAAAGTAATTCTTTCATTATTACAATACCAAATGTTATAGTTTCCCCTGGGTATGTGTTTTATATACTTGGATTTCTCTAATTTAGTATCCACAGTGGGTGTAACATCTGAGTTCAACTCATAAATTAGGGTGAAAATTTCTGTTATAATTATTTTATATGGATTCTTTGGTTCTTAATTCGTGGTCTTCTTCAACAAGGTAGTACTTCATTTTTTTGCCTTCCATCTTGCACCTATCTTAGCAAGAATTTAACCCATTTTCAAAAAAACTTCTGTATTTTGGCCAAAAGATTATAATTCTATTGGCAAGAGAAGTCATAAACACTTGTACAGAAAAGAACAAGGCAATGAAATAGTTACATGTCCAAAGATCTGAGAATATTTCTCCACCTTCACCTTGTGATCCCTACTGTAAAAGCATAATGAGGATTTAAATAAGGAAAAAAGCCCCAAAAACCAAAATAAACAGACAAAAAAACCCCATGGAACTTTCTTTAACCTGCCTCTCATTAAAAAAGTCCCAAAATATAGCCTAAAACTTACCCCTCTAATAAGTAGAAGAAAAGGTGTTTATTTTATTAGTTTGTTTTGTTTTCTCATGTCTTATATGACAGAATCACTATTAATGTGTTCAAATAAAATTCTAAATGGAAAAGAAAAACTCCTACTGTAATGCTTCTCCCATAAGCATTCAAGTGGCATTTAGGAATCTACAAGATCCTTGCAAAAATATGGATAAACACACAGACATCTTGGCACTCAGAGATTAAAAACAATGCACATGTGTATTGCCTTTTAAATCCATATATTCATTCATCACTCTTAGGTAATGGGAGGAACAAGAGATTCAGTAGTTTATAAATTTTAACAGTGCAAATCCCAGTGTTTTCCTCATCAGCTATGCATCCTGGGAAAGGTTTGTGCTGCAGGAACGTGGTGCCACCAGGACACTCATTAGGATTGATTGCCTTGGGTCACTCTGTGAGGGGGTTACAGCACGGAGGGAGCAGGCAAGACAAATTAGGACTCCGAAATGAGCTGTTCCTGTGCTACCACCTAAGCCTCATTCTGTACCTTCAAAATCTGTGGAAATGGCTTGTCCTAACACTGTCCAAATACTAGAAAGGCTTTAGAGGTTCAGGATTCTCCTTGAGGGTCCAGTTCTTACAGGTTCAGCCCAGAGTTGTGTTTCTGGTGGGGAAGTGAGCTCTTTGCTGGATTTAGACTCTCCTGCCTGTTTTCCATTTAACACAGTGCTGCTATGAACAGAAACCTGGTTTAGCCCAGAGCTCTGGTTCAGTGCTGTGTTTTGGCTCTAGGATGGGAATAGTGTTGATCCCACACTGATGGTTTGGTTGTTCCTGAGCAGGGCTTACACTGTCTCAAGGAGTTTTCAGCTTCTCCTGCTGCTCTGCCAGCAAGTTGGCTTTAGGTGCACAGGTGGCTGGGAGGGGACAGAGCCAGGACAGCTGATCCAAGCTGCTGGAGGGTTATTCCAGACTGGATGACATCCTGATGAACAATAAAAGGAGGGGAGTTGCAGCCACTACTCAGCTGGGCATTGGTCAGTGGGTGGTGAAGGACGGCACTGTACAGCACTTTGTGTATTCTTTTTTCATTTTCATTAATGCCCCTTCATTTTCTTTCAAACTTTCATTTTCTCTCAAACCTCCATTTTCTCAACCCAGGAGTTTGGATTTTTTTTTTCTGTTTCTCTCCCTGATCCCCTGAAGTGGGAATGAGTGAATGGCTGTAATGTTCAGCTGCCTACCAGGTAAATCACAACACCCAATCCGGGGCATGAAGCATCGAGATAATGATATATCTGACCACAGCATGTTAGCAAAACCCAACATTTTTAAAATAATTCATTATATCAGTTTAATAGTTGCTGGTCAGAGTCTTTGTTTATTTGATCTCAGACTTGCTGTGCTCATTCCCAGAGTTGTGGTATGTAGCATCTCACATCCTGTAAATGTTCCCTGTTGTACTGTTCAGCATCTCTGGGGGCTGGATTAAGGTTATGATTTTTCTGTTCTGTGTTACGCTGGCTCATGATATGATAAAATTACTGGTTGTGACACTAATCTGGTATTTGTGCTCAGCATTACTATCAGCTCTGCAGTTCAGGAAGCATCTCTTGGAAACTATTAATACTTTCTCTACCTTTTCTCCTCAGAGCTAATCCACGGGGAAGTCAAGGGAGGACACTTCCTTCCACTCCTTCACCTTTCCCTTCTACTCCAAGCTAGTTACAATGGCTCTTGAGAATTTTGGATATACCTGGGATGTTCAACCAGCATATTCATACTGCTGTGCTTCCTGATTCTGTACACCTGATTGTCATCCTTCAGTGAAGGATGGCAAAAAGATTTCACCTCTAATCCACGAGGGACAATAGGACCAGCAGCCTGCAATTACAAGGTAGGGAACTAAGCAGCTGGGATCACTTTCTAGGGAATGGGGCAACAACAAAATGATTGGAAAACGAGCACGAGCCACAGCCTCTGGAGGTGACTTCTGTCAGGTGTGAAGGAAGGCATCCCTTTGAAGAAGATGCTCTAGGTCACCCAGGCAAGGGGACAACCATGGCAAGAGGCATTAGAGGCAATTGGCTGTGCTGAGAGTGATTCAGGATGACTGGACAAAGGGCAGCTGTCCAAAGACAGAGATACAGTCAAGTGCATGTGATCCATCTGGCAAATCCTGTATGGAGGACACTGTCCCTGCATGTGCCAGCTCATTAGAGTCATGACATGGAGAGGGTCAGAGGGACAATGGGCTAGCCAATTCCAGCAATGAGGAGAAAGGCTCTTTTCCTCCCCTGCATCCTCTCTTGGCTGTGGAGCCATTGGCATGGGATTTCCAGCATTTCCCACAAGTCTGTCCTGTTCCCCACCTGTATGGAGCAGCATTTTGGCTGTCTGGAGTAAGTGCTCCTCTGCTTGAGGAGCTGCAGTGGATCAGTACCATGAGCTGGATTCTCTGTGGGATCATGGAGAGGACATGAAGAAGTGGGATGAGTCATGGGTATGAGAGTTGTACAGAAAAGCAATCACAAAGGTGTTTCTTCCATGAAAACTGCTGCTCCAGCTTCCAGAGGGCAGTTCCTCAGAGAGTGTAGAAGGGCTGATACATCTGATCTTAATATGGGCTCCTTTTTCCTTTTCCTTTTCCTTTTTCCTTTTCCTTTTCCTTTTCCTTTTCCTTTTCCTTTTCCTTTTCCTTTTCCTTTTCCTTTTCCTTTTTCTTTTCCTTTTCCTCCTCCTTTTCCTTTTTTCCTTCCCTTTTTCCTTCTCCTTCTGCTTTTTCTTCTCCTTTTCCTTTCTTTCCTTCACTTTTTCCTTCTCCTTCTCTTCCCCTTCCTTTCTTTTAAACTTTCTTTATCTCAGCCCAGGAGTTATACCTTTTCATTATTCTCTCCCTGACCCCAGCTGGGGGAATGAATAAACAAATGAATGAACAGCTCTGTGGGGTTTAGCTGCCTGCGGGTTAAACCACCACATGGAATATTTCTTCTTTTTGTAGGAGCATTGCCTTTGGCTTGTTACAATATTTAATATTTATATAACAAGATTATACAGACCTTATTCAAAACAATCAATAAAGAAATATTGAAAATGCCAGGAAGTTTTCGAGGCTGAGCATTTGAGTTCCATTCCTGATTTAATACTTCTTCTAAGAGGAACTTGAAGCTCTGTTTTTCAGAACTTTAGCATTAGTTTCTCAGTTTCTCTCATTGTAGTACCAATCTGCTTTTTTTTTCCCTTCAAAATCAGGATCTTTATGAAATCCATACCAAACAAACTCTGAATCAAATTTCCTTGAAGGAGAAAAAATAATAATAAAAAATATTCTTGCTGGATCACTGTTTAACAGTGATAGCACTTTCCTTGATATATATGAACAATTACATTTTCTGATGCAGGACCAGGCAAATATTGATCTCTTACCCTATATAAAATTCAATGATATTTTCATCAAACAGAACTCTTACAAACTAAGATACTGCATTAAATTGGTTAACCATTAACAAGTGACTCTTTTCCAGCTACATTCTTTATTCCTACTGTTATTTTCTAGGAAAGATGCACTTGTCAGGGAAAGGATTTTTCACATTCTTGTTTGACATACTTATGCTGGGAAAACCTTTAAGCATAGCTCAAACCAGAAAGGCACTGGGGAATATTCCCTGAGAAAAGCACAACTGGAAAGAAAATTAATAACCTTTCTTTAGATGAATGCAAGAGAGGACAAGAATTAAATATTTTTCAGTGAAGCAAGTATAGAGGAGTGATACAATGCTTTTATACTATTCAAGGACCTTTAAATAGGCAATTTATTTATTGTTCTGCAAAAGCTGATGCATGTAGCTCACTGCCTTGAAAACAGAACTTCACATGCACTGGCACAAATTGAAATTCCCTCACAACCTCAGCCTATGGTTCCAGTTGAGACAAACTGCCAATTGACTTAAAAACCAAATAAAAAATGTTCTTACCCCTATGTTCAGTATAAGAAGGAGCAATATTTTACAAGTTCTGCTAAAGTAGCTCCTGGTTCCTGGTGCAATATTTCCAACATCTGTTATTTCAACGTGATGTTTCCATTGGCACTCTAACCCTTCAGCCAGCCATGAAAAACTGAAAAATGACTTTGTGCAATTGAAATGACAAATACAGATGTACAGGATCAGCCTTCAGCAAAAGTCAATGATCATAAATCCCATGTTTCCATTGTGTTCTTGAAAAATTTATGATGTAGTTTGGCTTGCTTTTCCAATGAATGCTGAACATATCGTCAGCAGGATTCCAGAGCTCTGTAAGCAATAACCTCTGGGGTTTTTCAAATCCTGAAGATTTGTCCCAATGGGAAGGTTTGGAGCTTTACAGAAGCTTCTTGGATGGCAATTTATTACTTTATTTAGGCTCTCTATTATGTTTTTAGTGGAGTTTAGATATTGCTGATTTATTCTATACATCTAGAAACAAACTTCTGGAAGAGGTTGCTGAACCAAAGCCACATCATTCAACGCAGTGTGGAGCTTTTAAATCACCAATATTCTGTTTTTTCAAAATAAGAAACAGGAAGGGAATATGATTGTGAGAATAAGATAGGTTTTTTCTTTGACAGGAAAAAGGGAAAAAAGCCCCATAAATAAAACCAGGAATACTTCTAGACTTCATTTCTCGTCTCTTCCATAATCATATTCATTATCCATGTAAATCAAAATTTTAATTTCTCTATGGATGAAATAAAACAAGGAAACAAGAGAACAAAGAAACAAGGAAACAAGGAAGGAAGGAAAGGAAGGAAACAAGGAAACAAGGAAGGAAGGGAGGGAGGGAGGAAATAAGATGTCTTCACTAAGGCTTCTCTTCCTTTGCAGTGACACAGGGAACTCCTTTATCCAATCTGCCTCCTCTAATACCACACATGAGACAAAAGAATCTTGGAAGAATCTGCAAGACACTCAATAGCTTTGATTTAAGACAAAGCTGGTCATGACCTTCTCCTTTTGTGTTTTTAGATTAAAAGCAAGATGACATTGAGGAGTAATTTTAACAAATTAAAGAATCACATTTAAACAATGCATTTCATGGAGCTGTTTTCCGTGGTAGTTATTCACACAGTATCTGTCATCCAGGATGGATGACATAAAGGAACATGTTCAGATCCATATTAAGAAAAGTTCAACAATCTTGGCCATGGCAGATGAGGACACTTTTTTTAACCTTATCAGTGCCAGTCTTTTTCTGTGAGATGCCTGTCCTGCTTAACTTGACATCTTCTATTTTCTGATGAGCCATTTGACAATTTCCTGATGATCTCTTCCCTCTTCCACAGCTTCCAAGATTGGAAAAGGAACAGGAAAATTATTTCCATTTCTTAATGAGGTAATTATAACAGTAAACAAAATTGACCAGCTCAAAAAAAATTGTGGAATAAAACCTGTGCCTTTTTCCTAGGGGGTTAGAGAAGCACTAATTTTGTTTTTCCCATCTCCTTAAATCTGGAATTTTTAAAAATGGTAGACACTGCAAAGAGTAGCATGTGCATATATGGTAGTTTTACTTCTATGCATAAAAAATGTCAAAAATAATAAGATCAAAAATGTTATAGAAATGACAACAGTAATAAAGCAACTTGTTTCCCACTGTGAAGTGGTAGAGCCCTTTAAAAACTTTATAAAATCTTGGCAGATTCAATTCAATCCCTCTTTCAAAAGCAGTGAAAAAAAATATGCTTAAAACTTTCTGGTGATTTGTATGAGCAAGGAAAATGCATATATATTATTGTTCAGAAATGTGTAGGCAGGAAAGTCATCATCCTGGTAGCTGGAGAGTTGGATTTGCTGAGGGCTCTGAAATCCTGCTAAGCTTATTTCTTCTCACAAAAGAATATTAAAACCAAAAGAAGGATCAGTAACTGTGCTGGAGAAAATATTGGTCCTCAGCAGTAGCAGAAAGCAAAGAACACACCAGTGAAGCACTGAAAGAAAATTAACAAGTAGGGAAAAACTTATCTAAGGAAGTCACACAAAAATGGAACAGAAGCTACAGTAATTAGAAAACATTTTCAACCTTGCTTGCTCTGCAAATCTATTTTGTCAAGATCTATCCTGGGAATGAGTTGTCTGATCAAGGATACAGCCCAAAAATTCCCAGTAATTCGCCATTTGAAGAGGGAGGATGAGGCAGAAGGCCAAGATCTCATAAAAACAGGAATTATTTTTTGAGTGATTTGGCACCACTTTTAAGCACGTTATACATTAAATCCACTTATGTCTGTACAAGTCACTCGTTCTAATGGGCTGCTGTTGTCCATCACTCCTGAATGTGATGGGCAATGGGGCATTTGGGTTTGGTGAGACTTGTTTGATATTAAAAAAGTGCCAACATGCTGCATTTGAAAAAGCAACAGACTAAATTTGCAAGGGAAGGGATTTGTTTCTTCTAGGGAAACAAATATTGTGTGATGCTTGAATGTGGAAATGTAAAAAAATAACACATTCAGATTATTGAAACTTTCACCCTCGCACGTCTCTCTGTGGCCTGTGAATTCTAAATCCAGAACACAGAGTTTTCAGCTGTTTATCTCTTTAGGCACCTAAAATGAAGTTTAATCCTTTTCACTTCATTTTGCGTTGCATCAGTCTCATGGGAATATGTGGAAGAATGAAAACTAGAAGGGGTTGTACAGGGAGTCCTTCAGAAGTTTTCCTATTATGGGACACGATGGTTAAAAACACTTTTTCTGTTCAGGGTTTTTTTTCCTTTTCTAACATTTAATAATATATAATATGTAATAATTATGGAATGTATTATATTACATAGGTATATGAATTTTTTACGTGTCTATTCTTGCAAATGTAATTTAGAAATACCTCTATAAATCCCTTAATTGAATTTGATGTAAATTAGAAATGCAAATGATTATGCGAAGGCTTACAGTTAACATAAATATTTAATTGAACCTGTTATTTTTTAATTGGCTGATGCATACCACAGATAGGCTTTTATACAACAGCTTATGTGACCTTTCATTTCCCCACTGATCTGCAAACCTAAAATAATCCATTTTCATACCATAAACAGATGTTCCTTAAGTCTGTGTGTGCTAACCACTTGTACCAGTGAGCAATTAGAGGTGGGCACTTTTGGGGAGCCTTCAGACTCATGAAGGCTCATATGCTTATATATGAGGAATATTTAATTTATTTAATAAATGTTTGATTTATTTAATTCAGGAATATATCATATGCTGAGATATCCCTGAATTAAACATGACTCAGCTGTGTGTCTGGGCTGGTGTGCAATAAGCAGAGAAAGTTGATTATGGTCATGTCACTGGAACTCACACAGGAACTCGCAAGGTCGTAGCTCTACTAAAGAATTGTACAGCAAACAACTAAAGCATTTGGAAAGAGGGTGATCAGAGCAGCACAGGGGAAAAGCTGCCCACATCAAATAGTGCTGGTCTTTGATAGCAAACCCTCTGAACAGACTTTAATTAGGTGCTGAGGTTGGAATCTGTGCCCTTGGAAGGGCTGGTTGTGACATGTTCACAGCTGCTCGTGCAGAGCACACATGGACACACAGACTGGTGTCCGGAAAGGCCATGGGAAGAGCTGCCAGCTAAGCCTTTTGTTACCAGTTCCAAGTATGGAATATGGCTTTCAGTTTTCTAAATAAATGGGACTTTATGTTCCAGTCCTACTGGTGCTCCTAAACTGGGATGATTCAAATTAAGTGGGACACCAGTAGGTGAAGGAGAGGACGAGGAAGATGGAGAGAGACTCTTCCCGAGGGCCTGGAGTGACAGGACAAGGGGCAATGGCTTTAAGCTGAAGGAGGGCAGGGTTAGATGGGATATTAGGAGGAAAACCTTCCCTGTGAGGGTGGTGGGGCCCTGGCACAGGGTGCCCAGAGCAGCTGTGGCTGCCCCTGGATCCCTGGCAGTGTCCCAGGCCAGGCTGGATGGGGCTTGGAGCACCCTGGGCTGGTGGAAGGTGTCCCTGCCATGGCAGGAGGTGGCCCTGGATGAGATTTAAGGTCCCTTTCAACCCAAACCACTCTGGGATTTTGTGATTTCTGTACAGATCCCACTGGTGCTCACGAGGGGGGCTGAGCTGAAGGCAGCCAGGGACCGGGGTCCAGCTCTAGGATCCAGCTGATCAGAGCTGTTGAGTCTCAGGTCCCTGAAAGTGGCCTTTGGATGCAGCAGCCTTTTTCTTCCAGTAATCTGGGGAAAAAATAAAAAGCCCTGTGAATAGGGCAGGCTTCACAACAAAGCATCCTTCCCTGGCAGGGTGGCCCTTTGCTCCTGGACTAATGGCCTTTTTGGGCAGCAGGGGCTCTGTCACTCTCAAGGCCTTACAAGTGAAATGGAACTTTCCCTTCATTTCTGCTAATTTTACTACGTCTGAATAGGGTATGAAACTTTCTCTTCTTCCTGATAATGCTATCCAGAAGACTATTTTCCTGTTGGATGGCTCCTATTAGATGGAGCAATATATTGCCTACAACAATTGCTGCAAGACTTATTATCACTAAACCTTTCAACTCTGGTAAGATCCAAAGGCCTCACACTAAGGTGGGAATCATTTGTAGTGAATGCTGTGGAAAACATAGAATAAGATTTCATAGAATTACAGAAACATTAATGTTGGGAAAGACCCAAGCAGAGCAAGTCCAAGCTGTGTCCAGTTTCACCTTGCCACCCAGACCAGAGCACTGAGTGCCACGTCCAGGTCTTCCTTGGACACTCACCAAATACACTGACCTTTAGGATTTTCCTTTAAATTTTCACCTGTGGTGCCTTTCTAGACTATTTATCCCATCAAAAATAATATTTCTGTTTGAAAATGAAAGCAATCTTGATGGCAAAAATATTCTAATAAACCTCCTAAGAGATTCTCTGACGAGGATGTGCTTCCTTGTAACTGATTCCAGGCACAATTTCCATATTCTCTTCTGTACCAAACACAACCCTTAGGAGCACTTGAACATCATGACAGCTTCCTTAAGATGACAATATAGCCAAAAAAGGGAAAATGTGCCTTGCAGACTGCAACCTACATGCTTTCCATAGAAGATATTTGAAAGATTTTGATTTGTTTCTGGATGTTCTTAGATCCAAATCAGCTACATATGATTATCATTTTAAACAATACTGAGAGTAAAGATTAAGTTAAATTTGCAGGTGATTTCTGCAGTCTGACATAGGGATTGCCAGGGATCTGTGCAGCAGAGAGCTGTCTGACCTGACAGCTTAGATTGAACCTGGCAGATTTATTTGTCAGGAGAAGGCACCATGCTTGGCACATTTAGAATCTCACTAGTTCTTACCCACTGCCACAGGCCACAAAAGCACTTCACAATTACTCTGGGTTAAAATAATCAGTTTTCTGTTACCAGTACTGTAAAATGGGCTAGCCCTTGAAAAAATGCTGTGCTGGAATTAACTTATAACAATCACTGTAATCTTGCCTTCATGGCAAACAGAAGCTACCACTTAAATACATCACACAAAAGGCAAGGTCTAAGGTTCCAAAGATTTAAAATAATTAAGGGGAGAAGCAGAAAATTATTCCCAACTTTAAATATTCAGGAACTGCATTCTTGTTGCAGGAACGGGAGAAAGACAGGATTCCCCACAGAGTAAACAAGAGCAGGTTTAACTCGTGCATTTTAACATATTGGCTTTCTTCACTGAGCTTTTCAAAGTGGCCTAAAACACAGTAACATGAAAGTCTACTCCAAATCATCTTGGTACAGAGCACTAGATAAATAATTTAAAGAGCATGCAAAAAAAAATTTTATTCCTATGGTTGAGGATATGCACCACTCAAAGTTTTAGCCTACTATTCTCAAGCCAAGGCTAGTGGTACAGAATTAAAATATTGCAGTATTGCAAATAACAGCCCCTGGACTACGGATCATTTTTATTTGCATTTCTAGCAGACTTCTGGCATCTTATTATCCCCCTGGACACAAGGCCAGTAACCTTAATGAAACACCAGGATATATACACAATTCTAGCACTCCAAGTTTAATAAAAAGCTGCTTTAAACTTCTTAGTGCAGAGCATATTATTGGCTGTTTGTAAAGAATTCCACATGGGAGAGCAGCTGGTGCATCAGTGAACCCAATGCCCTTGACTTTATGCGCTGCCTATTATTTTGGGAAGCAGCTCTGAGATACAAATAAATAACAGACACTTTTTTGGAACTACTACCAGGATTAATAATCATGTACTGAGTCTCAACAGTTAAACAAATATTTCACATGTATTGCTCAAAGTATTCCCCCCACCTTCTGTAAACACAGACATGAAATTACAAATCATATTTGCTAGGTCATACCAGCTTTGGTGTGTGCCACTTGCTTGGGGGAGAAGAGCCTGTTGCAGATATTCTGCCTGGGCTCCTGAGCCACCAGAGGGAGTGGGATGGGCATGGAGTGCAGGGACATAATGCTGCAAGGAACTGGGGAGAACAACCACAGACGTAGGAATCTTGATTCCCTCAGTCTCTCAGCATGTCTTCAGTCCAGCTCTGGGCTCTTCCTTACATCCCCAAAGTGCTCAGAATAGTTAGAATTCATTCCAGCAGTGACTACAAACTCACCAACATCAGGTGTGGGAAGAGTGAGAAGCTCAGACCCTAAATAAATTGGGAGGTAACAGATAAAGGAATGACAAGGGAAAAATGTGAGACCATGGAAATGTTTCCCTATTAATCATGCCATAGTAATGGAGCTATGTTGCACAGAGAGGTGTCATTGGTGCTGATCTTCATTTCTTTTCTAGCAGTGAGTTTTGGAGGCTGTGAGCAGATGCAGCACCCCCATGGCCTGAGCAGACACATCACAAACCCTCTGCCTTACACACCACGAACCTTTAGTGTCTGATGGAGCAGGACTTCCCGTGAGCTGCTCGTGAGTTATTACAGTTCTGTAGCTGAACATTTCCAATAAGCAATTCTCTAACTTCATGGAAAAAAGATCTCATCTTTCTTAAATGAGCTCTTCCTTCATCATGAACGATTTCCCAAGCTCTGTTCCTGGTGCCCAAGTCACAGCCAGCATGCCAGTGACACAGCTTCATTCCTTTGATGAAGTCTTTCAATAATCACCTTTGCCAGTAGGTACTTCCCCCCCCCCACCCCAGCTACTCCATTCTTTCATTATTTTCTGGATTAGGACCAGATTCTTTGTCAGCCAGGGTTTTCCAGGATCTCATCAATAAAACCCTGAATTAGCAGACATGATTCCAAATGAGATGTTTGATATTATCATTCTTCAAAGAGCATTCCTATACCCCACCCTAACAAATTTCGAGTCATTTTATGATATATTGTCCTTTGTTAGCACAACAAAGTGAAACACAACAGATTTTAACCTGCACAGAAAAATTGAAATTCTGTTTTTCATTTTATAACCTTTTGAATGGAAAATATTTTTTTTGCAAAGGTAATGTACATTTTAGGCACTTGACATTGAATTTAGAAAGGCCCTGGAAAAGAAAAGCGTGTTTTCATAAAACTTACAAGAACCTTTAGAAAAAATGAAAATAAAAAATAGATTTTTTTGAATAATGAATTATTTCTGAGGAAGGCTAAGAAGCTGATTTGTTATTCAGAATGAGTGACCTACTGCACTTCTTCCCAGTGAGCATGGGAAAAAAAATATAATTTGGCTTCCTAACAATGGTATTTAGCATCAATATACAGTTAGAGGCTTCATTACTAAAAGCTCTGGAGTGAAGTGACTTGGTAGCGGTCTATGAGCTTAGTCCTCTTCTACACCACATTTTAAAGTTAACTGCAAAAGAACTGAACAATTCAGAGCATAAAAAAATCTACTAAGGCTGTACAATACTTGAATGAAGATGTGTTTACAAAGGCACTCCTCAGAACAGGAAATATTTCCCTTTGTTGGCAGTTCAGAACAGAGTGGGTGCATTTCTGTCCCGTCTCCCAGCTCCTAACTTTACAGAAATCAGATGAGATTTTCCTCTCATGTCCTTGACTCTGCAGTCTGCTTAGAACTTGGCCTTCAAAGTGCACCTGTGAATCTCAGTGTTTAGAGGAATATGTAACTGCTGGCTTTAGCATTTAGCCTTGTTCATAAAATCCACAGTCTATAACCTATGCTGCAATTTAAATGCAAATAATATTTAAACAAGGCTAATCTGGTGAGCTTTTGTGTGTAGAGTGATATATGGGATGGAGATGTTTGAGGTGCAATAGTTTACTGCTCTGAATTCACATCCACATCAATCATCTCTCCACACGCATCAACAATTAAAATGGTTCATGACTGCAGGGTCTATGACAAACTAACTTCATAATTTAAATGTCCATGATAGCACCTTTGAGCATAAAAAGCTGATAGGAAATGATAAAATGTTAATTATAAATTGTAAGCAAAACCAAGTACTTCTATTCATCAGTGACCTGCTGATTATAAACAGAGCTTTTTTGTACAGCCACCATACCTACAGCAAAATGTGCTCATGGTGGGGGCTGTTCTCATTTAATGTTTTCTGTATAAATCAGCTGTGGCCAGCCCTGCCTGTTGCCAAGGGAAACACATTTTTATTTCGCTTTCCCATCTTATCACAAGGATATAATCGAGTAACTGTCCCTCCACCTGGAGAAGATATCAGGAAGTTAATCACAAAAGTTGGATTTTTCATCCTTTCCTAAAATGGGTCTGCAATGGGTGTGCCATGATCAGCCATCCAGGCACTTCCTGCTCCTGTCCAGTCAAAAGGGACTGCTGACACTCATTTTTCCATCTTCCAGATGGCTCCTTAGCTTTGCAGTGTCAATTTAAATTGATGCTGACACAACCCAAAGAGGGTATTTTTTCCCCTTGTCCTGCAATCAGGGTAGTGATTCTGAATTGTGTTTAAAATAATTCTCCACTTTCCACTTCCTTGGCTGTAAACCAGTTGTCACTGTGAACAAGCTCTAAAAAATATCATGAGTCACTGAGATGGTCTGTTTTATTTGAGCTGTAGAAATGAACTGCAAAACTGAAACAGGAATTAGAGAGCAAGAAACATATTTTTCTTAGAATGTAGACTTAGAATGGATTTTTTTTTTCTTTTATGGTTAAAAAAGTAGGTTTGGCTGTAAGCCTGTTCGTACCATTTTTCTGTAAATATAAACTCATTTGCCACAGAATTATTTTTCTAGAACATAATTCCCTGTGCAGTTATATAAACTGATACTCAATCTATATAACAGGGTGACCTTCTTTTTAATCCAAAGATACACCTGCAAAGTAATATTCTATAACTTTGCCTTATTAATTCCTAGTTTTAAACCTTTATCTCTACTACTTTTAAAAAATTAAACTGGCCCTTGCCTCACCATAGTTCCTTGTTAAAAAAAGGGCATATTTCTGCCTATAATCACTTCCATTTTCCTTTTTCTGCCTTTTTTGTTTAACAACTAACTTTCTGAGAAGCTAATCAATACCTGGAATATTTGCACTTCCATGCTGCCAAATCAAAAAACTGTGGGCTACCTGTGAAACTTGGAGCAAAATCATGACCCAGTACTGAGCAGGAGGAGTTTTCAGGCTCATATCCTTATGTTTGCAACCAAGACAAGAGCAGTGGGAGTTTGAAGAAGAACTGTGAATAAACAAGAAAAGTCACTCTACAACAAAACAGCCCTGTCAGGGCAATAGGAAAAGGAAAAGGGAGCTCAAAACAAAATGAGGAGAAATCATTCCTTTGCTTCAGTCTCAAACATGAAAAAAAGAGGCAAAACCCCATAGCAAATCTGAAAATGAAATATATCTGATGATTATAGAGAATTTTTTTAAATTATCTCTTCAAAGTTCAGTTCTTTTACTCAGGAATGTATTACAAAATAAAGCTACAATTTTAATACTGCCAAGACTTTTAGATTAAGTGTTTTGAGGTCATTGTTTCAAGGCCTCTGAGTTGTTTGGCTTCTGGATTCTTTGGAGAAGGAAGCCAAATTGATATGGTGGATTCTTGTTCCTTCATTGTTTCTTCTTCCTTGCTAGCCTGACTTACAAACCTGATTACAGCAACATGTTCAAAATATCTGCACAATCTATCATCATCTCAGCTATGCACAAACCTGTTCCAAAATAAAAAGGGAAAAGTAACTTCCACAAGTCCTAAGTCCTAATTTTAGCAGCAACTGTGAAAACCTGAGTCTCCTGATATGGACTCAACTGCAGGAAGGCTGTATAAAAATGTAAAACCTTTGCAAACAGAATAAATTTGATCAAGAAAGATGTTGGGATACATCCAGAGTCATTTAATTATTCAGTGTCCAGCCAATGCTGTTGGATAACAATGCACTGGGCTTAGACATGGAATTTATTATTGTCTAGGCTGGTAAAACAAATGTACCCTTTGAATGAAGACTACTCAGAGTAAGTCCATAGCAAGAACTCCCTGATCTTCTTGGAGTAGAAGGAAAATCAGAAAAGGTGAGAGAACCTGGACCGCTTTGGAATCATGACTCTGACTGACCCCGTGCCATTGGCCATTTTTCCTGGAACATTTAGTTTGGACAAGAATATTTTTGAGCACATTACATGAACCACCCTGTCTTTTGTTGATACAGAATTAGATTTGTTGCTGTTACAGGTGAGTTGAAAATGAAGAAATGGATAGTTTCAAATACAATTAAAGCACAGCAGGTGTTTGGTTTTTTCGTTTGTTTGTTTGTTGGGGTTTTTTAAGAATTCTGAAGTAAAAGAGGATCATGTGGATTCTGTTTGGATAAGATTACCATGCAGAGCACCAGCTTTCTTTGTTTTGGTTTGGTTTTTGGATTTTAGTTTGTCTGGGGATTTTGTGTGTTTTTGTATGTATGTGTTTTTCCTGCTGTCGTTTGGTCGTTTTTTTGTTTTGTATTTTCATTTGTTTGTTTTGGTTTTGGTTTTTAGCTCTTAAAGAATAAAATATGTGCTTATGTTCCCACCCAGCTTCTGCAACAGAGATAAGCACACGTGTAATGAGACTTCTGAAAAGACTAGGAAGAATTGTATTTTCCCCTAAGTAACCTTTTATGACAGTCACAATATGTTGTTCCCACTGTTACATTAAGTTAATGATAAAGAAAACAATTCAGAAAAAAAAAAAAAAAATTAAACAAAATCAATAGACATATCAATTATTTACAGTCTAATGGGGGAAAATTCTCTTTGAACTGAGCAGGATCTATGGCATAGATATAAAAATCAATATGCTGAAGTCATATGGGAGAGATGCTGTTTGCAGCCTGCTGAATATTTAGGTGCTCTCCAGAAAATGAATGGATTCTACAAACTGACAGAAATCCACAGGTGGTGGCCATTATCCACAAGAAATCCTGGGATTTGTCCTTGTGATCACAATGTTTGAACATGAAAGGATGTGTCTGTGTAACTCAATACAACCTGCTCTAGTGGCAGGTGTCCCTGCCCATAGCAGGAGATTGGAGCTGGATGTTCTTTAAGATACCTTCCAACCCAAGCCATCCAATGATTCTACAAATTCTGGCAAAAAGCAGTAACTGAGTAAATTCCTTCCCCCCCAATAAATGCATTCTGCTTGAACTACCCTTTCCCAAATGGCCCCACTATTACTTGTAAGCCAGCTTGAAGTTTTCTTCATAAAGATAACAAAGGTTTTTTAACTTGGGACTAATGTCTCTTGATTTGGCCACCTGCAGATATTGTTATTCCATGATTTCATCTTCCTTCAAAGCTGGCAAATAAACTTCCTTGGGATTTTGCCACTACTAGCTTCCTCCTTCATTTTTCTTCTCAAGCCATTGATGTTTAAGAACATCTGCTTTGGCACATTTCAGTGATCTGGAGCTGCAGAGGTGTTGATAATGAGAGAGATGTCCCCTGACATTATTCCAGCAAGCCAGGGATGCCAAACTGATGAAAGGGCTTTGGATTAGCACAATATCTGAAAGGTGGGATTGTTGAAAAATAAAACTGTACCCCACTGTCACAAGGGCTGATCTGGTAGGGCAGACATAGCCCCACCTCACTCCCAGAGTGCCACTGTGATGTTTTTGACTTCAGGAATTCTTCTGCCATGACATCAGGTCACCAGAAGAAAGAGAGATGTACAAAAGCTTTAAATAATCTTACCTGACACTGCTTTTAAAAGCCTAATGTTACAACAGGGCATCACTGATTCATAAGCTTGGGCTTCCTGCACAAGGGAAATTATTTCTATAAATGCTCTTTAAAAATTTTTTTTTTTTTTTTTTTTTTTTTTTTTTTTTTTTTTTTTTCATCCATGGCATCTTTCATATTACATCTGTGGTTGGGAGGGGTGAAAAAAGACCTCTTTTTTCACCTCTCCCTCCCAGGAGAACACTCTCAGTAACACTGAGAATTTATCCACAATTTACTGGACAGTGAACATAACAAATGTTTCTCACATTTGTCTACATCTACCAGTTAAAATTAGCAAGAAAGAAGCAAACAAATAAGCAATTTCATTTTTAGTTCTGTAATTTTTCCAAATAACCTTTAAAAAGGTAGAGTTCTAATGAAATCTATCTGCTTAGCTCTAATCCTGGATCCTTCTTTGTGTACCACTGCCACTGTGTTGTTCTGCTATTTAATTTATATGACACAATGCTCAATTAGTGACATTCCAAAAGACTTTCAGTGAAAGACTGAGTATAAAAATGGGAAGGCTTCATGTTTTGGAAACAAAATGTAATTGTTAGGGCTTGAGATTGAAGGCTAATCACCATAAACATAAATCCAGGAAGGATCAGAGGTGCAATGGCAGGCAGGGCAATCATAAAAACTTCATCAGTGCAAATAGATACCTGCTTTTCTCCACTCCTCAGGGGCTACCTGAGGACAGGACTGATCTTGGCACTGCTGGGAAACACGACAGGATGAGCCAGGCAAAGAAACTCCCAGGATGTGCAGCAGACACTAAGGGGTTATTGATAGCAGGGTTCAACATGGGAAGGGGAGCCTGGTGTGTGCCTGGATCCAGTACCAATCCCAGGCTTGGGCAGTGGTTGTACAGGGGTAATTAACCTTTATAGGACTTTGTTCCACTGGATTAAAGAAGGCGAATCAAGTATGTTTACATAAATAAAATAAATTATTTATTTAGATTAAGAATTATAATTATAATGATTAGATTACAGATCTTAATCAGAATTATTTACTGCACAGTATAGGCAGCTCTGACTACTTCTATAGTGCAGTATTTGTTGATGAAATGATATTAAACCCGGCAGAATAATTTCTCAGTAGAGACTGATGTCACTCACCCATGGCTGTGGGCAAATCTCTTCAGTTCAGCCTTGAGGAGTGACCTTGAGGGGTGTCCCCACTCCAGGGAAGAATCCCCACACACATGCCAAGAAAGACCTGAAGATCCTTCCTCTTAAAATTGGGACTGGGTTTTTATAGTATAGAGCACTGGACTGTCAGTCAGATGCCCCCAGGCTGTGCCAGCTCAGCAGCTTTAGATCAGTTGTCAGCACTATAATTTGTTGGTTCTTCGGTCAGGAACTCAGGAAACATTTTTTTTCCCCCAGTATTTAACTTCAGGATGGATGAGTCAGGCTGGTCTCAGCATCCTTCAACCCCAAAAGTGATCCCCATCTCCATTCCTCTGACTACTTGGCAAACAGGGAATTGTCCAAGCTGTTTTGCCCCCACTTAGGCAGAGCATCCTGCTACATCATGGACATCCATCCTACAAGTGCAGCCCAGTGCTAATGAGTTACAGGTGAAGAACAGGACCAAGACATCCATGCTGTTTCCAACAGGACAGGTTTACAGCTCGGTGCTGTTCCACCTTTGCCAGGAAATGGAAAGCAGCAGTAACTGAGCACATAGCAGGCATCTGCTGGTGCCTGGTTCAAACTGTCCCACTGCTACTCAGAAGTTCCTGCTTGCAGCTGTGACACCTGATTTTTGGCTTAACCTAAAGAACACCCCTAGAAGTGTAAAAAAGCCTTAGAAAGCTGACTTCCTGTCTGCTCCTCAAACCAGACTCTCCAAATCCCTACAGCTCCTGCCTCATCAAGGATTGCCACAGGTCCCAGAGACTGCTCTGGAAGTTCTCCTACATGAAACCAGTTCCTGGTGTTGTAGCCCTGCTGGATGTCCTCCCCTGGCAAAGAAGAGCTGAACATTAAAAAAGTAATCAGGTGTCTTTCGGGCATATGTGCCAGGCCAGTTTACAACTTCCACTGCATTCGCTCAGTTTTATGAAGGGAGTCTTTGAAATGACTCTCAGATCCTTTTACAATGGTAATCACAGGACTATTAAATGATTAATGTGATCATTTGGACAGAAAGTCAAAGTTTGCCAGGCAAAGTGACACAGAATGCTTGTTGTGAGAGAGATTGTAATTTAACAAAGGTGAACATTTATGTGCTGTCAGTGTTTAGAAACACACGGCTTTAAACTTGGACAAAAATAAGGTTAAAATGTCTTTTGTAAAATGGCTAATTCCAGCCTGGATGAGTAAAGAGTTTTCAGTTAATAGATATGAAGGTAATCTTACCTAGTGCCATGATTCCTTCCTGAAAAGATTAGAACTGTTTTAATAATTGCATTATTTGTTAGGCAGTGGATAAAGTTTAAAAAAAGCACTTTCTTCAAGTGGAAGCACACTTCCACCCAGTTCTCAGTACCATGATATTGTTGAATGAGGACATCCTTGGTAGGGTGGATGTGCCAAGGAAGAAAACCATGCAAAATCATGGTACAAAAAGATCAGTGATTTATTAGAACTGTCTGGTTGGGTCCTTGTGAGGTTTTCTAGGGGAGTTTCTTTCCAGTTTCTTGCATCAATCCCTAAATATGAGAGTTCAAGGTAATTTAAAAATCAAATATATTTTCACCTTTTCTGTTAAACCCTCAGATCCTGGACTTGCAAAACACAGCCTTTGAGCTGCAATACTAGAGAGTAATGATGAGCAATCTTCTCAAATGGTTTTGGGTATGAAACCTCTGCTACTTCATTAATGTTGTTACCTGAGGGTTCTAAAATCCCATCTCCCAAGATTCCCTCCATAAAGCCTCTTTGAACTTTTTAGTGTAAGATGGATGATTTGAAAGAATCCCTAGGGAGGTCTTGACAGTAAACTTCTCATGCATATGTGACATGTACTTTGAAAAATAAATTAACCTTTTGTCACTCTTGAGGAGGACAGTTTTTAAGAACAAAAGTTAGCTTTGGTAGTGAGTAAGCATAAAATTGTCCTTTTATAATTAAATTTAATTGCTGATAATTACAAAGAGAAAAACACATTCCTCCTTTGGCAAATGCTTAATAAATATATAGACTGGGAGAGAAATCTACAGTGCTAGAATATGTTTATCAGTAAACCCAACTATTTTGCCCCTTGTCTCCTTTTTTCCTGTCTACTCAGAAAACATTTTAACCAGAAAACCAAACTCTCCTTTTTCTCCTCCTGATTTTTATTTTTCCTCCCTACACTGAAATTCTTCAGGTAGTTTGAAAATGTTTCTCAGTCAAATATTCATCTGAGCTTTTTTCCTGTGTACTAATTGAGAAATTCCTGGAACTGAGCTACACAGCTCTACTTTTTATGAGAAAAATATCCATTGGCAAATAAAATTTACTTTGTCAAAGATTTCAAATATTAGTTTGTGGCAACCATCAAGTATGGCTGAGAAGGATGGTTTGTTTGGGGTTTTTTAACCAAGTATAGTATTTTTGAATATTTTTCGTAGTGTCTGCAATACATTTCTCAGTAAGTCTAAGTTTCAGAGGCACAATCCTCCTCAGGCCTTCTTTTAGGAATTATCACATTACTTAAAAATACAAACAGAAATAGAGAGGTTGAAGGTGCACTTAGGCTGGCAGAGAAAGGGAATTATAAATAAATCTATTAGCTGGTTCCTTTTCTTCTCTAGCCTGTGTTTTTACTCTGCTAAAGGTCTGCTCCAAAGCCTGGCCCAGTCAATAATAGTCTTTCCCCTGGTTTCAGTGGACAACACTTCAGCAGTTCAGAGTGTTGCTGATTCATTTACATTTTCTGGACTAAATTAGTTGCTCACAGCTAATTTATTGCAGTCATGAAAACCCAACCACTTTCTAATTTGTGGCTTTTATAGATCAGCTAGCATTTGGGATTGAGAAGATTAAAGCTGCTAAAGAATCAATTGGCTGAACAAGTAGAATGTATAGAAAAAAACATTAGGAAAGCTCAGTGATGTACTACATTATCATTAAACATCAATAAGAACTGGCAAGCAGAGGACAGGCAATTTTTTTTTTATACACAAAGAAGAGGTAATATAGAACCCAAAGGCATGAGAAATATGGGTAAGGTCCCCTAGCTCCAAAAACAAATAAAGGAACTCCAGCACAATTTGGCTAACCCTTCTCTTTTTCCTCTGCTCGCATAAGAAAACAAAATTCATAAATTAAAAACCTTCAGGGTTTCTTTTATATGTTCCACATATTCTGACTGTATTCTATATCACCATATGAATCATTACATGATACATATCTACCATCTTACTCATGCTCATTACTTTCAATTTGTGGCAAGACAAGCTCTCCTCCATCCCTTAATTAGCAGTAATGAGGTAATGGCAATGGCCATCTGCTCTGATTAAGGGAATCAGCGACAAGAGCTGCTTGTACTCACTTGGTGTTTGCTCAGTGCTCTAAGGTGTTGCAATGGAAGAGCCCTTCTCAGACACAGAGTTACAGCTCTCCTGCTTGGAAACATCCAGCACAAAAGTTTTCAAGTTCTCGCTACCTGCTCTCACATTTCCAGGTTGGAATTAGAGGAATGGAGGAGCGGTTCAGCATCAAAACCATACTGCTTTAGCTTGCCTTTCCATAGCTACTTAAGAAACAAACTCCAAACAAAGATTTCTCAAAAATCTTTTAAAATCCAGGCATAAATCTCCCTGTATATAGATCTCACTCTGTTTCTTTTTGATACCAGTGAGAAAAGACAAGGGAGTTTACAAAATCATTCTCCAATTTTCCACATTCCTTTTCATTGTAAGAAGGTGTTAACAACCTAAACCTGTTCATATTTTCTTACTTTGCTTTTGAGTGGTCAAATGAAGCTCAGCAAGGCCAAGTGCTGGTGCTACACATGTGTGGGGCAAACCCAGGCACAAATCCAGGCTGGACAGAGAATGGATTAGGAGCAGCCCTGGAGAAGGACTTGGGGGTTCTGTGGGTGAGAGCTGGAGCTGCCCCAGCCCAGAACCCCTCAAGGCTTGGGCTGATTCCCCAGAGTGGGCAGCAGGGCAGGGGGAATTCAGCCCCTCAGCCCGCTCAGGTGAGATCCCACCTGCAGAGCTGCCCCAGCCCTGGGATCCAGCACTGGAGCTGCTGGAGAGAGTCCAATGGTCATGGAGATGCTCCCAGGGCTGGAGCCAGGCTGGGAGAGCTGGGGGAATTCACCTGGAGGAGAGAAGGCTCCAAGGAA
The DNA here is from genome assembly GCA_032173965.1 of Sitta carolinensis. Classification (NCBI taxonomy): domain Eukaryota; kingdom Metazoa; phylum Chordata; class Aves; order Passeriformes; family Sittidae; genus Sitta; species Sitta carolinensis. The sequence goes on from CM063289.1 coordinate 5,104,357, forward strand.
CCTCAGAGCCCCTACCAGTGCCTAAAGGGACACCAGGAGAGGGACTTGGGACAAGGGGTGGAGAGACAGGAGGTGGGGAATGGTTTCCTGGAGAGCAGGGTTAAATGGGACACTGGGAAGGAATTGTTCCCTGTGAGGGTGGTGAGGCCCTGGCACAGGGTGCCCAGAGCAGCTGTGGCTGCCCCTGGATCCCTGCCAGTGTCCCAGGCCAGGCAGATGGGGTTTGGAGCATGTTAATAGTGGAAGTTGTCCCTGTCCATGGCAGGGGGTGGTATTGGATGGGCTTTTAGGTCCCTTCCAACTCAAAACATTCTGTGATACTCTAAAATTTGCACTTTGATTAATCATTTTTCATTTATTTATATATATATATATATATATATATATATATATATATATATATATATATATATGATTGATTTAATAGTATAAAGATTAATGTTTATATTTACATGTTTATATACAAATCATACGTAAAGTGCACAAGTTTTATCCTTAGTGAGAAGGAGAAACCTGTCAGGTACAACTGTGTAGGAAATGGAGCAGAAGTCTAAAATATTAATTTCTGTCTCTTTTAGTGGCTTACAACATGTTGAATACCTGCTGTCTTTGTCTTACTTTTCATTCCCTGGCAAGTTGGGGTAACAATTAATTCATCTATAAAGCACTGTGTTATTTATAGGAGGAGCTAATACAACGTAGGAAGAAACTATGAGGAAAACATGTAGTTACAATTTTTGGGTGCAAGCCTTGCACTCCTTCAGCATCCAGAATGTTGGAGAAACTGAAAGATAATGAGATCCTCAGAAAATCAAGGCAACATGAGTTAGTGTTGAATGTGCTTATTCGGGTGAAAAATGGGGGAAATAACCTTAATCATCTTCAAAAAATAAAATTCCTTAGTGATTCTTGATTCTCGTTACATGAGGAGTAGAATGATAACTATCAATTAATGCATCTCTGGTCACAATTTGGAGCTTTCCAGTTACAGATTAGCAGATATTAAGATTCTAAAGCCATATTTGCATAAAAAACTATTGCAAGATCTATAAGAAGTACAGAGAGGAATGTAATTTTTTAATTTTTACTTTAGCAAAGCATGCACAATAGGAAAAATAAGATTTGGCATTTATTATTCCAAGTGTATTTCTCTGAATGTTAACTTCCGTGGCCTGGGTTGCTGTTACTGCATATCAATTAATAATTCACCTTTATTGACTAAGACCATTTAAGTATCTGAATGACACAGATATAATTCATGGACAACAATACTCAAATGACACATTTACTGCCTGTATTACATAAGAGGAATGGAGTACAGGGACTGTGTGCACTGGAATTATAACCAGCAATATTCTGCTGCTTGAGAATGCAAAGTTAGACCTCAAGAGAGGGAATATTCTTGGTTGTCTTATCTGTAAAATATAAAAGTAGAAACCTTCCTTTTTTTTTTTTTTTTTTTTTTTCATTTTGGGACACCCTTTATCTGTAAAGACCATATTATGATGTGGAATCAGTGGATGTTACCATGGAAAATAGAATTCATAGAATGGCTTGTGTTGAAAGGCATTTTAAAGATCATCTAATCCTCCCCTTCTGCCACGGGCAGGGACACCTTCCACCAGCCCAGGCTGCTCCAAGCCCCATCCAACCTGGCTTTGGACACTGCCAGAGATGGGGCAGCCACAGCTTCTCTGGGCACCCCCTACTTTTATTTCAGTGTCCTCATCATAAAAAATTTCTGGGGACCAGAGAAAGAAAGAGAGAAGAAAGAGAGAGAGAGAGAGAAGAAAGGTAGGATGTCTAAAGACTTGGATCTCTTAACATCATGTAACATATTTAACACTGTGTAACAACAGAACTGTACAATTCACATGTAAATTAAAAAGAATTGCAGGGACCAGTGATCCTGCATCGGTCTTGAATCCAATGCAAATCTCCCTATATCTTTTTGTTTAAAACCGTTGTCCCTTGTCCTGGCACTCCAGGCTCTGGTAAGAAGTCTTTCACCACCTTTCTTAAAGCCCCTTTGAACATTAAAAGGCTGCAATAAAATCCCACTGGAGCCTTTTGTTCTCCAAGCTACGGAACCTCAATTCCCTCAGACTCCCTGAAAATGAAAAAAGGTGTTCTTGTCCTTTGACCTCTGTGTGGCTATCCTCTGGACTTGCCCTGACATTTCTATTACTTCCTTTAATTAATATCCACAGTATAAATGTTATTTATAGATTTGAAGGAAGAACACACACAAATGAATTTCATAAAAGCATATTTATTTCATTAACCATAGAAAGCCTAAAAGGAAACCAGGATGTTTCCCTCTTCCAGCTCCAAACCCACTAGAAATTTGGTGAAGCTTCTTCAAATAAAAAGAGAGGTGTCTATGCTCAGAGAAATGTAAAACTGTAGTAAAATGTCAATAGTTGGTTCTGAGTTCTACTTTTCATTAATTTTATGGTTTCAAAATTGCTTTCAATATACTCTTACTCATGTAATTTTTCCAAATCAGCCACTAAAACAGAGTTAAATATAGAACATGATAACATATACTGTTAATGTTATTAGCAACCCAAAGTTTCTAGGAGTTAATAGACTTGATACCAACTCCTTTTCTGAGAAATACTTGTTATTGAAAAACATCCAGTGTAAATCAGTGGAACACCAGGTAGAGCAGATGCCAGGTTGAACTTTTAACAGTCTGTAGAGAAACCTTGATATATGGCAAACTCTATAATGAAACAAATGTTAGATGTTAATTCAGGTCACAAATAAAAGCTACTTGAAGAAATTTAGTGCCAAAGTTGAATTTTAAGGTGCTCTTAGGATGATTAATGCCTGGAAGAATGTATGAGACTGATAAGTGTTTTAGATGGCCCTTAAAAATAACATCAATATATGGAAACTAATTAAATTTCTCCATCTCCTCCTCCTTGAGTACAAACCAGCCAGTTAACCTTCCTGCTTCTAACCTGATGCTTTATCTCAGTTGGAGTCTCAAACTTGTTCATCGCTGAAGAGTTTGCACTTGTCCTAGATGACATTTTTCTCTAGGAAGGCAGCTGCAAAAAGCAGAGTTGTAAGTTACAAATAACTCAAAACAGAAGGGTGCACTGAAAACTTCTCTGTTTTCATAACCATGTTAGCCAGCTTCTGTCCTATTGCTCTAAAAACATGTACAAGGACATTTACCTTATTAACCCAGATGTGTTTTGGGCAGAGTTATAATTAGGAACCCATTTGAAAATGATTATCTTTCACATTACTAAAAATGGACATCTAGCCACTGACACTTAGTCTTGTTGATAAATATTTATTTTTTAAATAGTAGACATTGTACCCATTAGATGTATCAGAAGATGAAGATTGAATTATAGTTCTCTGGCAGTAATTAAGCTGGTGACTATTTTCGTGTCCCTGTTGAACATTAGGCCAGGGGTACATTTGTGAGCAAGATTGTGCAGGTGGGGTCAGGGCTTGACCCTGGAATATTTGCTATACTAAGACAGGGAGGAATATGTTTATCAGGTGATATTTCATCAGACTCAGCAGGAACTCTGTCTCTACAGAAGATTTACATTACAAAGGATCACGTATTCCAGAGGTTACATATTTCACACAACAAAACAATTTATTTCAGAGCGACATAAGAGCTTCAGCAAGTTACACAATTGCAGAATCTTTTAGAAAGAATAATAATTGGAAATACTAAATAGAAAGATTTCTTAATGAACTTAGTAACGGAAATAGTATTCCAAGGTACTCTACATTTAAGGAAACCCCAGTCCTTCAGTATGACACAAAACCATAGAATCATTAAAATGGGAAAAGACTTCCAAGATCATCAAGTCCAACCTTTATCAACATCAAAAACCCAAATTTTCAACCGCTTGCAGAAGGTAGCAAAGCAAGAGAGTGGTTACAGATTTACTTTTCCCCAACGTTTTATATCTTCAAAGGAGGAAAAGAGTTTCCTAATGGTTTATCATTAAGAACATTCCAATTGTTAAGTAATTCTTAATAAGCCCTCTGAAATTCAGGCAGAAATAACACTTCCTTGTTGAAACGGTGAAAGCCAGTCTGAAATCAAATAGACCCCAGTGAGTAAGTTAGAGAAATAAGTTGCTGATTCCACACAGCTACAAGGCAAATGGTGACCTCAGAAAAGAGTTTGGAAAAATTAATTAAAATAAACATCTTTTTTATCCACCAGATAGTTATCCGCTGACTTTGCTTTTGTATCTCTTGGCACAAACTTGAGTAATTAAGACCAAATGTAAGTATTGCTTCCTCCTTTATTTGACGTGTCAGTTTGGGCACGTTGTTCTTCACACAAGATGGAAACTAGAAACTAGACATTCAGTAAAAAATAGAAGCAGAAAGAAGGTCATGGGGTGGAATTGCTGCAAATTTAAGATGGACTTAGAATGTCAGAACCTGTCTCTAAAACTGAGATCCAAGGCTTCCCCCCTCCAACTGCAACAAAATGTGATGCACACCTAAGTACCACCTGTATTTTGTAGCACAGCTTTCTCTGGGGGCTTATACTCAGGTTTCTACACACGTCACCCCTGATCTAAATTCCTCTGCAAACTGGGCACAGGGAGGACTTGTGCCAGTCATCTCTAGAACCAGGGAACCCTTTGGGTTGGAAGGGACCTTAAAGATCATTTCATTGCACCCCTACCATGGCAGGGACCCCTTCCACTGTCTCAGGCTGCTCCAAGCCCCATCCAACCTGGCCTTGGACACTTCCAAGGAATCAGTGATTTATATATGTGCAGAAAAGGAGCATTACAGTAATACAGACACTGCAAAAGTGATTCACATTTTTGGAGAGTTTAAACTTCCCAAATGTCCACGAGAAAACTCCTGTGCTGATGTGACAGTGTTATTTCTTGTAGTGTGGTGTCCCACCATAGAAATAATTCTGTGAGTACAAACAACAAGGTGCTGCAAGCCCTTGAAGCAAAAATCTTGATTCTTTAGAAAAAAAAGTAAATTTAAGCAGTAGATGATGCCTTTTTTTTTCCAAAGAATTTGTCAGAAACTATTCTCTTGCATGGATACGAGATTTGTTAAATTGGTAAGAGAAGGAGTTAATACGAACATAGAGACTGAGTTTTCCTTTTAGTTTTTTGTTTGTTTGTTTGTTTGTTTTGTTTGTTTTTTTGTTTTGTTTTATAGAAAGGTACTTATTATTTTAAGAAAGGCACTTACTCTACAGTATTTCCTGAATTTACTGCACCATTAAAACACAGTAACCAGCTGCAGTAAAATGCTATCAGGAAACCAAACACAGCAAGTGTAATGAAGCAGCTGCTACAGTGATCATCAGGATTTAGATTTTTGTCCCTAAACAAATAAGAAATAAGATAAACATAGAGAAATCAAGAAAAACTGATATAGATCACACTGGCATGATTAGCAAAGTGACATTTAGAGCAGAAAATTAACATATTTGTGATGCTATCTACCAAGAAAATGAAAATATTGCATAATGGGTTAGCAATATCTGACTTCACCAGTAAGCTGATGGTGCAGCTCCCATGATGTTTTAGACACGGGGTGTTCTCTGTGATATTTTTATATTCAGATATATGAGCTCAATTAGTTTATTTGACAACTCGCTTTCTTTAGGATTCTGTAAAGAAACAAATGCCTGTTTGTTTTCCTAACAAATGACAGTTATTATGAGTTTATTCAGAGACTGTCAATGTTCCTTCAAGATAGTCATATGTGACCTCTAAAACTAAGAAAAGCTTCAAAAATGTGTTGATCCAAGATTAAAGGATTATTTGGAGTTCAAGAGAACAAAGCATTACAGGAGCTGATTCTTCCAGAGTTTTCAGAGGCCTCTGATTTGTACTGAAGGATCCTCATTAGAAGGCTAGACTGTCATACCTCTCTGACAGACACAGTGCCAGAGAATCAGGGAATACTCAAGAGAGTTTTCTGTCAGAGTCATAAATTTATAAATATCTTTATGGGTTTGCTGGTTAAGATGCAGAAACTAATGATACAGAATGTTATTAATTTATATACTTGGAAAGGTGAAACAACCCTGGTACCAAAGTCTTTTCAAACTTCACTTACAAGCCAGGAAAGATTTGTTTTTGCAGATTAGATATCTAAATGTGTAAAACTGAAATCTTGATCTAGGGAAGGGCAGATCTAAATTAAATACACCTAGCAAGAACTCCTTGCAAAGATCTGCGCATTTGTATAGTCCTACACTGTCTGGGTAGATATTAACATAATAAGAGAAATTTCCTGTAACTATTTACCGTAGAGCTGAGCAGTATTTTCTCAGGGTTAAACAACTTCAAATTGGTGTTTTGGAGCACAAATCTGATGAGGAGTGGCTGAGGGAGCTGGAAAGGGGCTCAGCCTGGAGCAGAGGAGGCTCAGGGGAACCTTCTGGCTCTGCACAGCTCCTGACAGGAGGGCACAGCCGGGGGGGTCGGGCTCTGTGAACAGGGAACAGGGACAGGAGAGAGGGAACGGCCTCAGGCTGTGCCAGGGCAGGATCAGGCTCGATACTGGAAAGATTTCTTCACAGAAAGCATGCTCAGGAATTGGAGCATGACTGTCCTGGGCACTGGTGAAGTGCCTGTCCTAGAAGTGTTCAAAAGACACGTGGCTGTGGCACTGGGTTAGCTGTGAACGTGTTGGTTACACTGGATTGATGCTTGGACTTGATGTCTTTAGAGGGCTTTTCCACCACTGATGATTCTGTAAATCTCTGGTCGTTTGCCTGAACTCTGTTCTCATGCCAGATAAGCATCCTGACTTTCACGAACCCCCAAAATCATAAAATCCAAACAATGTCTGCGCTGAGGGATTAGCACCAGGAAATTGTGCCTTGTGGTTTAGGTGTGGCACACATGACCCTGTCAGTATGTGCAGCTGAGGTCAGGGTTTGGAATATCTCTGGAGTTTTGGTTCTGAATGGAGAATTTGTAGTGAAACAGCAGGTAGAACACTGTGAGTACCTGTCCTGTCCCACTGCAAAAGGGGGAGTCGGGGAGTATTCTTTTTGCTAGATTTCTCAGATGAAAATAAAGTGCAAACATGGTGAATATTATAGCTGAGAAATGTTTATTGATAAAGAGGAGTAAGTGTTCCTACCTAAGGGGGAAAGAAAAGAGAGCAGAGAGAGAAAAGAGAGAGAGAGAGAGAGAGGGTGAGAGGGAGGATATCTGAAGACTTGGATTTCTTAACATTGTGTTACATTTCTTAACATATTTAACGCTGTGTAACAACAGAACTATACAATTCACACGTAAGTTGTGAATGTAAATTCAGAATTCTGCGAGGTCACTTTGGGAGACTACTGGACATGTGTGCTAAGTCTAAATGCATTTTATGGTTATTTAAATTTAAACCAAATTGAAAATAAGGGTTTCTGATTTCACACTTTAGTCCACCTAGCTGTTCTACCCCAGACCATAACAATAACAACAATAATAATCTTATTAACACTACATACAATTAGTCTGTGGCACAAGTAAACAGGTTCTAGGTCCTTCTGGAGCTGGGGACAAAATTATAGCATTAGAAGAAGGGAATAATCTAACCTTCTTTTATTATTTCCACCCCTGCCAACACACAGTTTCCTTTCTGATTTCCTAAAGGGTCCAATGTAGCAGGCTTGCCAAGCCTTCCACAGTCCTTGTCTTTCTCTTAGATGTAGCACAGTGTAGAATCAATGGCTCAAACTTGTTCACGCACAGACAAAGTGCTGTAAGGTGTTTACACCAAATATTTGTCAGATTTTTCACAGAATTACAAAGTCACAATTCAGATCTTTGCAATACTTTCTCTAAAAAAAACAGGTACTTGGCTGCATTTAATTTAAAAAATGTAGGAACTCCTGCCAATGTTGAAGCCTGAGAAAAACAATCTCTTGCTGTTTTCTAGAAATTAATCTTCACTATCAAGCCCAATGTTAGTAACCTAATATTTGTTGAGTCAGGCTCACTTAAACTATTTCCTCATGTATTTCTCTCATAAATCCTCATTTGCCTTTGTGTACTGTAGAAGAATAAAGATGAAGTCAAAATGTGCTTTGTCCTCAGAGCGTTCAGTTTTCTGTGAGGGTTATGAATAATTCTCTGATATTCACATTACATTGAATTTAACTGAATTTATTCCAGGCATGGAAAGTTTATGTTGCTGTACTTCAAACTTAATATGAAAATATTTCATATTTATTAGAAATTTGGTAGCACTTTAACAGCAATCTGCTTATTTCATTGGATGTAGGGAATGTTTTTTCTCTAAACAGAGACTGTGTTCTCTTCTGAAGGAAGTATTTAGTAAAGTCAGTTTGTGTAAAAAATGCCTTGTATTTTTAAAGGCTGAGAACTACAATGCTTCCACAGACTAAGATTAGTAACCTTAGTTAAGATTCTCCTTGGAATAAAATCTCAGATTCACACCAGAATTTAAAAAAAAAAAAAAAAAAAAAAAAAGAAAAAAAAAAAAAAAAAAGAGGATTTGCAAATTCTTTTTGCAATTCTGTTTGGGTACTGCGAGTCCACAAAACCATAGCAAGGATTGGGTCCCTTGCTGTGTCATATCAAAGGCTTTGAATTGCTCCAATTTTCCTCCTGAGATGTTCCAAGGCAGTGATTCTGGCTCTTGAATTGCAATAGGCTCAAGGGAAAAAAATATCCAAAGAAACTCAAGGGGGAGTTCAGGGGAGAAGGAAAGGGAAAGGGAAAGGGAAAGGGAAAGGAAAGGATTTATCTTACTATTACCTGGGAAAAAAGAAGGGGCTCCAGAATAATAAATAGTTATATTCCCATGGTTTTAGGACAGTTAAAGGTGTCGTCCTGCTTCCATCTAATTTTTAAAAAAATTTTGACCCAACAGCATTACATTTTCTCTTTTTTTTTTCTTCCTCTTTTTTTTTTATTTTTTTCTTTCCTCCTGAGCTATCTTGTGGTGTATATATAACACAATTTAAAGAACAGTTAAGTTTCTCAAATAAACAGGCACTGCAGCAGTGAAAAATAATAAAAAAATCTGTGAAAAATCTGATGAATCTTGTATTCTGTGCAAAACAAGCTCGCATTTTATCCTGTTTTTTATCCAATTCATATCTAGACACCACTAAGAAGGAAGGAGTATTCAGGAAGAGCAGTTTTGCTCAACTGTAGCGAAAATTTAAAACCACATTTTTTTATTTATATAAAACTAAAAAAGCTGTCAGATTAAATACATTTTTATTCATGTGAATATATAAAGGTTAAAGTGAGTGATGAATACATTAAATACACATTATATTGCTCACAGAAAAGGAAACAGAACTCAGAAGTTTAATGCTGTATTTCAAGTTGGGTCTTTTGCTTTACTTGCTTGTTTATGAGCTTTTCCCCAAATCCCCTCTCCTCTGCACAGCTCCCAGTGCAATTAATTAAAAGAATGCAAATTCCAGCAAACCAAAAACCCAACAGTAACCTAAAAAGGGAGTAGAATAAATTAATCTATTCCTCCAAATTTCCTTTAAACTTTTTTCTTCACATTTTAAAAGTTGGGGACACGTGGACAAGTGCTGAGTAGTTCACACCTGTGACATATAAAGTAATCGTTTGTAGGAAAACCTGCAACAAATTTCAACAAGTCAATGAAAGTTAAATTCAAAGTTCTAAACATACTATTTTGCTCCTGAGAGGAGAAACATCTCTTTAATCCTCCCTTTTATATAGTGGATAACTAATTCGATGGTAATAATTAAGTAGAGCTGCAAAACAAGCAGTTAATAAATCCTAATACTGTGTGCTCCTTTTCTAAATTTCCCCTCACTCCATGCAGTTATTAGGAGTTTTGATTAATTCAACATGAATAGGAGCAGGATTTCAGTATTTCTTGTGCACACAATTATTTGGCAGATAGTAAAATAAATGTAAAAAAAATCAACAAAATGTTGAACATCTGAGATCATAAAACACAGGTTTTCTCAGACCCACGTTAAGATTGAATAATAATCATCTGTTCCACATTACTCAATTTTATAGGATACACAAAAACCGAATTTATGATTAACTTTGTTCAGTTTTTTTCTCTTTACTCCTTAAGATTCTGGATTACAATTGTTAGGGTAGTGACAAGGCCTGGAGATCCCAGTGCAGGCTTTCCCAGGCAGGACAGTCCTGTTTAACATGCAGGGCATGTGCTCCAGGCAGGGTCGTTGGTTCTATAAGCATGATCTTAATTACTGTCTTTATGCTGATGACATCCAAATATAATAGGTGTATCAAACAGCTCCTGATGACTTAGATAAATCTGTCTCTACTCTGGAAAGATACTTACGAGACGTTAAGTGTCTGCTAACATTTGGTGCTTAAACCAGAATTGATTTTATTTGGCCCACTGCCTGCTAAATAGCAGCACCTCATTTGTGGTGCCACTGGTTGGAAATAGAAAATTGCCTCCTCGCTGAATAATTTTGGTGTTATATTTGACCCTGAAATTTGTTCTGAGGCCACGTTGTTAAGTCTTCATATTTACACATCAGGAATTTAGCAAGGTTAAGGACATTGCTGGTTCAGCAGGATCCACAGCTCTTGATTTATGGCCCACCACAGCAAGGCTGGAATGCCATAATTCATTGTTTGCAGCTTTCCCTGAGCTGTTTGTTGTACACACTTGAGCTGTACAGCGTCCAACACCTCAAGCACTTACTAGAAATCATCTACAGGAGAATATCTGAGGAGTATGTGCCTGGCTGTCAAAAGGATTCTGAAGTGCTGCTCCATGTTTAGGAATTCTCCCACTCCCAGTCAGCTGGTTTAGAAAGCAGTGGTAGTTTGTTATAAATGCATATAATAAATCTGGCTTTTTGCAAATGTTGGAGTGAATGCTATTTGTATGATGTTGGAAAGCTCTGCTGTATTAATGTAGTTTTTTTTATTTCTGCTATGAACAAAACTTAGAAATAGTAGTGTGATAAATATATTTTTCTTAAACTTTAGAGTGGTAATGTAAAAAGAGTTTTTGTAATTAACTCAGAGAATGGTAATCAGGAAATTCTTTACATTCTTGGATTATCCTATTTGCTGAAAATGATGATATGGACACCAGAACCCCAGGGACAGAACTTATGAACCTACCATTATCAAAGAAACTGTGACAGACTGTGACCACAAACAGAATGAAGAGGGGCAGGTGGGGGGGACTCAAAGGAAAGTTTTTAAATAATGCATAAGAGTTTATGCATGTTGGTACATGTAAAGGAGTGTTTTTGGGATTACAAGGTGTGCTCTTGGCTGATGCCAAAGACACACAGCCAGCCGTATATTTTTGCTTTATTGTCTTGTCCTTATTGTCCTTTATTAAACCTTTTAAAATTTTACAAGATAAGTGAACCTTGTTTTTCACATAGTTGATGACATTTAAATATCTAAAGCAGATTCTCTTCAGATCCTTAGTAATTTTTCTGGTAAATTAATTTGTATAAATTTCCCATTTTCCCTGTGAATTCTTGAGAACTCTCTATTCTTTTCTAGAATATGATTTTATTTAGTAAAATCTATTTTTGAAGAGCTGCTTACTTAATAGTAGTTTATTTAATTTCTTCTAAGGTCTTTCACTTGTGCTGATGGGAACTGCTAAACCGCTTGGACTATTACTTGGAAAAGCATTTATTTTTGTTTGATTTGATCTCAGTGTTTGACCTGAGCCTCCTTTAGTTTTGTGAACCCCCATGATTTTATGAAAAAAGCAATGCAGTGGAAGAATCACCAGCTGATATTTGGCTTTGAAATTCAGGAGAGAGGATGGTGGTCCTCAGTGTCTTTATTGATCCCATAATGACACTGGAGATAAAATTACATGGTGTTAAACTTACCAACAGGCAAACTTCAGGAAGTAAGAAGTCAGTGTTACTTCAGTAACAGTGTAATTAAATACAAATAGGTTTAAGTACAAGACCAAAGTAATTTTAAGTACAGTACAAGACCAAAAACCACACATAACTGTTTTTTAGTTTCTTTAAAGGTGTTTTAGCAGTGCTCTGTATTCTGTTGCCTTTCTCAGTGCCCTGTGCCTCTCCCAAAGCACAACCTTTTAGGCTGGAGCCTGTCAGACTTGGTGTTTTCTCCACATGGGTTTATCAATGCCTTCTTTAGCTCTTGCCTTTCCAGTTGTCATTCTGGAGCGTCCCAGGTTGCCTCAATCACTTTTCCATAGGAGAAAAAAGCTTTCCTGAGCACAGTCCTTTTCTATACTGCAGATATTTTGATCCCAAGTTGAGAGTTTCTAGTGTATACATAGTTATGGATATATAAATAAATAGGTGTGTGTGTACGTATATATATAAGTTTCTTAGTCTGAATTCCCCAACCCAAAGCTGCTTTAAAAAATGAACCATACTGACCTATAGATTTGATTGCTGATTAGATGATTTCCAGACTGGTAAACTGCCCCAACCTCTGACTCTAATGTGCTCTAACCCCTTTAAGGACACTGCCTCCTTTATATTGTTGATATCATGTGTGGAAAGGCCTCCAGCAAATTCCTGAGTTTGCAAAGTGGGTCATGCAGTCAAGTGGAAGAACATAGCCGTTGGATACTCTGGAGATTTTGTATTGGGATGATTACTCTGAAAGTGCTTCAAATGATAAAAATTGCTTCCCTCAAAGGAGAAGAGACTTTGATGTTAGTGAGTTATCTTAAAACAGTTGGAGATACAATAAAATCCTATCAAAACCCAGTATCAACACGTGGCATTGACATATCAGGTCTCAAGACAACATTTACCAAGAACCAGATAAGCCCAAGGCCTATTCTTCCTTAATTAAACTTAATTAGGTTGTATTTCTGAAGTTTTTTCACTTGGGAATGACTGAAGCCATTGGATTAGTGAGTGGAATTTTCACTGAGTGTTTTTTTGGAAGAACTGCAGTTACAGCAGGTAGGTGAAACTCTTTCCAGATCCACGCATTCCCACAAGGATGTTACATCTGTACTAGAGGGGGCTTTGGGGGTATCTTGCACTTCCATATTTCTTTGTGAAAGCAAAACAAATTGTCTCACGAAAAAATCAACTCTTACAGAATTTTTTACCATCCCAGTATATCTGGGGTTCACAGAACAACTGCTCTAATAATTAAACTTTTACAGTTGAAGTGACAGTTTCTGATTCTTGAGGCACATTCGTGCACATTCAAAAAGGGATTTGTTTTTGCACACCTTCTGATTGCCATCTCTCAATAAACATCAGATTGTTTCCATTATCAGTTCACAATACCTTTCCTTGATGGTAAAAGTCTTGTTGGAAATCAAGAAGCTAGACCCCCTCTGATTGTATTAGGCGGAGAAAAGAATGTAAAATTTGAATTAAAACCTTTAGAGAAGTTAAAATATATTAAAGCACAGTAGTTAGAAATAAATCTTTATGCTTTCTAAGTGCTTTAATAAGAAGCAGCATGTCAGTTGCCTATAGAGGGCCAGTGCCCCAAAAATCCAGATAAAAGTTTAGTGTTTCATAGACATAACTAAAACACAGTAAAAAACATAGAACAATATCGTTTTGTCTTTTCTGGATAGAACAATTCACTAAAATATTTACACAATAGCCATCAGTACTGACTGCATAGCATTTATATGATTAAATAATTTTTTAAGCAACTTATTTATAATTTATTGCTTTTTCTCTTTCTAATTTACTCATTTACACTAGGTGCAACATTAGGAAAAATACTTTTTGTAGATTTTATCTGATTATCCAAATAATTCCATTTTGTAACACAATGTGGATGCCAGGTTTGGTTGTTTGCAGCTTTTTGGACCGGGGTCTAAATGCCCAGAACCAAAATAATGCACACTTTGGAAACAGGAAAATTGTATACATCTGAGAAAATGCTTTTCCCAGTGTTTCACAATGAACTGGAGGGTTATTAATGACAAAATGTTCATGTTTAAAAGATAAACTACTTGATATAATAAAAAGTAATTTGTATTGCCTCTTTTTGACAATATGTTTAAGCAAAGAAACAGGAAATCAAATAAGATTTGGTCATTTTCCAACATAAAAATTATGAGTTTATTTTCTATCCTACAGAATACATTTGTAATGGCTCTAATATTTTTTAACCAAAGTTTTTGCACATATCTGGACTGGATAAAGTATTAAAAGAAGGAGCTGACCATAGATAACCTCTAGGATTTTGTTAGCAATTTTTCCTTTTGACTCAGTGATACCTTTCTGCAGGTTTTTTTCCCGTTCACTTTAATTCTGAAAGATTTGACAACTTCTCCCTTTGATGACTAAGTACAAACTCTGTGCAGTTTTTTTATTTACTACTATATAGAAAGATATTTTTCCTCTTCTTTTTATGTTTATTTTGAGCACCTTGTTTAGTCAGAAGTACAAATAAAATTGTGTCAGAGATCTGGGTGAGAAAATGGTCTCACTCATTAATAGTAACAATGTTAAACAAAAAGAAAAATCTGCTCAAGGCACCAACTGTTTCTAGAAGGTTCTTTTGTCCATGAAATGTTATAGGTAAAATAATTAAAGGGAGAATGGTCTATGTTTTATTATCTTGTACCAAAAAATCAGTATCTGGGAACTATAGCATGAATAATTCTTTTGGTTGTAGGGAGAGAAAGCAACCTTGCTTTCTCATTTCCCTCAGTGGGAGGTTCTCATTGTCAGCACCTCTGTAGGAAAGGTCATAACCTCACTAAATTTGTCTATATAGGAATTAATAACCTATGACTATCTAGCAATTAATAACATTCAAGCTTTAAAGCTTTGCTCTATTTTCAAGCTCTAGAGTCACATTTTAGCCAAACTCAGACATTTTCTCAATACACTTAAGAGAATTGTCTGTGTCCATAGCTGCCACCTATTCCCAAATTCTGATTAATGTCTGTTATGGTACTGTAATACATGATCTCTTCAAGTAGGGCAAGTCTAACTGCAGCTTCAATACTGAAAAATAAACCCAGAATATCTATATCTACTGCTATTGCTCATTCCCAGAACTATTCTCTCCTCCCTGCCTCCTTTAGCATTCAACTTTTCCTCTCGCTTGGAGCCTCATCATTTCAGTTTATGCATTTGAATGATGAAATACCAGAAGCAATTTCACACACTGTTTCCTTGCATTTGTTCTCATTATTGTTTTTACTAGAAAACACTCATGTAGTTTCCAAGTAGGGAGGGCAGTGGCATAGAAGCAGCCAAACTCTTTCTTCTCAGTGGTTCCCAGTGTCATGATAAGAGGCAAACCAGCACAATCTGAAGCACAGAAAACTCAGGTCTTCTAAGGTTCTGGAACAGATGGTGTTTTTCAGCATTAAGTAAACTCATAGTTTAAAAGTCTTCAAAACGCCTATGAAATATTCTCTATTAAACAGCATATGAAATGTATGAAAGTATGCTAAGATATTAAAATAAACCCCAAATGAGCAAACCAAAGGTTCCAAGATTCTTTTAGCTTACACTTTGCTATAAAGTCCTTTACACTGCTCCCTTCTGAAATAAAGCCAATCCAATTATTGCAACTCCCTACCACAACTTACACCCCTAAAAAGCACTTTTGGAGTTAGTATTTCAATTTGGCAGCTACCAAATATCATGGGGTTTTAATTTAAATATAGGGAATCATAAAGACTGCACCAAACTGTAAGTGAGTGTCATTTTCCATGGTTATATGTCTTCATGGAAAATTCCTTGCCCATGAGAGGGGGTGGAACAAGCTGATACTTAAGGTCTCTTCCCACCCAAAATACTCCATGATTCTATGAGCCTTACAGAGTTAAGGCTAATCTGTACTTTCAGGCAGCCCATTGTTTATTCTTTTACAGAACCAGTCTTTCACTTCCTGCATTGTCATTCAATTTTCATCTCCTAATATAACCCAACCTTTCAGAGGTCTCTGACTGAGCTCATCCTGTTGAAGATCAAAACACTTTGTTGTCATGGATTGCTGTGTCACGTTGATTTGCATTAGGGAATGTTTACAAGAACTATAACAGCTGTCGCTGTAGAGCAGCAAAGAAACAACATGGAGAGCTCTCAGAAGGCAAAATGAGAACAACTTTATTGGAAGCAAACTGTACTTTTATAATGTACATCGCTGTCTAGACACTGATTGGTAGAGTGTGGTAGATTACCACGGCCCTTTTGGTAAACAACTCAGCAACAACAGCACATTTCCCACACACAGCATGGTCTTTGAAAACACCAGGTGCTAGGTTGCTTGCATTCTTTCTCTTGCTTTCCCAGGACCAGCCTGGGAAGCTCAAACTGCTTCTCGCTGATCACTGTCTGCATCCACAAACAGCCCTTCAAGGTCTTGTTATGCCAGGAGAGACTAAAATTAAGTGTTGTTCAGTGGCAGATGAGATATACTTTTATATATATGTTATACTTTTATACATATATATATATATATGTGTATATATATATATATATGTTAACATTATTCATTCAAGATGGATATGCTCTTAGCTCAAGTTTTTAATTTCAATTTCACATAGATTTTGGCAGGATACCGGAGTTATTTGAATTCTACAGAAGACTTACATTGACTATGATGGATAATCATTGAAAATGCGAAAGATTCATAGATTCATCCCAAATAGCCAAATAATCCATAATCCTGATTGCTTTAATGGTGTTTAGCAGTGTTATTCTTTTTGTTTTCTTTTTGTGTCTTCCAGAATGCAAGAGTTTGGTAACACACAAAAGATTTTTTACACATTTTCCTCAAGTTCACAGGCAGGCAATGTAATAACTGACTCAGAGCTTGAACTGGCACTACAAATTCTCCTTCAAATCTGGTGTGTAAACTGGAATTGGTTTCCAACACATCTGGGAAATGAGGATGATGACAATGATTTCAGATCATCTTCCAAATGACAAAACCACACAGACTGGTTCCCTTTAGACCAGTACAATATAACAGGAAATGCCAGATACTCATCTGGTTGAATTCCAAGCTTCCATTATTTGAATAATATTAGACCTGATAATTTTTTCTCAATTTCCTTGGAGTTGTAATATTTCCTCTTTCCACCTGATTGCTGTTTATCTTTTGGTTCACAAGGTGGATAACCCAGGAATATTTATTCTATCTCAGAAAGACACAGAAATGAATTTTCTCTGTATTTTCTTTAATCTTAATGTTTAGACCACACTTTATCAGTGCACTTGATGCATCTGTTCAGTTCTAGGGAAAGAGGGGAGAAGGAAAGGTGGACATGAGTTTGGAATGGAAATCTGGACTTTTTTGTGTTGGAACCAGGGGAATGACAAGTGGTTTTGTGACATCTCCTAAGGAGAACAACTTATCTCGCTGTATATTGCTCTGTAATTTAATTGCAACAGAATCTGCAGATTTGCCTTTCTGGATTCAGACATATACAAATTAGGTGGAAAAGATAGAGGAAACAAAATGGGAAAATGATAAATCTACCGATAAACAGATGCTGTGTTGGGTGGCTTTTACCCTGTCTTTTAAAATCAGCTTGCAGTTAGACTTAGTAAACAGCATATGCTTGTTGATATAACAGTAGAAGCAGTCCAGATTTCTAAGATTTCTCTGTGGCATAGTTATTGATTAACTTGCAGAAAGCAGAAGGCTCTTTGGCTCTAATGATTTGATGCAATGCTATTTGTGTATACATATATATAATAAGAAAGCTGGAAAAAAATAGAATTTTACTACCTTATATAAAAAAAATTAAAAAAAAAAGAAGAAAAAAAGAAAGGAAAGGAAAAGAAAACAAACAAACAAACAAAAAAAGTGAATGCTGGTCCTTAATATCATAAATGTGTCAAGATCCCACTTTTAATAAAAGCTCAACCAAGGGAAATTTCTATCAGTCATGTATATTACTATGATGCCTTAGAGGAATCTAGAGGGGTAGGAAGAAAATGTCACACTTTTGCAACAGGGTGGGAGAGAAACAATCTATCTGTCAATCTTAAGTAAGTTACTTCAATGCTGATTACAGGAAAAAGGAATGAAATAATGGAATCCACTGTATAAAAAATGGAGTACTTTCTTCATGAGTGTCAATCTCTTGGTTTTGTGTAACACAGCTCCCACCCAGAGTAACGCATAATCATAATTATGGTGTGTTAGTGTGAGTACACCTCAGCTTAATGCTTTAGATTGTAAATTGTTTTGTTTAATTTGCTTAAATATCAAAATTGTCTTGCTGCCCACAGGAATGTGTAAAATTAGGAGGTACAGCTTCAAAACCAGTTGAAGGTGCTGCTGGGGTTGTCCTTATAGTGGGGAGAGTGGGACCCTTTCCTGCTGGCACTTCATCACCTGGAGCAGTGCTAAGCAGAAACTGCAGGAGTGGATGGACACACAACTCACCAGGAAGCTGCTTGGGAAGTACCAGTGCTGAGCTCGAAGCGATAAAGTAACTTTGTAGGAATTGCCACATGGGGCTAAAAACCCAGAGCTCTGACATCACATATCACAGAATCACAGAATCATTAACATTGGAAAAAGCCTTCCAGATCAAGTCCAACCTTTGGTCACATACACCATGCCCACATAACACAAAGTGCCATGTCTACATGGTTTTTTGGACACCTCCAGGGATGGGGACTCCAGCACTGCCCTGGGCAGCCCCTCCCAAGGCCTGAGCGCCCTTTCCAGGCACAAATTCCTCCTGATTCCAGCCTGACCCTCCCTGGCACAGCCTGAGGCCGTTCCCCTTGTCATATCCCTGTTCCCTGGGAGCAGAGGGAGGTTCCCTGACCCTCCCTGGCTGTGCCCTCCTGTCAGGAGCTGTGCAGAGCCAGAAGGTTCCCCTGAGCCTCCTCTGCTCCAGGCTGAGCCCCTTTCCAGCTCCCTCAGCTGCTCCTGGGGCTCCAGCCCCTTCCCCAGCCCCATTCCCTTCCCTGGACATGCTCCAGCCCCTCAGTGCAGAATTCCTGAAGATTGAGCCATAACAGTTTGGAAACCAAAGCTTTGTCATTTAGTTTACAAGTGGATGTACAGGGACTACTTCATGTTCTATAAATATGAACCATAAAATCAGAGTACAAAAACCATTTCTGACCTTCAGATTATTTGAAATTTAGAAGAAAATTATAGAAACATTCATTGGAGGAATACTGAAACAAGCTCTGTCAAGTGTCTGCCAAAGATTAACTACTACAAGAAAGAAATAAGGAACCAATCTATTACAGTGAAAGTTTTCTATCTCTCTAGGCTAACAAACCACTTCCCTTAATAAAGTACATTTTCTGCAGGCTTTACTTAGTCTCGCTCTTGTGTGAGTGTCACAAATGACATTAAATTTGATGACTATAATGTTAAAAGCTCAACAAAATGTGAAATAACATTTCTATGGGAAATGTCAGGTACAGATGTGATCCTCAACCACTATCAGGGAAGCACCTACAATACAAGAGCGTAGAGGCTCTTACTTTATTGAGCGATCAAAATGATATTTTTATGGGGAGGTGAAAACCCCACAACAATTAAACCAAGTCTATCAGTTTCAAGAATAAACTTTCTTTTTTGAAATAATGAAACGGTTGAGTTACTTTTCTCTTTTATAAAACCAAACTGTCAAAACAGCTATTTTCCCCAGATATACATGATGCTTTTACAATGTCGGTTTACAGCTGTTTTTTAGCCTTTTCTGGATATCAGTAATAACATTTTTGCTTTAGGCTTGATTAAGCGCTTAAATATAATGTAATTATAAACAAAGTAAGTTATGTAAATATATTAATATTCTGAGAATTTATAGGAATTTTGGATGGAAATTCTTATTATATAAAATTCAAATTTTCCCTAATTATCAAAGAAATGAAAACATGTTTGTAGAAATTAAATGTAGAGTCACTGTAGATAAATGTAATGGCTCCCAGAATTAAAATACCCATTTGTTTATGTATGTATGTATTTAATTAAGGTGTTTGGCTGTTATTTGATTTTGGAATTTCTCAGAAAATGTTATTTATAACTTGGGATCATTTGAGAAACATTTGTTATTTCCTATGTTGTCTTAAGAAAGATGAAAATCATAATCATTTTTTCTCATGGCCAGAATGTTTTACAAGTCTAAAAAAAAAAAAAAAAAAAAACAAAAAACCACCACAACAACAACAAAAACAAACAAACAAAAAAAACCCCCAAAAACAAAACAAAACAAAACAATGAAAGTGTTTTTTCTCACCTCTGTGCCACTTTTGGTTTAGCCAGTCAGGATGTGATATGATGGAAGATTGAGGTTCAAATTTATCATTGATAAGTGTGTTTTCTGGGGAAAAAAAATAGTCTTGCCATAAAACTCCGACCAAATGTGTTTGCTGCCCCAATAGAAATCGCAACATTTAGAAGTTATTAAAATTAATTACTCCTAAACTAGTTTACCAAAGAGCATAGCAGTTTTTGGTTGTATATTTTCCATATAGCTGAATATTCCAGTTGAGAATTACAGTATTTGATTTCTAAGAGCCCACAACATACAAAAAACATTGGAACTTTTTGGAATATTTTATCTCAATGAGTATCTTAGTTTTATAATTATACATGTAGTTAACATGAAAACAAAGTGAAAGCATTATAAACCCACAAAAACCTCACTGCTTTAATGTAATTTTTATGTAAACATAAACTGTGACTGTTCTGGATCCCTGGAAGTGTCCCAGGACAGGCTGGACAGGGCTTGGAGCAACCTGGGACGGTGGGATGTGCCCATGCCCATGGCAGAGGGTTGAACTGGATGGGCACCAAGGTTCTTTCCACCTCAAAACACTCTGGATTCAACGATTCAGCTCCTTATGCTGCATTGGTGCAGGAGGAGCTCAGCACCCGCCTCAGTGGGCTGCAGGTCCCCTTTGCCTGAGTTCAGGAGGATTTCCCCTTTTCCTTTTGAACACCCTGGCACACACAGAGCCTTGCAGCCCACGCCACTGCCCTCTGTGCAAGCCCCAAGGGATTCACAGCCTCGCAAGGCTGGGTTGCACCCCAGGGGCTGCAGCTCCTGCCAGGCCTGCTCAGGGAGCCCGGGCAGCTCGGCACAGATCTCCTGGCAATGGCTCCTTTGGGAGCAGCAGGAGCCTGAGACTGCAAGGACAAACCAAGCAGCTGCTTTGCTAGGAAGCCCAAGGACAGGCAGTGTCCAGCGTGGCACACTCTGGGATCCTGCAGTTTTTAGCCGGAGAATGGGCCTTGCCAAGCACGTGTCCCTCTCGGGCTCCTTGTCTCCCTGGATTTTCAGCGAGGCAGCAAGCGCTGCATTTGCAAATGCATTTTAGCGCTGCTGCACCTCTGGGGCCCCTGACACAGCGAGTGGGATCCAATCTCCTGGCAGGAAAATCACTGTGGGCCTCACAATGAGTTCCCCAGAAGAGCCTGGGAGCTGCTCCCCTGCAGAACAGGAGTTCGGCAAAATCTCCTTGGCATGGCTGAGAGCACTCCTTCCTGCAGAGATCCTACAGAGTGATCTCTGCACCAGGGCAGCTCTCGAGGAGGAGAACTGGGCACAGAGAAAGGGGTTTAGCATCAAACAAATGCCTTGTGCCACGAGTCACAAGGCCTTGGTTTCCCCATTTCCCTGCCGGCCCAGGCAGCGCCTCTCTCCTCTGCCCCACACAGCACACACTGCACTGCCCCAGCAACCAAAAGGCTTCAGCCTGCAGGATTTCCACCCCAAAGCAACCACTGCAGTGTAATGAAAACAACGAGCACTTCTGATTTATCCATTCTATCATTTCATTTCAATAGAAACAACTTATTTAACCTAACTTAGCAAAACCTACAGTTCAACTGTCTAAAGAACATATTCCAGAGGAAGAGAATCCAGACCAAGTGCTGAATAAGATTATCTATCAGAACCAAAAAGAGCTTCCTACCACTTTTCTTTAGAAACCAATGTCTAGTTTAAGCCTTCAGAACCCTTTTCCTTAAACGCTTGGCTTTCTTATGGCACTGCCTAGGCTGAGCCCCTGCTCGTAATTCATTAATTAAACAGGAATAGAAGCCAGGAGACGGCCTTTATCCTGTTTTTTTAAATGCAAAGAAGGAGCTCTACTAATATCTACCTATCTACTAACATCTACCCTTACTTTCACCTACAGAATTTATGTCTATTAATTCTCCTATTTTCACTCTTCAAATTCTTGAGGCAGCAGCTGCAAGGCTACCTCAGTCATGAGCCTTCTCCAGCAGAGCAGAAAGAGAAACACGTTCTTTGGTAGGGCCTTGCCACATTGGTGAAGGGCCTTTAACCCTGGTAGCTTTGGCAAGGGCACCTCTCCAACCCAAGGCTGCCAGTCAGATGCCAACAGCTCTGATGGATGCCTGGGACAATGCAAAGGCATTCCAGATGCTGCAGCCAAGGCATGGCTTCCTGCAGGGCCTGGCTCAGGGGCCTGTGCACAAACACGCACGGCGTGGGGAGCACACCAGAGGAAGGGGAGAGCGTTCAGTGCTCGCTCCAGTGCTCCTGCCCCTGTGGCTGTTACCCCACTGGCATTGCCATGGAGCCCTGGTGGGATGGCCCTTATGACTGGAGCCCTGGGATGAGGCATCGGAGGCTCGCAAACGCCCTGCGCAGAGCCCTGAGTGTCCTCCTGACGGAGAAGCGCCG
Source organism: Sitta carolinensis (assembly GCA_032173965.1). Taxonomy (NCBI): domain Eukaryota; kingdom Metazoa; phylum Chordata; class Aves; order Passeriformes; family Sittidae; genus Sitta; species Sitta carolinensis. Next base: position 5,126,947 of record CM063289.1, read on the forward strand.
CTGCACGGGAACAGCTGCAGCTGAGTGCTGCCCTTGCAGATGCTCAAATAACCGCCTGGCCTTCTCCAGCAACTGTTCCTCCCACCAAGTGGGCCCCGGGACAGCCTCCGTTTCTCTGCCATATGTCTCCATAGCTTCCGTTTTGGACAGGCTTTGTTCTTCTGACTCCTGCCTTCTGATGCCTCTGCTCCTGTACAGGAGCAGTGAGTTCACAGGAGATGGGAAGGTCAGGGCTGCCTCCAGCTCATCCAAACCATCTTCTGGGGGTGTGCAGGCTTCAAAGTCTGGGCTCTCTTCCCATGAACCACAGCCAGGGACCATAAGGCCCTCTCCGCCTCTCTGCTCTGGCTTAGCTCTTGGTCTTCTGCCCAAGCGTCACGTGGCAGGGACACTAAGCCCATCTCTTCCCAGGTCATCCTGCTCACCTGTGTGTCTTCTGGCCATGGCTCTGATGAGAGGCACCCTGAGCTGCTCCCCTCCTCAGCGCTCCTGCTGAGCAACCCTGCTGAGGACCCCTGCTCTCCCTGTAGCTCTGTCAGGAGTGCTCTGGCTGCTGGCCCTGCCCACTGCCCGAGATCATCCTGCTAGCTGGGCAATGGGCTGGGGACATGGCAGGGGCTGTGCAGGGACACTGCCTGCGTCTCTGCTGCTGCTGCCTGCGCACCAGAGGCAGCAGGAGCTGCTGTCTTTGCCACCTCTTGTGCCTGGGCAGTGGCACTCACGTGCTGCTCCTCATCCTCTGGAGCTCCAGCCAGGGCAGCAGCTGCTGGCTGGGTGTCCATGGGAGCTGCTGGGGCAGGAGATGTGCTGGGCAGGTGTCTGTCTCTTTTGCCTCCAGCGAGCGGGGCTCCCTGAGTGCTGGGTAGTGAGGGTTGACCCGGATGGTGTGGATGATGACACAGCTGTTCCTCTTGTGCCTCCACTCCTGGGCCTTGCAGTGTTCCTCATGGGACACGGATTGATCTGTGTCTTGGAGGAGCAGCTTTAGGCGCTGTCCTGGGCCTCTGGAAGGCTCCAGATTGCTCGGGTCACAAGGACGGCACTCTGAAAGGCTCTCTTCCCTGCCATTCCCAGCTTGGCAATCATTGATGCAGCGCCACTCTTCATTCCTCAGCTCTCTGAGGACTTCCACCCCTGCTGCCGCTGCCCACAGCCCCGACTCTGACGAGGAGCTGGGAGTGCGGCAGCGCTCTAACGGGTGCGGGGCTGCGCGCTTTGGCCTCATGTGTCGCTTTCTCCGCGGTTTAGCCGGGCCCTGCTCTGTGCACCTCCAGGCCTCTTCCCGTGCCTCACGTGTGAGGAGCCTCCGTGCCCCAATCATTCTGCTCTGCATTTGCTTCCTGGTGCGTTCCTCTTTCCGTGCGAGGAGCAGCCAGTCTTCCTCCAGCTTGGAGAGGGGCTGCTCCTCAATTGCTGCTGCTGGCAGGACGGCCCTCAGCTCTGCCCGTGCCCCCTGCCCCAGCTCTTCCCTCTGGCCAGGCAGCGGGCCGGGGGCGCGGCGGGGGCCGTGCGGGGCCGGTGCTGCCGGCCCGGAGCCCGGTCCCCAGTGTAGGTGCTGCCGTGTCCCCTGCTGCCAGCCGCTGGGCCGGAATGCCGCCGCCAGCCTGCTCAGGAGGGCCCGGGCGCGGCGCCGCAGCGAGCGCAGCAGAGCGCAGCCGCGGGCCCCGGGGCCGGGCGGGGCCACCGCCCGCCTCTCTGCCGCTGCCGCCTGCGCGCCGGGGGCAGCACAGCAGCCACGGTGCTGCTCGGCCTCCCGCGCTGCTGCCCCGCACTCCCGGCTGGGCCCCTGCAGGGACAGGACAAGGCTGAGGAGAGGCGGCCCCGGGGCATCGCGGGGGCTGCCCTGGCACAGCAGAGCCCACCGTGCCAGCGAGCCCGGCCCCGGGGCCGCTGCCAGGCCCCATCGCTCACCTTCTGCCTCCTCGGACAGCACGGCCACCTCTGCTTGCGCCGGACGCCTGTGGTCGTCCTGTCCTGTGTCGCCATCTCCGCCTGCCACGGACGCCGCCGTGTCCCGGGATGTGCTGTCTCCTGACGGAGCCGCTCTCCTGGAAGTGCAGCCCGGGCTCGTTGCGCCCTTTTGTGCCCTGCGGTCAGGGCGCGGCCCCAGCGTCACAGTGGGCTCCGGGCACGGAAGCCCCGCTGTGTCACAAAGGGCACGGGAGTTGCCAAGGTGCCGTCACAGAGCTGTCCCACAGCTCCTCGCTGGCACCCATCCACGGTGCAGATGGAAGCGCTGCACGTTCCGTGGCTGTAAAAATGTGTGTGTTCACATCGTGCACAGCTGTAAAGTTGTAGAAGGAATTTCTGCTGGCTGAAATATATTTCTAGATAATTACAAGTCACAAAGAATTGTGGAAGATGTTAAAAAAGATCCAGGAACATCATTTTATTGTGTGATAATTGCCCACTCACCAGAGAATTCCCTTCTAAAATCAGAATTGAGGCCCCACTGAAGAAGGCAGAGGCTCTTGCACATGTGCCATGTCCAACACCAAGTTTAGGTTCAGGACCTGTCGTGTGAAAATACCGTGCTCATTGGGAAAAGGGGTTTCCTTCCATCATAGTTCGGAATGCCTTCGTTTGCCCCTTCATAATGCAGAGAAAACCACAGGGAACTCAGGCAGTTCAGGAGGCAAAGGCACAGAGATGAGCTGTGGGAATACAATTTCAAAAATGGCTGAAATGTTCACGTGGCTCCAATTGAAACTGGGAAATTACAAGAGGAAATAATGGTGAATATTCCAGTTTTGGAGGGTAGGTTTAGATGGGCTGTTGGGAAGGGATTGTTCCCGGTGAGGGTGGGGATGAAGCCCTGGCACAGGGTGCCCAGAGCAGCTGTGGCTGTCCCTGGATCCCTGGCAGTGTCCAAGGCCAGACTGGACAGGGCTTGGAGCAACCTGGGGATAGTGGAAGGTGTCTCTGCCCATTGCACAGGATGACCTTTAAGGTTTTTTTCCACCCCAAACCATTCCGTGACTCCATGATAGCTCTATGTGGGCTGCACCCACATAATCCTGTTTTCTGACTTAAGCTCTACCAGTAATTTTCTGTACTTTTGAAATCAGAAAGATGAACTTTAGTCAGCTACACAGAATTCCTTCTGGCATGGAGGAGATTCAGATTAGAAACACAGGGGCTCTGGTTAGGCACTAGAAATTAGGAACATGGCCCAAGCTGGGAAATGCACGGGAATGAAGGATCGGTGCAGGAGGAGCTCAGCACCCGCCTCAGTGGGCTGCAGGTCCCCTTTGCCTGAGTTCAGGAGGATTTCCCCTTTTCCTTTTGAACACCCTGGCACACACAGAGCCTTGCAGCCCACGCCACTGCCCTCTGTGCGAGCCCCAAGGGATTCACAGCCTCGCAAGGCTGGGTTGCACCCCAGGGGCTGCAGCTCCTGCCAGGCCTGCTCAGGGAGCCCGGGCAGCTCGGCACAGATCTCCTGGCAATGGCTCCTTTGGGAGCAGCAGGAGCCTGAGACTGCAAGGACAAACCAAGCAGCTGCTTTGCTAGGAAGCCCAAGGACAGGCAGTGTCCAGCGTGGCACACTCTGGGATCCTGCAGTTTTTAGCCGGAGAATGGGCCTTGCCAAGCACGTGTCCCTCTCGGGCTCCTTGTCTCCCTGGATTTTCAGCGAGGCAGCAAGCGCTGCATTTGCAAATGCATTTTAGCGCTGCTGCACCTCTGGGGCCCCTGACACAGCGAGTGGGATCCAATCTCCTGGCAGGAAAATCACTGTGGGCCTCACAATGAGTTCCCCAGAAGAGCCTGGGAGCTGGTCCCCTGCAGAACAGGGAGTTCGGCAAAATCTCCTTGGCATGGCTGAGAGCACTCCTTCCTACAGAGATCCTACAGAGTGATCTCTGCACCAGGGCAGCTCTCGAGGAGGAGAACTGGGCACAGAGAAAGGGGTTTAGCATCAAACAAATGCCTTGTGCCACGAGTCACAAGGCCTTGGTTTCCCCATTTCCCTGCCGGCCCAGGCAGCGCCTCTCTCCTCTGCCCCACACAGCACACACTGCACTGCCCCAGCAACCAAAAGGCTTCAGCCTGCAGGATTTCCACCCCAAAGCAACCACTGCAGTGTAATGAAAACAACGAGCACTTCTGATTTATCCATTCTATCATTTCATTTCAATAGAAACAACTTATTTAACCTAACTTATCAAAACCTACAGTTCAACTGTCTAAAGAACATATTCCAGAGGAAGTGAATCCAGACCAAGTGCTGAATAAGATTATCTATCAGAACCAAAAAGAGCTTCCTACCACTTTTCTTTAGAAACCAATGTCTAGTTTAAGCCTTCAGAACCCTTTTCCTTAAACGCTTGGCTTTCTTATGGCACTGCCTAGGCTGAGCCCCTGCTCGTAATTCATTAATTAAACAGGAATAGAAGCCAGGAGACGGCCTTTATCCTGTTTTTTTAAATGCAAAGAAGGAGCTCTACTAATATCTACCTATCTACTAACATCTACCCTTACTTTCACCTACAGAATTTATGTCTATTAATTCTCCTATTTTCACTCTTCAAATTCTTGAGGCAGCAGCTGCAAGGCTACCTCAGTCATGAGCCTTCTCCAGCAGAGCAGAAAGAGAAACACGTTCTTTGGTAGGGCCTTGCCACATTGGTGAAGGGCCTTTAACCCTGGTAGCTTTGGCAAGGGCACCTCTCCAACCCAAGGCTGCCAGTCAGATGCCAACAGCTCTGATGGATGCCTGGGACAATGCAAAGGCATTCCAGATGCTGCAGCCAAAGCATGGCTTCCTGCAGGGCCTGGCTCAGGGGCCTGTGCACAAACATGCACGGCGTGGGGAGCACACCAGAGGAAGGGGAGAGCGTTCAGTGCTCGCTCCAGTGCTCCTGCCCCTGTGGCTGTTACCCCACTGGCATTGCCATGGAGCCCTGGTGGGATGGCCCTTATGACTGGAGCCCTGGGATGAGGCATCGGAGGCTCGCAAACGCCCTGCGCAGAGCCCTGAGTGTCCTCCTGACGGAGAAGCGCCGCTGCACGGGAACAGCTGCAGCTGAGTGCTGCCCTTGCAGATGCTCAAATAACCGCCTGGTCTTCTCCAGCAACTGTTCCTCCCACCAAGTGGGCCCCGGGACAGCCTCCGTTTCTCTGCCATATGTCTCCATAGCTTCCGTTTGGGACAGGCTTTGTTCTTCTGACTCCTGCCTTCTGATGCCTCTGCTCCTGTACAGGAGCAGTGAGTTCACAGGAGATGGGAAGGTCGGGCTGCCTCCAGCTCATCCAAACCATCTTCTGGGGGTGTGCAGGCTTCAAAGTCTGGGCTCTCTTCCCATGAACCACATGGCAGGGACCATAAGGCCCTCTCCGCCTCTCTGCTCTGGCTTAGCTCTTGGTCCTCTGCCCAAGCGTCACGTGGCAGGGACACTAAGCCCATCTCTTCCCAGGTCATCCTGCTCACCTCTGTGTCTTCTGGCCATGGCTCTGATGAGAGGCACCCTGAGCTGCTCCCCTCCTCAGCGCTCCTGCTGAGCAACCCTGCTGAGGACCCCTGCTCTCCCTGTAGCTCTGCCAGGAGTGCCCTGGCTGCTGGCCCTGCCCACTGCCCCAGCTCGCGCCGCTCTTCATTCCTCAGCACTCTGAGGATTTCTATCCCTGCTGCCGCTGCCCACAGCCCCGACTCTGACGAGGAGCTGGGAGTGCGGCAGCGCTCTAACGGGCGCGGGGCTGCGCGCTTTGGCCTCATGTGTCGCTTCCTCCGCGGTTTAGCCGGGCCCTGCTCTGCGCACCTCCAGGCCTCTTCCCGTGCCTCACGTGTGAGGAGCCTCCGTGCCCCAATCATTCTGCTCTGCATTTGCTTCCTGGTGCGTTCCTCTTTCCGTGCGAGGAGCAGCCAGTCTTCCTCCAGCTCGGAGAGGGGCTGCTTCTCAATTGCTGCTGCTGGCAGGACGACCCCCAGCTCTGCCCCCTGCCCCAGCTCTTCCCGCTGGCTGGGCAATGGGCTGGGGGCACGGCAGGGGCTGTGCAGGGACACTGCCTGCGTCTCTGCTGCTGCTGCCTGCGCACCAGAGGCAGCAGGAGCTGCTGTCTTTGCCACCTCTTGTGCCTGGGCAGTGGCACTCACGTGCTGCTCCTCATCCTCTGGAGCTCCAGCCAGGGCAGCAGCTGCTGGCTGGGTGTCCATGGGAGCTGCTGGGGCAGGAGATGTGCTGGGCAGGTCAGTGTCTGCCTCTTCTGCCTCCAGCGAGCGGGGCTCCCTGAGTGCTGGGTAGCGAGGGTTGACCCGGATGGTGTGGATGATGACACAGCTGTTCCTCTTGTGCCTCCACTCCTGGGCCTTGCAGTGTTCCTCATGGGACACGGATTGATCTGTGTCTTGGAGGAGCAGCTTTAGGCGCTGTCCTGGGCCTCTGGAAGGCTCCAGTTTGCTCGGGTCACAAGGACGGCACTCTGAGAGGCTCTCTTCCCTGCCATTCCCAGCTTGGCAATCATTGATGCAGCGCCACTCTTCATTCCTCAGCTCTCTGAGGACTTCCACCCCTGCTGCCGCTGCCCACAGCCCCGACTCTGACGAGGAGCTGGGAGTGCGGCAGCGCTCGAACGGGCGCGGGGCTGCGCGCTTTGGCCTCATGTGTCGCTTTCTCCGCGGTTTAGCCGGGCCCTGCTCTGTGCACCTCCAGGCCTCTTCCCGTGCCTCACGTGTGAGGAGCCTCCGTGCCCCAATCATTCTGCTCTGCATTTGCTTCCTGGTGCGTTCCTCTTTCCGTGCGAGGAGCAGCCAGTCTTCCTCCAGCTTGGAGAGGGGCTGCTCCTCAATTGCTGCTGCTGGCAGGACGGCCCCCAGCTCTGCCCGTGCCCCCTGCCCCAGCTCTTCCCTCTGGCCAGGCAGCGGGCCGGGGGCGCGGCGGGGGCCGTGCGGGGCCGGTGCTGCCGGCCCGGAACCCAGTCCCCAGTGTAGGTGCTGCCGTGTCCCCTGCTGCCAGCCGCTGGGCCGGAATGCCGCCGCCAGCCTGCTCAGGAGGGCCCGGGCGCGGCGCTGCAGCGAGCGCAGCAGAGCGCAGCCGCGGGCCCCGGGGCCGGGCGGGGCCACCGCCCGCCTCTCTGCCGCTGCCGCCTGCGCGCCGGGGGCAGCACAGCAGCCACGGTGCTGCTCGGCCTCCCGCGCTGCTGCCCCGCACTCCCGGCTGGGCCCCTGCAGGGACAGGACAAGGCTGAGGAGAGGCGGCCCCGGGGCATCGCAGGGGCTGCCCTGGCACAGCAGAGCCCACCGTGCCAGCGAGCCCGGCCCCGGGGCCGCTGCCAGGCCCCATCGCTCACCTTCTGCCTCCTCGGACAGCACGGCCACCTCTGCTTGCGCCGGACGCCTGTGGTCGTCCTGTCCTGTGTCGCCATCTCCGCCTGCCACGGACGCCGCCGTGTCCCGGGATGTGCTGTCTCCTGACGGAGCCGCTCTCCTGGAAGTGCAGCCCGGGCTCGTTGCGCCCTTTTGTGCCCTGCGGTCAGGGCGCGGCCCCAGCGTCACAGTGGGCTCCGGGCACGGAAGCCCCGCTGTGTCACAAAGGGCACGGGAGTTGCCAAGGTGCCGTCAAAGAGCTGTCCCACAGCTCCTCGCTGGCACCCATCCACGGTGCAGATGGAAGCGCTGCACGTTCCGTGGCTGTAAAAATGTGTGTGTTCACATCGTGCACAGCTGTAAAGTTGTAGAAGGAATTTTGCTGGCTGAAATATATTTCTAGATAATTACAAGTCACAAAGAATTGTGGAAGATGTTAAAAAAGATCCAGGAACATCATTTTATTGTGTGATAATTGCCCACTCACCAGAGAATTCCCTTCTAAAATCAGAATTGAGGCCCCACTGAAGAAGGCAGAGGCTCTTGCACATGTGCCATGTCCAACACCAAGTTTAGGTTCAGGACCTGTCGTGTGAAAATACCGTGCTCATTGGGAAAAAGGGTTTCCTTCCATCATAGTTCGGAATGCCTTCGTTTGCCCCTTCATAATGCAGAGAAAACCACAGGGGAACTCAGGCAGTTCAGGAGGCAAAGGCACAGAGATGAGCTGTGGGAATACAATTTCAAAAATGGCTGAAATGTTCACGTGGCTCCAATTGAAACTGGGAAATTACAAGAGGAAATAATGGTGAATATTCCAGTTTTGGAGGGTAGGTTTAGATGGGCTGTTGGGAAGGGATTGTTCCCGGTGAGGGTGGGGATGAAGCCCTGGCACAGGGTGCCCAGAGCAGCTGTGGCTGTCCCTGGATCCCTGGCAGTGTCCAAGGCCAGACTGGACAGGGCTTGGAGCAACCTGGGATAGTGGAAGGTGTCTCTGCCCATTGCACAGGATGACCTTTAAGGTTTTTTCCACCCCAAACCATTCCGTGACTCCATGATAGCTCTATGTGGGCTGCACCCACATAATCCTGTTTTCTGACTTAAGCTCTACCAGTAATTTTCTGTACTTTTGAAATCAGAAAGATGACTTTAGTCAGCTACACAGAATTCCTTCTGGCATGGAGGAGATTCAGATTAGAAACACAGGGGCTCTGGTTAGGCACTAGAAATTAGGAACATGGCCCAAGCTGGGAAATGCACGGGAATGAAGGATCGGTGCAGGAGGAGCTCAGCACCCGCCTCAGTGGGCTGCAGGTCCCCTTTGCCTGAGTTCAGGAGGATTTCCCCTTTTCCTTTTGAACACCCTGGCACACACAGAGCCTTGCAGCCCACGCCACTGCCCTCTGTGCGAGCCCCAAGGGATTCACAGCCTCGCAAGGCTGGGTTGCACCCCAGGGGCTGCAGCTCCTGCCAGGCCTGCTCAGGGAGCCCGGGCAGCTCGGCACAGATCTCCTGGCAATGGCTCCTTTGGGAGCAGCAGGAGCCTGAGACTGCAAGGACAAACCAAGCAGCTGCTTTGCTAGGAAGCCCAAGGACAGGCAGTGTCCAGTGTGGCACACTCTGGGATCCTGCAGTTTTTAGCCGGAGAATGGGCCTTGCCAAGCACGTGTCCCTCTCGGGCTCCTTGTCTCCCTGGATTTTCAGCGAGGCAGCAAGCGCTGCATTTGCAAATGCATTTTAGCGCTGCTGCACCTCTGGGGCCCCTGACACAGCGAGTGGGATCCAATCTCCTGGCAGGAAAATCACTGTGGGCCTCACAATGAGTTCCCCAGAAGAGCCTGGGAGCTGCTCCCCTGCAGAACAGGGAGTTCGGCAAAATCTCCTTGGCATGGCTGAGAGCACTCCTTCCTACAGAGATCCTACAGAGTGATCTCTGCACCAGGGCAGCTCTCGAGGAGGAGAACTGGGCACAGAGAAAGGGGTTTAGCATCAAACAAATGCCTTGTGCCACGAGTCACAAGGCCTTGGTTTCCCCATTTCCCTGCCGGCCCAGGCAGCGCCTCTCTCCTCTGCCCCACACAGCACACACTGCACTGCCCCAGCAACCAAAAGGCTTCAGCCTGCAGGATTTCCACCCCAAAGCAACCACTGCAGTGTAATGAAAACAACGAGCACTTCTGATTTATCCATTCTATCATTTCATTTCAATAGAAACAACTTATTTAACCTAACTTATCAAAACCTACAGTTCAACTGTCTAAAGAACATATTCCAGAGGAAGTGAATCCAGACCAAGTGCTGAATAAGATTATCTATCAGAACCAAAAAGAGCTTCCTACCACTTTTCTTTAGAAACCAATGTCTAGTTTAAGCCTTCAGAACCCTTTTCCTTAAACGCTTGGCTTTCTTATGGCACTGCCTAGGCTGAGCCCCTGCTCGTAATTCATTAATTAAACAGGAATAGAAGCCAGGAGACGGCCTTTATCCTGTTTTTTTAAATGCAAAGAAGGAGCTCTACTAATATCTACCTATCTACTAACATCTACCCTTACTTTCACCTACAGAATTTATGTCTATTAATTCTCCTATTTTCACTCTTCAAATTCTTGAGGCAGCAGCTGCAAGGCTACCTCAGTCATGAGCCTTCTCCAGCAGAGCAGAAAGAGAAACACGTTCTTTGGTAGGGCCTTGCCACATTGGTGAAGGGCCTTTAACCCTGGTAGCTTTGGCAAGGGCACCTCTCCAACCCAAGGCTGCCAGTCAGATGCCAACAGCTCTGATGGATGCCTGGGACAATGCAAAGGCATTCCAGATGCTGCAGCCAAGGCATGGCTTCCTGCAGGGCCTGGCTCAGGGGCCTGTGCACAAACACGCATGGCGTGGGGAGCACACCAGAGGAAGGGGAGAGCGTTCAGTGCTCGCTCCAGTGCTCCTGCCCCTGTGGCTGTTACCCCACTGGCATTGCCATGGAGCCCTGGTGGGATGGCCCTTATGACTGGAGCCCTGGGATGAGGCATCGGAGGCTCGCAAACGCCCTGCGCAGAGCCCTGAGTGTCCTCCTGACGAAGAAACGCCGCTGCACGGGAACAGCTGCAGCTGAGTGCTGCCCTTGCAGATGCTCAAATAACCGCCTGGTCTTCTCCAGCAACTGTTCCTCCCACCAAGTGGGCCCCGGGACAGCCTCCGTTTCTCTGCCATATGTCTCCATAGCTTCCGTTTGGGACAGGCTTTGTTCTTCTGACTCCTGCCTTCTGATGCCTCTGCTCCTGTACAGGAGCAGTGAGTTCACAGGAGATGGGAAGGTCAGGGCTGCCTCCAGCTCATCCAAACCATCTTCTGGGGGTGTGCAGGCTTCAAAGTCTGGGCTCTCTTCCCATGAACCACATGGCAGGGACCATAAGGCCCTCTCCGCCTCTCTGCTCTGGCTTAGCTCTTGGTCTTCTGCCCAAGCGTCACGTGGCAGGGACACTAAGCCCATCTCTTCCCAGGTCATCCTGCTCACCTCTGTGTCTTCTGGCCATGGCTCTGATGAGAGGCACCCTGAGCTGCTCCCCTCCTCAGCGCTCCTGCTTGAGCAACCCTGCTGAGGACCCCTGCTCTCCCTGTAGCTCTGCCAGGAGTGCCCTGGCTGCTGGCCCTGCCCACTGCCCCAGCTCGCGCCGCTCTTCATTCCTCAGCACTCTGAGGACTTCTATCCCTGCTGCCGCTGCCCACAGCCCCGACTCTGACAAGGAGCTGGGAGTGCGGCAGCGCTCTAACGGGCGCGGGCTGCGCGCTTTGGCCTCATGTGTCACTTCCTCCGCGGTTTAGCCGGGCCCTGCTCTGCGCACCTCCAGGCCTCTTCCCATGCCTCACGTGTGAGGAGCCTCCGTGCCCCAATCATTCTGCTCTGCATTTGCTTCCTGGTGCGTTCCTCTTTCCGTGCGAGGAGCAGCCTGTCTTCCTCCAGCTCGGAGAGGGGCTGCTTCTCAATTGCTGGTGCAGGCAGGACGGCCCCCAGCTCTGCCCCCTGCCCCAGCTCTTCCCGCTGGCTGGGCAATGGGCTGGGGGCACGGCAGGGGCTGTGCAGGGACACTGCCTGCGTCTCTGCTGCTGCTGCCTGCGCACCAGAGGCAGCAGGAGCTGCTGTCTTTGCCACCTCTTGTGCCTGGGCAGTGGCACTCACGTGCTGCTCCTCATCCTCTGGAGCTCCAGCCAGGGCAGCAGCTGCTGGCTGGGTGTCCATGGGAGCTGCTGGGGCAGGAGATGTGCTGGGCAGGTCAGTGTCTGCCTCTTCTGCCTCCAGCGAGCGGGGCTCCCTGAGTGCTGGGTAGCGAGGGTTGACCCGGATGGTGTGGATGATGACACAGCTGTTCCTCTTGTGCCTCCACTCCTGGGCCTTGCAGTGTTCCTCATGGGACACGGATTGATCTGTGTCTTGGAGGAGCAGCTTTAGGCGCTGTCCTGGGCCTCTGGAAGGCTCCAGTTTGCTCGGGTCACAAGGACGGCACTCTGAGAGGCTCTCTTCCCTGCCATTCCCAGCTTGGCAATCATTGATGCAGCGCCACTCTTCATTCCTCAGCTCTCTGAGGACTTCCACCCCTGCTGCCGCTGCCCACAGCCCCGACTCTGACGAGGAGCTGGGAGTGCGGCAGCGCTCTAACGGGTGCGGGGCTGCGCGCTTTGGCCTCATGTGTCGCTTTCTCCGCGGTTTAGCCGGGCCCTGCTCTGTGCACCTCCAGGCCTCTTCCCGTGCCTCACGTGTGAGGAGCCTCCGTGCCCCAATCATTCTGCTCTGCATTTGCTTCCTGGTGCGTTCCTCTTTCCGTGCGAGGAGCAGCCAGTCTTCCTCCAGCTTGGAGAGGGGCTGCTCCTCAATTGCTGCTGCTGGCAGGACGGCCCCCAGCTCTGCCCGTGCCCCCTGCCCCAGCTCTTCCCTCTGGCCAGGCAGCGGGCCGGGGGCGCGGCGGGGGCCGTGCGGGGCCGGTGCTGCCGGCCCGGAGCCCAGTCCCCAGTGTAGGTGCTGCCGTGTCCCCTGCTGCCAGCCGCTGGGCCGGAATGCCGCCGCCAGCCTGCTCAGGAGGGCCCGGGCGCGGCGCCGCAGCGAGCGCAGCAGAGCGCAGCCGCGGGCCCCGGGGCCGGGCGGGGCCACCGCCCGCCTCTCTGCCGCTGCCGCCTGCGCGCCGGGGGCAGCACAGCAGCCACGGTGCTGCTCGGCCTCCCGCGCTGCTGCCCCGCACTCCCGGCTGGGCCCCTGCAGGGACAGGACAAGGCTGAGGAGAGGCGGCCCCGGGGCATCGCAGGGGCTGCCCTGGCACAGCAGAGCCCACCGTGCCAGCGAGCCCGGCCCCGGGGCCGCTGCCAGGCCCCATCGCTCACCTTCTGCCTCCTCGGACAGCACGGCCACCTCTGCTTGCGCCGGACGCCTGTGGTCGTCCTGTCCTGTGTCGCCATCTCCGCCTGCCACGGACGCCGCCGTGTCCCGGGATGTGCTGTCTCCTGACGGAGCCGCTCTCCTGGAAGTGCAGCCCGGGCTCGTTGCGCCCTTTTGTGCCCTGCGGTCAGGGCGCGGCCCCAGCGTCACAGTGGGCTCCGGGCACGGAAGCCCCGCTGTGTCACAAAGGGCACGGGAGTTGCCAAGGTGCCGTCAAAGAGCTGTCCCACAGCTCCTCGCTGGCACCCATCCACGGTGCAGATGGAAGCGCTGCACGTTCCGTGGCTGTAAAAATGTGTGTGTTCACATCGTGCACAGCTGTAAAGTTGTAGAAGGAATTTCTGCTGGCTGAAATATATTTCTAGATAATTACAAGTCACAAAGAATTGTGGAAGATGTTAAAAAAGATCCAGGAACATCATTTTATTGTGTGATAATTGCCCACTCACCAGAGAATTCCCTTCTAAAATCAGAATTGAGGCCCCACTGAAGAAGGCAGAGGCTCTTGCACATGTGCCATGTCCAACACCAAGTTTAGGTTCAGGACCTGTCGTGTGAAAATACCGTGCTCATTGGGAAAAAGGGTTTCCTTCCATCATAGTTCGGAATGCCTTCGTTTGCCCCTTCATAATGCAGAGAAAACCACAGGGGAACTCAGGCAGTTCAGGAGGCAAAGGCACAGAGATGAGCTGTGGGAATACAATTTCAAAAATGGCTGAAATGTTCACGTGGCTCCAATTGAAACTGGGAAATTACAAGAGGAAATAATGGTGAATATTCCAGTTTTGGAGGGTAGGTTTAGATGGGCTGTTGGGAAGGGATTGTTCCCGGTGAGGGTGGGGATGAAGCCCTGGCACAGGGTGCCCAGAGCAGCTGTGGCTGTCCCTGGATCCCTGGCAGTGTCCAAGGCCAGACTGGACAGGGCTTGGAGCAACCTGGGGATAGTGGAAGGTGTCTCTGCCCATTGCACAGGATGACCTTTAAGGTTTTTTCCACCCCAAACCATTCCGTGACTCCATGATAGCTCTATGTGGGCTGCACCCACATAATCCTGTTTTCTGACTTAAGCTCTACCAGTAATTTTCTGTACTTTTGAAATCAGAAAGATGCACTTTAGTCAGCTACACAGAATTCCTTCTGGCATGGAGGAGATTCAGATTAGAAACACAGGGGCTCTGGTTAGGCACTAGAAATTAGGAACATGGCCCAAGCTGGGAAATGCACGGGAATGAAGGATCGGTGCAGGAGGAGCTCAGCACCCGCCTCAGTGGGCTGCAGGTCCCCTTTGCCTGAGTTCAGGAGGATTTCCCCTTTTCCTTTTGAACACCCTGGCACACACAGAGCCTTGCAGCCCACGCCACTGCCCTCTGTGCGAGCCCCAAGGGATTCACAGCCTCGCAAGGCTGGGTTGCACCCCAGGGGCTGCAGCTCCTGCCAGGCCTGCTCAGGGAGCCCGGGCAGCTCGGCACAGATCTCCTGGCAATGGCTCCTTTGGGAGCAGCAGGAGCCTGAGACTGCAAGGACAAACCAAGCAGCTGCTTTGCTAGGAAGCCCAAGGACAGGCAGTGTCCAGCGTGGCACACTCTGGGATCCTGCAGTTTTTAGCCGGAGAATGGGCCTTGCCAAGCACGTGTCCCTCTCGGGCTCCTTGTCTCCCTGGATTTTCAGCGAGGCAGCAAGCGCTGCATTTGCAAATGCATTTTAGCGCTGCTGCACCTCTGGGGCCCCTGACACAGCGAGTGGGATCCAATCTCCTGGCAGGAAAATCACTGTGGGCCTCACAATGAGTTCCCCAGAAGAGCCTGGGAGCTGCTCCCCTGCAGAACAGGGAGTTCGGCAAAATCTCCTTGGCATGGCTGAGAGCACTCCTTCCTACAGAGATCCTACAGAGTGATCTCTGCACCAGGGCAGCTCTCGAGGAGGAGAACTGGGCACAGAGAAAGGGGTTTAGCATCAAACAAATGCCTTGTGCCACGAGTCACAAGGCCTTGGTTTCCCCATTTCCCTGCCGGCCCAGGCAGCGCCTCTCTCCTCTGCCCCACACAGCACACACTGCACTGCCCCAGCAACCAAAAGGCTTCAGCCTGCAGGATTTCCACCCCAAAGCAACCACTGCAGTGTAATGAAAACAACGAGCACTTCTGATTTATCCATTCTATCATTTCATTTCAATAGAAACAACTTATTTAACCTAACTTATCAAAACCTACAGTTCAACTGTCTAAAGAACATATTCCAGAGGAAGTGAATCCAGACCAAGTGCTGAATAAGATTATCTATCAGAACCAAAAAGAGCTTCCTACCACTTTTCTTTAGAAACCAATGTCTAGTTTAAGCCTTCAGAACCCTTTTCCTTAAACGCTTGGCTTTCTTATGGCACTGCCTAGGCTGAGCCCCTGCTCGTAATTCATTAATTAAACAGGAATAGAAGCCAGGAGACGGCCTTTATCCTGTTTTTTTAAATGCAAAGAAGGAGCTCTACTAATATCTACCTATCTACTAACATCTACCCTTACTTTCACCTACAGAATTTATGTCTATTAATTCTCCTATTTTCACTCTTCAAATTCTTGAGGCAGCAGCTGCAAGGCTACCTCAGTCATGAGCCTTCTCCAGCAGAGCAGAAAGAGAAACACGTTCTTTGGTAGGGCCTTGCCAATTGGTGAAGGGCCTTTAACCCTGGTAGCTTTGGCAAGGGCACCTCTCCAACCCAAGGCTGCCAGTCAGATGCCAACAGCTCTGATGGATGCCTGGGACAATGCAAAGGCATTCCAGATGCTGCAGCCAAGGCATGGCTTCCTGCAGGGCCTGGCTCAGGGGCCTGTGCACAAACACGCATGGCGTGGGGAGCACACCAGAGGAAGGGGAGAGCGTTCAGTGCTCGCTCCAGTGCTCCTGCCCCTGTGGCTGTTACCCCACTGGCATTGCCATGGAGCCCTGGTGGGATGGCCCTTATGACTGGAGCCCTGGGATGAGGCATCGGAGGCTCGCAAACGCCCTGCGCAGAGCCCTGAGTGTCCTCCTGACGAAGAAACGCCGCTGCACGGGAACAGCTGCAGCTGAGTGCTGCCCTTGCAGATGCTCAAATAACCGCCTGGTCTTCTCCAGCAACTGTTCCTCCCACCAAGTGGGCCCCGGGACAGCCTCCGTTTCTCTGCCATATGTCTCCATAGCTTCCGTTTGGGACAGGCTTTGTTCTTCTGACTCCTGCCTTCTGATGCCTCTGCTCCTGTACAGGAGCAGTGAGTTCACAGGAGATGGGAAGGTCAGGGCTGCCTCCAGCTCATCCAAACCATCTTCTGGGGGTGTGCAGGCTTCAAAGTCTGGGCTCTCTTCCCATGAACCACATGGCAGGGACCATAAGGCCCTCTCCGCCTCTCTGCTCTGGCTTAGCTCTTGGTCTTCTGCCCAAGCGTCACGTGGCAGGGACACTAAGCCCATCTCTTCCCAGGTCATCCTGCTCACCTCTGTGTCTTCTGGCCATGGCTCTGATGAGAGGCACCCTGAGCTGCTCCCCTCCTCAGCGCTCCTGCTGAGCAACCCTGCTGAGGACCCCTGCTCTCCCTGTAGCTCTGCCAGGAGTGCCCTGGCTGCTGGCCCTGCCCACTGCCCCAGCTCGCGCCGCTCTTCATTCCTCAGCACTCTGAGGACTTCTATCCCTGCTGCCGCTGCCCACAGCCCCGACTCTGACAAGGAGCTGGGAGTGCGGCAGCGCTCTAACGGGCGCGGGGCTGCGCGCTTTGGCCTCATGTGTCACTTCCTCCGCGGTTTAGCCGGGCCCTGCTCTGCGCACCTCCAGGCCTCTTCCCATGCCTCACGTGTGAGGAGCCTCCGTGCCCCAATCATTCTGCTCTGCATTTGCTTCCTGGTGCGTTCCTCTTTCCGTGCGAGGAGCAGCCTGTCTTCCTCCAGCTCGGAGAGGGGCTGCTTCTCAATTGCTGGTGCAGGCAGGACGGCCCCCAGCTCTGCCCCCTGCCCCAGCTCTTCCCGCTGGCTGGGCAATGGGCTGGGGGCACGGCAGGGGCTGTGCAGGGACACTGCCTGCGTCTCTGCTGCTGCTGCCTGCGCACCAGAGGCAGCAGGAGCTGCTGTCTTTGCCACCTCTTGTGCCTGGGCAGTGGCACTCACGTGCTGCTCCTCATCCTCTGGAGCTCCAGCCAGGGCAGCAGCTGCTGGCTGGGTGTCCATGGGAGCTGCTGGGGCAGGAGATGTGCTGGGCAGGTCAGTGTCTGCCTCTTCTGCCTCCAGCGAGCGGGGCTCCCTGAGTGCTGGGTAGCGAGGGTTGACCCAGATGGTGTGGATGATGACACAGCTGTTCCTCTTGTGCCTCCACTCCTGGGCCTTGCAGTGTTCCTCATGGGACACGGATTGATCTGTGTCTTGGAGGAGCAGCTTTAGGCGCTGTCCTGGGCCTCTGTAAGGCTCCAGTTTGCTCGGGTCACAAGGACGGCACTCTGAGAGGCTCTCTTCCCTGCCATTCCCAGCTTGGCAATCATTGATGCAGCGCCACTCTTCATTCCTCAGCTCTCTGAGGACTTCCACCCCTGCTGCCGCTGCCCACAGCCCCGACTCTGACGAGGAGCTGGGAGTGCGGCAGCGCTCTAACGGGTGCGGGGCTGCGCGCTTTGGCCTCATGTGTCGCTTCCTCCGCGGTTTAGCCGGGCCCTGCTCTGTGCACCTCCAGGCCTCTTCCCGTGCCTCACGTGTGAGGAGCCTCCGTGCCCCAATCATTCTGCTCTGCATTTGCTTCCTGGTGCGTTCCTCTTTCCGTGCGAGGAGCAGCCAGTCTTCCTCCAGCTTGGAGAGGGGCTGCTCCTCAATTGCTGCTGCTGGCAGGACGGCCCCCAGCTCTGCCCGTGCCCCCTGCCCCAGCTCTTCCCTCTGGCCAGGCAGCGGGCCGGGGGCGCGGCGGGGGCCGTGCGGGGCCGGTGCTGCCGGCCCGGAGCCCAGTCCCCAGTGTAGGTGCTGCCGTGTCCCCTGCTGCCAGCCGCTGGGCCGGAATGCCGCCGCCAGCCTGCTCAGGAGGGCCCGGGCGCGGCGCCGCAGCGAGCGCAGCAGAGCGCAGCCGCGGGCCCCGGGGCCGGGCGGGGCCACCGCCCGCCTCTCTGCCGCTGCCGCCTGCGCGCCGGGGGCAGCACAGCAGCCACGGTGCTGCTCGGCCTCCCGCGCTGCTGCCCCGCACTCCCGGCTGGGCCCCTGCAGGGACAGGACAAGGCTGAGGAGAGGCGGCCCCGGGGCATCGCAGGGGCTGCCCTGGCACAGCAGAGCCCACCGTGCCAGCGAGCCCGGCCCCGGGGCCGCTGCCAGGCCCCATCGCTCACCTTCTGCCTCCTCGGACAGCACGGCCACCTCTGCTTGCGCCGGACGCCTGTGGTCGTCCTGTCCTGTGTCGCCATCTCCGCCTGCCACGGACGCCGCCGTGTCCCGGGATGTGCTGTCTCCTGACGGAGCCGCTCTCCTGGAAGTGCAGCCCGGGCTCGTTGCGCCCTTTTGTGCCCTGCGGTCAGGGCGCGGCCCCAGCGTCACAGTGGGCTCCGGGCACGGAAGCCCCGCTGTGTCACAAAGGGCACGGGAGTTGCCAAGGTGCCGTCAAAGAGCTGTCCCACAGCTCCTCGCTGGCACCCATCCACGGTGCAGATGGAAGCGCTGCACGTTCCGTGGCTGTAAAAATGTGTGTGTTCACATCGTGCACAGCTGTAAAGTTGTAGAAGGAATTTCTGCTGGCTGAAATATATTTCTAGATAATTACAAGTCACAAAGAATTGTGGAAGATGTTAAAAAAGATCCAGGAACATCATTTTATTGTGTGATAATTGCCCACTCACCAGAGAATTCCCTTCTAAAATCAGAATTGAGGCCCCACTGAAGAAGGCAGAGGCTCTTGCACATGTGCCATGTCCAACACCAAGTTTAGGTTCAGGACCTGTCGTGTGAAAATACCGTGCTCATTGGGAAAAAGGGTTTCCTTCCATCATAGTTCGGAATGCCTTCGTTTGCCCCTTCATAATGCAGAGAAAACCACAGGGGAACTCAGGCAGTTCAGGAGGCAAAGGCACAGAGATGAGCTGTGGGAATACAATTTCAAAAATGGCTGAAATGTTCACGTGGCTCCAATTGAAACTGGGAAATTACAAGAGGAAATAATGGTGAATATTCCAGTTTTGGAGGGTAGGTTTAGATGGGCTGTTGGGAAGGGATTGTTCCCGGTGAGGGTGGGGATGAAGCCCTGGCACAGGGTGCCCAGAGCAGCTGTGGCTGTCCCTGGATCCCTGGCAGTGTCCAAGGCCAGACTGGACAGGGCTTGGAGCAACCTGGGGATAGTGGAAGGTGTCTCTGCCCATTGCACAGGATGACCTTTAAGGTTTTTTCCACCCCAAACCATTCCGTGACTCCATGATAGCTCTATGTGGGCTGCACCCACATAATCCTGTTTTCTGACTTAAGCTCTACCAGTAATTTTCTGTACTTTTGAAATCAGAAAGATGCACTTTAGTCAGCTACACAGAATTCCTTCTGGCATGGAGGAGATTCAGATTAGAAACACAGGGGCTCTGGTTAGGCACTAGAAATTAGGAACATGGCCCAAGCTGGGAAATGCACGGGAATGAAGGATCGGTGCAGGAGGAGCTCAGCACCCGCCTCAGTGGGCTGCAGGTCCCCTTTGCCTGAGTTCAGGAGGATTTCCCCTTTTCCTTTTGAACACCCTGGCACACACAGAGCCTTGCAGCCCACGCCACTGCCCTCTGTGCGAGCCCCAAGGGATTCACAGCCTCGCAAGGCTGGGTTGCACCCCAGGGGCTGCAGCTCCTGCCAGGCCTGCTCAGGGAGCCCGGGCAGCTCGGCACAGATCTCCTGGCAATGGCTCCTTTGGGAGCAGCAGGAGCCTGAGACTGCAAGGACAAACCAAGCAGCTGCTTTGCTAGGAAGCCCAAGGACAGGCAGTGTCCAGTGTGGCACACTCTGGGATCCTGCAGTTTTTAGCCGGAGAATGGGCCTTGCCAAGCACGTGTCCCTCTCGGGCTCCTTGTCTCCCTGGATTTTCAGCGAGGCAGCAAGCGCTGCATTTGCAAATGCATTTTAGCGCTGCTGCACCTCTGGGGCCCCTGACACAGCGAGTGGGATCCAATCTCCTGGCAGGAAAATCACTGTGGGCCTCACAATGAGTTCCCCAGAAGAGCCTGGGAGCTGCTCCCCTGCAGAACAGGGAGTTCGGCAAAATCTCCTTGGCATGGCTGAGAGCACTCCTTCCTACAGAGATCCTACAGAGTGATCTCTGCACCAGGGCAGCTCTCGAGGAGGAGAACTGGGCACAGAGAAAGGGGTTTAGCATCAAACAAATGCCTTGTGCCACGAGTCACAAGGCCTTGGTTTCCCCATTTCCCTGCCGGCCCAGGCAGCGCCTCTCTCCTCTGCCCCACACAGCACACACTGCACTGCCCCAGCAACCAAAAGGCTTCAGCCTGCAGGATTTCCACCCCAAAGCAACCACTGCAGTGTAATGAAAACAACGAGCACTTCTGATTTATCCATTCTATCATTTCATTTCAATAGAAACAACTTATTTAACCTAACTTATCAAAACCTACAGTTCAACTGTCTAAAGAACATATTCCAGAGGAAGTGAATCCAGACCAAGTGCTGAATAAGATTATCTATCAGAACCAAAAAGAGCTTCCTACCACTTTTCTTTAGAAACCAATGTCTAGTTTAAGCCTTCAGAACCCTTTTCCTTAAACGCTTGGCTTTCTTATGGCACTGCCTAGGCTGAGCCCCTGCTCGTAATTCATTAATTAAACAGGAATAGAAGCCAGGAGACGGCCTTTATCCTGTTTTTTTAAATGCAAAGAAGGAGCTCTACTAGTATCTACCTATCTACTAACATCTACCCTTACTTTCACCTACAGAATTTATGTCTATTAATTCTCCTATTTTCACTCTTCAAATTCTTGAGGCAGCAGCTGCAAGGCTACCTCAGTCATGAGCCTTCTCCAGCAGAGCAGAAAGAGAAACACGTTCTTTGGTAGGGCCTTGCCACATTGGTGAAGGGCCTTTAACCCTGGTAGCTTTGGCAAGGGCACCTCTCCAACCCAAGGCTGCCAGTCAGATGCCAACAGCTCTGATGGATGCCTGGGACAATGCAAAGGCATTCCAGATGCTGCAGCCAAAGCATGGCTTCCTGCAGGGCCTGGCTCAGGGGCCTGTGCACAAACACGCACGGCGTGGGGAGTACACCAGAGGAAGGGGAGAGCGTTCAGTGCTCGCTCCAGTGCTCCTGCCCCTGTGGCTGTTACCCCACTGGCATTGCCATGGAGCCCTGGTGGGATGGCCCTTATGACTGGAGCCCTGGGATGAGGCATCGGAGGCTCGCAAACGCCCTGCGCAGAGCCCTGAGTGTCCTCCTGACGGAGAAGCGCCGCTGCACGGGAACAGCTGCAGCTGAGTGCTGCCCTTGCAGATGCTCAAATAACCGCCTGGTCTTCTCCAGCAACTGTTCCTCCCACCAAGTGGGCCCCGGGACAGCCTCCGTTTCTCTGCCATATGTCTCCATAGCTTCCGTTTGGGACAGGCTTTGTTCTTCTGACTCCTGCCTTCTGATGCCTCTGCTCCTGTACAGGAGCAGTGAGTTCACAGGAGATGGGAAGGTCCGGGCTGCCTCCAGCTCATCCAAACCATCTTCTGGGGGTGTGCAGGCTTCAAAGTCTGGGCTCTCTTCCCATGAACCACATGGCAGGGACCATAAGGCCCTCTCCGCCTCTCTGCTCTGGCTTAGCTCTTGGTCCTCTGCCCAAGCGTCACGTGGCAGGGACACTAAGCCCATCTCTTCCCAGGTCATCCTGCTCACCTCTGTGTCTTCTGGCCATGGCTCTGATGAGAGGCACCCTGAGCTGCTCCCCTCCTCAGCGCTCCTGCTGAGCAACCCTGCTGAGGACCCCTGCTCTCCCTGTAGCTCTGCCAGGAGTGCCCTGGCTGCTGGCCCTGCCCACTGCCCCAGCTCGCGCCGCTCTTCATTCCTCAGCACTCTGAGGATTTCTATCCCTGCTGCCGCTGCCCACAGCCCCGACTCTGACGAGGAGCTGGGAGTGCGGCAGCGCTCTAACGGGCGCGGGGCTGCGCGCTTTGGCCTCATGTGTCGCTTCCTCCGCGGTTTAGCCGGGCCCTGCTCTGCGCACCTCCAGGCCTCTTCCCGTGCCTCACGTGTGAGGAGCCTCCGTGCCCCAATCATTCTGCTCTGCATTTGCTTCCTGGTGCGTTCCTCTTTCCGTGCGAGGAGCAGCCAGTCTTCCTCCAGCTCGGAGAGGGGCTGCTTCTCAATTGCTGCTGCTGGCAGGACAGCCCCCAGCTCTGCCCCCTGCCCCAGCTCTTCCCGCTGGCTGGGCAATGGGCTGGGGGCACGGCAGGGGCTGTGCAGGGACACTGCCTGCGTCTCTGCTGCTGCTGCCTGCGCACCAGAGGCAGCAGGAGCTGCTGTCTTTGCCACCTCTTGTGCCTGGGCAGTGGCACTCACGTGCTGCTCCTCATCCTCTGGAGCTCCAGCCAGGGCAGCAGCTGCTGGCTGGGTGTCCATGGGAGCTGCTGGGGCAGGAGATGTGCTGGGCAGGTCAGTGTCTGCCTCTTCTGCCTCCAGCGAGCGGGGCTCCCTGAGTGCTGGGTAGCGAGGGTTGACCCGGATGGTGTGGATGATGACACAGCTGTTCCTCTTGTGCCTCCACTCCTGGGCCTTGCAGTGTTCCTCATGGGACACGGATTGATCTGTGTCTTGGAGGAGCAGCTTTAGGCGCTGTCCTGGGCCTCTGGAAGGCTCCAGTTTGCTCGGGTCACAAGGACGGCACTCTGAGAGGCTCTCTTCCCTGCCATTCCCAGCTTGGCAATCATTGATGCAGCGCCACTCTTCATTCCTCAGCTCTCTGAGGACTTCCACCCCTGCTGCCGCTGCCCACAGCCCCGACTCTGACGAGGAGCTGGGAGTGCGGCAGCGCTCGAACGGGTGCGGGGCTGCGCGCTTTGGCCTCATGTGTCGCTTTCTCCGCGGTTTAGCCGGGCCCTGCTCTGTGCACCTCCAGGCCTCTTCCCGTGCCTCACGTGTGAGGAGCCTCCGTGCCCCAATCATTCTGCTCTGCATTTGCTTCCTGGTGCGTTCCTCTTTCCGTGCGAGGAGCAGCCAGTCTTCCTCCAGCTTGGAGAGGGGCTGCTCCTCAATTGCTGCTGCTGGCAGGACGGCCCCCAGCTCTGCCCGTGCCCCCTGCCCCAGCTCTTCCCTCTGGCCAGGCAGCGGGCCGGGGGCGCGGCGGGGGCCGTGCGGGGCCGGTGCTGCCAGGCCGGAACCCAGTCCCCAGTGTAGGTGCTGCCGTGTCCCCTGCTGCCAGCCGCTGGGCCGGAATGCCGCCGCCAGCCTGCTCAGGAGGGCCCGGGCGCGGCGCCGCAGCGAGCGCAGCAGAGCGCAGCCGCGGGCCCCGGGGCCGGGCGGGGCCACCGCCCGCCTCTCTGCCGCTGCCGCCTGCGCGCCGGGGGCAGCACAGCAGCCACGGTGCTGCTCGGCCTCCCGCGCTGCTGCCCCGCACTCCCGGCTGGGCACCTTCAGGGACAGGACAAGGCTGAGGAGAGGCGGCCCCGGGGCATCGCAGGGGCTGCCCTGGCACAGCAGAGCCCACCGTGCCAGCGAGCCCGGCCCCGGGGCCGCTGCCAGGCCCCATCGCTCACCTTCTGCCTCCTCGGACAGCACGGCCACCTCTGCTTGCGCCGGACGCCTGTGGTCGTCCTGTCCTGTGTCGCCATCTCCGCCTGCCACGGACGCCGCCGTGTCCCGGGATGTGCTGTCTCCTGACGGAGCCGCTCTCCTGGAAGTGCAGCCCGGGCTCGTTGTGCCCTTTTGTGCCCTGCGGTCAGGGCGCGGCCCCAGCGTCACAGTGGGCTCCGGGCACGGAAGCCCCGCTGTGTCACAAAGGGCACGGGAGTTGCCAAGGTGCCGTCAAAGAGCTGTCCCACAGCTCCTCGCTGGCACCCATCCACGGTGCAGATGGAAGCGCTGCACGTTCCGTGGCTGTAAAAATGTGTGTGTTCACATCGTGCACAGCTGTAAAGTTGTAGAAGGAATTTCTGCTGGCTGAAATATATTTCTAGATAATTACAAGTCACAAAGAATTGTGGAAGATGTTAAAAAAGATCCAGGAACATCATTTTATTGTGTGATAATTGCCCACTCACCAGAGAATTCCCTTCTAAAATCAGAATTGAGGCCCCACTGAAGAAGGCAGAGGCTCTTGCACATGTGCCATGTCCAACACCAAGTTTAGGTTCAGGACCTGTCGTGTGAAAATACCGTGCTCATTGGGAAAAAGGGTTTCCTTCCATCATAGTTCGGAATGCCTTCGTTTGCCCCTTCATAATGCAGAGAAAACCACAGGGGAACTCAGGCAGTTCAGGAGGCAAAGGCACAGAGATGAGCTGTGGGAATACAATTTCAAAAATGGCTGAAATGTTCACGTGGCTCCAATTGAAACTGGGAAATTACAAGAGGAAATAATGGTGAATATTCCAGTTTTGGAGGGTAGGTTTAGATGGGCTGTTGGGAAGGGATTGTTCCCGGTGAGGGTGGGGATGAAGCCCTGGCACAGGGTGCCCAGAGCAGCTGTGGCTGTCCCTGGATCCCTGGCAGTGTCCAAGGCCAGACTGGACAGGGCTTGGAGCAACCTGGGGATAGTGGAAGGTGTCTCTGCCCATTGCACAGGATGACCTTTAAGGTTTTTTCCACCCCAAACCATTCCGTGACTCCATGATAGCTCTATGTGGGCTGCACCCACATAATCCTGTTTTCTGACTTAAGCTCTACCAGTAATTTTCTGTACTTTTGAAATCAGAAAGATGCACTTTAGTCAGCTACACAGAATTCCTTCTGGCATGGAGGAGATTCAGATTAGAAACACAGGGGCTCTGGTTAGGCACTAGAAATTAGGAACATGGCCCAAGCTGGGAAATGCACGGGAATGAAGGATCGGTGCAGGAGGAGCTCAGCACCCGCCTCAGTGGGCTGCAGGTCCCCTTTGCCTGAGTTCAGGAGGATTTCCCCTTTTCCTTTTGAACACCCTGGCACACACAGAGCCTTGCAGCCCACGCCACTGCCCTCTGTGCGAGCCCCAAGGGATTCACAGCCTCGCAAGGCTGGGTTGCACCCCAGGGGCTGCAGCTCCTGCCAGGCCTGCTCAGGGAGCCCGGGCAGCTCGGCACAGATCTCCTGGCAATGGCTCCTTTGGGAGCAGCAGGAGCCTGAGACTGCAAGGACAAACCAAGCAGCTGCTTTGCTAGGAAGCCCAAGGACAGGCAGTGTCCAGTGTGGCACACTCTGGGATCCTGCAGTTTTTAGCCGGAGAATGGGCCTTGCCAAGCACGTGTCCCTCTCGGGCTCCTTGTCTCCCTGGATTTTCAGCGAGGCAGCAAGCGCTGCATTTGCAAATGCATTTTAGCGCTGCTGCACCTCTGGGGCCCCTGACACAGCGAGTGGGATCCAATCTCCTGGCAGGAAAATCACTGTGGGCCTCACAATGAGTTCCCCAGAAGAGCCTGGGAGCTGCTCCCCTGCAGAACAGGGAGTTCGGCAAAATCTCCTTGGCATGGCTGAGAGCACTCCTTCCTACAGAGATCCTACAGAGTGATCTCTGCACCAGGGCAGCTCTCGAGGAGGAGAACTGGGCACAGAGAAAGGGGTTTAGCATCAAACAAATGCCTTGTGCCACGAGTCACAAGGCCTTGGTTTCCCCATTTCCCTGCCGGCCCAGGCAGCGCCTCTCTCCTCTGCCCCACACAGCACACACTGCACTGCCCCAGCAACCAAAAGGCTTCAGCCTGCAGGATTTCCACCCCAAAGCAACCACTGCAGTGTAATGAAAACAACGAGCACTTCTGATTTATCCATTCTATCATTTCATTTCAATAGAAACAACTTATTTAACCTAACTTATCAAAACCTACAGTTCAACTGTCTAAAGAACATACTCCAGAGGAAGTGAATCCAGACCAAGTGCTGAATAAGATTATCTATCAGAACCAAAAAGAGCTTCCTACCACTTTTCTTTAGAAACCAATGTCTAGTTTAAGCCTTCAGAACCCTTTTCCTTAAACGCTTGGCTTTCTTATGGCACTGCCTAGGCTGAGCCCCTGCTCGTAATTCATTAATTAAACAGGAATAGAAGCCAGGAGACGGCCTTTATCCTGTTTTTTTAAATGCAAAGAAGGAGCTCTACTAGTATCTACCTATCTACTAACATCTACCCTTACTTTCACCTACAGAATTTATGTCTATTAATTCTCCTATTTTCACTCTTCAAATTCTTGAGGCAGCAGCTGCAAGGCTACCTCAGTCATGAGCCTTCTCCAGCAGAGCAGAAAGAGAAACACGTTCTTTGGTAGGGCCTTGCCACATTGGTGAAGGGCCTTTAACCCTGGTAGCTTTGGCAAGGGCACCTCTCCAACCCAAGGCTGCCAGTCAGATGCCAACAGCTCTGATGGATGCCTGGGACAATGCAAAGGCATTCCAGATGCTGCAGCCAAAGCATGGCTTCCTGCAGGGCCTGGCTCAGGGGCCTGTGCACAAACACGCACGGCGTGGGGAGTACACCAGAGGAAGGGGAGAGCGTTCAGTGCTCGCTCCAGTGCTCCTGCCCCTGTGGCTGTTACCCCACTGGCATTGCCATGGAGCCCTGGTGGGATGGCCCTTATGACTGGAGCCCTGGGATGAGGCATCGGAGGCTCGCAAACGCCCTGCGCAGAGCCCTGAGTGTCCTCCTGACGGAGAAGCGCCGCTGCACGGGAACAGCTGCAGCTGAGTGCTGCCCTTGCAGATGCTCAAATAACCGCCTGGTCTTCTCCAGCAACTGTTCCTCCCACCAAGTGGGCCCCGGGACAGCCTCCGTTTCTCTGCCATATGTCTCCATAGCTTCCGTTTGGGACAGGCTTTGTTCTTCTGACTCCTGCCTTCTGATGCCTCTGCTCCTGTACAGGAGCAGTGAGTTCACAGGAGATGGGAAGGTCCGGGCTGCCTCCAGCTCATCCAAACCATCTTCTGGGGGTGTGCAGGCTTCAAAGTCTGGGCTCTCTTCCCATGAACCACATGGCAGGGACCATAAGGCCCTCTCCGCCTCTCTGCTCTGGCTTAGCTCTTGGTCCTCTGCCCAAGCGTCACGTGGCAGGGACACTAAGCCCATCTCTTCCCAGGTCATCCTGCTCACCTCTGTGTCTTCTGGCCATGGCTCTGATGAGAGGCACCCTGAGCTGCTCCCCTCCTCAGCGCTCCTGCTGAGCAACCCTGCTGAGGACCCCTGCTCTCCCTGTAGCTCTGCCAGGAGTGCCCTGGCTGCTGGCCCTGCCCACTGCCCCAGCTCGCGCCGCTCTTCATTCCTCAGCACTCTGAGGATTTCTATCCCTGCTGCCGCTGCCCACAGCCCCGACTCTGACGAGGAGCTGGGAGTGCGGCAGCGCTCTAACGGGCGCGGGGCTGCGCGCTTTGGCCTCATGTGTCGCTTCCTCCGCGGTTTAGCCGGGCCCTGCTCTGTGCACCTCCAGGCCTCTTCCCGTGCCTCACGTGTGAGGAGCCTCCGTGCCCCAATCATTCTGCTCTGCATTTGCTTCCTGGTGCGTTCCTCTTTCCGTGCGAGGAGCAGCCAGTCTTCCTCCAGCTCGGAGAGGGGCTGCTTCTCAATTGCTGCTGCTGGCAGGACAGCCCCCAGCTCTGCCCCCTGCCCCAGCTCTTCCCGCTGGCTGGGCAATGGGCTGGGGGCACGGCAGGGGCTGTGCAGGGACACTGCCTGCGTCTCTGCTGCTGCTGCCTGCGCACCAGAGGCAGCAGGAGCTGCTGTCTTTGCCACCTCTTGTGCCTGGGCAGTGGCACTCACGTGCTGCTCCTCATCCTCTGGAGCTCCAGCCAGGGCAGCAGCTGCTGGCTGGGTGTCCATGGGAGCTGCTGGGGCAGGAGATGTGCTGGGCAGGTCAGTGTCTGCCTCTTCTGCCTCCAGCGAGCGGGGCTCCCTGAGTGCTGGGTAGCGAGGGTTGACCCGGATGGTGTGGATGATGACACAGCTGTTCCTCTTGTGCCTCCACTCCTGGGCCTTGCAGTGTTCCTCATGGGACACGGATTGATCTGTGTCTTGGAGGAGCAGCTTTAGGCGCTGTCCTGGGCCTCTGGAAGGCTCCAGTTTGCTCGGGTCACAAGGACGGCACTCTGAGAGGCTCTCTTCCCTGCCATTCCCAGCTTGGCAATCATTGATGCAGCGCCACTCTTCATTCCTCAGCTCTCTGAGGACTTCCACCCCTGCTGCCGCTGCCCACAGCCCCGACTCTGACGAGGAGCTGGGAGTGCGGCAGCGCTCTAACGGGGCGGGGCTGCGCGCTTTGGCCTCATGTGTCGCTTTCTCCGCGGTTTAGCCGGGCCCTGCTCTGTGCACCTCCAGGCCTCTTCCCGTGCCTCACGTGTGAGGAGCCTCCCTGCCCCAATCATTCTGCTCTGCATTTGCTTCCTGGTGCGTTCCTCTTTCCGTGCGAGGAGCAGCCAGTCTTCCTCCAGCTTGGAGAGGGGCTGCTCCTCAATTGCTGCTGCTGGCAGGACGGCCCCCAGCTCTGCCCGTGCCCCCTGCCCCAGCTCTTCCCTCTGGCCAGGCAGCGGGCCGGGGGCGCGGCGGGGGCCGTGCGGGGCCGGTGCTGCCGGCCCGGAGCCCAGTCCCCAGTGTAGGTGCTGCCGTGTCCCCTGCTGCCAGCCGCTGGGCCGGAATGCCGCCGCCAGCCTGCTCAGGAGGGCCCGGGCGCGGCGCCGCAGCGAGCGCAGCAGAGCGCAGCCGCGGGCCCCGGGGCCGGGCGGGGCCACCGCCCGCCTCTCTGCCGCTGCCGCCTGCGCGCCGGGGGCAGCACAGCAGCCACGGTGCTGCTCGGCCTCCCGCGCTGCTGCCCCGCACTCCCGGCTGGGCCCCTGCAGGGACAGGACAAGGCTGAGGAGAGGCGGCCCCGGGGCATCGCAGGGGCTGCCCTGGCACAGCAGAGCCCACCGTGCCAGCGAGCCCGGCCCCGGGGCCGCTGCCAGGCCCCATCGCTCACCTTCTGCCTCCTCGGACAGCACGGCCACCTCTGCTTGCGCCGGACGCCTGTGGTCGTCCTGTCCTGTGTCGCCATCTCCGCCTGCCACGGACGCCGCCGTGTCCCGGGATGTGCTGTCTCCTGACGGAGCCGCTCTCCTGGAAGTGCAGCCCGGGCTCGTTGCGCCCTTTTGTGCCCTGCGGTCAGGGCGCGGCCCCAGCGTCACAGTGGGCTCCGGGCACGGAAGCCCCGCTGTGTCACAAAGGGCACGGGAGTTGCCAAGGTGCCGTCAAAGAGCTGTCCCACAGCTCCTCGCTGGCACCCATCCACGGTGCAGATGGAAGCGCTGCACGTTCCGTGGCTGTAAAAATGTGTGTGTTCACATCGTGCACAGCTGTAAAGTTGTAGAAGGAATTTCTGCTGGCTGAAATATATTTCTAGATAATTACAAGTCACAAAGAATTGTGGAAGATGTTAAAAAAGATCCAGGAACATCATTTTATTGTGTGATAATTGCCCACTCACCAGAGAATTCCCTTCTAAAATCAGAATTGAGGCCCCACTGAAGAAGGCAGAGGCTCTTGCACATGTGCCATGTCCAACACCAAGTTTAGGTTCAGGACCTGTCGTGTGAAAATACCGTGCTCATTGGGAAAAAGGGTTTCCTTCCATCATAGTTCGGAATGCCTTCGTTTGCCCCTTCATAATGCAGAGAAAACCACAGGGGAACTCAGGCAGTTCAGGAGGCAAAGGCACAGAGATGAGCTGTGGGAATACAATTTCAAAAATGGCTGAAATGTTCACGTGGCTCCAATTGAAACTGGGAAATTACAAGAGGAAATAATGGTGAATATTCCAGTTTTGGAGGGTAGGTTTAGATGGGCTGTTGGGAAGGGATTGTTCCCGGTGAGGGTGGGGATGAAGCCCTGGCACAGGGTGCCCAGAGCAGCTGTGGCTGTCCCTGGATCCCTGGCAGTGTCCAAGGCCAGACTGGACAGGGCTTGGAGCAACCTGGGGATAGTGGAAGGTGTCTCTGCCCATTGCACAGGATGACCTTTAAGGTTTTTTCCACCCCAAACCATTCCGTGACTCCATGATAGCTCTATGTGGGCTGCACCCACATAATCCTGTTTTCTGACTTAAGCTCTACCAGTAATTTTCTGTACTTTTGAAATCAGAAAGATGCACTTTAGTCAGCTACACAGAATTCCTTCTGGCATGGAGGAGATTCAGATTAGAAACACAGGGGCTCTGGTTAGGCACTAGAAATTAGGAACATGGCCCAAGCTGGGAAATGCACGGGAATGAAGGATCGGTGCAGGAGGAGCTCAGCACCCGCCTCAGTGGGCTGCAGGTCCCCTTTGCCTGAGTTCAGGAGGATTTCCCCTTTTCCTTTTGAACACCCTGGCACACACAGAGCCTTGCAGCCCACGCCACTGCCCTCTGTGCGAGCCCCAAGGGATTCACAGCCTCGCAAGGCTGGGTTGCACCCCAGGGGCTGCAGCTCCTGCCAGGCCTGCTCAGGGAGCCCGGGCAGCTCGGCACAGATCTCCTGGCAATGGCTCCTTTGGGAGCAGCAGGAGCCTGAGACTGCAAGGACAAACCAAGCAGCTGCTTTGCTAGGAAGCCCAAGGACAGGCAGTGTCCAGTGTGGCACACTCTGGGATCCTGCAGTTTTTAGCCGGAGAATGGGCCTTGCCAAGCACGTGTCCCTCTCGGGCTCCTTGTCTCCCTGGATTTTCAGCGAGGCAGCAAGCGCTGCATTTGCAAATGCATTTTAGCGCTGCTGCACCTCTGGGGCCCCTGACACAGCGAGTGGGATCCAATCTCCTGGCAGGAAAATCACTGTGGGCCTCACAATGAGTTCCCCAGAAGAGCCTGGGAGCTGCTCCCCTGCAGAACAGGGAGTTCGGCAAAATCTCCTTGGCATGGCTGAGAGCACTCCTTCCTACAGAGATCCTACAGAGTGATCTCTGCACCAGGGCAGCTCTCGAGGAGGAGAACTGGGCACAGAGAAAGGGGTTTAGCATCAAACAAATGCCTTGTGCCACGAGTCACAAGGCCTTGGTTTCCCCATTTCCCTGCCGGCCCAGGCAGCGCCTCTCTCCTCTGCCCCACACAGCACACACTGCACTGCCCCAGCAACCAAAAGGCTTCAGCCTGCAGGATTTCCACCCCAAAGCAACCACTGCAGTGTAATGAAAACAACGAGCACTTCTGATTTATCCATTCTATCATTTCATTTCAATAGAAACAACTTATTTAACCTAACTTATCAAAACCTACAGTTCAACTGTCTAAAGAACATATTCCAGAGGAAGTGAATCCAGACCAAGTGCTGAATAAGATTATCTATCAGAACCAAAAAGAGCTTCCTACCACTTTTCTTTAGAAACCAATGTCTAGTTTAAGCCTTCAGAACCCTTTTCCTTAAACGCTTGGCTTTCTTATGGCACTGCCTAGGCTGAGCCCCTGCTCGTAATTCATTAATTAAACAGGAATAGAAGCCAGGAGACGGCCTTTATCCTGTTTTTTTAAATGCAAAGAAGGAGCTCTACTAGTATCTACCTATCTACTAACATCTACCCTTACTTTCACCTACAGAATTTATGTCTATTAATTCTCCTATTTTCACTCTTCAAATTCTTGAGGCAGCAGCTGCAAGGCTACCTCAGTCATGAGCCTTCTCCAGCAGAGCAGAAAGAGAAACACGTTCTTTGGTAGGGCCTTGCCACATTGGTGAAGGGCCTTTAACCCTGGTAGCTTTGGCAAGGGCACCTCTCCAACCCAAGGCTGCCAGTCAGATGCCAACAGCTCTGATGGATGCCTGGGACAATGCAAAGGCATTCCAGATGCTGCAGCCAAGGCATGGCTTCCTGCAGGGCCTGGCTCAGGGGCCTGTGCACAAACACGCACGGCGTGGGGAGTACACCAGAGGAAGGGGAGAGCGTTCAGTGCTCGCTCCAGTGCTCCTGCCCCTGTGGCTGTTACCCCACTGGCATTGCCATGGAGCCCTGGTGGGATGGCCCTTATGACTGGAGCCCTGGGATGAGGCATCGGAGGCTCGCAAACGCCCTGCGCAGAGCCCTGAGTGTCCTCCTGACGGAGAAGCGCCGCTGCACGGGAACAGCTGCAGCTGAGTGCTGCCCTTGCAGATGCTCAAATAACCGCCTGGTCTTCTCCAGCAACTGTTCCTCCCACCAAGTGGGCCCCGGGACAGCCTCCGTTTCTCTGCCATATGTCTCCATAGCTTCCGTTTGGGACAGGCTTTGTTCTTCTGACTCCTGCCTTCTGATGCCTCTGCTCCTGTACAGGAGCAGTGAGTTTCACAGGAGATGGGAAGGTCAGGGCTGCCTCCAGCTCATCCAAACCATCTTCTGGGGGTGTGCAGGCTTCAAAGTCTGGGCTCTCTTCCCATGAACCACATGGCAGGGACCATAAGGCCCTCTCCGCCTCTCTGCTCTGGCTTAGCTCTTGGTCTCTGCCCAAGCGTCACGTGGCAGGGACACTAAGCCCATCTCTTCCCAGGTCATCCTGCTCACCTCTGTGTCTTCTGGCCATGGCTCTGATGAGAGGCACCCTGAGCTGCTCCCCTCCTCAGCGCTCCTGCTGAGCAACCCTGCTGAGGACCCCTGCTCTCCCTGTAGCTCTGTCAGGAGTGCTCTGGCTGCTGGCCCTGCCCACTGCCCCAGCTCGCGCCGCTCTTCATTCCTCAGCACTCTGAGGATTTCTATCCCTGCTGCCGCTGCCCACAGCCCCGACTCTGACGAGGAGCTGGGAGTGCGGCAGCGCTCTAACGGGCGCGGGGCTGCGCGCTTTGGCCTCATGTGTCGCTTCCTCCGCGGTTTAGCCGGGCCCTGCTCTGCGCACCTCCAGGCCTCTTCCCGTGCCTCACGTGTGAGGAGCCTCCGTGCCCCAATCATTCTGCTCTGCATTTGCTTCCTGGTGCGTTCCTCTTTCCGTGCGAGGAGCAGCCAGTCTTCCTCCAGCTCGGAGAGGGGCTGCTTCTCAATTGCTGCTGCTGGCAGGACAGCCCCCAGCTCTGCCCCCTGCCCCAGCTCTTCCCGCTGGCTGGGCAATGGGCTGGGGGCACGGCAGGGGCTGTGCAGGGACACTGCCTGCGTCTCTGCTGCTGCTGCCTGCGCACCAGAGGCAGCAGGAGCTGCTGTCTTTGCCACCTCTTGTGCCTGGGCAGTGGCACTCACGTGCTGCTCCTCATCCTCTGGAGCTCCAGCCAGGGCAGCAGCTGCTGGCTGGGTGTCCATGGGAGCTGCTGGGGCAGGAGATGTGCTGGGCAGGTCAGTGTCTGCCTCTTCTGCCTCCAGCGAGCGGGGCTCCCTGAGTGCTGGGTAGCGAGGGTTGACCCAGATGGTGTGGATGATGACACAGCTGTTCCTCTTGTGCCTCCACTCCTGGGCCTTGCAGTGTTCCTCATGGGACACGGATTGATCTGTGTCTTGGAGGAGCAGCTTTAGGCGCTGTCCTGGGCCTCTGGAAGGCTCCAGTTTGCTCGGGTCACAAGGACGGCACTCTGAGAGGCTCTCTTCCCTGCCATTCCCAGCTTGGCAATCATTGATGCAGCGCCACTCTTCATTCCTCAGCTCTCTGAGGACTTCCACCCCTGCTGCCGCTGCCCACAGCCCCGACTCTGACGAGGAGCTGGGAGTGCAGCAGCGCTCTAACGGGGCGGGGCTGCGCGCTTTGGCCTCATGTGTCGCTTTCTCCGCGGTTTAGCCGGGC
The DNA here is from genome assembly GCA_032173965.1 of Sitta carolinensis. NCBI lineage: Eukaryota > Metazoa > Chordata > Aves > Passeriformes > Sittidae > Sitta > Sitta carolinensis. The sequence goes on from CM063289.1 coordinate 5,160,456, forward strand.
CCTGCTCTGCGCACCTCCAGGCCTCTTCCCGTGCCTCACGTGTGAGGAGCCTCCGTGCCCCAATCATTCTGCTCTGCATTTGCTTCCTGGTGCGTTCCTCTTTCCGTGCGAGGAGCAGCCAGTCTTCCTCCAGCTTGGAGAGGGGCTGCTCCTCAATTGCTGCTGCTGGCAGGACGGCCCCCAGCTCTGCCCGTGCCCCCTGCCCCAGCTCTTCCCTCTGGCCAGGCAGCGGGCCGGGGGCGCGGCGGGGGCCGTGCGGGGCCGGTGCTGCCGGCCCGGAGCCCAGTCTCCAGTGTAGGTGCTGCCGTGTCCCCTGCTGCCAGCCGCTGGGCCGGAATGCCGCCGCCAGCCTGCTCAGGAGGGCCCGGGCGCGGCGCCGCAGCGAGCGCAGCAGAGCGCAGCCGCGGGCCCCGGGGCCGGGCGGGGCCACCGCCCGCCTCTCTGCCGCTGCCGCCTGCGCGCCGGGGGCAGCACAGCAGCCACGGTGCTGCTCGGCCTCCCGCGCTGCTGCCCCGCACTCCCGGCTGGGCCCCTGCAGGGACAGGACAAGGCTGAGGAGAGGCGGCCCCGGGGCATCGCAGGGGCTGCCCTGGCACAGCAGAGCCCACCGTGCCAGCGAGCCCGGCCCCGGGGCCGCTGCCAGGCCCCATCGCTCACCTTCTGCCTCCTCGGACAGCACGGCCACCTCTGCTTGCGCCGGACACCTGTGGTCGTCCTGTCCTGTGTCGCCATCTCCGCCTGCCACGGACGCCGCCGTGTCCCGGGATGTGCTGTCTCCTGACGGAGCCGCTCTCCTGGAAGTGCAGCCCGGGCTCGTTGTGCCCTTTTGTGCCCTGCGGTCAGGGCGCGGCCCCAGCGTCACAGTGGGCTCCGGGCACGGAAGCCCCGCTGTGTCACAAAGGGCACGGGAGTTGCCAAGGTGCCGTCACAGAGCTGTCCCACAGCTCCTCGCTGGCACCCATCCACGGTGCAGATGGAAGCGCTGCACGTTCCGTGGCTGTAAAAATGTGTGTGTTCACATCGTGCACAGCTGTAAAGTTGTAGAAGGAATTTCTGCTGGCTGAAATATATTTCTAGATAATTACAAGTCACAAAGAATTGTGGAAGATGTTAAAAAAGATCCAGGAACATCATTTTATTGTGTGATAATTGCCCACTCACCAGAGAATTCCCTTCTAAAATCAGAATTGAGGCCCCACTGAAGAAGGCAGAGGCTCTTGCACATGTGCCATGTCCAACACCAAGTTTAGGTTCAGGACCTGTCGTGTGAAAATACCGTGCTCATTGGGAAAAAGGGTTTCCTTCCATCATAGTTCGGAATGCCTTCGTTTGCCCCTTCATAATGCAGAGAAAACCACAGGGGAACTCAGGCAGTTCAGGAGGCAAAGGCACAGAGATGAGCTGTGGGAATACAATTTCAAAAATGGCTGAAATGTTCACGTGGCTCCAATTGAAACTGGGAAATTACAAGAGGAAATAATGGTGAATATTCCAGTTTTGGAGGGTAGGTTTAGATGGGCTGTTGGGAAGGGATTGTTCCCGGTGAGGGTGGGGATGAAGCCCTGGCACAGGGTGCCCAGAGCAGCTGTGGCTGTCCCTGGATCCCTGGCAGTGTCCAAGGCCAGACTGGACAGGGCTTGGAGCAACCTGGGGATAGTGGAAGGTGTCTCTGCCCATTGCACAGGATGACCTTTAAGGTTTTTTCCACCCCAAACCATTCCGTGACTCCATGATAGCTCTATGTGGGCTGCACCCACATAATCCTGTTTTCTGACTTAAGCTCTACCAGTAATTTTCTGTACTTTTGAAATCAGAAAGATGCACTTTAGTCAGCTACACAGAATTCCTTCTGGCATGGAGGAGATTCAGATTAGAAACACAGGGGCTCTGGTTAGGCACTAGAAATTAGGAACATGGCCCAAGCTGGGAAATGCACGGGAATGAAGGATCGGTGCAGGAGGAGCTCAGCACCCGCCTCAGTGGGCTGCAGGTCCCCTTTGCCTGAGTTCAGGAGGATTTCCCCTTTTCCTTTTGAACACCCTGGCACACACAGAGCCTTGCAGCCCACGCCACTGCCCTCTGTGCGAGCCCCAAGGGATTCACAGCCTCGCAAGGCTGGGTTGCACCCCAGGGGCTGCAGCTCCTGCCAGGCCTGCTCAGGGAGCCCGGGCAGCTCGGCACAGATCTCCTGGCAATGGCTCCTTTGGGAGCAGCAGGAGCCTGAGACTGCAAGGACAAACCAAGCAGCTGCTTTGCTAGGAAGCCCAAGGACAGGCAGTGTCCAGTGTGGCACACTCTGGGATCCTGCAGTTTTTAGCCAGAGAATGGGCCTTGCCAAGCACGTGTCCCTCTCGGGCTCCTTGTCTCCCTGGATTTTCAGCGAGGCAGCAAGCGCTGCATTTGCAAATGCATTTTAGCGCTGCTGCACCTCTGGGGCCCCTGACACAGCGAGTGGGATCCAATCTCCTGGCAGGAAAATCACTGTGGGCCTCACAATGAGTTCCCCAGAAGAGCCTGGGAGCTGCTCCCCTGCAGAACAGGGAGTTCGGCAAAATCTCCTTGGCATGGCTGAGAGCACTCCTTCCTACAGAGATCCTACAGAGTGATCTCTGCACCAGGGCAGCTCTCGAGGAGGAGAACTGGGCACAGAGAAAGGGGTTTAGCATCAAACAAATGCCTTGTGCCACGAGTCACAAGGCCTTGGTTTCCCCATTTCCCTGCCGGCCCAGGCAGCGCCTCTCTCCTCTGCCCCACACAGCACACACTGCACTGCCCCAGCAACCAAAAGGCTTCAGCCTGCAGGATTTCCACCCCAAAGCAACCACTGCAGTGTAATGAAAACAACGAGCACTTCTGATTTATCCATTCTATCATTTCATTTCAATAGAAACAACTTATTTAACCTAACTTATCAAAACCTACAGTTCAACTGTCTAAAGAACATATTCCAGAGGAAGTGAATCCAGACCAAGTGCTGAATAAGATTATCTATCAGAACCAAAAAGAGCTTCCTACCACTTTTCTTTAGAAACCAATGTCTAGTTTAAGCCTTCAGAACCCTTTTCCTTAAACGCTTGGCTTTCTTATGGCACTGCCTAGGCTGAGCCCCTGCTCGTAATTCATTAATTAAACAGGAATAGAAGCCAGGAGACGGCCTTTATCCTGTTTTTTTAAATGCAAAGAAGGAGCTCTACTAATATCTACCTATCTACTAACATCTACCCTTACTTTCACCTACAGAATTTATGTCTATTAATTCTCCTATTTTCACTCTTCAAATTCTTGAGGCAGCAGCTGCAAGGCTACCTCAGTCATGAGCCTTCTCCAGCAGAGCAGAAAGAGAAACACGTTCTTTGGTAGGGCCTTGCCACATTGGTGAAGGGCCTTTAACCCTGGTAGCTTTGGCAAGGGCACCTCTCCAACCCAAGGCTGCCAGTCAGATGCCAACAGCTCTGATGGATGCCTGGGACAATGCAAAGGCATTCCAGATGCTGCAGCCAAGGCATGGCTTCCTGCAGGGCCTGGCTCAGGGGCCTGTGCACAAACACGCACGGGTGGGGAGCACACCAGAGGAAGGGGAGAGCGTTCAGTGCTCGCTCCAGTGCTCCTGCCCCTGTGGCTGTTACCCCACTGGCATTGCCATGGAGCCCTGGTGGGATGGCCCTTATGACTGGAGCCCTGGGATGAGGCATCGGAGGCTCGCAAACGCCCTGCGCAGAGCCCTGAGTGTCCTCCTGACGGAGAAGCGCCGCTGCACGGGAACAGCTGCAGCTGAGTGCTGCCCTTGCAGATGCTCAAATAACCGCCTGGTCTTCTCCAGCAACTGTTCCTCCCACCAAGTGGGCCCCGGGACAGCCTCCGTTTCTCTGCCATATGTCTCCATAGCTTCCGTTTGGGACAGGCTTTGTTCTTCTGACTCCTGCCTTCTGATGCCTCTGCTCCTGTACAGGAGCAGTGATTCACAGGAGATGGGAAGGTCAGGGCTGCCTCCAGCTCATCCAAACCATCTTCTGGGGGTGTGCAGGCTTCAAAGTCTGGGCTCTCTTCCCATGAACCACATGGCAGGGACCATAAGGCCCTCTCCGCCTCTCTGCTCTGGCTTAGCTCTGGTCTTCTGCCCAAGCGTCACGTGGCAGGGACACTAAGCCCATCTCTTCCCAGGTCATCCTGCTCACCTCTGTGTCTTCTGGCCATGGCTCTGATGAGAGGCACCCTGAGCTGCTCCCTCCTCAGCGCTCCTGCTTGAGCAACCCTGCTGAGGACCCCTGCTCTCCCTGTAGCTCTGCCAGGAGTGCCCTGGCTGCTGGCCCTGCCCACTGCCCCAGCTCGCGCCGCTCTTCATTCCTCAGCACTCTGAGGACTTCTATCCCTGCTGCCGCTGCCCACAGCCCCGACTCTGACGAGGAGCTGGGAGTGCGGCAGCGCTCTAACGGGCGCGGGGCTGCGCGCTTTGGCCTCATGTGTCGCTTCCTCCGCGGTTTAGCCGGGCCCTGCTCTGTGCACCTCCAGGCCTCTTCCCGTGCCTCACGTGTGAGGAGCCTCCGTGCCCCAATCATTCTGCTCTGCATTTGCTTCCTGGTGCGTTCCTCTTTCCGTGCGAGGAGCAGCCAGTCTTCCTCCAGCTCGGAGAGGGGCTGCTTCTCAATTGCTGCTGCTGGCAGGACAGCCCCCAGCTCTGCCCCCTGCCCCAGCTCTTCCCGCTGGCTGGGCAATGGGCTGGGGGCACGGCAGGGGCTGTGCAGGGACACTGCCTGCGTCTCTGCTGCTGCTGCCTGCGCACCAGAGGCAGCAGGAGCTGCTGTCTTTGCCACCTCTTGTGCCTGGGCAGTGGCACTCACGTGCTGCTCCTCATCCTCTGGAGCTCCAGCCAGGGCAGCAGCTGCTGGCTGGGTGTCCATGGGAGCTGCTGGGGCAGGAGATGTGCTGGGCAGGTCAGTGTCTGCCTCTTCTGCCTCCAGCGAGCGGGGCTCCCTGAGTGCTGGGTAGCGAGGGTTGACCCAGATGGTGTGGATGATGACACAGCTGTTCCTCTTGTGCCTCCACTCCTGGGCCTTGCAGTGTTCCTCATGGGACACGGATTGATCTGTGTCTTGGAGGAGCAGCTTTAGGCGCTGTCCTGGGCCTCTGGAAGGCTCCAGTTTGCTCGGGTCACAAGGACGGCACTCTGAGAGGCTCTCTTCCCTGCCATTCCCAGCTTGGCAATCATTGATGCAGCGCCACTCTTCATTCCTCAGCTCTCTGAGGACTTCCACCCCTGCTGCCGCTGCCCACAGCCCCGACTCTGACGAGGAGCTGGGAGTGCGGCAGCGCTCTAACGGGCGCGGGGCTGCGCGCTTTGGCCTCATGTGTCGCTTTCTCCGCGGTTTAGCCGGGCCCTGCTCTGTGCACCTCCAGGCCTCTTCCCGTGCCTCACGTGTGAGGAGCCTCCTGCCCCAATCATTCTGCTCTGCATTTGCTTCCTGGTGCGTTCCTCTTTCCGTGCGAGGAGCAGCCAGTCTTCCTCCAGCTTGGAGAGGGGCTGCTCCTCAATTGCTGCTGCTGGCAGGACGGCCCCCAGCTCTGCCCGTGCCCCCTGCCCCAGCTCTTCCCTCTGGCCAGGCAGCGGGCCGGGGGCGCGGCGGGGGCCGTGCGGGGCCGGTGCTGCCGGCCCGGAGCCCAGTCCCCAGTGTAGGTGCTGCCGTGTCCCCTGCTGCCAGCCGCTGGGCCGGAATGCCGCCGCCAGCCTGCTCAGGAGGGCCCGGGCGCGGCGCTGCAGCGAGCGCAGCAGAGCGCAGCCGCGGGCCCCGGGGCCGGGCGGGGCCACCGCCCGCCTCTCTGCCGCTGCCGCCTGCGCGCCGGGGGCAGCACAGCAGCCACGGTGCTGCTCGGCCTCCCGCGCTGCTGCCCCGCACTCCCGGCTGGGCCCCTGCAGGGACAGGACAAGGCTGAGGAGAGGCGGCCCCGGGGCATCGCAGGGGCTGCCCTGGCACAGCAGAGCCCACCGTGCCAGCGAGCCCGGCCCCGGGGCCGCTGCCAGGCCCCATCGCTCACCTTCTGCCTCCTCGGACAGCACGGCCACCTCTGCTTGCGCCGGACACCTGTGGTCGTCCTGTCCTGTGTCGCCATCTCCGCCTGCCACGGACGCCGCCGTGTCCCGGGATGTGCTGTCTCCTGACGGAGCCGCTCTCCTGGAAGTGCAGCCCGGGCTCGTTGTGCCCTTTTGTGCCCTGCGGTCAGGGCGCGGCCCCAGCGTCACAGTGGGCTCCGGGCACGGAAGCCCCGCTGTGTCACAAAGGGCACGGGAGTTGCCAAGGTGCCGTCACAGAGCTGTCCCACAGCTCCTCGCTGGCACCCATCCACGGTGCAGATGGAAGCGCTGCACGTTCCGTGGCTGTAAAAATGTGTGTGTTCACATCGTGCACAGCTGTAAAGTTGTAGAAGGAATTTCTGCTGGCTGAAATATATTTCTAGATAATTACAAGTCACAAAGAATTGTGGAAGATGTTAAAAAAGATCCAGGAACATCATTTTATTGTGTGATAATTGCCCACTCACCAGAGAATTCCCTTCTAAAATCAGAATTGAGGCCCCACTGAAGAAGGCAGAGGCTCTTGCACATGTGCCATGTCCAACACCAAGTTTAGGTTCAGGACCTGTCGTGTGAAAATACCGTGCTCATTGGGAAAAAGGGTTTCCTTCCATCATAGTTCGGAATGCCTTCGTTTGCCCCTTCATAATGCAGAGAAAACCACAGGGGAACTCAGGCAGTTCAGGAGGCAAAGGCACAGAGATGAGCTGTGGGAATACAATTTCAAAAATGGCTGAAATGTTCACGTGGCTCCAATTGAAACTGGGAAATTACAAGAGGAAATAATGGTGAATATTCCAGTTTTGGAGGGTAGGTTTAGATGGGCTGTTGGGAAGGGATTGTTCCCGGTGAGGGTGGGGATGAAGCCCTGGCACAGGGTGCCCAGAGCAGCTGTGGCTGTCCCTGGATCCCTGGCAGTGTCCAAGGCCAGACTGGACAGGGCTTGGAGCAACCTGGGGATAGTGGAAGGTGTCTCTGCCCATTGCACAGGATGACCTTTAAGGTTTTTTCCACCCCAAACCATTCCGTGACTCCATGATAGCTCTATGTGGGCTGCACCCACATAATCCTGTTTTCTGACTTAAGCTCTACCAGTAATTTTCTGTACTTTTGAAATCAGAAAGATGCACTTTAGTCAGCTACACAGAATTCCTTCTGGCATGGAGGAGATTCAGATTAGAAACACAGGGGCTCTGGTTAGGCACTAGAAATTAGGAACATGGCCCAAGCTGGGAAATGCACGGGAATGAAGGATCGGTGCAGGAGGAGCTCAGCACCCGCCTCAGTGGGCTGCAGGTCCCCTTTGCCTGAGTTCAGGAGGATTTCCCCTTTTCCTTTTGAACACCCTGGCACACACAGAGCCTTGCAGCCCACGCCACTGCCCTCTGTGCGAGCCCCAAGGGATTCACAGCCTTGCAAGGCTGGGTTGCACCCCAGGGGCTGCAGCTCCTGCCAGGCCTGCTCAGGGAGCCCGGGCAGCTCGGCACAGATCTCCTGGCAATGGCTCCTTTGGGAGCAGCAGGAGCCTGAGACTGCAAGGACAAACCAAGCAGCTGCTTTGCTAGGAAGCCCAAGGACAGGCAGTGTCCAGCGTGGCACACTCTGGGATCCTGCAGTTTTTAGCCGGAGAATGGGCCTTGCCAAGCACGTGTCCCTCTCGGGCTCCTTGTCTCCCTGGATTTTCAGCGAGGCAGCAAGCGCTGCATTTGCAAATGCATTTTAGCGCTGCTGCACCTCTGGGGCCCCTGACACAGCGAGTGGGATCCAATCTCCTGGCAGGAAAATCACTGTGGGCCTCACAATGAGTTCCCCAGAAGAGCCTGGGAGCTGCTCCCCTGCAGAACAGGGAGTTCGGCAAAATCTCCTTGGCACGGCTGAGAGCACTCCTGCCTACAGAGATCCTACAGAGTGATCTCTGCACCAGGGCAGCTCTCGAGGAGGAGAACTGGGCACAGAGAAAGGGGTTTAGCATCAAACAAATGCCTTGTGCCACGAGTCACAAGGCCTTAGTGTCCCCATTTCCCTGCCGGCCCAGGCAGCGCCTCTCTCCTCTGCCCCACACAGCACACACTGCACTGCCCCAGCAACCAAAAGGCTTCAGCCTGCAGGATTTCCACCCCAAAGCAACCACTGCAGTGTAATGAAAACAACGAGCACTTCTGATTTATCCATTCTATCATTTCATTTCAATAGAAACAACTTATTTAACCTAACTTATCAAAACCTACAGTTCAACTGTCTAAAGAACATATTCCAGAGGAAGTGAATCCAGACCAAGTGCTGAATAAGATTATCTATCAGAACCAAAAAGAGCTTCCTACCACTTTTCTTTAGAAACCAATGTCTAGTTTAAGCCTTCAGAACCCTTTTCCTTAAACGCTTGGCTTTCTTATGGCACTGCCTAGGCTGAGCCCCTGCTCGTAATTCATTAATTAAACAGGAATAGAAGCCAGGAGACGGCCTTTATCCTGTTTTTTTAAATGCAAAGAAGGAGCTCTACTAGTATCTACCTATCTACTAACATCTACCCTTACTTTCACCTACAGAATTTATGTCTATTAATTCTCCTATTTTCACTCTTCAAATTCTTGAGGCAGCAGCTGCAAGGCTACCTCAGTCATGAGCCTTCTCCAGCAGAGCAGAAAGAGAAACACGTTCTTTGGTAGGGCCTTGCCACATTGGTGAAGGGCCTTTAACCCTGGTAGCTTTGGCAAGGGCACCTCTCCAACCCAAGGCTGCCAGTCAGATGCCAGCAGCTCTGATGGATGCCTGGGACAATGCAAAGGCATTCCAGATGCTGCAGCCAAGGCATGGCTTCCTGCAGGGCCTGGCTCAGGGGCCTGTGCACAAACACGCACGGCGTGGGGAGCACACCAGAGGAAGGGGAGAGCGTTCAGTGCTCGCTCCAGTGCTCCTGCCCCTGTGGCTGTTACCCCACTGGCATTGCCATGGAGCCCTGGTGGGATGGCCCTTATGACTGGAGCCCTGGGATGAGGCATCGGAGGCTCGCAAACGCCCTGCGCAGAGCCCTGAGTGTCCTCCTGACGGAGAAGCGCCGCTGCACGGGAACAGCTGCAGCTGAGTGCTGCCCTTGCAGATGCTCAAATAACCGCCTGGTCTTCTCCAGCAACTGTTCCTCCCACCAAGTGGGCCCCGGGACAGCCTCCGTTTCTCTGCCATATGTCTCCATAGCTTCCGTTTGGGACAGGCTTTGTTCTTCTGACTCCTGCCTTCTGATGCCTCTGCTCCTGTACAGGAGCAGTGAGTTCACAGGAGATGGGAAGGTCAGGGCTGCCTCCAGCTCATCCAAACCATCTTCTGGGGGTGTGCAGGCTTCAAAGTCTGGGCTCTCTTCCCATGAACCACATGGCAGGGACCATAAGGCCCTCTCCGCCTCTCTGCTCTGGCTTAGCTCTTGGTCTTCTGCCCAAGCGTCACGTGGCAGGGACACTAAGCCCATCTCTTCCCAGGTCATCCTGCTCACCTCTGTGTCTTCTGGCCATGGCTCTGATGAGAGGCACCCTGAGCTGCTCTCCTCCTCAGCGCTCCTGCTGAGCAACCCTGCTGTGGACAGCTGCTCTCCCTGTAGCTCTGCCAGGAGTGCCCTGGCTGCTGGCCCTGCCCACTGCCCGAGATCATCCTGTTGGCTGGGCTATGGGCTGGGGGCACGGCAGGGGCTGTGCAGGGACACTGCCCAGCTCTGTGCCAGTGATGCAGGGGCTGCTGCTGCTGGTCTGGAGCCTGTGCCCCAGTACAGGTGCTTGGATATTCTAATAGCAGTAAATATTTAGTTTGATTATCTTTAATTAAGCCAACATTTCCTATCAGGATGCTACTAGTTTACACAATTTTACACATTTCAGAGATCACTAATCTCTCATCTAGACAGGTGAGCTTCTTTTAAATTTTCTAGTTCCTTTTTTGTAGTGATTCATCCTTTTACAGTATTGAAAATTATTTATTGCATGAATTATGTTTAAAGCATTTTATAGATTTGATTCTTTGATAGTTTTCTGTTGACTGATATAAGATTGCAAAGCAGAAGTGCCTCACAGGGGAGGATATGGTTAAGGAAATGCAATCTTTGTGATTCACACGTGAGCAGAAATCCGTCTTGGCTTTGAGAATGCAGGATGAATTTGAAATAAATGCAAATATATTGGTATTTGTGAATGATCATACTCTTATGGTGTCGTAAATAAGAGGAGTCCATGTCTAACCCATCCTTTGGAGTAAGAGTGCATTAAGACCATATTCAGTTTTTGCTCTTGGGGTATCAAACATCCCAGGGCAGTTACAGCTGGGCCAGTCTGTGCATTGTGTCACCTGTGCTCACCCAGTGCCGAAAGGGAAAGGGCACAGGGAACACAGAAACAAACAAACAAACAAATAAAGTCAAAGGGTTTTTTAAGAGGACAAAGCCAAATAATAATAAAAAAGATTGACACTAGACACAGCAAGAAGAGGGCAAAGGGGTTGTGAAGTCTTTGCGTGTCGGTACATGCTAAGATGATTTTCAGCCCTCTCAGGCTGGTACACTTAATTCTTTTTCTATTTGTTATTCCATTGGCAACCAAGCTCCTACACCATGCATTTGTCAGCATTGAATTGCATTTGCTTCATGTCAAAAAAAAACATCTATAAGGCTTGCTGCTGCTTTTTTGTTGTCATTGTTTGTCACAGCTCTGAACATTGGAGCATTGACTATTCAGGGAATATGGGAACAAGTCTGGGGATATTTTAAAGCTTCACCAAAGGGATGAATATTGCTTTTGAACTTATTAAGGAGGGATTTATGTAGGGAATGTCTGGGAATTTGTTTTGTTAGATCTTTTTTGCCTTCCTGGAAAATTTTGCCCTTTCCAATATTTCTCCAGAAAAGGAAGGACTACCAACAAAGTGGGTATCCTTAACTTTCCAATAGCTCCTTTTGCCACAGAGTATTCTATCTATGCAGAGTGTCACTTATTATTACCATATTACTGAGATTTAGTAGAAGATGCTTTTAGTTCTGGATTTGAAAAAGAACAGGAATTTGTATGACTCCAAATACTGTCAGGCCACCTGTATTTGATAACAGTTCTAAGAATGAACTTGTCCATTATAGAGAAGAATCAAGACAGGGAATAAAATCCTGCCCTCGCTGCTTACAAAAAGAGTTTGGTTTCTGTCTTCAATAGGCTCCAATTTTATCCTCGTATTTTTGTCATAGGAAAAAGACTTCATTTTTCATTACTGAATGACAGGGGGTTTGTGTATTGTGATGTTCAGAAAGGCAGAGAATCAAGCAAACTCCTGTTTTCTCTTTCAGAACTATAAGAAACTTGTCAGTGTGTGTCTTACACATTATGCACTGCAAATTTCTGCCTATTTATCAAGCTCATAGTGATTTTTTCAGAAGTTGATTCTCCTTGTGCAAGAACAGGTAAGATCAATCAATGATGTAATTGGGATGCTGGAATTGATGCAGCCATCAAATGGAAACACCACACTCCTCAAAGGATTGCATCACAGTAGAGAAAAAAGTGCTTTAGGATAAAATGGAGTCTTTTAATTTTCACAAAACAGCCCCAGCTTTTCAGCTGGTCTGAGAAAAACTAAGCAGACAGTTTAATAAATTAGACTTAACAAATCTTTTATATGAAAATGAGTTGGAGACTCCTTCTATCAGAAGGTTTCCAGATAGTTTTTTTTTTTCTCTGTATTTCCTAAACTTTGGTGTTGTCTTTAAGAATTTGAATTTTTTTCCCTATCTGAATGTATGGAGAAAAGAAATATTGATTTTAATAACTATATTACTTGAAAGCATGCCCACATTCAATTTACTAAAATCAGATTCCCTACCTACTCTGAGCAGACAGTAACAATACGATTCTGTTCTAAGGAGCAACAGAAATACCTAATGAAACCTAGATATAGTTTTTATCAAAATCACTGCAAATATTTGGTTGCACATTCAGTGGATAAATTCATACAAGTACACACATCCACAGAATGTATGTAGGAATCTGTAGCAGGGGTTTCCCTGCTACTTTTGACCTGGTTCAGCCACAGGAGACTGTGGCCACAGACAGGATGTGTAAGATGGATGGCCCAGAGCTATCCTTTAATCCATGGGAGTGACCACGTGCTCTCCAGGCAGCGTTTAGGGCTGCATGACCTCGAGCTGTTTTCCAGAGAACACCTGGTCTGGGGCCTGCATCCAGAGCTGGCCAGATGCAGGGTTTGCCTGGGCTAGGGCTCCAATTGTGGCTTACAGGACAGGGGCTTGACCTTCTAAGTCTAAGGTGCCAGCCTCTGCTCCTCAGGGCCCCAGGCTCACTCCCTGGCACAGAGAAGCTGGGCCAATCTCTGATTTATCCCTGCCAATTGGGTTTCCACAGGAATCATAGCACCTAGGGGTGGTTTGGGTTGAAAAGGACATTTCAAGGTAATTTCATTCCAAAAACAGAAGCTGCTCATGGGCAGGGATGCCTTTCACTATCCCAGGCTGCTCCAAACACCATCCAGGCTGGCCTTGGACCCTTCCAGGGATGAGGCAGCCCTGTGGTTATCTTCTCTGGGCAACCTGTGCCAGGGTCCCCTGCACTGTCATAATAAAAGCCATGGTCTCTATACAAAACAAATTTTACCTTCTTTTGAGTCAGAAGAGTAGCCCCAGTCTTATCACTATAGGCCTAGAACTGGATATGGATATGCAGAATATACAAAATTACATGGAAACAAATGCATACCAGAGAAAGAATTGTGGTTTATATAAATATCTATATATTTTATATATAATAAAAATAGACAGAACATGTTTTCTTTGTCATTTTGGCAGTTAAGGAAAACCTTCTGTGCTCTCATCTGGGAGAAAATGTGTTAAGTAAAATGTGAAGTTTTAAAAGTCATACAAGTAAAATGTAGGAAATAAACACCTGTCTCCCCTGTAAAAAACACTACAAGCATTTCTAATGCTCCTAAGGTTGAAAGAGGTTTTAAAGTGCCTTTTTTCTCACTAGGTTATTAATTCATGATATATAAGCCTTTCTCAGACTGCATGAGTAGTGTTTTCTTCATTCCTGCACAACACACATTTTAGAAAATCTCTGCAATACTTGCATGAACAATATTTGCATTGGTAACTGTTTTTGTACAGTGTGGGGTCCTGAAGTTCACACCTTCAAAGCTGATTTTGTACCTAATGTCCACAAAAATTCCAGTGAGATCAGTCACGGTCTCTCACAGTAGATATTTCAAATGTATGTGACTGTAAAAAAGGGCCTACTACACTCATGAATTAGTCTCCACACAACAATTATTTAGATTTAAACTGTATGAAATGGAATCTTTCATTATTTACCCCTAAAATAAAGCAAATATATGTAAGAAGGTGGTGATTCACATTGCAAGTGACATTTCTAGAAGCTCCCATTATTAGTACTAAAAATGTTTTACCATCTGTCTCCTTCTCTCTTCACTCATTTATTTTGCTTTCTGCAGTCAACATTATTTGCTTTTTGAAGAAAGAGCAAAGTTGGCATAAGGAATGCAGAGATCCTCATTCTGCAAACACTCTCCACCTCCTGCCTCCTGTCCCCTGAGTGAGCTGCTTTTGCATGGAATCACATGCTCTGATGATGCAGACCATCAGTACTGACACAGGCTAAATATAACTCAAACACCAGATTGCATCTCCTGTCAAAGAGTTCAATAACTAGTAAATGAAAACTCTTCATTTTTATTTTGCCTATTTCCAGCTTAATACTAAAAGAATAAAAAAATAAATAAAATAAAAAGAGGAAAAAAATCCAGGCAACCCCCCCCCAAACAAATCCTACAAAATAAAAACCAAAATCAGCAACAAACATCACTGATGGTTTTTATGCTTTTTCCATTTCTTTGTTTGTCCTGCCCTCATGGGCACATTTCTTCAGAACTCCCTGGGGCATCTTCCCCTGAGCAGGTGCTTTAATAACACCCACATAAAAACTGCTGCAGAGAAAAAAAAAACATGTTTCAAACTCATACAAACAACCCAAAGTTACTATTGTGTAAATAAGAATTGGTTTAAATAAATTGAAGATATGCCATGCTCATTAGCAGCTTCAGAAATTAAGTGAATCCAATCAGAAATGTATGGATTCGTGGATTCAAACCAAAAAGAAACATTCTATTGCCAGCAAGATAGCTTGCCTTACATGAATATCAACATTGGTTGCAAGCTTTGGCTTCATCAGAGTCTGTAAAGTCAGGTATGCACAGCAACAAGGACACTGGGAGTTTAAGAAATACTCTTGACTTGGCTTCTTCAATGGCAGTGAGAAAGACTCCCATTATGGGAGTTATAATACTGAAAATGAAAGATGTGTGTGCAACACAAGAAAAACATGCACAGGAATGGTAAATTGGCAGGAAATAGGGTCATATTTCACAATGTAACAGATTGCTTTTGGCATACATATTTATTAACCAGAATATTCACTAATGTCTTTAATCGCCTGTTTGGTATCTTGCTAAAATTGTAACTGATGGAACCCTGTTCAAATAGGACTTCAGCCTTCCTGACTCATCTGCCTACAACATAACAGGGTTCTTTCCCTCTCCCCATCTATCAGACTATTGCCACATCCAGATTTTGGTTATTTCATCTGTCCAATGAGCCAGCAATGAACCTGGTATTTTAAATCCACTTGCACCCATGTTGGGGTGGAATTCAGCAGCCATCTGGTCCTTGGAAAAGGAAGATGTTAGCAGTGCAGAGATAAATCAAGAAAAAAAAATATTTTAAAAATAGACATCTTTTTTTTTGGTTTAAATTTCTCTCTTAGTACGGTGAATCAGAATGCTTGGTTTTAGAATAAACAGTTGTAAACAAACTGCAAATTGTATTAGTTCAAATGTGAAGGCTTTTTCAAGGTGAAGACAAAACTTGATATCAGTTTCAAACTTGCATGCAATTTGCCAGAAAAACAAGTAAAACAAACTAAACCCTCTCCCTCTATGCCCCTGGTCTGACAGGAAACCACCTGATCAGCCTTTAACATGACCATGGCATAAAGGATGATGTTTTCCTCTGATAACACAACCCATTTGGGAACCAGCAGAGCAGCCGTGGTGAATGTGCAGTGATTGATGAGGAATTTGTGCTTGGAGTGTGCTAATGAACAGCAATCCACTAGTGCAAACATGCAATTTCTCAGTCATTACCTGTACATTACCATTTGATTTCATATCTTGTCAACATCAAGTGCAAACTAACTCAGAGCTGGAGAAAATCTCCTTTGGAATTCCCTCGGTAGGAAAAAAGGCCTAAATCTTAAAATACTGTAAAGAGGCACATGAGTCCACTGCCCAAGAGCTGTTCTGATGAAGGCTCTGGTTTTGAACTCCTTTCTTGGTAGGACAGCCTGACCTGTGTCTGCCTTCTGAGTGATGCCTGAACTGTATTTCTGTGCCTGGGCCTCTTTTAACCTCTTCAAATGCCCATTTCTTTAGACTCTCTGTAAAGCAAAAGTGACAGAGATAAAAAAATGCTGTCTAAAGCCAGCAGATATTGAAACTCTGAAGACAGGTATTTACTCTAAGACTCTTTATTCCTGGGAAATAATCCTAGCAGAAAGGGAAGTGAGTAACAGTTGGGATTACAAACACTAAAATTTATCTGCTGACAATAGATGTGCATAATAAATATTGTAAAGATTTTATGAACAGTGAAGATCTTACAGTCTATAGCACGGGATAAAAATAGCATTACTATTCCCAAGAATTCTGAATACTTTTTTTCTTTCTGTTGCCATCATACAACTACAGAATCCCAGAGTGATTTGAGTAGGAAGGGGCCCTTAAAATCCATGCAGGGCAAGTCCCTTCCATGGGCAGGGACTCCTTCTACTATCCCAGGCTACTCCAAGCCCCTTCCAACCTGGCCTTGAACACTGCCAGGGGTCCAGGGGCAGCCACAGCTTCTCTGAGCACCTTGTGCCACCCTTACAGAGAATTATTTCCTTCCAGTTGTTCATCTAAACCTACCCTTCTAAATTGCAGAATTCACCATAATTTCCTCTTGTAATTTTCCAGTTTAAATTGGAGCTATGTGAACATTTCAGCCACTTATGAAATTGTATTCCAACAGCTCATCTCTGGAGTTCCTCGTTGTCAGGGTTGTGATCTTTACTAATTCAATAACAGTAATTTACTAATACAACTGGGTTTTATTGCAAGTCATTATCACAAATATGAACACGATTAGATAGCTTGGGAATGAGGGACTGAAACACTTTATGTCTTCAAATAACAAAATTTTAGGTGTCAAAACACAAATTTTGAGGACATGAGTGCAGAGAGAGCAGCACTATTATCATACATACCACAACGTAAAGAACCACAAAAGGAAATAACTATTAATTTGGTTTTGTCTGGTTTTAGGATCCCTGTTGATCCAAGTAGAGCTCAGATTTGGACTGTGATGGAATAATTAGCATTCTGAAGAATAATTTCTTTGCAAAGTACAAATCTGTGAACAACACTGTTACAGGGATATTTTAATTTTCAGAGACATTTACTGTTTTGGGTGTTTGCTTTACTTATTTCCTCATGTCCACCTGGATTCTCAGTGAGCAATTTTCAAAATAAACCCTCATTTGCTGGTGTTGATCAGTAATAGTTAAACCCCTAGAGAAGTGATATCTAGAATTATTTATATTTCAAAAAAAAAATTAAGGTAAAAGGCAGTTGTGTTTTTCAGCTTTCTTTTATGATTCTTTTTATACTATTTTCTTTTCCTTTTTTTGGCTAATTTTGTTATGATGCAAAACCTGCCTTTTAGGCTGTAATTGTCATTAGTGAAGGTCTGTAGTCTTCTGGATTTGTAAACCCAAAAATGCAAATTTAAAGAGCATGATTAAGCATATTCTTTCCAAACACATCACCTTTAATTGCTGATCAGTGATTTTACAAGTGGAATTAAATGCACTATATAATTTATATAGTTGTCTATATTTGGAGAAAACATCTTCCAGATTTGAATTATTCAGGGGGCAGTTATTAAACACATTAATGCAACAATATTATGTGAAGAATCTGTAATAGAGAGTTAAAATCATAATCATTGTTGTCATGTGACAAAAGTTTTTCAAATGGGTCGTTGCATCCATGGAAGAAAGTTCTTTATTTAAAGTGTGGAAAAGAGGGGGTCATCTCCTCAAGACTTGTGTTTTGCAGCTAAAATTTCATTATTTAAAGACACAAAGTATTTTAGTCACTCATTCCCAAGCTATCTAACCTTGCTCATATTTGTAATAATGACTTGCAATACAGATGACTTGTATTAGTAAATCACTGCTATTGAATTAGTAAAGATCACAACCTGGCACTGAGGAAAGAGAGGATATTAATAGTGATGAGAAAAGATTTATTTATGAAAGATGGGGGAATATCTTCAAACAGAGAGCAGGTATAGATGGACTATTGGGAAGGAATTCATCCCTGTGAGGGTGGTGGGGCCCTGGCACAGGGTGCCCAGAGCAGCTGTGGCTGTCCCTGGATCCCTGGCAGTGTCCAAGACCAGACTGGACAGGGCTTGGAGCAACCTGGGGATAGTGGAAGGTGTCTCTGCCATGGCAGGGGGTGGCACTGGCTGGGCACCAAGGTTCTTTCCAACCCAAACCACTCTGGGATTCTGGGATTCCACAACTCAGTTCCTCACACTGGGTTGGTGCAGGAGGAGCTCAGCACCCGCCTCAGTGGGCTGCAGGTCCCCTTTGCCTGAGTTCAGGAGGATTTCCCCTTTTCCTTTTGAACACCCTGGCACACACAGAGCCTTGCAGCCCACGCCACTGCCCTCTGTGCGAGCCCCAAGGGATTCACAGCCTCGCAAGGCTGGGTTGCACCCCAGGGGCTGCAGCTCCTGCCAGGCCTGCTCAGGGAGCCCGGGCAGCTCGGCACAGATCTCCTGGCAATGGCTCCTTTGGGAGCAGCAGGAGCCTGAGACTGCAAGGACAAACCAAGCAGCTGCTTTGCTAGGAAGCCCAAGGACAGGCAGTGTCCAGTGTGGCACACTCTGGGATCCTGCAGTTTTTAGCCGGAGAATGGGCCTTGCCAAGCACGTGTCCCTCTCGGGCTCCTTGTCTCCCTGGATTTTCAGCGAGGCAGCAAGCGCTGCATTTGCAAATGCATTTTAGCGCTGCTGCACCTCTGGGGCCCCTGACACAGCGAGTGGGATCCAATCTCCTGGCAGGAAAATCACTGTGGGCCTCACAATGAGTTCCCCAGAAGAGCCTGGGAGCTGCTCCCCTGCAGAACAGGGAGTTCGGCAAAATCTCCTTGGCATGGCTGAGAGCACTCCTTCCTACAGAGATCCTACAGAGTGATCTCTGCACCAGGGCAGCTCTCGAGGAGGAGAACTGGGCACAGAGAAAGGGGTTTAGCATCAAACAAATGCCTTGTGCCACGAGTCACAAGGCCTTGGTGTCCCCATTTCCCTGCCGGCCCAGGCAGCGCCTCTCTCCTCTGCCCCACACAGCACACACTGCACTGCCCCAGCAACCAAAAGGCTTCAGCCTGCAGGATTTCCACCCCAAAGCAACCACTGCAGTGTAATGAAAACAACGAGCACTTCTGATTTATCCATTCTATCATTTCATTTCAATAAAAGCACTTTATCAGACCTGTTCTACCTTAGGAACAGCTATCATGTTATCTTACATTCTTAGCCGCGTCCTTGTACTACCATCTACCCCTACTCTAATTTAACTCTATTCAATCTCCTAGTTCTGTTCCTGCAGCTACAAGGCTACCTCAGTCATGATCCTCCAGCCCTCCAGCAGATCAACACTGCCACTGAGCTTGTTGTCACCTGCAAAATGACTGAGCATTCCTGGTGTCTGTTAACTGTGGGGATTGCACACTCACCATAGAACCCCCTCCTAAAATCAGGCTAGAGGGCTTATTTAAAAATGCAGAGGCTCTTACACATGGAACACCAAGTGTGCGTGTGCTTGTGCAGTGCTAGGTTTAGGATCAAGACCTGTGGTGTGGAAATACTGGGCTCACTGGGAGAAAGGTTTTTCCTTCCACCATAGTTAAGAATTCCACCCTTTGCCCCTTCATAATGCAGATTAAACCACAGGAGAACTCACACAATTCAGGAGGCAAAGGAAAAATGCCAGAGATTAGCTGTTGGAATATAATTTCAAAATGATTGAAATGTTCACAAAGCTCAAATTGAAACTGGGAAATTACAAGAGGAAATAATTGTGAATTCTCCTGTTTAGAAGGGTGGATTTAGATGGGCTTTTGGGAAGAAATTGTCCTCTGTGAGGATGGTGAGACCTTTACACAGGGTGCCCAGAGAATCCCATCAGGTCCCCCAGAGAATCCCATCATGTCCCCCCATCAGATCTGACTAAAACCACAATTTAAATTGACTGGAATGAATCAGAATTTCATAGAATCACGATGCCATGATTTGTCATCAAATATGCTTAAATTAACACAGATGGTTTCTTGAGCAAGAAACTTCACTCACAATTTGGATCATGATTGATTTCTGGTTTTGTAAAATTTTTCCAAGCTATTTGAATTCAAGCTCCAGTATAACTAGGAGGAGGTGATTTCCAAGAAGTAACACCGAGGTATACGATATATCAGTGTGTGGAATTCTTCCATGGGGCATTTCCCAAGATCTAGGAAACCCCTGGCTTGCTTGAGGAAAACAACAACAAAACACACACACACACACACACACACACAAAAAAAAAAAAAAAAAAAAAAAAAAAAAAAAGACAGAAGAGGGAGGAAAGGAAAGCTAGGAAAATGCAATTGGATTTCAGATGGTTCCTCTCTGCCATCTCTCCAGCCTGTCCAGGTCCTTCTGACCAGGCAGCACTATGCTTCCTACAGCACCTCCAAAGATAATGACAATTCTCAAGACTTTTGGGCTATATTAAAATGTCATTTAACATTCTGCTTCAGAAAAAGGATTATGAAGCTTGAAGAGAAGACATTTAAATATCACTTCAGGCTTGAACGGAAATACCCATGTGGAAAATGCTACAGCAAGTCTTTCCAACAGATTTTATTCCCATTTCACAGCCTACAGCAAAGTGAAATACGTCAGGAATGACAAAAACACAATGCAAAATATAGATCTGTGAGTTAAAGAATACTGTGTAAAGAAAAGATATTACATCATGCACATGGGAGAAAAATCACTATCTGAAATTAAAAAGGAAAAGTGAAATCAGAAATCAAAATTACCATGAAATATTGACAACAAAAGGAAAATATTTAATTTTATGGTTGCAAAAAGACAGCTGAGAACTTTACTTGCAAATAATTTCCAATCCAGACTCAAAATCCAGTTAAATTTTCCTGCAGGTCTTTGTCACAAGGAGTAGAAGCCATGTGAGATTCCTAATGTCTATCTGGAACAAGAAAGGAAACATCCCAGATAAAGCAGATAGAAAGGATGCTGAATTAAGAGCTATATATTTATAGTATTTATAAATACGTAGCAATGGATAATCAGAAAAAGAGCTACTTAAGAAATTTTGTAAATTCCTTTAATAATGTGACTTTAAAATCCTTTGAAGAAAATTTGCATTTTTATAGATTGGCTGATTTGTGTCATTATTCAAAAGCAGCTATTTAAGAAACATAAAATACAAATTATATAACATCTGGAATTAACATTTGGCAATTAATAGTTTGAGAGGGTCAATATTTTTTAAAATTACTTTCAGTTCTTAGAATAATTCTGTTGTGGTTTTAACAAAATCAATCTTTTTCTGGTGTGAGGTCTGAATAAAAAAATCTATCAAATATTCTTCCACGTGGGAGATGAGAGAATTTTACTCCTTAGAAAATAATTTTTTTCAGGAAAAAATTTCCTAATGGTCCTTCTTTTAAAGGAGCTGTTTTTCCATCATGTGAAATAATGCACAAGACAGCAGGCTTGTCATTCCTTCTGTTTCATTAATTTTTCAATTTCATCCTGTTTGAAGACTAAAAGAGTTCCATGAAATAAATAGTTCAGATATCAATTATTATATTTTTTTTTTCATGGAATCACAGGATATCCTGAATTGGAAGGGATCCACAGAAATCGAGTCCAGCTTTTGGCCTTGAACAGAACCCTAACAATCCCACCCTGTGCCATTTTAATCTGTATGAAATAAGAAATGAAACAAGATTCTGCATCAGCAGAGTAAATCTGGAATTAATACATTTTTGCAGTAAGACATTAGAAAGAGCTAAGCTGGATGTCCACAAGGGAGAAAGTTCTTTGGCTTAAAAGGTTTAGTGAATTATTTTTACTCTTTTTAACAAGATACATTGAAGGAACAAGGCAAGTTCATTTTTAAATGCGTGATTTAAAGAAAACATTTCTTTTGTTCACTTCTCACTACTGTTTGCAGATATTTATCATATTTGCAGCAGTAAATTTGTCAAGCATATAGGTATATGCCATGACAAATTGCAAAAATTTTACATCTAGATCTTGCACATAGTGAACAAAGCCTTAGGACTTACTTGTTAAAGAAAAAACATTAGTGAAAGCTCACTTTTTTTTTTCTAGATTTCTGGTGGTATTTGTCAGAGTGATAAGAACTCACGGTAGAAGCATGGCAGGTGTAGTGTTAACATTTCCTGGATTAACACAAAATTTTCCAGTAGCCTGTTAAAAGTGAGTACAGAACAGGACTTTTTACACTGCAAAAAGCTACTTTTTTCACTACAAATTTAAAAAAAAATATAAAAATTTATCTTGTAATATAGTTCAGGTGCATAAATCAATCTGTTACCTTTCCTTATTTTGGACAGTTATGTCACTCCAGAGCCTGGTATTCTTCACTGACAAATCCAGTAAAACCTCAATTAAGCCCCCAAAAATTTTAAAAAAACAAGTTAAGAAAACCAAGTAAACAAACCCCAAAACATCAAAGCAGGTAAGAGCTGAAAAATAACCCACTTGTATGTTAAGAAGGGTCAGGAGCTGGGCTTTGATGGTCCTTGTGGGTTTCTCCCAAATCAGAATATTCTGTGTTTCTGTGCAGGAATGATCTCTGTGTACTAGAACATGAAACTGAAGCATCTCTTTAGGCACATTTCCACTATACCCATTTAGGATCACATCCCACCACCTTTCCTAAAGCCAAGCTCTCGGAGGCCTGAGAACATCAAGCTGTAAAGCCAAAGGATGGTGACTAGCAAAGTTGCCATTCTTCTTCTTCCCTATTTAAACCTGGTCCCTTCACTTTGTGGATCTGGAGCAAATTAGTGGGGATGTACTTACCTTGTGACATCTCAGGCTTTGTCTTTCATGTCCTTGCCTCTATTCTTGGGACCTTTTTATGTATTTCTTTCAGCTGATTTATACCTGGTTCTCTTCCCCCTAAAAACCTGAACCTACCTCTTCACTGGAGCTGTTTATCCAGTCCTAAGGACAATTCCTGACTCTGCAGGGAACTGAGTATATCTGGGGCTTACATGGGATCTCAGAAGAGCTCATTGCAAATGTACAAACTATTATTCCACACTACTGTGCAAATATTAATAACAGGAGCTTTGTGACATTCAAATGTCGCACAGACAGTTGGTGGTAAAGGAATGTTCAAGCAAATGAGTAATCTGAGATTGTGATCCTGCATAGTTCTAATTATAAAACAGCCTTTTTATTTTCTGTAACATTTTATAATACAGTAGTATTTGGAAAGTGACTGTATTAAGAGTATGACATTTACTGAAGTGAATAAGCTTTCCACATGTGAAGTAATTTCACTGCAGGTTATTGTGCAAAACAGAAACTTCAGAAGCAGAAACCAGTGAATTCTTTGATGCACTGCCAATTTAGAGTTATGTCCTCAATTTATGGCCTTTCCACATTGGTATCCATATTCAAATGAGAAATAAAACATACAGCTCCATTCTATGATCTCACATTTTGTGCCCTTGACGATATGGTCTGAAATGGGTTTTGCTTCTTTAGCACCATTTTGGTTAGTCTGGGTTATAAATGATTTGTCATTTTTCTTCATGCTCCTCAGCTTTATCTATACATTGTAGGACTGTAAGGAATTTCCACAGGAAGTTTGAGAGAATTTTGCGCACAATTGGGGTGAGTTGATGTTGCTGAGATGCCAGACACTAAGAGGTGCCTTCTTACTCTACCCCCCTCCACCAACAGCACAGGGTGAGAAAATAAGGTGAAAAAGTTCACAAGTCAAAATAAAGATAAGGAGATAATTTACCAATGTCCATCATGTACAAAAAAAATCATGGAATCATGGAATGATTTGGGTTGGAAGGGACCTCAAAACCCATCCAGTGCCACCCCCCACCATGGGCAGAGATATTTTCCACTATCCCAGGTTGCTTCAAGCCCTGTCCAGCCTGGCCTTGGACACTGCCAGGGATCCAGGGGCAGCCACAGCTGCTCTGGGCACCCTGTGCCAGGGCCTGCCCACCACCCTCACGGGGAAGAATTCTTCCCCAGTATCTAATCTAAATCTGCCTTCTTTCAGCTTATTACTAAATAGAAATATTTGGATGGTGAGAAACAAATAAAAACTAAACCACCTTCCTCCTTTACACACTTTCCCAGGATTAATTTCACTCCTTCCCTCTGCCTCCTACCCCCAAGAGGTGCAGGGGTGGTGGGAACAGGAGTTTCAAAGGGCCTGTGACAGCTCCTCTCTGCCAGTCCTTCCTCCTCATGCTTTTCCCTTGCTCAAGCATGGTCCTTTCCATGGCTGGCAGTCCTGTTGGATAAACCTGGTCTAGGCTGGGCTCTTCACAGGTTGCAGTTCCTTTACAGCTATCAACAGTTTAACCTGTGTCTTCTGAGATATGAAAAACACAGGAATTATTTGCACAGATTGCTGCAGTTGCAGTTGGACAAACTATTTTTGTAGTTCACTTCCAGTTAAGCCATTCTTATTCCGTCCCACAGCTATGCTCTTACTTCTTAATGTTTGAGAGTAAATTTCTGGAATGCTTACTCACAATAAATAACGCTTTTGTGTCTGCTCTACAGAGTAACTAAACAGAATTCCACAGGCTTATGATGCTTTGAGTCTCCCCAGAACAGAAGCTAGACAGTATTAAAGGAATAAAGCAGGGACTTATTAAAAGTCCTTCAAAGGATACACCTTGGGCAGTTGAAGAGCCTGGTCGAGGCTGCACCCAAGATGGATGATGGGTCATGAGTTTTCACACTTTTATAAGTATGTTCCATTTAAATACTGGGGTTAATTGTCCCATTCCAGCTCCAGGTGATGCAGTCCCATCCTCCCAGTTTGCTCTCCTCAATTCGCTGTTTACACTTTTTGGGCCTGAAGCTGCAAGGGTGTCCTTGGTTCTCGGGGTAGAAAAGGAATGTTTTGTCTGACTAAACTGTGAAGAGAACTTGCTAACATTTTATATGAAGTTCAGAGTTATATAGTAATGTAGTACAGAATCTGGAAAATATGAAAGCTAAAACTTAAGGCATCACTTATTGCTCTCCATAATTCTCTGACAGGAGGGCACAGCCAGGGTGAGGTTGGACTCTGCTCCCAGGAAACAGGGACAGGTGAATGGGAAATGTCCTCATGCTGTGCCAGGGAGGCTCAGGTTGGATATTAGGAAAAAGGTTGTCCCTGAAAAAGAGGTCAGGCATTGGAAGAGGCTGCCCAGGGAGGTGGTGGAGTCCTCATCCTGGAGATGTTCAAGGGATGGCTGGATGCGGATCTACATGATGTGTTTCAGTGGGTATGCTGGGATTTGGTCAAAAGTTGGAAAGTTGGACTTGGTCACCTTGGAGATCTTTTCCAACCTTAATGATCCGTGATTTTATGATTCCATGAGGTCATACACAAACCAAGAACACATTATTTTCTCCTGAAAAGCATAGAGGGATTTCCTAAGTTGTTTCTCCTGGTTTCAATAAAGTTCCATTTTATTCTCTTCGGGTTCTTCTTATCCATGGCCACTTTGTGCCAGAGAATGACCCTTCCCATACTCTTCTACTCTGAAAAACAAAATAAAACACAAAACAATTAACAAAACACACACACACACAAAAGCCTGACTAAAAATTAAAATTCTAACAAAATGTTCCTAAGAGGTACTACGTTGCTCCTACTCCATTAATTAAATCATAACAGAGGGATGATAACACTGCCTTGTTTGCTCCAGAAATATCCACAGCAGGAGACACTGAAGGGAAAGAGAGACAAAGGAACTGTGCAACTGTAAGCAAGATAAAATTCCATGGTAGTCCTGGTTTGTTCTTACAGAGTGATTCCATCAAAACTTGGCTCACATCAAACAAATCCAATTAATGAAATTTAGCCAGTAATAAATCTGAAAGAATTATATAACATGTTGCATTTGAATCAGTTTATCAGGAAATAGCAAATTATCATAACTGGAATATTTATGCTTTCCAATGACATCAAGTCAATCATTCCTCAGACAATTCTAGAGATTCTGCAAAGCACAGATACACTTGAGAGGATAAATATTCTTGTTTTCTTCAGGATAAAACAGTTGTAAGAGGAACTGATTCCTCAGTCTTCTCATGGATGTAAAATATACATCTTTTTAATTTTTATTTTTTTCTCCTCAGGTGCCAGGTCTGTTCTGAATCTTTACACATATTTATTTGGACTTTGTGGACTTCAAAATTATATTTACTAAAATGTATTATATTTACTAGTTTTATATTAAAATTATATTTAGCTTCTGTGGAACTCTTAAGAAACCAGTTATGAGGTGAACTGTTTAGTCATGGTGCTTAGATTCATTTTAGGCTGGATTTAAAAGGAAAATGTCAGGGAGTCATGCAGTAAACTACACAGCTAATTGATCACTGAATTCCTTTAAAAAAATGACCTTTTTTTCACATGAAATCCTATAGAAAATTGCATTGGGTTGTGTTCATTGGAAAGTTAATTTGCTTTGTCATACACTGCATACAGGGCAATGTTCTTAACCCTAGAGAATACTTGCAAACTGCATCATAGTTGGAACAGGATATATTTAAAAATATTTCTAATGGAGGAAAACAAGGAGAACGTGGTTCAGGTGGTGAACTGGACAGTATTAGGTTAACGGCTGGACTCATGGATTTTGAACTTTTCCAACATAAATGATTCCATGATGCTTTGATAGGATACTTTTTAAAAGTCTAAAATATTTCATATTTAAGAAGTTGTATAAAATATTTTAGAAAATTACACATTATATGTGGCAATAGTTGTAGTGAGAACTTGCTGGAATAATAAAAGGGAGCAGTGAATTTTCCTGTCAAAGAATGATTAACCAATTTACTGGAATCATTAAAATTGATCCAAGAGTTATGATCCAAGATTTATGATTGCAGAAAGGTGAGTTTGGATGTAAAACTAAAATCAGCACTAGTTCCACATCTTGAAAAATAGCACAGGTGGTTCTACTGTCACTGTAGTAGTTCCAAAGGAGCCCTTATCCAGGCAAAATAGGAAATCAGGAGCTGTTCTTGGAAAAAAATAAAAATAAATATCCCTTGAGACAATGTCTGCAGATCTGGAGCCTGTGTTTTCTTCCCAGCTTGAGAGTTATTGGTGAGGAATCCTTCCCGGTGAGGGTGGTGGGGCCCTGGCACAGAGGTGCCCAGAGAAGCTGTGGCTGCCCCTGGATCCCTGGCAGTGTCCAAGGCCAGGCTGGATGGGGTTTGGAGCGTGCTAGGGTAGTGGAAGGAGTCCCTGCCCATGGCAGGGGTTGGCACTGGATGGGATTTAAGACCCCTTCCAACCCAAACTGTTGTGGCACTCTATGACCATAACACAAGCATTGCAAACATTAGCACAAATATTCAAATATCAAAGCAGATTTTCCCATACTATCACGCAGAAATGTGTTTTACATCTGAAAATGGGAATTGTATCAAAAGCTTCCTTTTCACATCAATGCAGTCAGTTTTGATGACACTTTATAACAAAGCCTCCATCCAGATATCCCAGGATCAGCTTCTGGCTATAATACAAGTTTCCTCCCACAGGATCACTCCCAGCAGGGATCCCTTGTTAACTTATATGTAGCTGTTAGTGGCTAATGCAGAATTGGGGAGAAATAATAACTGAACACAGTGATTTTGCCATGCCCTCCTGGGTAACATTTATCCGAAGGCATAGCACATTTTATGTCATGCCTATTTCTTCTGTGAAAAGCAAAACGCAAGGGGCAAAGAGTTACACACAGCTGTGCCAAATGTACAGGCACTGTGGCTGATCTTTGGAGTTCCTTCCAACCTTGATAACTCCATGGTTCCATGATTCTGTGATTTCCCAGCAGCCCTAAGCAGCACAATTCAGAGTGAAGGAGCTCAGCTAAACAGAAAGATGAGTCAGAGGCACCTTGAGTGAGGCAAGAGGAGGCTGCATTGGCTTCAACACAAAGCAGAGCAGCCCAGACATTTGCCTCTTGCCCTCAACTGATAAGACACAATCAAGTATGTGCTCCTGGTGAGAAAATTGAGTAAGAACAACTGCTCAGAGGTTTGGAGCTGCAGTGTCAGGCTGGAGCTTGTGCTGTTGACCTTCAGGGCAGCATTAGCGCTCAGAGATACATCTCAGTTTTGACAGCGCTTCTCCTGACAGCAACTGCAGGACAAGTGTCCTTACCACTCTGCCTCTTCAATGAGCTTCTGCTCTGTCCTGTTGGGAAAACAGAAACAGGGAAAGAACCATTCGTTTTCCATGCTCATTGGATCTGTCAGGTGTTGGCCAAGTAGCCACCACTTGTGGCAGCAGCTCTGTAAAATTGAACCCATCCTTCAGACACTGCACTGCCAATATCTTTCCCTGACCTTCATTCTATCATGGATGGAAACTCATTTGAAGGCAGCAATGTGTGTAGCTCCAAAAAGTGAAGTCCTTGAGTTTCTGCAGAAAATTACCACTGATGACAGTGGCGTTAATGAATACAAAGCAGGAAATCTTCCCACTCAGAGCTCCCTCCTGAAAACCTGTGTGTTACTCACAAGATAAATGGAACAGAAAATAAGTGTGAAGCAGAAAGACTTAAAGGAATTATTTTTTGTCTCCTACTGAAATTAAGTAGCGATATTGAGAATAAAATGTGAAGTAAGATGAAAAAAAATGGCAAAGAATGGACAGGTTAAGGATCAGGACCAAATGCCAGTAAAATATTTCCATCTTGTACCTCTAGGAAAAAAAAAAAAACAAACAAAAAACAAAACAAAAAAAAACCCCATTGATTTTGAGGTGTCAGGAAACAACATTTTAGAGCAGCAAACAAATAGTGCAAGGCAGGAAAAAAAAGCAGATGCTCCAATACTGGCTGCAAACAAAGCAGAATTGGAGTAACTTGTGCAAAGGAGGAATAAATAAGGAAAACACAGTAGTGGTGTTATTACAGCTGATTACTGCCTCCCTGTCGTCCTCCCAAGTAATCCTTCTGTACATTAAGGATTCTTTGTATAGTTATAAACCTTTAACAAAGAAATGTTTCCCTGTCACTTTCCCGCAAGAGCTATAGAAATTTTCCTTCAAAGACATTTATGAATTTCATCTGAAATAGAATTTAAAATGGCTTTTGGTAATCTGGGTTAGCCTCTGGCAATGAATATGGCA
Organism: Sitta carolinensis; assembly: GCA_032173965.1. NCBI lineage: Eukaryota > Metazoa > Chordata > Aves > Passeriformes > Sittidae > Sitta > Sitta carolinensis. The sequence goes on from CM063289.1 coordinate 5,189,124, forward strand.
CAACTCCTGATGGATAATCTCTGGTTTGGAGGTGATGAAAGTGGCCACCCAGAGCCAGTTATCATAAATGTTGCAGGCCAGAACCAAACTCCAAAATCTTATGATTGTTTAGATAATTGAAATTATTTACTGATTACTGTAAATGTAAACTAAACACTTGTTTATTTTATCTTAGAAGAAACAAGTGAAGTGTTTAGGAATTTTGTCAGTTAGGGGGATTATGATAAATTCACCCAAAATCCAAATGGTTTTTGGGCAAAATAAAGACATTTCTTTCCTGTTACACAATAAATCAGGAAGATGTTTTCAGAGATTAAGTCTTATGTCAGTTCTGAGGTAGAGGATGCTTTTATTGAAAGTTTTCTTGCACACTGCAATTGTGTTTGTGAGCCCATGTGTGGATGTAGAGGTGTCTATGTAAGTAAATAAAAATATACACACACAAATACTACACAAGCACATCAAATGTATAAAAAGCATATTTCCCATTCTGTCTTTTCCTTAGTTCTGCTTCAGTTGCTTCAAACTGGCAAGGGCAAGGAATGTGGGCCAGTGCTTTTATGGAGTGGGTATCTGCAAGCAGCAGTTTTCACCTCACGCCTTCTCTGTAGCTGTGTTACCCTAATGACTTTCCTTCTACAACAATGGCAACATAAAGAACTATTTCTGCGGTCATAAATAGCTTCATGAGAGCAAAAATATCGTGTTTTTCTCTGTTTGACAACCTGTTATCCTCTTGAGGTCATTAAAGGCACTTGCTGATGATTCCCTTTCCAGCCACTTCCTCAATATAATATTTTCCCTTCCCAAAATTTAAAAATAATTTTGGTGTTTTATCCAGTTAAAGCAAATTCCATAGACATCTCTGAGTGTTCCAAATGGCTATTTCTATGTGCTCCATACCTCTATTTCTTTTATAATTATATAATTTGTAATTAGTCATAGTTGTATGTATTAATGTTATTAGTATTAGCATTATGCTGAAGGAAATTACCAAGCATTGATCTGATGGAGTATGTCCCAATATGACAATTTTTCACCCAAACCCTAAAGGGATCCCTGTTTTTTCTGGGGTTAGATTATAATTTGGCACATGGTTACCTTTTCTGCTACCAAATATTCCATCCATTTTTTCAGCAAGGTACTACTGGAGTGCAGGTGGGCTACAGAAATTCCATTTATTCAGATAGATTTTGTTCCTTTGACAGTATCTAACATGATCATGGTTGTATTGAATTTTATTTTCTGTGTAACACTTGCAAAAATCTCCAGATAAAATGCACAAAATATAATAAGCTTGCTTCAATCTTCCAACTTGTCCAGTGTTCAGTATGTTCTGGTTTGAACTTTGTTAGAAATAGGGGGAAAGAAAATAACAAAATCTGTATGGTGGGCACAGCTGATGGTTCCCTTCAAACTTATTAAACTCTTTGAATGAAGACTGATGAAGGTAGCAGGCTTCTAAATGGACAAATATCTTTTATATGTATTATTATCTAGAGTTGCAAGGAATCCAGGGAGCCTAATGAGACTGTGAGAAAGCTGAGATGAACTGGTGCTAATGGTTGTAAATAATCAGCTATAATTGTGCTTTCCATTTAATGAGCACTTTACAATGATAAAGAAAACCTGTCCATCAAAGTGCTGGACTTAGTTAAGAAATGCTAAGAGAAAATAACACATTTTAAAGCAAGTCTTTGCAGGTTTCCCTTCTCCAACCCATTTGCTGGAGGGTTTGGGGTGTATAAAAGGACATAGCTAAGAGATAAAACATCAAAATAAAATTCATTGCTTTCAAGAGGCAGAGGCTGTGTGTCCATGTTATAGCAATCGATAAAGAACTTGTGATCTGTTCAGTTATCTTGGAAATCCCAAAGGTAGAAAGCTCCCCAGTCCTCATGGCCTTAAATATGATGTATTCAAGAGATCCCACACTTTCAAAAACCAAAATCACTCAAGATGGAGGAAAGATCTTAATGGATGTGAGTAAGACCAATTGTTTCCTTGCGATTTTATGGCATCCTAAAAATTAATCCTAGTTTTACTGGTTGTGTTAGCCACAGTTTGGACTCCCTGTCTGAGAAGAGATATTTGTATTACTGGTGGCTATAGGGATATAAATGATTTTAGCGTAATAAAACTTAGGAAAAAACCCAGTTTAATATTTCCAATAACAAATACATACAGTCTGGTAACAAAGGAACCATCCTAAATGTTCTGCATTACTTGTTTCAGAGTCTGACATTTCAAAAGGTTGGCAGGGCAGGTGTGCTCAGGAAGGTGCAGAATATAATTGCAAGTGTGATCACACCTTTTAGCAGAGACATTTAAATGTAAAATGCACAGTGCAAATACTGTACAGTGCAGACATTTTACAGAACACCCTGACAAGTGCAAAATATTCCCAAACAGGTAAAAGGTCCCTCGTGGCTTGAGCCAGCTGCTTCCTTATGGAGCCTCAGGAATGAGAGGAGGATTTAGGTTGCATTGGAAAGCGATGCTTTTGTTACTAATATGACACTCACACCTACTCTTTCAATTTACAAAGAAAGCACATTTCAACATAGCATATTATTTATTCAGGAGACATTTATCTAGAAGAATAGCATCTTAATTAGACATTACCTACTGGAAAATTTTAATAGTCTAAAGTTCTTTGGAATGGGGAGAAATCCTTTAATAACTATACATGGGAAGTTTAGTCTGAAACCTGCAAATCAGTGTAAGTTTTAAGCCTACTTAAACCTTAAGGCATAGAGAATAGGAATATACATACACTTCCATCTGGGAAGGGAAAGATCTCTTTCTAGATGGTTAATAGAAAGCATATGCCATTAAATAATCAATATACTTAATATTTCCTGAGCCAAACTACATAACAAAAAAATATTAGACCTTCACGTCCTTCAAATACCTTCTTTGGGTTTCAGAAACTTAACCTTTTGAAAGAAGCAACATTTACTCTTTTCAAATGATATATCAAAGAAAAATTTACCCACAGGAATCTCATAATCTCCTCACTTAACCAATTTACATTTTGCTCCACTGCACATGCAATTAGTTCAGCAGTGGTCAGATGTGTTTGTCATTTTGACTCAGTAACTGGAATTTCCTATAAAAAAAGGGGTGCCTACATGAAATAATGACATTAACTTGTTTGAGCAGACATTACTTGTACAAATATGAATTATAATGTCCCATGAAGAAAAATCCATGAGCAGGAGATCAAGCAACCTAATTAATATAGGTGACTTAGGCTTTGCATGGAGAGCATTCCATAAGTATTTGTGTAGGCAAAGATTTGAATTTTGAATTATTGGCACAGCTAATGATTAAGAACACTAAAAATAACCATTCACCTCACATTTTCATTTTTTCCTCCAGTTTTCCTCTACCTTTCCTATCAATGACAATTTGGAAAAGAAGGTGTATTTTGGAAAAGTGGATGACTACATTGTTTACACCTTTATCCTTCCCAAATACAGGCTGTCCATCCCTACACATCATTAACTGCTGCTGAATGACTGTGTGCCCTACAGCTTTTCCATCCTGAGCTGTTAGTCCAGCAGAAGCTGCTTTGAAAATAAATTTGTGAACAGTTGGAATCATATGCCACGACCACTTCAGTGTTTCATCCCAATTTCTACTGCCAAAAAGGGTTCTGGTGCTTAGACAGGAAACACGTTGCAAGCTCTTGGCAAAGCAAAATGTGTTATGAAACTGAAGATGAGATGTCATGTCCTATGAACTCCTAGTAAATAACAGATTTTAGGGAATTCTTGTTTTATATGCATATATATTTATGTATGTAGCTATGTAAATGTATATATATGTGCACATGCACACACACACACATATATATATACACACCTACATGGGAATATACAATTTAAAAGAACATACAAAATAAAGCCCACAAAAAGTTTTTAAATTATTCTCTCCATACTTTCAGAAAAGTGAGATGCAAGTGGTCATGGGCCAGAGAGCAAAGGCAGTGTCAGTGAATGCCAAGTGTAGCCAACTGTGTACGTTTACATTTCAGTCAAACCAATGGGTCTGCAAAAGGAACAAACATGAACTTTGCTCAAAAAGTCATCTTCTGTTTATATCCTTATTTTTTCCCCAGTATATTAGTTCAGTTCTCATAGTTATAAAAAGCAATATCTAGACTGCAAAGCAGGGTTTTACTGCTCTGTGTGTTAGAGACTGAACAGTTGAGTATTTTCCCCTCTCTTCATGCCATTCATTGTATCTTTAATCAGATCATTGGGTTTAACAGATGAAGAGAAGTAAACTTTCATATTATTTTAAGCTTTATTTTCTCAACTGGCAGTTCTATCACACCTGGCAATAAGCTGCATCTCCAGAGAAAACATTTTTTGTGATAAAATGAATGAAGATGGGCGACAGGTTCAATAGAGATCACCAAGGAATAACAGTCTGAGAACCAAATAAACTTTACTGGAATTAAATGGAGAGATAAATCCTCCACCTTTCTTTCAAAAATTAAAAAATAAAATAAAATAAAAAAAAATTTAAAAAAAATTCTCCATGGTAAAGGATCATTAATTAATGAAACTCACTGCTTAGTTGCACACTTTTACAGAGTGCAAATCATGTCTGCTCTATATGGGTGTATGAACAGCTGATCAATACTCACTGTTTTAAAGTTTTATAAGTGACTTCAAAGGCAGTTAATTCTAAACCTCTAGAGCATATGAGCATATTTGTGTTGACTCATTGACAAAAACCCGTGAAAAATTTTGAAATTTAAGACATTCCTCAGGAACTGTTTAGGGGTGAGGAGATAAATAACAAACTAATATTGATGTCAGAGTTGTAATTTCTTTGTCACACAGTTCTTAATTTGTGTTGCCACCATGTTCAATATCGAATTGATCTCCCCTGTCGAGGTGACAACCCTCAGAGCTTCCACACAGAAGCCCAGACAATCTGCAGGCAGAGCTTTGGATTACAGGGCGCAGGGTACAGGAAATGATCCTAGAAAATGACTTTTCTAGTCAGGAAAAAGAAACAGTCGTGTGCAACCCATCAGATACTTGGTAGCAATGTTGAAAGAGCTCAGAGAGCCCAGACATTTGTCCTCTCTCTCTCATTCAGGCAGGGACTCCAAGCGTTTTTAATTCTCAGATTCACTTCTCCAGACCCAAACCTAATGTTCTTCTGTGCAAAAGGAACTGAGGAGCTCTGAATGACCTCAACCAGCAAGACCTGCTGCCTCTCATCCCCCTTGCCAGCCTCAGTCCATGAACGTTAAAAAAAAAAGAAACAACACACAGACCTTCACTTGAAAAACTGGGCACCCTTTTCCTGCCCATCCTGGTTTGTTTCATGGATTTCTTACCCTTCTCTCTATAAATGCTATGGCATCACATCAAATAGGAGACTTTATCTTTTGGGCTATGAGGACATTTATTTCCTAGTATAAGTCTATTTTCTGGGAACCAATAAAATATATTAGCAAACTTGGAATGAGATTTGCTACATATTTGGTACGCTTTTGCAGTTCAAGTCTCAGGGCAATGTCAGTTTATGTTCCCTGCGAGTATCACACTGTGAAATTCTAAAACTGTGTTAAAAAATACCAGCCAAAAAGACAATACAGCAAAGAATTGGGTAATGAGGAAAACCTTTGGTTTATTATTGTGGAAGTTTAATAAAGATGTGCATATTGAACTCAGAGACATTATTCTCAGAGAGAGAATGGCTATACTAACTCAGAATGTTTTCTTTTCCTGTGAAATTCAATAATGCAGAGAATAATATACTTTATAAATCAGAAATGTGTGAATCCAAAGTCAGTTTACTCTCTATGTAATATAATTTCTAAATATGAAATTCTCATTCTCTTTTTCCTACCCCATAAAAACTCCAGATGAAGGGTTTGCCTCAATTAGTGAAAGATTTAGGAGTCTGGATTGGCAGAGGGATAAAACAGACAACTGCCCCTGAAAGGATATGAATTTCAGTTTTATTAATTTTGCCCCAGAGGGTCAAATTTAATTTGTCCCTGTGTTCTCCATCACTTCATACTGAAGCTACAATGAAGGGTCGGGATTTAATTTCATCAAATTAAGGTTAGAATAGTTATCCCAGAATTTGGACTGTATTAACCAGCCATTGGAAATTCCACTCTGAACTATTCAGTGCTGGAAGCTGCAGGCACAGAATTAACCCTGTAAACCCCAGTCCCTATAAAGGCCAACTGGCTCCCTACCTTTTAGCTCAGTCCTGCAGCCTGGTCCCCTTGTAGACATGTAGGGTGGTGGGCTTTCCTCTTCCCTGAAATCTCCATGGCAGGAGTGATTTTGTGTGAAGTCTTTCAAAGCTTCTGACTTCTTCTAACACCCTTTGGCTTTAATTCAATAAAGTATCAAGGAGACAGGCTGAACTCATTGCACTGTTTAGCATTCAGTTGTGTGCCATTAACCATCTTCAGCAAGAATAAGCCTCATATTTTAGGAACCTTTTTTTTTTTAAGGAAGGAATTTTTATATAGAACAGAATCATAGGATCATTACGGTTGGAAAAGGCCTCCAAGATCCAACCTTTGGCCCATCACCACTGCCTCAACTAAACCACAACATTAAGTGCCACACCCAATAATTTCTTAAACACTTCCAGGGAGTGTTAAAGTGCTCTGTTGAAATGGAAACTCTGGGTTTAGTCTGATAAATTAAATTAATTAGGACAATTTGTTATAAAAATGTGCTGGCAGTGTTGTGAGAAGGATGATGTTATAAAAATAACAGTATCTATCAGGTGACTATAATGTCATATTATTAGTAACATATTATATAATATATAAATTATAGATATATATAAATATATCTTTCGATATAAAGAGAATAATAATGTGTATTATTAAAGTGTTTTAATTAATATCTTTGTGATAGTTCTCATTTTTTTGTCGTGGCAGTGGTTGGGTTTTAATCTTATCTATTCCACTACAAAACTCAGAAATTCTTTATCTCTGGTTCTTTTAATGCTAGAGGTACTAAAATCCGAGTGAAAGACAGAAAGTGGGTTATCAGTTTGCCAGAGGCTACATTTTATGGTAAGTTTTGAAGATATTTGTTGGTTCTTTTAGGTGTCAAATGTGATGTTCCACTTAAAACACAAAGTTCCTTTCTGTCCATTACTGTTGGAAATGAAAAAGTGATTTTCTATTCCTGTAGTGAGCCAGGACAAACCAAAGAGGTCAAGACATAATGAGGTAGAAGAAAAGTGTGGAAAAGCTCAAACTGATGATTTAGGGAGGCAGTGCAATAGGCTGCCTGGGAAAATTCCAGGGTTCTGCTGAGATATGGGCACGACCACGCTTGTGAGGTCCGTGGGTGCAGGACCTTCGTCAGTGTGTGGTCATTGTGCCCCTGTACTGGGCACTGGTGAGGCCACAGCTCGAGTGCTGTGTCCAGCCCTGGCCCCTCAGTTCAGTTCAGGACGTGGAGACGCTGGAGCGCGTCCAGAGGAGGCACCGAGGCTGGAGAGGGGCTGGGAACACAAACCCTGGGAGGAACAGCTGAGGGAGCTGGGGGTGTTTAGCCTGGAGAAAAGGAGACTCAGGGCTGACCTCATCACTCCCTACAACTCCCTGAAAGGTGGCTGCAGTCAGGGGGGTTGGTCTCTTCCACCAGGCAGCACTGACAGAACCAGAGGGCACAGTCTCAAGCTGCACCAAGGGAAAATTAGGTTGAGTATTAGGAAGAAGATTTTTATGGAAAGAATAATAAAATATTGGGATGCTTTGCCTGGGGAGGTGATGGAGTCACCATCCCTGGATGTATTTAAAAAAAGACTGGCTGTGGCACTTGGTGCAATGGTCCAGTTGAGGTGTTAGGGCTGGGTTGGACTCGATGGTCCTGGAGGTCTCTTCCAACCCTGTGATTCTGTGACCAGGATTGAGCATCTGCTGTTTCCTAAAGGGAATTTTCCTACATGCACAAGTCTTTATCAGCAATGACCCAGATGATGGCAGACCTCAGCTCTTGTAATGAGTTTCTTCTTTGGGAAGCGTAAAAAAAGGGAATTTTTTTCTAAGTTAATGGATAAGGAAATAAGGAGAATATATGGGGTGATTTTCAGGCAACTCATTCTTCTCATGGAAATACATCATAACAGCAGTATCAGGATTGGCAGATACCATGTCATGAGCAGCACAAAACCCACAGCATGAGAACAAAAAAGGGGAAAATATTTTCATAGAAACTTTGAAATAGCTTTGCCATAAAAATAATTGACAGCAGTTACCAGAGCTGAAATCCAAAGGCAGATTGCAGAGCAGCAAATGGCAGGCCTTCAGCATAAGGAAGGCTGAACCTCGTGGTGAAGCAGATGAAGCCTCAGGGCATTTTCTAGGTTCATATAACAGGATAGAAAACCTCACATTGTTTAAATGTTCTCAATTAAAACACAGTTGTGAGTTTTAAAGAGTGTTTAACATTTTACACTTTGAATTCCAGTTAATTTAAAGAAATGTTAAAACCCAGACTGGGCTCAGCATTTCTCAGCACCACAATATTTTTGGCATCTTAGAGGTTTCCAGTGGGGAAGCCAGTCACTTCCAGTAGGACTGAGTGTCCTGTTTCCCCATGGCTGTGGAGCTGGTCTCAACGGGATCTTGGGATCTAGGGACAGGAGGAGAAAAATAGGAAGAACTGTGATGTGAAAGCTCCTGGTTGAGATTGACATGAAGATCATTTACCAATTACCATCGGCAAATCAGGTTCAACTTGGGCAAAAGATTAAATTATATATTCCTTAATAATAGCTATTTAATTGTACATTAATTATGTTAATTAATTTATATAATGTATATAATTATTAATTATCTAATTATGAATTAAAATAGGTTTGTGTAGCAATGAGGAAAAAATTAAAACAGCACCTTTGTCAAACTCCTTCAACAAGGCTAAACTTCAGCTGAGCCCCTCCTTTTTTCCTTCTTTTCTTAGCTTGGTACCCACAGAGCTGTTTCCCACACTCCCCACTCCTTCCCACTTTCTCCTCTTCCTGGATGGGATCTTTGTGGGAATCTGCTAATCAAAAAATTAAAACCAGTAGGTGTAGGCTGACAGTGGAAGAGCAAGTTGTGGAGAGTATGTCTCATTTTCCATTTAACTCCTAAATATTCAGGTCAGACACATAGCTAATTTATAGTTGATGGCCGTATACAACTGATATATTCAAGAAGACATATGCAATTGCTCATTTATTACTGAGAACTTTTGGTGGAAGAAGTAATGAATAAATTAAACTCAAGCTTTGCTGATGATGTCATTTGGATTTCCTGCTCACATATGCACCATTTCAGTGAAAAATGGGCATGTACATTAATGACCCCCAAATTAATGATTTGTTTAATCTGGCATCCAGTGCCAGCTGAATATTTTTTCTTTTTAATTTGACTGAAGCAGTATTCTTCATGTAGACTACTGCACGTAGTAAGCAGAAAGGCTGGGATTAAACAAAGACATGGGAGTCTGGAATAGCACAGTTTTCACTGGTATGTGGTGCTCACTTTTCCAAGTTTGCTCTCAAAAAAGAAAAAAGTTATATAATAATGCATATTTTCTTGGATTAGGGTTTGGTCTTTGTTTATGAAAGCTGTGATTGATGATTGCTAATTCTTTGTGTGAGACACAAATTCTTTGTGTGAGGACAATCAGCAGAAGTAGGGTGGAAAACAATTTTAAGCCACTTGTATTGAGGGTGGAAAATTATAATGGCAAGCTGTCCAATTTCCAAATTTGTACATTACACAAAGACATCATTCTGCTATCAGATGAATCAACAATTGTGGCACACTTTCTGTGCCAGGTACTGAGCTTAAACTTTATATTTCAGAAAATTTCAGCAGCAATAAGGAGGAATCATTCATCCCTGAAGCCAGAAGTGAGTAAGGGAGGACTGCAGGGTTATCACTGAGAATTTTGTCTTGCCTTGGTTTAAAATGAAAGAGGGTATATTTAAATTGGACAGAAGGAAGATATTGGTGAGTGTGTGAGACACTGGAACTGGTTGCTAAGGGAAATTTTGATCTTTGAAGATCTTTCTCAGACCAAACCATTCTGTGATTCTTTGAAAACATTTGCTTCAAGAAATGCAGTTAACCAGGAGCTTGGAGTTCATCCAGTCCTGGAATTCATCAAATCCTGAGGTCCCTTTCAACCTTAATTTTTGTCGAATGCCTATGAAATGTATGATAGTGTCATAATGTATCAACACACCAAAACAGAACAAAAAAAAAAAATCATAAAATCTACTACAAATAAAAAAAAAAAGACAACCCAACCCGACAATCCAAAACAAGCTTAGCTAACATCAAACTAAAGCTGAGTGAGTTCAAGACATGGGCAATAATTTTTGGCCAACTTAGAGAAGAAAAATGCTGAACATGCTGAACTTGTTGCTTTCATTGTCATTTTACATACAGTTAAAGATGTGACAGCTTCATCTCATTCCAAAATCACTTTCCAGTAAGCAAAATAAACTTTCCAGTCATTCAAAGCTTTTCCAAGTTTCTCCAGAGAGCTCCATGCACACACTACCAAAGGTGGTCACTTGCTTTACCATTGTTCACGTCAGAAATGCTTTTACATATTGAATGCCTGGGATATTCTGCTGTTTAGCTTCTGTCCCAACTGTACATCTGGGTAAGTCTACACCTCTGGGTGTGCTTTTCTCTTCCCAGGACATCCCCAGCTGCTACTTGTTGCATAGCTTGAACAAAATGAGCACGCTTATAGGAAACAGCTGGAGTCCCACTCCACAGCCCGTGCTGGATGACATTTTGGAAGGAGGAAAATTATAAAGATTAAACAAGGGGTGAAGAAAATGTCACAATGATTGCAGCAGTTGCCAAGTTATTTGGGTGCTTTGGAGCTGTGACCAGGACCTTGGTTTATCCCTCAGTCACAAGGTAACAATCCTAAACACTCTTTTATCAGGTCCAGGTGGGCCATGCAGTTGTTCTTGTAGGTGAACTTTAGTTTTTGGTGTTAGATTTGTGTGCCAGGGCAGCTCTGTTCAGTCCCTGTCTCATCCCACATCTGTCATTCTTAAAAATACAGGGCTTGTGTTTAGGGCTGCGTGGGTTCTCTAACTTCTGCAGTACTGTGATTATTGTAGTGTTGGGATCTCTGACTAACATCCTTCTTAACTGAGATTTGAAAATGTTTATTTCAGCCAGAGAAATGCACCTCAATTCATTTTAACCCTCTGATAAATCATTCACTGGTAACATCAAGTTAAATGGAATCTCAATTTGATCTTTTGAGAGATTTGAGACAGAGGACGATCTGTGGTTTAAAAATCAAGTTATGGTTTCACACAAGAATTATTATATTGTAATATTATGTATGTAGAGGAACATAAAATTGTTTAGCAAAACAATTCTGGCTTTGTGTTTTCATTACTTTTGTGATTTTCCTTCTAACAAAACCCCTGGAGGTTTTCCACTTCCAGCTGGATTTGAAGTGGGGCACCCAAGGGATCATTTTCCAGGGAAGATCATGGTGACTCAGATATGGAGCCCAGAATTTGGAGAGGTAAATGGCCGAGGTAAAGCTCAGAACTACTACAGAGAGAAAAAAATAACCTTTCTCTAAATATGGAGTTGTACCTCTGAAATTTTAATGAAAACCTGGCCAAGAAAGCAAAACCAAACCAGGGCAGGGCCATCAGCTTCTCTTCAGTTTCACCCCAGTTTTCCACCTGTTAGTTCAGCAGCAATGTGAGGTCAAAGCCAATCCCAAGGATTTCACTCCAGACATCTCCTTTGGTGGACTTTGCCTCTGAACCCAGCAATCATTCATGGGAAGGGATGAGTTGGGAAGAAAATCAGTGCATCCTATATAGGACTTTGCTTTCCTTTTGCAAAGCATTTTGCATCCCTTATAGCATTTTTGCTTTCTTTAGGAAGAGGACAGGAGATCCCAAGGACAGGATTTCCTCAGAAAAGGATTTGTTTTATTTCCCTGTTTACTACAAACAACTTCCAGCTTTGCACTGAACTTGGTGGATACCTGTGTGTCTGCATTCTCCAGCCAGAGCTATTCCTAAAAGGATGTTTGGTTTCTGACAGTTTTAGTCTTCCTTTTGCCCTATATATTTGTTCCCATAACTCAGGAGAACATGGGAATGCCTCTAGAGATCCACCCTACTCTCCAAATGAGGACAATAAAATTCTTCTGGAAAAAAATAGTTGTTTAAAAGTAGTGCCTATGCCTTTGTGATGTTATCCATTCTGGCAATGTTTGGAATGTCTAATTCCCAGAATCATGGAATCATTAGGCTTGGCAAAGGCCTTTAAAAGTCATGAGCTTTGGGCCCTCAGCATGGTCAGGAAACAAAGAAATGATCCCCTTCCACCTCTGGTGCCTTTTCTGCATGACTGGGGCTTTAAAGGCAAAAGCTTGTATTTAACACAGCATATTCTGTTTCAATGCTCTTTTCTTTTTGCCTCACTTTTTTTTCTACCTGAAACAAACTTGGTGCCGACAAAGCATCCAAGTTTTGATTTCATTCTGATTTCATCAGTTCACTGCTGTGGCAGAAAAGCACCTGCATACAATCATGGGATATCCTGAGTGGGAAGGGATCCACCAGGATCATGGAGTCCAAGGGGAAAAACCAAACAAACATGGGAAAGAGAAGATGGCTTTTTGTCTTCCTGTCTCAATGGACACCTTCCCGTTGTGTAGGGTGGTACATCCCCTGTTCACCAGGGAGCGGAGGAACAAATTCTTTCCCGTTATCTCTGTTTATTAAGCATTGTCCTATTTATCTTGCCTGACTTGTACAGGGAGAATCCTCATTGGAGACAGCAATATTAATAACTTGCCACGTTTTCTTCATATTGCTTTGCAATAGAAGGCAGGAACATCGTCTTAATTAGTCTTAGAGGCAATTCAAATACAACAAGACTGAGCCTTAGACCACTGGAAACTCTAATGTGTGATCTCTCACTTTCAAAACAGAAACCAACAGCATAAACTGCTGTTATAAAAACTATTTCCCTGCTTTGTGAACTCAGGAAAAGCAGGAATACACATATCTTTTATGAAATCTTTTCCCTCACTATTTTGAGAGTCTATTTCTTTACTCAGAAATACAAAATAATAGGTACCTTTCAGCACTATACTGCATGGAAAATCCTATTTTCTGCATTCACTTATGGGGCAGTGTGAGTTTTCCTACTACCTTCAAATTTGAACAAATTTTGAAAATACATGTCTTCCCAGGAAAAAAAACCCAAATGCTCAAAACTTTTCACTTGGGCAGAATTAAAAGTGTGATTTTAAATGCCAGTGATATTGAATTGCTTTCACAGGAAAAAACCCAACCCTGCAAAACAAGCCATATGAAATATCATTTCACACTGTCACATCTGGGTTTTTTTCAAATCACAGAATGCTTTGGGTTGGAAGGAATATAAAAGTCCATTCCCTGGCAGTGCCACCCTCACAGGGAACAATTCCTTCCCATTAGTCCACCTCCAAAGAGCCTGGACTGTGAAAGAAATGAAAGAGCTTCTCATAATAGTCAAGTATGAAATAGAAAAGGTAAGGATTAAAACAAAAGCTTTTAGACCATATCCTAATCAAAAATAAGATTTTATGGACCTCCTTGTGCCATAGAAAATTTTCAAAATGAAAAAAGCTGTTTGAGGCAAAAGAAGGAAAAACCTCCTAATGATGTACTTGCCCTAAGAGCTGTGGAATTCTTTCCCTGACCTGTGGGCACATTCCAGATTGGCACAGACACAGCAGGAATGTAAGGAGTTGGGAATCAACTGCTCTGAGAAAGAAGTTTTTCCTCTGCTATGCCCTCCTCCTATCCCACTACAGCTGACAGTTACCCCAGGGAGGCAATTAATATTGCTATTAAAGTATTTCCAGGCTAATTATTTTCCTAGAGAAATGTCAAGATTCCTGCCATACCCAACAAAAATCTTTTTTTGTCCTGAATTACATCTAGCAGTCTGCTAAAATGGCACTTCAGGGTTTGGGGGGAAATATTTTCAAAGGCACAAATGAGATGTGACTGGTACTCTAAATGCCTCTTTTTTCTTACTTTTCTCTTTTTTTTTAAAATGCTTTTGAAAAATAACATTGTCTCTCCACACAATCAATCAGTTTCCCCTCTGAGACAAGTTAAATTCATCTGAACACCACAGAAGTATTATTAAACATGTTGTTCAAAATATCAATTTTTTATTAATCAAGTTACAGACATATGAAAGATTTAAAAATTGAGATGTTTTTAATTAGAAGAAAGTTAATCCTTCATTAAGGTTCTGCTGATTTCTAATTCTTAATGAATAACAATTTTATGCTTTGTCAAGGGCAGGTCAGTTGACCTTAATTCTTCCATAACAGCAAGCTCCTGAAAACATTTGAAAGTGAGAGTTATTCATTGAGAACCTTGCTTTTCACAATTTTTATGTTTAGATTAGTTAAACCCCTTTGGCTTGGCCACAAGAAGGTTTTAGTTCTGACCCAGGCCTACTAAAATATTTCTGAGGTGTATTCTAGAGAGAGGACTGAAATCACTCTTTTTAAGAGCACTAAAGTTTACATTAATAGAATTTTCTTATCCCTACCTCCAGAATCCAGACCTACATCAGTACCAATTACAGCCAATATTTTCTTGAATCTCCTCTGGAACTGCAATTTGTCAGCCTGCAGCAATTTCATCTTCTGGCTTATGTGTAGTTTCTACAGATTGGGAAAGTAAAGCATTTGGCTGGGGAAGGTGCAACATGAGACACATCTGAGCAGAACATGAGACACAGCTCAGTCTGTACACTTGGAGATGACTGATAATTGTTTGGTTTAGCTGGAGTGGGATCCTGAAAAACAGACTTTTCAGTAGTCTACTCTTAATCTAATGATATTGCTATGATGAATGTACCTTCAGTACATTTCTGTGGAGAAAGAATAATCCTCAGTTGTGGGTAGAATGGCCCTGTTTTCCTCTAATTGAGTAAGACAAACAATCCCATGAGCTATGAAGTCAACAAACCTCTTTGCAATAAAAAAAAGGTTTGGAGTGCTTAGAATCAAAAAAGTAGGACACTGTTAATTTAATTGCTGGAAGATAAGTTTGATCAAAGCTGAGGAATGTAGACTGCATCCTTAAATATAAGTAGCTTCATTTAGAAAATGGACTTAATAACAAGCACATTTATTCATTGTTGGAGACTTGTGATTATTAATATTTGATCTAAAGAATGCCTTATATTTAAGGCTCTTCCATTATTTACATTTATTATCCAGTTCTCTCCTGCCATTTCTTTCTGGCTTCACTCTTGCTAAGAAATATGTAACCAAGATAATCACATTATCTGCCATCAGTGCTGCAATCTGCTTAACTGGAAAAGCCAAAAACAATATTGCAGTGCTGCTGCTGACAGAAGATTTAGCTAGAGCTGACTGTCCTCGGAGCAATTCACTCCCCTGACTTCCAAAGAAAGTCTGCTAAAACCTGGGAAGTTTACTCCACTCCAGAGGAATTGAACTGTTCCCAGCCCCAAAGAGTCAGTTGGTCAGGGTAGCAAGAGGACTGTAAAGTGCATTTCTGCCTGATGCATGAATCCGTGTCCGGTGGTGATGGAATCATGGAATTGTTATGATTGGAGAAGACCTCTGAGATCTTCAAGTCCAGCTGGCAATGTGGCACCACCGCCGGGATCACCACCAGACCGTGTCCCCAGGTACCACATCTCCTGAACACTTCCAGGGACAGAGACTCCACCACCACAGCCCTCAGCTGTGCCATGGATAATTTTGTCCTGGTGTCCAATCTAAACCTCTTCTGGAGCAGCTTGAGGTCATTTGCTCTTGTCCCATGTTCCCTGGGAACAGAGCCTTACCTGGCTCCAGGCTCCTGTCAGGGGCTTGTGGAACACAATCCAGAGCCATCTGCACAGGTCACACAAGGGGATGACCCTGAAAATGAACAGTCCATTTTACCAGGCATCATATTGTGCTCATGGCTTATTCTGGTTTTCAGGTTTGGGATTTTTTAATATTCATTTTTATTTTGAATTCTTTTTATCGTGCAAAGAGGCATCACAACCTAGTCATCCCATCCTGTGCATTCAGCATTTGGAAATGTTTGATGTCCTGCTTGGATGTTTCAGCCTCATTCAAATCCTAGACTACAAAATTGTTGGAGAAAATATTTCTGTAAGGGTGGCCTTTCATAACAATTTGATTACCTTATGACTTTGTGTGGAAATGTATTTATTTTTCTTTCCTTTTTAACTGCACTTATGCTTTGGATACAATTGCCTGGAACAATCAGAGAAACCTTACTCTACAGACAGAAAAATCCAGTCTGCTGTCAAACAGCCCCTCTTTCCCTAAGAATGTGCACACTGGGTCGGATACTAGAGCTGCACTGTTCCTGACCTTAAAGAGAAGACTGCCTGTACCTCAGGGCCACCACAGCAAGGAGAGGTGAGATTTGGTTTGATGGGCTCCAGACATTCCTCTACTCAGCTTTGTGCTGCAGAGCCCCAGAGCCATTTTTTCCCTCAGCTCTGCAATGCTTCATCTTTGTGGCAGCTTCCAAAGAAGACCAAGTGGGGAAGGTGGGTTCAGAAGTCTGGCAAAGACAAATCCATCTGTTGTAGATTTTGGAACTTTCTTGGCTTTTGCAATAATGAGCTTCTTAATGCATTTTGCAGGAGGAAGAGAAATTTGCAAAATTCTAGTCATCTAATAAGAGAACAAAGTAACCCATTTTACCATCAAAAAAACATTTTTGGAGGAATGTTAGCTATATAGTCATATCTGTTCAACTTCATTTCCAGTAAGTTTTAGTGGAGTTAATGAGTATTTTAAATAATTGCGGACAAACCAGCAGCTGTAAATTGGGGTTTAGTTTATAACTAAAAGTTTCAGTCAGTGTCATATCCTGAGGACGGTTCTCTCATGTCTCTCTATTTACAGTTACTCAGGAGATGAATTCCACGAGGCAGAATAAGAAACAGTCTCTTTTGAGAAACAAATATCTATCCAGGAGGAAATAAAACTGCAGGAATCCTGGCTGTATCTTACTCTTGAGATTGAAAGATCATTTTTGTGTTGTCACAGATTAATGACTGAAAAGTTTAAATATTCCTGTTAACCTGCCCTTAGATCAATGTTGCAGATTGTCTCCAAGGCACTCAGAGCTTTGTAAGAAATGAAAAAGACAAAAGAACAAATTTGGCTTTTTCCTCATGTGTACCTGAAAAGATAGAATAATTTTTAAAAAACCCTAATGACCAGCAACTACAAAAGAAAAAAAAAAAAAAAACTTAAATTTTTTGTAGTTGTTTTTATTCTTAGAACTAGGAAGTTCTGAAGATTTTCTGAAGCTTATCTTGTTGTTGCAATGTTTATGGAATGCCCAGGATTCCCTGTAACAGTCATCCCATTTTCATGTGGCATTAGTAAGAGCTGCATGACTATGAAACATTCACTTGAAAATGAAAATATTTGGGGTTTTTCTTGTGAGATGTATAATCACCTACACAATATGATGATACTCACTTTGGTTTCATCAGATGCTCAAGAGAAAAAACTCACAAAAGTCTTTGAACTTTTTTTTTTTTTTTGTGGTGCTGTCAATTTTTTTCCACACACAGTGCTATTGCTCAATGAAGAGGAAAAAAAAGGAGCTAAAAAGTTTGTCTTGGCTGTTGTCAAGGAGTCATCCCACCCTAACTGCAAAATCTTACACTAAAATAGCTTTAATAACTTGTGAAAATCCTGCATGTAAGGATTAGGCCTTGTTTCTGACTCATGGAAGCATTTCCCTTATTACAGGAAATTATTCCCTTAGTACAGGAAATAATTCCTTTATTGCTGGAAATATTGCTGTACAATAGTAATGCATTCTGTTGCTGTTTTAGTCACAGTCCTTACATCACCCTGGGCTTCTTCAACTCTCTTCTTGTCCCTTTCCTTGTCTACCCATAACATCAACATTGTTTTCATTGACATTGATTTAATTCAGTTTTGAATAAATGATTTGTCTCTGATAAAACTGCAAAAGATAAGAATGAGACATGGAAATGTTGGGGAGCAACAAAGCTCCCAGATCTTTTCTTCTCACCAATTTAAGGTCTGCACTGGACTTACATGACACGGTTTAATATTACATTTTTTGGCTGTTTCTCGCTATGCTACTCTGTTATTAATTAGCGATAAATTAAATTAGTCTTCCCTAATTTGAACTGTTTTGCCTGTATGGTAACTGATGGATGATCTCCCTGTCGTTGTCTAGACTGACAAGTTTTTTGTAATATTTTCTCCCCCATCTTGTTTAGAAGGGAGAGTGAGACAGATGCTTTGAGAGCACCTGGTCACTCCACCTCAGGTTATATCAACAAGTCAACTTTTATCGTTTTAAAAATTGCAAACCAACAAATTTCATCAGCTAAAATAAGAGTTCCTTTAATTGAAAAAGTACAACGATATTTATGTTTAGTATCCTACCATGCAGAATATAACTCCTAATCCCAAAATCGAAATATTGGCATATTTAAAACTATAATTGAGATTACTAAACCTGAGCAAAAAAACTACAATACTGGAATTGTTATGTCTGTGAGGGAGTTGATACCTCTGACCATAAAGGTAGCACAGGCTTTATACACCCATTATTTTAATTACTGATGAAATAATTTCTGGAGAGAAATAAAAATTACAATCCATTTCTAATATCTTTATTCCTAAAAATTCTATAAAATGGTAGGGATGTCATGTGAAAGGGAGGATTAACTTCAAGAGAAATGTCCAGTGGAACTGAGTATCTTTTGGTGTAAAATAATTCCTTTAGCTTGGTGCTTACAAATTTAATATGATGTTATGAGTGCCATGACTGAAAGTGAAAGATTTTTGGGCTGTGTAATTCTATAAAATTCTGCACATTTCTCCCCTGAAATGTGAATTCCAAGTCTGGGACAACATGGAATATCTCAGGGGGAGTTGCCCAGGATTCCCTCAGTGCCTCACAACATGAACAGCTTTGGCTTTTTGACTTGAAACAGATTCCTGGGCTGAATTGCCTCTTTTTTATATTTTTAAAAATTTATTTATTTATTTTAATTGTAATTTTTTTTAAGCTAGATACACTTCACTGGCTTTATTGATGCCCATCCTCTCAGTGTTCTGTGAAATAGGGAGTTTTTCAAAGCAGAAGGAAAAAAACACTAAAAAGATGTGTGGAAATGTCACCACATTCCTTGTTAAGTCAGGCTTTTCCAGGTTGTTTCCAAGTTCGGGGAACTGTTTCAGAAACTGAAAAAATGGGGATCTCCCTTTGGAGGCTGGGATTCCTCTGAAGACCTGGGATCCCAAGATCCTGTCCTGTGTAGGGCCAGAGTTGGATTTGATTCTCATGGGCCCCTTTCAACTCTGGATACCCTGTGACCTCCAGCACAACATCAAAGATCATCTGCTCCCTCCTGAACTGGGGAAAGAATTTATCTGCACTGGAATTATTTTTCTCAAAGGGCTTTAAGTTCCTTGAGCCTTTCTCACTGTCAATAACTACATAAATAATGAATCAGAGCAGAACCACTGCTCACACACAGCTTTGCCCTCCTGTCAAATCCTAATTGCTGCTGGATAAATTGCAGGAAAATAGAGTCCAGTGCCTGCTTTTAGGAGTCTCTAAACAGAGCCATTTATGTATTTATATACAAACCTACATACACACACACACACACACTTATATATATATATATATATATATATATATACACTTTAAGGAAAACAAATATCTTCACATTATCTTTTCAGCCTTACTCAATTTCTCACAATGTCTTAAAAGAACATGTTATCTACTTTGTTACAATTTCTGACTCAAACACCTCAACAAAATAGTCCCATCCACATTGATTTTTTCCAGACTCTTCTTCACATGTTTTTAAATTTGTTTTTCTATAGTGATCATATATCTTTAAAAGCAAAAAAACCCCAAAGAACCCAAACAAACAACAACAACAACAAAAAAAACCCCAAAAAAACAAAAACAAAACAAAAACAAAACAAAAAAAACCCCCAAAAACCAACAAAAACCCCACCAAAAAAAAAAAAACAAACAAAAAACCCCAAACAAACAAACAAAAACCCCAACAAAACCAAACCCCACTGTAGGGAGATTTTGTGTCAGGAAGTAAAATAACTTCAGTGAGAGCAGAGTTCCCTAAATTTCAACGTGTAAGTGTAACATTATGCTACATAAGTAGACTGGAAAAGATAAACATAAATTCTAAAGCTGACTGTACCAGCCTTGAAAAGCTGTAATTAAGGTAAAGAAAGTGCAGGGAATGATCTCTAAGGAAGTAAAAATAATGAATGAAAGAAGAAACCATTTCTCTGCAGTACATTATTCCACAATAATTAACATTTTTTATCACTGCATATATATCTCCAATTAGCTATCTGAAAACTGAGGTCTGAGTTAATTGATTCTGTTATACTTGTGTAAATCTCAGCTAATTCCATGTGCTCCAGCAAAGCTGCTCTGGAGAAGCTGATGGCAGGATCTGGTCAGCCATATGGACTGCTTTGATCATCCTAAACTGCTCATTTAGAAATGTACAGTAACTAATACAGATTAATACAAGTATTAAGCAGCAAAAGAGGAAAAATCAAATATTTCCTATCTTCCTGCATGTAAAAATATCATCTAAGTACTATATTATATAGGAACATAATAATGAAGTGAAAGGATAAATTTTGATTCATACTAGCAGTGGGCAGTGGTATTACCAGCAACACTTTTCAGGAAATATTATTGAATATGCATTCTTAACTTCCTTGTCTTCAGCTGATGCCAATTACTAAATTTATTGAAATTCAGTAATTTGATCTATTTCTCTTGAGAATCTACATTTTTTTATGATTTGGAAGGGAATGCTGCTTTGATATGATTTTCTCACCTTTCAGAATCTTTGCATACATTCTTGTATAAAGCATGGAACTGTTAATTTGGAAAAATCTGCTGGTATTTGTGTTTTTCTTCTGAGGCTTTGGACTACTTTGGGAAAGCTTGACAATATGAAGTTTTCAAAGTAACTAAGGTATGTTTCTCTGTGATAAAATACCTTTTGAAGAATATGTTGAAGGCTTTCCCCTTCAAATGTTCTTCTTCCTTCTAATTAGCTGGAAAAAGAAAACAAATGTGAAAACATAAAAAAATGACATAAAAATCCATAAAATTTCAGTGCATACAAATTCCTCTGCTGCCTTTCTCTTTGGCAGAAATATATCTCAGGCTACCACAATGAGCCAGAGTTCTTGAAGCTGCTGGGCTCAAAGGGGCTTAAACTCAAGTCTAAAAATTCTAGAGGCAGCTTAAAGCTTCTTAGCAGAGCAGACAAAATTAAACATTTTGGTGACAACAAGTGGGCTGGAAGGGTGAGGCATTGGGCTTCCCTTTATTGTGGATTTGGGATCGAGATGAGAGCTCAGGAGAGGAGCAAACACTGGGGCTTTATGAAATAGAAACCGGAGTCTTGCTTTCTTTCTCACTTTCTATGTTACTTCTACTCTTCTTCGTGGCTTTCCTGTGAAAACCCCACCTTTTTGAACACCCTAACAAGCAGCAGAATTAATTTAGAATTAATTTAGAACACTGGAGTTTTACCATAAATGTAATTTTGAAGCCCCATTTAGAAATAATCATGTGTAATTATAAAGCTGTTCTTCAACATCTTGTTACACAAGTGCTTTTTCATGAAATACACTCTTGCTAAGACTGAGCCAGTCACCACAAGCCCTTTCTAATTAAGTATTATTTCCATTTTATAGTGAAAAACAGAGTTGCTCATGTTTACTTCAGGCAAAGATATTACAGATGTCAAAAAATACAGAGCTATCAGGCTAAAAATTTGAATGAGATTTTTCTTTTTAATGGTAGCTTGCATATAATATTAAAACAGACAAAAAACAACCTGCTGAAGGTTGTTTGGAAAAGAAATAAAAAAAATAGAAGCTAATAGTGTTTCCTTCTAGGGATAGCTGACATGTTACAGAGTATTCCAGCTGGCAGGAAGCCACACATTTATGGACTCTTGATGTAATTTGGTTCTGCCCATAAATAACAGGAGTCGATTTGTTACTTTAAAACTGCTCAAGCAACAGAAAGCTCCAAAAATCAAAACCTGCCTCGGTTGTGCTGCTGACATTCTTCCTGAAGGAAGCAGGAGAGGCCATTTGATGGTCTTATTTCTTTGGAGCCAATACCTGCCTCAGATATTGATTTTCTTACCGAGGAGTGGGCTTGTAGAAGGTGAAAAGCTCTGCAGTGTGGAGCTCCTGAGTGTGGAGGCACACAATCCACACAAGGTTATTTTAGTCCTTAATAGAAAACAGACTCAAGAAACAAGTGGTTGTGGTGCTGGAGGGCTCTAACAGTGTCTCTAAACCTCAGATTAAACTGTCAGAGCTCCTGCTGTCAGGGAGCTCCTACCTGTGAGCCCAGCAGACACTGAACTTTCCCACAACTACCTGCAGCTGGAAGTGGCTGAGCTGTTCAAGGGCACAAAAGTCACCTCTCCAAGCATTTAAAGGAGAGGTACAGCCTTAAGGAAGGTGGTCAACATGTTTTCCTCCTATTTTCTAACCATTCAAACCCTGTTATATTAAGCACTTTTAAGTTGTGATATCCAAACCTTTGCAGTTCTTCAACTCAGGCATTTAGGGTGCAAGCCCAGGTATAAAGATCCCTTGGACCAGAACTCTCAGACAGCTTAGATAAAATGCCCAATACATTCATGCCACAACAAAACATAATATTTTTCTTTTCTATATTACAAGAAGGTTGAAAAGAAAAGGTTATCAGGCTTCCTAAAGCACCCTCTGAAGGAGCCAGCAGATTTTCAGTTTTCCTCCATGGAGAAATGATACTTTGACACAGTGCATAAAGAATTACCAGTGCTGGTGATTTGAGACCTGGTGCTTCAAGTAAAACTGTGATTCCAAACACAGCCCTTAATACATGTTTGCTGAATATACAGCTGGTATTTTTGCTCCCTTTGTCACAGTTAGTTGTACTTGGTCTTTCAATGAGAAGACTTCATGAATTATCTACGATTTTGATTTAGCCTGCAGGGAAAAAAAAAAAAAAGGCCCATAAGACACCAAGGAAAAACCCCAAACTAAACCTCCCCTCAGAACTCCCAAGCAAACAAGTGAAAAAAGAACTCCACCAAATTGCACCTCTCTTTATTCCACAGCAGTTCAAATATTGAACTACCAAAGGATGGAAGATATTTTTTGAGTGACAAATACATTCATAAAATGCATAGATGCACAATTTCTAGACCAACACTGTATTCTTTTTTAATATGTACTAAATCAGCAATTTTCCAGCAACAATCAGAAATTAACTGAGCATCCTACCTAAGTCATGTGCTGTTTTGTTTGTGACCTTTAGGGAAGGCTACGTGGTGCCTTGGGAAAAAGAAGTGTTTAGTGGATATGAGGTATCCTTAATCCAATTTGATATCTGGGATCTCAGTCCTTGGAGGTCTTGTTAATTCCTGAGGCCCAGGGCTGAGCAGGCTGTGCTGGCTCTGGCTGCAGCAGCTTGGCTGGACCTTCCTGAGATCACTACAAACCCCATTTGTTTTAGAATTATGTAATTATACTTTAGAAATTAGAACACTATTTGTGAAGAATTTTAGGGGTTTTTCCAATTTGTTTTTTTACAACTGGCATTAATGGTCTTTGATAAAATCAGCCAACACTATTGATATTAGTGATAGAAAGCATGAGCTGATTTATACTAGCTTTGTAATACAAAATTCTCCTTTCACATTTGGGGCATGAATTAGAATTGAATTATAGAGTTTTATTTATACATTTTATTTATACACTTTATGTGACAGTAGTTGCCATGACAGTCAGAGGGATGCAAAGTGCCAACCTCCCTACATATGTTAACTGCAGCAGAAATGCATAAAAACCTCTTCCCTGTAGTTATTTTCCAACTCATAAAGAATGTCCCAGTCCTTTATTGTGTTATTTGCAATTTACTGCCGATGAGAGAAATATCAGATCATCGTTATTCACTTGTGTCATTCAGAGGAGCTGTGTTAAGTCATGTTCAGCTATAAACCCTAAATGTACCTTTCTTCCTCCAGATCCCAGTTTACCTGGAGCACAGTAAAGGCAAGAACAAGAGACCATTTCATACCAGCTCATTTCATTTATTTTGTTATTCCCCTCTTTGGGTTATGCAAAAATAAAGAACAAATATTACTGGAAGTGTGAACCATAGAGAAGAACTTGTACTTACCCTACCCACCTGAAATGACAACTTGATCTTTTTCATAACTACATTTTTTACGTTTGCTAGAAAGCAGGATGTCAGGAATATCTCCTGCAATATTCCAGAGCTATCCTGAGCTGTGGGGATGAGGAAGCTCACGTAACACATATTTTGCACATCACCAAAATTTGGATGATACATGTTTCTCTCTGGTTAGACATGTGTCTAAATATCCTCTCTTGAAAGCTTCTCTGAGTCCCTCCCAATGTCTAATTATTTCTTTTCATGTTGTATTTATTCATCTTTCTAATCTTCTTGGTGAGCATCTATCCCCATGTTCACCCACAGCTGTGTCCTTATTTCCACTTCCCCCAAACCCTACATCTCCATGGGAATATAACATCCTGTTTGAATTGCACAGGGCCATTCCTACAGGAATTACTTGTCACTGATAATAAAAATGGGATGGAAAAATGGCCTCCTAAACACACACCTTGCTAAATTCATGGTCATGACATCAAGATGCCCTTTTCCTCTTGCGACTTTCAAAGGCATTGTTGCTCTAAAATCAGTCTGAAACCGTTGCCAGTCACCTGTAGTACACTTCATGAACCTTGAAAACATCAGAAAGGACTCAATTATATTTAATTATTTTCCCATAACCCTTTTCCCACATTCTATATTTTGAGACAAGTAAATTAAAATACTATAAAAGAGAAAAGTCATACTTTTCATCTTCTCTGGTTTGATGGAGAAGAACTTCTGAGACAGTGAAAACAAAAAGTGGCAGGAAGTCTTTTTCACCTTCATTGATTAAGCACCTTATTTTTTTTTTCTTAATTTAAGATGTGAGGAAGGGAAGGGGCTCAACTGACCTATGAAACAAGGGGAAATTTCCTATTGTTCTGTGAAAACTTGTTATTAAAAACCAGCATGCAAACTGATTAATTTGCACCCTCAAACCTGCCATTTCCATCTGTAAAAATGCATAGTAAGAAATAATTTATTTTAACTTTTTTGCCAAAGTATTTTAACTATTACACCCCCCTGTTCAATCCAGAAATGTTTTCATTTTACAGATGTAATTGTTTAGTGGTCAGTTAGTCTGAGTGGCAGCTTAAAGGAGGAGTTTCCTCTCTATCCCCAGGCACAGGAAGGACGTGGAGCTGTTGGAGAGTCCAGAGGAGGCACCAGGATGAGCAGAGGGATGGAGAAAAGGCTGGGAGAGTTGGGGTTGTTCAGCCTTGAGAGGAGAAGCTTTAGGGGTGACCCAACACTGGTCTTCATGTGCCTGGAGGGAACCTGCAGAAAACACAGAGAGAGACTGTTCACAGAGCCTGGAGTGACAGGGTAAAGGGGAATATCACCAAACTGCCAGAGGGCAGGGTCAGATGGGATATTGGGAAAGAATTGTTCCCTGTGAGGATGGTGGGGCCCTGGCACAGGGTGCCCAGAGCAGCTGTGGCTGTCCCTGGGTCCCTGGAAGTGTCCAGGTGGGACACTGGGGCTTGGAGCAGCCTGGGGCAGTGGAAGGTGTCCCTGCCCACGGCAGGGCATGGAACAAGATGGGCTTTAAGGTCCCTCCCATCCCAAACCATTCCATGATGGGTGTCCTCTTCCTTCACCCCACCAATGGAGAATCAAACTGTTTTCTATAAGATATTTTATTTCAATACCATTACTTGCATGGCAGTTTTCTAAGTGGCTTCTTGAAGGACCTCCCTGTGTGTGTACTGAGGAACCTTATTTTAGACACAAAGATAGGAAAAAAATAATAAAAAATTGTTTATTCTCTAGGAGAAACTGTGACCAGAGCACATACTTGAGTCTCTTGCAATTTAATCTGATGCATCCTACCTGAAGTTTTAGGTATAGAAAATAAAGAGAGAAGTCCATATGCCTTTTCTCAGGTACAGGAACCATTGGCTTTGTTCTTCTGTTTGTTGTCCTCCAAGAGAACATCTCTGTGGGTTCACATTCAATGGCTTTGTTTGAGAATAGCCATGTCTGTGTGAATTGCCCATGCAAAAGGGTGCTTTCCTCATTCCTAAGCAGATTTCAAGAAAGTACACAACTGACAATGAATTTCACTGAATTCATAATTTCACTCAAACACCTGTAGTATCTACACAAGGTTAAATCAGATTGAAATACAATACACAAGGCATTACTAGTGAGGAAATGTCCTGTATTTCTTTTATTCCATAATATAACCTTCTAAAATCAGTTTATGTGTTATTAATCTTTCTGACATATCTCAAAGAGAAAAAGAAATAAAAGCTTGAAAGCTGTCTGGGAATTTTTACTGTTTTTAAAACTCTGTTCTGTTTTAAGCCTGTAGTCCTCTTAAAATTGATGGCTCAATATTCTTTCATCTTAAAGCATCCTTAATTGCAATCAGAAAAGATGGAGATTGAATGCGTTCTGCCTAAGCAGTGCAAAGAGAGGACAAATTTGGGAGTATATTTATACTACAATTAAATTTATGGTATTCTGAATAAATCATTCCAATTTATCTTTAATTGTTTTGAAGTGAAATATGAGTGTATGTAGAAGGTTTGTGCTCTCAGTTTGGATAGTTTACTTTTTATCATATCAGCTATCAATCCATCCTGAAGCTGCTGAGGGGAAACAGGAGGTATGACTTAACCAAAAGGAAAATTTAATTTAAACAATGTTTCAATAGTAATAATAATAATATAATAATATAATAATAATATATAATAATAATAATAATAATAATAATAATATAATAATAATAATAATAATAATAAATAATAAATAAAAGTACAGATACTTCTAGACTGTGGTTTGAGTTAATGTTTTGATATGGTTTTGGAAAGCAACATCTATAATGTAGTGGAATAGCAGTAACCACTGAAAAGATTTAGACTCTGGAATAGAAAAGGTGTCTGGATAAATCTCTGTATTTTGTGGCAGCAGTTTTGTTATTGTCCGCAGCAGAGGTTCAGTCTTCCATATCCTTGGTCTGATTCTCTCTTTGATGCAATATCGTGAAGCAGAAATAAAAAGAATACAGTGATAATCAAACATTTTTTAGAGCTAAGAAACTATTTCTCTTGCTCCATGGAAGGAAATATCTTGCTAAAACTGAGGTGATGTTCAAAGACAATCTAATAAATCTCAAAGATTTTATGAGTGTGAAGGTTTTTGTCATGGTAGAACACATGGAGAGTTGATGAGATCTTTTTTTGACAGACATGTAATTAAGTTTTCAGCTCGTCTTTAGCCATGCCAAGTAAATTCATAAACCAGAACTACACATTCTGCTCTCTGCATATGCTGCATATGCTGCAGGATGACTACTGGGGCAATGGTTTGGGGATGAGAAAGCCTGAAAAGCAAAATTACAGAGGAAGAGCTCTCATAGCTCAGTATTTTCCAGGAGAAAAGATGAAATTTTGTGTAATCACTGATAAACTAATCCTCTCACCACCTTTTTGGAGGTCTAAGGCTCCATATGGTCTTAGACTTGCAAATCTTGTTATGATGATAAAACTGAACGTTCTCTGTCCTGTTCCTCAGACCACCATCACATATGGACTGGTTCAGAGGAGAAACCATGAATTATTGATCTGGCAGATTTTTTAAACTGCCATGTGTGTTTGAAGCTGTTGGAGAGTCTGAAATGGCGTAAGTGGCTTCACAGGAGATGGATTGGGAGGCAGAATGTAAGCAAAGCTGCCCAGATTATGTGATGAATATAATTTGTTGCTAGCTACTGATTCATTGTATAATTTTTACCAGAACTGGCAGAAAATCAAGAGGGAAACTGCCTAGTGTGAATCATCATCTAGCCAAGAAAAGCAAATTCAAAGCCTCTCCTGCAATTCCAGTGTCCTGATAAAAGTCTGGAATGCAGGAGAACTGAAATCCTACCTTAGCATCTGTGTGTACTTATTACAAAAAAATCCCTAAAAGATCTCCCTAAAAAGAGATAAAAATAAACCTAAGAAATGAAGGAATGGATTTAGCAAAATCTTCTGTCTTGTTCTCAGGAGGAGTAACCCAGAAAGGAGCAGCATGATTAAGATTCACTTGAAACCTGAGGTTCAGGAAGTGTTTGTTGCTCACAGATTTGATGTAGAGTAAGGACATCTTGCCAGATCAGGGTTCAGTAGCTCCAGCCAGTGCAGCCAAGGCCAGAAATTAATATTTCATTGCTGATGAAGACAATAAAAGACACTGAGATACAAAGGGCCTTGAGTCCAAAGCAATCATTATCATGTTTTAAATTTCACTTGACATCTGATTCAGGAAGTTGAAATAGTGCACAGTGAAATGCCACTTGCTCTTTCAGTTTTGGCTTCTGAGCAATTATAGAATCACAAGATAATTAAGCACTTACATTGAGCCTTATTGCAAAGGTAAACCTCCTGTGTTATGAGTGCAGCTTTCCTGTGAAAGTTTGCAGAACACACAGAGGAGAGGTTTTTCTCTGTAGGTTATTTCTGATGAGAGAACTTAGGATTTTTTCTCTTCTTGACAATGGGCAAGATTTACTGCAGGATCATTTTTTGTTTTACCCAACTGGGGGAACATCAGTAGTCTCCTTCCAACACTTTTTACTGGAAATGCTACTGTGGTGGTGGATGTTCAGTTTGGGTTTTCCCAGATGGTTTTTAAGTTCCAAGCTTTCATATGACCTTTCCATGAACATGAACTGCTCCTGCTCTTCTGAATTATTAAACTTGCAAAACATGTTCCATGAAGAGGAAAATGCCAATTTGGGTTTGAGACCTGATTTTAAAAGAAAGAAAGAAAAAATAAAAATTCATCTCTCAATAGGTAGGTAGAATTTAGAAATTGGAAAAACAAATTTATTTTGGTTTTCGTATTTTTTACCAAAAAAGTTGTCAGATGCTTCCAGTTCAACCCACACTTTTTCTTTACCATAGTCCCGCTAATACAGTGTATGAATAAGGAGTGTTTTAAAATACATTACTAAATATATTAACTTTCTATTTTAATTTATTTATTTATTTTATTATTTAAGATTAGGCTAAATCTCTATCGAATGAGAAAGTTGAGTCTTCCCACCTAAACCTTATCTTTCTTTTACCTCTTTACTGCTGTGAAAGAGAATAAACCTGCACATTTCACACTCCAATTGGCAAAGTATTTTAAAATCCTGCAACAGCCATAGAAGCACAAACCAACAACTGAAGACTTTCTCCACAGTCTGTACTGTCAGGGGGTGCTTTTCTCATAAACACTTCACAAATATTATACAGACAATTTAATTAATGTGGATGACTGAGGTCATAAGAAAACCAGCCAGATGGGGTGATGGTTTGTAATCTGTATTGCTCTGAAGTGGGGGAGAGTCTAAGTTTCCTATAAACAACTTCACTTTCATACAATGAGCCGTATCCAAGGAGAGCTACTTAAATACAATGGGAAGAAGAACAAGGGAAGGGAATGAATGACACTCCTGCTTGAAAAACACAGCCATAGTTCAGTGCTTTTCTGCTGATATCTAATTATTTTCTACTGGCGAAGCATAAGCAGCTCAGTTTCATCTGTGCACGGGAAATGCTGTGAACTGTCTGCAAAGCTCTGAAAAATTAATTTTCCCATTCATATGAGAGGCCAAAGTTCTTTTAACGACTTGTAGTAATGTGACATCTCTGTAAAAATGTTTTCATGTGTACATGAAAATGAGGATTCCCATATTGTCCTGTGAATTAGCAGAAAAGAGAAAAGAGAAAAGAGAAAAAGAGAAAGAAAGAGAAAGAGAAGAAGAGAAGAGAAGAGAAGAGAAGAGAAGAGAAGAGAAGAGAAGAGAGAGAAGAGAAGAGAAGAGAGAGAAGAGAAGAGAAGAGAAAGAAGAAAAGAAAAGAAGAAAGAAAAAGAAAGAAAAGAAAAAGAAAGAAAAGAAAAGAAAAGAAAAGAAAAAAAGAAAAGAAAAGAAAAGAAAAGAAAAGAAAAGAAAAAGAAAAGAAAAGAAAAGAAAAGAAAAGAAAAGAAAAGAAAAGAAAAGAGAAAAGAAAAGAAAAAGAAAAAGAAAAAGAAAAGAAAAGAAAAGAAAAGAAAAGAAAAGAAAAGAAAGAAAAGAAAAGAAAAAGAAAAGAAAAGAAAAGAAAAGAAAAGAAAGAAAGAAAAGAAAAGAAAAGAAAAGAAAAGAAAAGAAAAGAAAAAGAAAAGAAAAGAAAAGAAAAGAAAAGAAAAGAAAAGAAAAGAAAAGTTTAAACAGAAACATTCTTTCCAGTTTCTCTGAAGTTGGAGCCAGGTGGGGGTCAGTATCTTCCCCCAGATAACAAGTGACAGGACAAAAGGAAACAGCCTCAAGATGTGCCAGGGGAGGTTTGGGATGGATATCAGGGAAAATTTCTTCAAGGAAAGGCATGCAAAGCCCTGGAACAGGCTGCCCATGGCACACACAGGAATCACACACCCTGAGAGTCTTCGAAACACCTGTGGGTGTGGCACTGGGGACAGGGATAGCAGTAAACATGGGGAGGGAAGTGTGGGACTTGATGATCCTAAAGGGCTTTTCCAGCCTTGGTGATTCCATGATTCCACGTACAGGGGGTGGCACAGCCCCAGGTGCAGCCTGGACTCAGATCCCAAGCTCTGTCATCCTGGGCACTGCTGGTGAACCCCTTTGGAAGTGCTCTCATTATTCCCAGCAATACCCCTGATTTATTTCCATTTTTAGACTGAAAAGCTGTGAGCTGATACAGATTCTGCTAACATGTTATTTGCTCACAATTACCTGGCTTTATTAATAGAAGGGCATTATCCTCCAAGCTTTTATTACAAACTAAATCAGTCATTTGAATCTTGTTTCCTACATTGCTGCTTCTATTGACTTTATCATTATAGACCCTGGGTGCCTGTCCTTTATGTCTTTTCTGAAAAGCAATGACAGAATATAATCTGCATAGTTTTAGGGGCTGTTTACAAATAAACACAACAGACTAAAAATCTGGAGGGGGAAAAATGCCTACTAGAGAAAACCAAAGGAAGGAGAAGAGGAAAATAATATGTGTATGGATTGAGTGCTATTAAACAACAAATCTTCTTATTTTCTTTTTTTTTTTTTTTTTTTTTTTTTCTTTTTTTTTTTTTTGTCACCTTGTCTTTTTAACCTGTGGGTTTTATATAATTGAGGATACAGGGATTTTCACCCCTTAGTTGGGGAATTAGGGATGAATTACCAGAAGATGAAAATAACTGACGAAATCTGTAGAGGAAGAAAATAGGACTCTTAATATTGAGGACAGAGAATTAATTTTGCTTGAAAGAACATAAATTCAAGACTTTGATCTACTCTGTGTGAGTGCAGCGACAAAGCAAACAGAACCTCTTC
Organism: Sitta carolinensis; assembly: GCA_032173965.1. Classification (NCBI taxonomy): domain Eukaryota; kingdom Metazoa; phylum Chordata; class Aves; order Passeriformes; family Sittidae; genus Sitta; species Sitta carolinensis. The sequence continues at coordinate 5,220,763 of CM063289.1, forward strand.
AGCATTTCTATGCCACTTTCTGAAATTCATTGGCTGGCTAACAAGCAAAATCTTTAAATAAACTAATAAACATGTTCTATTGCAAAAATAGAAATAATTGAATATAAAAGAGGGAAGAAGACACATAGTATACAGAAGAAAAAACCCACAACATTTTCAAGATGATTTCAGTTCCTCTGAATGAGAGATGAGCAGACATAAAAAAAAGAAATAAGCAGTAAGAAACAGCAAATATGTTCCATGAAATGTTACCATGAAACCCATGAGGGTAGCAGCCACATATTGTGGGAGGCTGGGAAATTGTATTTGCAATTCTAAATGAACAAAATGCATATGAAGCAATATACAGGCCTTTTCTTTTCATCATGTTAGGAATTGTGAGATGAAATGAAGGCAAAATAACCATAATTTTATAAAGATTGGAATAAAAACCTGAAAAAATAAGAGGGGAAAAAGTGTTGCTGGAAGAAAGATGGCATTGGATCACAAAAAGCACTTAACAGTAAGAAAGAAAGGTAAAATGCTTATGAAATGCAGAGAAAAAAGAGAACAAAATCTTAAAGTTTCTTTGCTCTTTGACTAACATGTCCACATCTGCCAATTTAAAGAATTTGTGCCTTGGATAATTAGGTGAAAGGAAATACAATTTTTTACTGAGTTTTCAAAGTGTGGGAAAGGTGCTTGGTTCACTTCATGATTGTGGACATGTCATTTTTTACAGCTCTTTCAACATCTGGACAGTGGGGTGAGAAGGGACCACAACTCTAATGCCAGTAGATCTTGGCTAATTCTTGAACACCTGATAATTTTGTCAGCTTTCAATCCAAGGTGTCTTTTTATCTGCTAGCATGTGGTAAATTTATTTATAATGATGCGGTTATTTATAATAAAGAATAGATTATTTATAATAACGTGGGAGACCCTGGCAGAGGCTTTCCTGGAGCCGAGGTAACCAACACCCACTGCTCTCCTCACCCCTCCCTTGGGGAAGGCAGAGTCTGGTCACCCTAGGAAAACTCACCCCTATCACCAGAATTGTGTAATTTGCCATTTTGCCATTAGAATTTTAGTGGGAACATTCACAAACCTGAAATAGCCCGGTCACATGAAAATTACATGAACAGCTAAAAGTCAGAAGGCATATTTTCTAAAATCAAGGTAAAACAATCCAGGTATAAAATATCTCTAACTCTTACATTATGGACCATCCTTGAGGTCATGTTTCAACAGCTGATCAATCAAGATGCAGAATTTCAGATTTTGTGCTCTCATTTCATAGTCTCTAAGGTGAGTCCTGCCTTGTCTTTAGGGCGAGTCCTTCATGAATGAAGGAAAATGAAGTCCTGTAAAAACAACTGATTCAAGCCATTAAACTGAACTTCTGGCATTAATTTTTATCAAAATATTGAAATTGTTATCTTTTCTTTTTTTTGTTCATGCAGGCCCACAGTAAAATATGATTTTTGTCTGTTTTGACATGATGGTGGGGAACAAAGAGACCAGGATGTGCCTGGCACCAGTGGAATTTACAGGGCAGAGCTGAGATAAGGTTGTCTCCTCAAAATGAAATGTACAGATTACATTGCAATGCTTCACTGCATCTGCAGATAAGAGAGTTCATTTTGCTTCCTCCTCTCCCATGGTAATGGCCATTTTTCACCTTCACCAAAGGCCAGTCTAGCCATAATACAACATTTTGGAAACAGACTGGCTGGAGGATTTTGAGTTACTACTTAGCAATGTGGTGTAAATCCAAAAACCTGAAGTATTAATGTCCATGCTTGAAGAAAGTCTTCTACAGCTCCTGGAAAGAAACAGATTTATTTAATAACTCTTGGATCAACATTACTTCCATTCCAGTCTACTTTCATTTAGCTGCAATTTTCATTCAATGTTTTACCTACCATGTTAAGACAATTACAGCTCAGAAACAGCTTTTGTACAGTTTGCTTTATGTCTTTTTGGGGGTGGGGAAAAAGAATGAGACAGAAGTCATGTTGTCATAATATTGATTATCAAAGCCTGGCAAATACACTTCATGTTTTGAGACACAATGGAAAACTCAGAGGATAATCCACAAATATTTATTGTTCAACAAATGCACCTTCTTTTGCTTGCATGATTCTATTCAATCTGCTAAAAATGCTGAATATCCAAGGGCTAAAATGAACTGAGGTTCATGATAGTGATATTGCTCCTTTTTTGTTTTCTGTTCTAGTGCTGAAATAGATACACAAAACACTTTAAACATTTTCAAGTTAACCTCCAAGAAGATGTAAACATCACAAATTTATACAGCAGAATTTATATTAAAATTACTTTTATCTTGAAAAAGCTACCAGAGACCTATATATTTCAAAATACAGAATTAGAAGGGAGAAATTTCAAAATAAAAGTATTAATAATAATAATTAAAAAGCAGCACTCAAGAGACAGACTAAGACAGAAAAGAAAATAAAACAGGCAATAGTGACTTTTCTAATCAAATACAAAATACAATGCTTCCTAGAAATATGAAAAAAAGTCTCTTCAAAGGTGTTTTCATAAATTGATGTTAAGCTGAGACATGACCTTGAATTCAAGCCTTCATTGGAGGAAAGGTCACTTGAAGAGCTCCTTGGGCACCCAGAGATCCTCGTGGCCACAGTGAGTCACCACGCTGCTGCCCTGGTTCCAAAGAGGGGTCACACACTGCCTGAACCACAGCAGAAAAGAAACTGGTATTGCTGCAGAAAAGGGATCTTAATTGAAAAGAATAAAGAGGAGCCACAAGACCATTTGGAAGCACTGTGTTTCTGTTCCTTTGTTTCACAACCCAGCCAGGAAAGCAAGAAGGCACCAGCAGAACAACACATGCTGTTTGAACCCAATAACTGAAATGTCCATGCCTTTACTGAGTTAATAGTACTAATTCCTAAAACTTCACTTGATTAAATTCGTGTTTCAACAGCCATGGGTGTTTCAGGTCCACTGATACAATATTTGTTCCTGAGCTGTTCTTTTGCTAACTTGACCTTTTCAAATCTGGAACATTTTGGCTCAGTTTTCATTTATAGTGGAGGCTACATCACTGTGTGATATTTCAATTGAATATGACAGTTTTACTATGTTTCCTTCTGTCTAGGAGTAGAGTTTATGGACACAGTACTAATAAAAATTGTATAATAAAACAAAAACAAAACCGGGCAGCTTTGGCAGTGAGATGTAGTAAATTGCTTAAGAAAGATACTCTAAAAGACAAAACTGAACATATTAAGAAATTCTGTATTATATACTTCTAGTGCTGCTATATTATTATTTTTTATTATCCCATACATATTCATAGCTGGAGTGTCTTGAAGCAGTTCCTGTTGCCACAAGTTGCAGTCTATTGTAAAAATAGTGTGAAATCCAACTACAGTGCTAACTGTGGGGTTCAGCAGCCGAGTCAAAGGACACATCATTAAACAGAGCATTCAGAGAGCAAATTTCTTGTCTCTTATTCCAGGAATACAATAATGGAATCATAAAATGGCCTGGGTTAGCAAGGACGAAGCTAGCTCATTTAGTTCTAACCTCATTCCAGCCATGGGCAGGGACACCTCCCACTGTCCCAGGCTGCTCCAAGCCCTGTCCAGTCTGGCCTTGGACACTGCCAGGGATCCAGGGGCAGCCACAGCTGCTCTGAGCACCCTGTGCCAGGTCACCACCACCCTCAATATCCCATCCAATCCTGCCCTCTGTCAGTGGGGAGCCATTCCCTGTATCCTGCCCCTCCATCCCTTGGAAACAGTCTCTCTCCATCTTTCCTATCAGCTCCTTCAGGCTCTGCAATGTCACAGTGAGGTCACCCCAAAGCTCCTCCTCTCCAGGTGAACAATCCCAGCTCTCCCAGCCTTTCCTCCCAGCAGAGCTGCTCCATCCCTCTGCCCATCCTGGTGCCTCCTCTGGACTCTCCAGCAGCTCCAGGTCCCTCCTGTGCTGGAACCCAGGGCTGGGGCAGCTCTGCAGGTGGGGCTCACCTGATCTCCCACCTGGAGCAGCTGAGAAGGAGCTGCAGGTTGAAAAGAGAATTCTTTACCAGCAGACCAGATGTCCAGCAAAAAGGACCAGCTGAGCTCAAGTGCTTCTATAAGGAGCTCATAATCTGTGGGATGGAATGGATTCCTGAGGCTGCAGGATGGTGATCTTGGAACTGAAATACCTCTGTCCTCTGATTCTTTACAGCTCCCTAACACTGTCTGCTCCACTTTTGTCTATTAAAGAGAAAGGCTGACTGAAGAAAGAATTTGTGCTAGCTTACATAGATTCTCAGTTTTATAATGGATCATTCTTACACTCCAGACACGTTTTTTCTTGGAATTTTCCCTAATTCTGGACCAGTTTACACAGGCAGAGGGAGTTTCCCTCCTCTTCACAGCCACCGAGAAAATGCCTTCAAATTATTAAATTATTGCTGGAAGGTTCACTTTGGCTAGATAAACAATCACAAATAATTTTTCTCTTGTTTGTGCAGATAAATATCTGAATGACATTTACAGGAAGAAACTTTGTGTCTCAGAAAAGTTAATAAAGAAGATGATTATTCCTAAGATATTTATACAATTTTCCAAGACAATCATTCTGCATGAGAGAAAAAAAATTATAAACTTAAAAGTTTATAATGCTAATTTGAATAATATGTAAAGTAGTGAAAATTACATCTTAGATCTCTATATGTATAGAAAAGAATTATAGCATTAATCTAATTTGTACTTGTAAGATCATTTTCAGTAAAATGATTTCAGAATTAGATGGCAATAACCTGGAGCTGTTAGTTGTTAGTGAGTGACTTTTTATTAGAGAATAAGAGGCTTTCTTAAATAATAGCTAAGAACAAAGAAACTCTTCAGTCTATTCTGTTTCTATTTTATGTTTTATGTATTTCTCTACAAAAATCTCAATATAATGGACAGTAAAAGATTAAATGAAATTTTTAAGTGAGCCATGTTTGATGAAACATCCTAATATTAGAAATGGGAAGGGTTCAGCTCAGCCATTGCTACACCAATTCCATAATTACACATTACGGCAAATATTTAGTGTTTTCTCCAATCTAAACCTACTTTTTTTAGATTTTTTATTTATTCTATGTGCTGCCCGTTATCTTTCACCAAATATATGAAACAGAAGTAAATTATTTGAAGAAAATGTGTTTTCATTGAATTGCAATTAAATCAAGAATAGCTGAGTCATTTTTGTTCTCTCTGCTAAGGAGATCATCAATTTTTTGTTGGCAGAAAGTGATTTTATACATTTTTTTAATATTTTGATATTTTAAACTACCACAAACTTTGATCAGCCATATTCTCCAGGACAAGTATTCTTTGGAAACGGAGAAAGGGACTTAGGGAATGCCTGAGAAACCGCCATGTGCTCCTGGGATCCCAGGATATGACATCCTGTGCTAAAGCAGTTTGCATTGTCAGGAAAAGACATATCCTAAAAGGAGATGAAGGATGAAAATAAAATTAAAAAAACAAATACAAAAAATATTTCTTTATACAATTCTTTCCTTGAGCAGAACTTTTTCCCATCCTTTTGACACTAAGGATCTTTAAAAACATAAGAATATAAGGATGGGTTAAAATCAGCAAACTGGGTTGCCATGAGGGAAATCAGGCACTGGAAACCAAAACTGAAGTAATAAACTTAAAATCAAAAATACAATTTATATAAATATGAGATGGCATGAATTGATCCAGGCCTGAATGTAATGGAAAAAGCAAGATCAGTAGGAATTGTCAGAATATCGTTTTTTTATGTTTGCCATTTCCATATTTAAGTTTCAGATGCACTTGTTAAGAATGAAAGCTTTTTTCCAGCATCAGAATTGTCAAACTCCAGCTGTAGCAAATCAGATATTGCAGTTTTGTGTTTCAGAGCAACACCTTTCTGCTTTGGGAAAGGCACGCTGACAAAGGTCACCACAGAAGAAAAAGGTCTTGGAAGTGTTGCTTGTCCCTAAGAAATGCTCCAGTGCAGTGAAACGTGGTGGTGTTTGCAAAGCCTTGCTGACAAATCCTCGCCAGTGGCTACTGTAAAATCCATTATTCATTCTTCCCTCGAGCAACTGATACAGGTTGTCATTACCCAGCTCTCTTCGAGGTTTATGCTGGAATTGTTTGTGTCAAGACATTTCAATTAAGGGAACAAAGACCAGGTCAGTCTCTCTCTGAACAATGGATTTTACATGACAATGGCACATCGCATCTTTCAGCCTGGAGAGTCTTCCCTGTGCAATTTAGGTTGAAGTCTAAACTGAGCATCTATTGACATCCACAGGCTTGATTCATCAGTGATAAAGAACCACGGGCATGATGGATTCAGGGGGGACCCACTGGCTCTCAGAATTCCAGCTCAGAGGGGAGTCTGGACATGCCTGGATCGAATCCTAGTCTCAGGTTTGGGCAGTATCTTATGTCCAAAGGGCTGTATAGGTGCTCTAAATGACTTTGTGCCGCAGGAATAAGGGTGGCAAATCAAATATATTTATAGAAATAAAATAAATTATTTATTTAAATTGATGAAGATAATGATAACTATTACACCAAAAGATCTTTATAGAATTATTTACTATACAGTACAGGCAGCTCTAACTGCTAGTACAGTTCACTATTTATTGGAGCAATGACATTAAAGCTATAAAAACAGTTTTCAGTGGAGATTGATGTTGTTCACCTATGCCAGTGACCAAATCTCTTTTTTCACCCTCAAAGAATAACCTTGAGAGTCCTTCCACTCCAGGGAGGAAGATCTCCTAGAAGGGAGATGCTAGAGGATCCTCCCTTTAAAAAGTGGGATAAAGTGGGATTTTATGGCATAAAGAGGTATTTTATGGCACAAAGTGACTGATGTCAGATGTGCCCAGGCTGGGTTAGATCAGTTGTCAGCACTGGCACCTGTTGGTTCCTCTGTCAGGATCTCAAGAAATATTTGTCTTGCCCATAATGTTGAATTTTGGGATGAATGAGTCAGGCAGGTCTCAGCATCGTTCAACCCCTAACTCAGCCTTCCCACCCACCCATGGTAACTTTTGCAAATGGGGATTATTCAAGCTGTTTCCATCCCCACTTAGGCAGAGCATCCTGCTAAAGCAGCTGTTAAATATGTAAATCTTTGACAGTTCAAATTTTCCTTTAATCTGCCGAAGGGAACATTAACAGCATCTTGAGCAGGGTGGTGGAAGAAATGAGGACATCATTCCAATTCCAAGGCAGAAAAAGAGAGAAGGATTTCATGCAATAGTTGCCGTATCAATGGCAGGGCAGGAGATGGTCTCACTGTTCTTACTACTCATTTCTTGAATTTCCCTGGGAGCATTTCTTTTCATGGCATAATAACGGAGTAGTAACCCCTCCCAAGGAGAACAGGATTTTGGTTGCCAAGTGTTGGGAGCCAAGGCATAATTTAAAAGCTTTACCAACAGCAGCACAGAACACATCTCCTGTATTGACAGCTTTTATATTTTTTAGGATGATTTTGTAACACTTCCAGAGTGGTGTTCACTCCCAGGCCAGTAGTGCACTCACCATCCCTGGAATTGTTTAAAAAAGGTGCAGATGTGGCACCTGGGGCAAGCTTGGTTCAGTGGTGACCACGGTGGTGGTACTGGTTGAAAGTTGGACTTGATGATCTTGAAGGTCTTTTCCAACCTTAATCTTTCTATGATCCTATAATCTGTGACTTCAGAAGTTTTTCACCTACTTATCAATCAACTTAATCTAAATCACAAACCACAGCTCTGACATCGTAGTTGGTTAGTTGGTTTAGGCCACAGAAATAAAATAATCCTACATTTCATACATCTGTTGCAATACTTTGCATGCAGTTTGCAGTCTGTGGAAGAGTGTACTTGCTCTGTAAGTCTTATGAAATACAAGGTTGCACTGCTTGAGGACATAAATCCTGGTGAAAATTCAAGTACTTTCATCTTCAGAGTGAAAAGCACTGGTCTATGGCTGATGAAAATGTCAACAGGTATATAATCTGAAAAAATTAAAGCCATTTTCAACTCTCTAGTCCTGGTCTTTCCAAGTTTTTTCCCCAGGGTCATGTCTAGAATGTGTATTCTTGTGGTCTGCTGCTTGCAAATATGCAATCATAATTCCTAGGCAAAGGGAAAAAAACCTTTTCTGAAGTGATGAATATTTTAGCAACTACAACAAGGAGACGAATAAGTTATTCACATAAGAATAAACAAAGAGCAGCCCAAAAGCCCAGATCAGTGTGAGCAATTTAGTTTGAGGAATAATTGTTTATTGGACAGCACAATGTAAAAGCCACAGGCTGGTAAATGCTCACACTGGCACAACTTCCTTGTCTGTCCCATATTCTGTTTTCCCAGCCCTGTTAGAGAATAATTGGGACTAACTATTTTTCTGAAGTCTAAAATACTTCACCTTGCAAAGTGCCACGATGGAGGCTGCCCTTCCTGGCCTTGCAGGAATGAGATTTTTCATTCCACTCATGAAGTGCAATCTCGTTGAAACCAATTTAATACATTCATTTCAATCACACCATATTTTTATGCAAGATACAGTGCAGTTACTTAGTGGAAGGGCTGTATTTTTTAAAAAAATTAAACTCACAGAACTGGAATTATATTAATATGGTACTTACCTTTTCTATTTTTGATGAGATATTTTAATTTTTGAAATATCTCTGAGAATCAAGGTTACATTTCCAAGATTCAATTATATTATATTTACTCCTAGTAAAATAATTCCTTCCAGGTCAAAAATTATAGATGCTATTCTCAAATTTCTACCTGCACATTAGAGAGCTGAGGGCAAAGTTTTCACTGCTTACACAATTTTGTATGGTGCCAAAAAGAGGCAAAAGAAGAAAAGTAATTTAAAACTTAGTAATGAAGAGATAATCTCCATCCTCCCTGTGTTCTACTTATTCTTAAATTATGGCAACAGAACATTCATTTGATCAGAAGTGTGAATGGAATTATTGGAATTAATGCAATACAAAAACCTAAAAAAGCAAGAAGGAAGAGAAGCAAGGAAATAAAGGCAGTGCCAGCCTTGGAACTGAGCTGAAAACTTTCACAAGAATTAAATATATTGTGATTCTGGTGACAAAATTCTGCCAATTTCCTGTTCTGATAGAAATTTTTGTCCAAAGTCAGATGAACCTTTAATTAAATTGTTGTGCATTCATTGATTCTGTTTCTTGACATGCAAAAAATAGGTTGATGCTAAATTTAAACCAAATCAAGAAATTATTAACTAAGTGCATCTTCCTTTGATATTACAAAAGTTCATTGGACAAAAACTTTTATCAGAAGTGGCAGATTTATGTCACCAAAACCACAACTGGTCTATTTTGATAAAAAGACCTAATGAAGTTCATGTGACTCTAACTGGGCCAAACAAAAGTATCTGAAGTGGGAATCTGGAGCAGAGTTTGATCTTCTTTCTCTAGATCTGTACCTAGATGTCCCTGGAATTGCAGTATTCTGTCCTAAAATCAGTTATATCCTGCAGCTTACCCAAAAAGCATCATGATTTAGTACATTTCACTTTGCAATGAGCACAGAAGAGATATAACTTCGATTTTCTATGAAAGAAAAGATAATGGAGAAAGGACCTTATTTTTTATAAAAGGCCTCTTTTCCTTGCCAAATACCATCAAAGTGGGAGCTATCCCTGGCCCCTTCATCCTTATGTGCTCCTGTACCACGCTGAGTGGTGTCACATTTATTAGGAGTGTTATTAGGAAGTCTTCCTCCAATGTGTCACCTCTGTCACATCCGTCTTTCACTGCCTTGCTGGCTGTCATCTGCTCTTTTAAGTATCAGCTCATGAGGCAGCTCTTTCCACAGGCTGATTTTCACAGCAGAGCGAGCAATGTAAAACCTGATTTATTTTAAATAAAATACATTTTAATTGATTTCATATTTTTTTTATTTCTCTCATTCATTTAAATTGTGTCTCAGGCAACCACAGGGTTACACATATGTGTATAGAAATGCAGCAGCTAAACAGATGTGATGTCATGATGTGTGAAGGGACCTAAATCAGCAGGTGAGGACACATTTCAGAATTTAGTGCAAGAAAAAAGGCTGTAGCAGGAAGCTGAGGAAGAGAAGGTACAAGGAGTGTAGTAAGTGTTGCCTGAAATTATTTTACATTATTTTCTCGCCTTTTTTCTTGCAGACAAGGTAGTATAATAAAGTATTAAAACAATATTGTTCTCTTTCTTGAGACTCCCTTGTTTAGAGTTGATCATTATTACTGCTCTATTCTCCTGACATGTCATAAATCTTGTTCGGTGCTTACTGCACAACAATGCCATGTAGAGCTGGAGAGAGTCAGTCTGAGCTCAGTGGACACTTTTCAGCTGTATTTACCTGTTTACTGGTTTGATTACCAACACTCGTTTCAGCTGGAAACTAAATCACGGAATCACAGAATATCCTGAGCTGGAAGGGACCCCCAAGGATCATGGAATCCAGCCCCTGTCCCTGCCCAGACACCCCAGCAATCCCACCCTGTGCATCCCTGGCAGCATTGTCCAGACACTCCTGGAGCTCTGGCAGCCTTGGGGCAGTGCCCATTCCCTGGGCAGCCTGGACAGTGCCCACCACCCTCTGGGGAAGAACCTTTCCCTGAGCTCCAGCCTGACCCTTCCTGGCACAGCTCCAGCCATTCCATGGGTGCTGTCCCTGTCCCAGAGGGCAGAGCTGCCCCTCTGCTGCCCATTAGCCCCCACTGAGGTCTGACCTCAGTCTCCTCTTCTCCAGCTGAGCAAGCCAGGCTCCCTCAGCCTCTCCTCAGGTGGACAGAACCTTTTTAATCCTATGCTCTTTCTATACTGCATCACTCTTGAAGGTCTTAATTCATAGATACTCGATGCTTGCTAAAAAAAAGCGGGCACCAAGTTACCAACATCCTTTAAAACTCTCACAGACCATTATTTGTACTCACATGTACCTAAATATCTTTGAAAGTCTGTCATCTGTATAACCTGATGATAACATTTCCCTTTAAAGGTTTAGTAGAAAATGTCTCCTCTTAACAATGTGTGCAGCACCACTTGTCCTGTTGGTGCTCTCCTGTAGCAGACCATAAATCACTGCAGAATTACTGACAGGCTGCACCACCAACATGCTGTACCTTACTCTGGGACCTAATTATATCACCATCTGATGGCAACATCTCTGAAAGAGCTTTCTCAGCATTTTCAGTACACAGCTCTCTGGGTTTTTTTTCCAAGGCAGATAAAAACTTCATAATCACTAATATCAGTAATTCCAAAATTGTATCTGCTCAAACAGACACAAAAGTTGCCAGTCGGAATTTGATTTCACTTGTCTATGATAAGTTCTAGTTTTCTTTGTTTTTTTTTCCAGCTGGGGTTGAGAATCACACAGCAGCTTATGTGTGTTTTGAAAGGTTTCTATTAAAAAAACTGTTCAGTATTTCTCACTTATTTCTAATTATAGGTGAGGTAAACATTTGCTGAATAATGAAGTGTTAAATATATTCAGAGTGCATACAAAAGTGCTCGAGGGTAGGAAAGAAAAAGTTATCAGAAATAATTACCTGCTAGCTCTGCCTCCTGGGATCATCCTAAGTGAAATGGCACCATGATTTCTGAGAGAAATTTGAGAGAGTTGTGAGAAATCCAGGAGTCTCTGCAGCAATGTGTATTGATAGAGTTCATATTCTCCCATGTTTGCACATCAAGCCATTATTCATTTTGGATTTCTCTCCGGTAATATTTTTCTTCCATATTGAAGAATTTATATTAATATAATACATACTGTAGGTGGCTTTAGTTCTAGAAATTAGTATTTTAATTTTAATTGTGTTTTAAAACTTCAGTATTTCCATGATGGTTCATTTTTTTCCTAAGTGAGGCAGTTGCTACAGAAGAGACAATGGATTAAATCAGGTAGCAGGGATTACTTTATTGCTAAAATATCAAACTAATCAACGAGACTCATGATTTGACAGGTGGAAACAGTACTGATGGTGGTGAATAATAATTGCTACGTGGTGATAGTCCAGGGAAAGTGTCACTTATGGCATCAGGAGTAATAAAAGGAATCATATGTTGGACATTTTGCTGCCATTTCATTCTGCAGCACCAAAGTCAATGAAAAGCATTGATACAGTTAGCTGTTGGCTCAGGATATTCTCCATCTGGAGCACTCTGGCTAACACTGTTTTATACCTGGGACACACTCCAAATTCAATTTAGCCAGAAAGACTTCTCAGCACATTTAGAACTGCCTCTTCCACCTTCCTCGATGAATTTGCCTCATATGCAGCTTTGCACAGTTTTTCTTTCTGTATATTTTGGACTATCAATATATTTCCTTTCCTCAAAATTGTCACACCATAGTAATGAAAATATTTCTGATTTTTTTGGTATCGTACCAATTCCTTTGAGAACTCTGCTTCTGCTGCTCTTTGTCTCCGTAAAATCTTCCCAAGTTTTAATGGTGTAGCTGCCTTTCATGGTCCTGTGCTCACCATCCATAAATTGGCAAAAATTAAAGGCTTGAGTGCCCAGTATTTTGAGAACCAGCATTGAAGCGGCTCAGTGCCTGTCCCTTGATGTGCAGGATGCCAAAATTTCCCAGATTTCCTCCAAATGTGGTGTGAGACAGCTCATCTGCCCAGGGCCAGGCAGGAGCAGCCTCAGTGGTGGTGGCAGGTCTCAGGTTCCTCCTCTCCTGGCCCCTGTTTCCCTTGCTGTGCCCTCCTGAGGAGGCTGGAGGATAATTTTCCAGGGGCACCACAAGCAAACCGTGGGCATGAGAGCCATAATCACTGCACTTTGTGCAGAGAGGTAGAACAGGCTGGGATTCACTGCCTGCTGTGTGTAACACCCAGTCCAGAACTCAGACACTCCTCTTCACTCCACTGTGTGTAAATATCATTATAATTCCTAAACTCTAGAACTAACCTCCTTCCCACACTCACAAAGGACAGTTAATAACATGGTTTTACCTACCCCTGGCATCACCGAGATGCTTCTTCTGGGGTGAGTGCTCAGTCTCTACAATATGTAGTTTTTCTTTCCTGGTGATATTTCTAATCCACTCAAAGGGACACCCAAATTCAATTTCCCACTTCAATTTTACCACAAAGCCAATGAAATCCACCCACAAGACCTATAGGTACCCTTTTCCCTCTCTCCAGGAGACAGCAGAGCTGATCTGCATCTATCATATTGAGTGGGTCAAGGACCAAAACTAAACCCAAGCCCCATAATATTTTAAAATTAATCTTATGATAAAGGACACGAGACTTGCCTGCACAATTATGTGAGCAGCTCTTGTGTCCTCTTGATGCATATGGAATAACTTCCTTTCTCAAACATTAACTGCACGAATGCAAAATATCACAGAATCATAAAATCACAGAGTCATGCAATGTTTGGTTTGGAAGGAACCTTGAAGATCAAGACTTTTTAGAGTAAAACTGTGAGCCAGGCTCTCCCTTGACTTTCCTTTTGCACTCTGAAGAATGTCTATACTTCTGTTCCTGCTTTTGTTTATTGGCCCAGCTTTTTCCTCAGGGTAGTCTGGTAGGCAAAAGATAAAGGAAAAATTTCCCCCCTTTAATGTGTTTTTTCCATAAAGATGTGGCACCAAAGATCCCAGTTCTGCTCATATAGCTGTAAATTGGCAGCACTCTGATTAATCAACATTTTGTTCTGACTTCATGCTGCAGCTTTCCAAAGCAGAATTCAGGAAGAGGACTTACTTTTGAAAATAATATTTTGTTTGATATTTCTTTTCAAATGACTAGTTGTGCCACTTTGTGATATGTGGGCACAGTGGTATTTGGTCAAAGGTTGGACTTGATGATCCCTGAGGTCTTTCCAACATTTATGATTTTATGCTTCAATGATTTTAACTTATATTGGTTTTACAGGTATTATTTTTCCTTTCTTTTGCACATACATTCACACAGAGGCAAAATATTAACTGGACAATGCCGCTGTCTTAGGGAAATTGATTTTTGAAAGGCCAAATGAAATTAGCCAGGATTTTTCATATGATAATGTGAGGAAAGGTAAAACAGCTTTTCAAACAGAATGAAACCTTGACAAAGATTTCAACAACACAGATCTGGCCAGGCCTCCTACAGTTTTTCTCTGTGGCAGTAATCTGCCTCATGGGGAGGTCTGTAAAACTTTGGCAACACATTGAGAGCCCAGATGAATCTAAATCATGATAAATCACGAGGGATCTCATTGCAAGGTTTATTACAGTTGGCCCAAACCTGGCCCAGCAACTGAAAAGTCAAATTGTCCTTCTGTGTCTCAGGGGGAAAAAAGTCCAACAAAACTCATAAAGAGTAACTGCACAGAGCAGTATCATATTCTGTTTTCAGAATAATTTTGGGCTTCATAAAAATCATACTTTTTTTTTCCTCAGAAAATTTCTGTTGCGCAAAGGGGTGAAGTTATAAGATGAAAGCAAGCAGCTTATGATTGGACTTCATGTTACAGAAATCAGGTACAGGATGCCAAAGAAAATTATTCCTAAATTGAATTCAGCTCATGGGAAGGAGTAGTAGATCTTAGGAAATATAGTTCCTAAATCTTCTGTTTCAGAGTTGTGATTCAGTTTTACCAGTTTGCTAAAGCAAGGACCATAAACACGAGCTCTCATTTCACCCCTCAACCGCTCCACATATGGCACCTCCAGGACCCTTCCCCAACCTCGTGTCTCTTCTTCAGACACTCTCTAACACCTGTAGATTGTTCTGGTACTGTGGCACCCAAAATTATGCACAATATTCCAGGTGAGGCAGAGCAGGACAACCCCCTCCTGGCACAGCTGGCAATGCTGGGCCTGGTGCCCCCCAGGATGCATGTGAACATCAGCAAAAAGCCAAATCAAGCTTCACAACCTATACTCTCTACATATTTCAAAAACATCACCTTCATGATGCTTTGTGGATAGGAACAGCCCAATATTGTCCATTTGGTGTTCACACAAAATCAATATTTAAGATGAGCCCAGACTTCCACGGGATGAGCACTGCCCAGATGAAGCCAGGTTTTCCAGAGAAACCAGATTCTCCTTTAGGCACCTGGGTAGGGCCCAGCCTTGCAGCAGTGCTCAGCTCTCAGCAGCAGCCACTGCAATCCCATTAGGCAAATGTTCAAGGAGCTCTATAACCAGTCATTGGAGCATGCAGAACGAGACCACAGCCCCTTGAAATCAGGAGGGATCTTGCCACTCACTACAAACAAATCAATGCCACAGAGAGATTGCATCCCTTTACCTGATTGTGGATGCTGAGATGAATAATTTTGGCTTTGGTGCTTTTATCTGAAGATCTCTCAATAGTTTTAAGAATTATTTTCATTTTTGTAGAGCACACTGAGCCCTCTGCAGGAGAGCACTTCTCCCTGGCATGGAGAAGTGCAGAGCCATCCCCAAGATAAACAATCCCCCTCAAGCTCACCCGAGTAAACAACACCCAGCAGTCCTTGCTTCTTTATGTAAATAAACCAGTATCCACCCCCTGCCATTCCCCATAAAACCCCTGCCCAGCCTCTGATGGGGGAGATCCTGTCCCCTGTGCCCTTCACAGAGCTGCTGAACATTAAAAGGCTGTTCCTGTGGAATATTGCTACAGCAGTCCCCACTCTCTCCTGCCTCGGCCATGGGGATTCCACAGGCAGAGCTGAAATCACAGAGCTGGAATCTCTACTAGAGCTGATATCACTTGCTGGAATCGCTCCACCAGCCAAGGAAGCAGCCACTGCCCCTAGAAGGTGTTCTCTCTGAGACACATCTCTCTGGGGAGGGTACAGCTTTTCACCCAGCTCCCTTTGGCTGTGATACATTATGATTGTTCATACTAGGAAAGGAGATAAAAATCTGTAATAATCCTTAAGTATATGAGGTGTAAAATCAACAAAGTTCTGTGCAATTGCGGCACAGCTTTATAAAATGGATTTAAAATCTGCCCTATAGGATGGTTAGGATTCCTATAAGAATCATCTCTAGGGAGGTGATTCTTCCCCTCTCCTCTGCTCTTGTGAGACCCTCCCAGAACATTGCGTCCACGTCTCGGGTCCCAAACACAAGAAAGATTTTGATCTGCTGGAAAAAGTCATGTGAAAGCTACAATGATTCTCTGAGGGCTGGAGCCCCTCTGCTCTGGAGCCAGGCTGGGAGAGCTGGGGGTATTCACCTGGAGAAGAGAAGGCTCCCAGGAGACCTCAGAGCCCCTACCAGTGCCTAAAGGGGCTCCAGGAGAGCTGGAGAGGGATTTGGGACACAGCCCTGGGGTGACAGCACACAGGGAATGGCTTCCCACTGCCCGAGGGCAGGGTTATTGGGAAGGAATCCTTCCCTGTGAGGGTGGTGGGGCCCTGGCACAGGGTACCCAGAGCAGCTGTGGCTGCCCCTGGATCCCTGGAAGTGTCCAAGACCAGGTTGGATGGGGCTTGGAGCAACCTGGGCTGGTGGAAGGAGTCCCTGCCCATGGCCGGGGGCCTTTAAGGTCCCTTCCAACCCAAACCTCCCTATGATTCTGCAATTCCACAGCACATCCGATTTTCTTTTCTTGCATCACGCCTTTAAAGAGTTCTCCTCAGCCTTGAACCTGATTAACAAGTCAGCCTCCCCACCCTTTGCCAATGTATTCAGTGAAGAAATAATCATTTAATGTGCTAGACACCCGGATCCTTATGGAAAGCTGTTCTGTGGGCACGCAGCAGGGATGGATCCAAGCCAGCAGCCACGTCTCGTTCTGAGACTGATTTTAGCCGCTCCAGCACGGGCTACTTCGGCCCCATTCCTACAACTCCACTTAAATCTTCCACTGGGGTTACTTTAAATAAGGGACATATTTCAGGTAAAGGCAGCCCTGCTGCCCCACCACAGCAGAAGTCAATTGGCTGTCACAACTGGAAGAGCTCACAAAGCCAGAGCAGCACGTCCCACAGCCCACGGAATGGCTTACAGCAGGACACAGCTTCAGCTTCCTCAGTAAATCACAGGGAATTTTCCTCTTCCTGCCAGACCCAATTTGTGAATGAAAAGCATTCCTACAATTCTTTAAGTGTACCAGAACTTTAGGGCCTGAGTTCCATTATTTCATTAAGCAGTGTGTCATTAATTACCCCCGGCACATTTCTCCCGGGTACAGGAGCTGTGGAAGACAGGCGGAAGGCAATAAATTCAGAATCTGGGATTAATGAATGCAAATGATAGCCTGGGTTAGGTTTTTTCCAGTGTTGGAATGTACACAAAGCCACTACACTGCCTGATGCTGAGAAACACCGCATTAACAATTTACATTCATTTGCATCTCACCACAAACCCTCTGTTAACAAGCAAGGTCAAAAGAGTTCCCTGGGGAATGAGTCCAGGACAAGAATGCCTCTCCCCATGTTGATGGCAAACCATGGATCCCTCATACTACATCACCACTGCATGTAAAGTGAGTTTAAAACACAAGCAGCGTAGTTAAGACATCATTTTCTAGTCCCATAAATTATAAATATTGTGTAGCATGTTGAAATCAGTATTTACACTTAAAATGCCCACAAATATGTAAGGAAGAGGTGTCAGGAATTACACAGCATTAAGAAATTACTTTCACTTGAAGGAGAAGATGGTTGTGAAAATCCCACCAGATGGAAATCATTATTCAATTATATATGTAAAACTTCTACTGGTTATTGCCTGTTTTGGACCTAATCAATCAGAATTTGCCAAGTGCAGGTGTGAGTGACAGATTTTATGTTTCCTTAATCCTTAATTTTTAGCTTTAACAGTGGCACAAACTCTGGATTATTTTGCACTCAGTGTGCTCTAACCTGGTCTTAATGTTTTCCACAAAACCTTTTAATTTATTTCCAAGACAGAAGACAACTAAATAGAGAAACCCAGGTTGGTTCTTCCTGGCAATTTTGGGACATGAAGTGATTTAGCAGTACCAAGGTCACTACCAGAAACCACCTGAACCAAAAGGAAGAGTAAGGTCTTCCAATTCATCTTAGGGCAGAAATTTTTGAGGCTGAACATTTGCATCATTTTTTTCTTCTCCTTTTCTTCTGAAGTATTTTAAAGTTCCCAGGGTTCATGTTTTTAAGAGCAGGGCAGGTTATGTGCTTCAATTACTTGACCAATGCAATAGCAAACTAGAGGGAAGGTAGATCAAAATGTATGCTCTGCACCCTCTTGAGTAACTACAATGTATAAATATAATTTTAAATTACGCGGTTTTATATGGATTTTAGAGAAGAAAAATAAGGAAGAGGTAATCTGAAATCAGGTTGGTTCTAATATGCCTCGTGTTGTATAGAGAGCTGAAACAATGAAAAATTTTATGAGGTTTTATAAACAAGTTTTGACTTCCACAGAACAAGATGTTGGGGAAGATGAAAATTTATCAGGGAAGTTTTACAAATAGGAATGCTTAGCAGAAGGTTCTCTAGAAATGAAATCATGTTTTGATGTAGAAGAACAAAAAATGTGTGAAAATAAAGATTGCTGAGCTAGTGATCACTGGACAAAGGTTGAGATGAGTTGGAAAGAGATTTTATGGCTAAGAGCAAAGGATGTTGACTACAAAAATAAAGCATGTTTTTACCAATAGATAAATCTCAAAAAAGCACAAGCAAACAGAAAACATGTTTTTACCAAGTAAGAAGAATTTTCCACTGCAGAAAAACAGAGAAACAAATTTTAAGCTTAAAATACAATGTACTGACTTGTGAGTGGTTAGTTACTATCATAATATGGTAATATTAGCAGTTATGATGGGCTATAGGTAATCGTGAAGATATTGTGTATGATGCTGATTGGTTATTATGTATTAAAATATTCAGCAAATAAAAATAAATAATGCATTGTAACCAGAACAGAGGTGGCTCCAGGCAGCCTTGGGCTGGAGCTGGCAGCTCACAGGTGTGGCTCTGCACCCACGACCTAATATTGTTGCAGCTTCTTCTCTGCAATGAACACATTTCTGAAGAGCTGCCTGGAGTCCCTCATCTCTCATCTCAGGCTCTTACACAAGGGATTTGGCTTTGATATGATGAGTGGTACTGCACCTTCTCCTGAGCTCCTGTCTCTGCCCTCTGGGACCAGGGACAGGAGCCAGGGAATGGCTGCCCCTGTGCCATGGAGGGTCAGGGTGGGTATCAGAGGGTGCTGGGGCACTGCCCAGGAAATGGGCACTGCCCCAAGGCTGCCGGAGCTCCAGGAGTGTCTGGACAATGCTGCCAGGGATGCACAGGGTGGGATTGCTGCGGTGTCTGGGCAGGGACAGGGGTTGGACTGGATGATCCTTGGGGGTCTCTTCCCAGCTCAGGATATTCTGTGCCTGTGGAACACACAGGACACAACATGTATGCAGCACTGCAAATCTGAATGACAGCACCAGTGAAACCCACACTGATGAACAGTTGATATCCCACAGTGACACGGTTACTTGCATCTTTAGGCCACAAGCTCTCAGCTTTGTAAAGTAAAGAGAGCTCTCAGTTTTATAAATATTGAACTCTGCTGAGTGGCCAGAGTGCCTTGGCAGCACAGCTTGCCTGGAATAAACACAGCAGCTGTGAAAACACCAGGTCTTTGAACTGAGCAGGTACAGAGAAAAAGATTTCTGAATTTCATGGAATCGTGAAATCATTAGTGATTTTAAATGGGAAGGAACTTGAGGACCATCTCGTTCCAAAACCCTGCCATGGGAAGGAACACCTTCCACTAGATCAGGTTGTCAATCCCTTTCAATTTTTTCCTTCCTCCTCAGCTAGACAGTGTTGTTAAAAATAGGAAAAAATATTGATGCCATAGGAATTATGCTATTTCTCTCTTGATTTTTTTCATGGACCAGGTCTCATAGAGTACATTTTTCCTTCTCTGCAAATAACCAGAGGCTTCAATCTCCAAATTTCCATGATCTGCACAGATAACACAGTTTTCCAGAAATTCTGGAGAGTCTGTATACATTACTAAACCTGATGCAGAGGCAGCTGAAGAGGGCACTCAAGAGTTTTTTTCTGCTGTTGAGTTGGAACAGAGAATGTGACACAAACACAGGTTCCAAGTACTACAAGGCAGCCACAGACTTCTGATGGCAGATGGTTTGTGACTCCAGGGAGAGCAGACCCCAAAGCTTTGGAGCTGCCTTGTTTTGGAGCATCCCAGACCAATGATTTTTGTACAAGAGTTGGTCGTTATCGTGAATATGTCTAGGCACTACTGCAGAGCCAGAAGGATTCACAGCACTAGCACAAAGTCCAGTTTCCCTGTTGTTTAGACACAAGGATCACGTTCCATTTCTGTAATACCACCTTCAAGTATTTACTTCAGCAAGTCCTCTTTGGAATTCTTGAGGTGTGAGAAGATTCTGTTTTAAAAAAAAGAAAAAAATAACGTGAATTAAAATGATGATCAAAAAAAGAGAGATGACTTCCACAATGGATTCTCCTCTATTCAAGTTATTCAGTCTTTTATTTATTGTATTTAAGCCACGTCCATGTGTACAAATGAGTTTATGAACAACTGCTCCCACTTTCTTTGATATCTACAAGAAATTATTGCTGGTAATGGGCTAAAATTGCCCCATGCCATGGTAGAACATGACTATTTCACATTAGTTTGTCATCTGAGGTAGGCTTAATAGAAGAAAAATATGATTTTTTTTAAAAAAATCTATATTTCTTTCCCCTAATATAACAAAAATCTACTAATTAGTTAATGAGATCTTAAACAGTGACATAGACAGTGATCAAATTTTAATATGATATTTAATATACAATGATAAAAGTCTATTAACAATAAATGGTAATTTTCCTAAAAAAAAAGAAACTCCAAGAAAAAAAAAAAGGAAACATAGAAATATTTTTCTTTCTGTAGAAGACCAAATAAAACCCAGAGACAGATGGCCAGTTGCTACTGGGGTGTTTATTATGGGTTAATGACACATATAAATAGCATAGTCTCTCTCAAAGGCTGCACAGTAATGTGAAAAAAAAGGTAAAAAATATTTTTCTTCGTTTGATATAAAGGAACAGATTTTGTACTTTCTATACTTGCATATTTCTGTGTTTGATTTTATATATATATATAAATCGATGTTACTTTGTTAAATTATTTCCTTATTTATTTCAAAAATTGTCATGAATTTTATTTTAATGGTCTACTGTAGGAATGCAAACCATAAAATTAAAAACTGTTGCCCTGACAAATGTCAGTAAAACACTGGATCCTCTGCCAGAGACTGGGGAGACACGGTTAATTGCCTGATCAGATTTTAGGTTAATTTTTATAAAATGCTTTAGGTAACTATAGTTAAGTCATTTAAAATAAACCTGTACATTTTAATAGGAGCTTTAATAGTAAAATTAGTGGGCTCACAATAGGGACTTGACAACTAAGGAAAAAAGAAGTAACATTAGTGATACTAGAATGAACAGGCTGCCCAGGCAGTGGGCAGTGGGGAGTCACCAGCACTAAAAGTCTTCCAAAAACTGGATGTGGATGTGGCACTTGAGGACATGGATTAGTGGGAATGTGGTGGTGGGCTGGTGGTCGGACTTGCTGGCCTGAAAGGTCTTTTCAAGCCTTAACAATTCCACATTGGGAAATACCATTCAACACACTTGCAAAGACCATTTGCTTTGTTTCACAACGTGAAATCCTTCACAGCAAAAAAAACTAAATATTTGGAATCAATAAACTAATTCCACAGGAGTCGTTTATGGCCCTTACTTCATGCTGCCCGACTTTCCTGAGCCTCCCACTCTGCTAACAGAAGCAGCAGAGATTTCCTAGTAGAGATCTGAGAAATAATCCTATTACAACTGCTACTCCTGCTACCCAATTAAGGCTGTTACCAAAGTACAAGGGCTGGTATAATTGCAATTAAATGTGTGAACAAAGCTAGGATCACAGAGGAAACACCTCCTCCGGAGTTAAAGCGTAAAAGGCAGGATGATCTTTTTCCTGTAGCTGAGTCAGAGGGAACATCACACATTCACGCCCAGAAGCCATAGACAATGTCACCATGGACAGAAACCAAGGGGCTTCTACCTAGAAATCATGAGAGAGAAATCACAGCCTCACATTTCCTTTGAATGTATCGCTGGTATTAATTTATATCATGCTGGACGCAAAAATGAGAGCTGAATTGGCATAAGCAAGGGGAGGAGGACTTCATGCTTTAGAGTCTCCGTGGAAGTCAGATTGTGCTTTGTTTCTGTAACATTTTAACAGGTAACTGATTCAAGTCTTATTTCCTCCTCAGATTGCTTTCACCACTTCTTCAGAAGTCCCCTGTGGAGGACAGAGGGCAGGGAGGAGTGTTGGCAGCAGCGGCCCTGCCCAGAACATCACATCACTCTCAAAGTCTTTGAGGTGACTGTGGTGGGAACAGCGTGAGAAATCCCTTTGCAGAGGGAGGTTGGAAACTCAAGCACTGACTCGTACTGGAGAGATGAAGAGTGCTGGGGGTTGCTCAAAGTTTTCATCCTGCTGGTTTCTTGTCCCTTCAGGATCAGATTTTCATAACCAATGTATATAACAACTTCTGTGTGTCACTGACAGAATCCACATCTAAACATGGATTCCAGTTGGCAAATTTAATAAACAAATTTTAAAAGTCATAGATAAACAAATAAATAAATAAGGCACTCTGTTGGTAGCCCTTTTGATCAGTTTCCCTCTTCTAAAATATGTTTTTCTACTGTCAAAACAAATCATCTAAGAAAATAACCCCATTCGTTTCAGCAGAAATGCATGCCTGTAATAGCATAAATGACATATCTCTGGATTGCTGCTTGCTTCAGAAAACATCTGTAATAAAGCAGGGCTAATCCTCAAGAATTTATTTGTAGAAAATCCATCAGGTGTAATACTGGAAACCCTCTATCAACATCAAACATAAAGCAAGGCCTGTCTGAAGCATATGTAATCAAAGTCAGGTCTTTTTTAATAAAAAATTACTTTGTCTGAGAAGCCAGAAAGCAAAATCTCCAGCAGATTTCTGCTTCTGGGGGGTGCCAAAATGTTTTTCTTTAATTGAAACAGATGAAGATTTTTGTTAAGCTTTTACATCCTTCAGAAAGCCTCTGTGGCTGTCACCAATGTTAGCTTTTGATCTAAGGCTTTGCAGTCAACATCTACAAGAATTTTTTTCAAGCAGCACACTTCTTAAAAGATTTCACTTTCTCTGATTTTGAAAATACACACTTTCACAGGAAAAGAAAGGAAGAATGCTCGTTATTTCCTTGTGTCTCTGCCACGTGTTACCTCATGACCTGATCTAAAATACTTTAAGAAGGTTTGTGGAGGGAAAAGGTGTCTTCCATTATGAAGTTTGTGGGAATATTTCTCTAGTATTATTCCAAATTAGGTAACTGGGAAATGCTTATTTTGATTCCTTGTTCCCTGTATTATTTCATTATTGACAGTTTCAGTGTTATTTCCTATGTTCCTATGTATATTCTCCCCAGTTGCTTTGTCCCTGTGTTGTATGAAGATGACAGGGGGAAGTGGATCCATTAGTGAACTGTTGGGAATAAAGTCACAGGAAAGTGTTATCATATCAGCCATTTTATTTATCTTATGAAACAGTGCCTGCTGAAGGGTAACATATTGAAAAGCAACTAATATTGAATTGTAGAAAAAAATAATTATTGAAATATACCTCCATTGCTAATGGAGCAAATTTAAGTGGTCTTACTAAGGAATCCCAGAATTGCTAAGGTTGGGAAGACCTCCCAGTCCATCGAGTCCAAAATGTGGCTTATGCACAGTGTCCCCAGCCCAGGGCACTCAGTGCCAGCCCAGCCCTTCCTTGGACACCTCCAGGGATGGGCACTCCAACCCCTCCCTGGGCAGCCCCTGCCAAGGCCTGAGCGCCCTTTCCAGGCACAAATTCCTCCTGATTCCAGCCTGACCCTGCCCTGGCACAGCCTGAGGCCATTCCCTCTCTCCTGTCCCTGTTCCCTGTTCACAGAGCCCGACCCCCCCGGCTGTGCCCTCCTGTCAGGAGCTGTGCAGAGCCAGAAGGTTCCCCTGAGCCTCCTCTGCTCCAGGCTGAGCCCCTCAACTCCTTCAGCTTTACCCTAAACTCAACCCTAAAGCCTGTCTTAATATTTAGGAAATAAGGATTGCATAGATTACTTCACTTACGTAAAACCCTGTAACATTATGAAGAAAAAGTTAACAATCTGGGTCTCAGTGTTCCCAGAAATAAATTGAGCTTGTTTATTTGTTTGGTTGGTTTTTCCTTTGGTTGTTATTTGGTTTTAATTTGTTTTGTGGAGCTTTTAAGTCTTCAAACAGTGTTATCCCACTTGCATTTTTATCCAGCTAGGAACACCAAATGGTTTATAAAACAGTCTTGTTGTTTTCAAGCACATATTTTATTCAATACCAGACTGTAGATTGCTTAGTTTGGTTGTTCATATCCTGAAATGATTTAAGTGGCCCCTGTTAAGAGCAGTGCATTTGATTAAATTAGCCAACAACAATTAATTGCTTTTAACATCCTAAAGTGCACAAGATACCAGAACAAAGGAAGCTCTTGTGGTCAGTTCCCGCTCTTCTGTGCTGAAAGGACCTTTTAGTTGATGTGTCATTATGAGTTTAATTAAATGAAATCTACTCAATATCAAGAAAGGCTTCATTCAGAATGAGAAGCTTGGTTTATCTGCAGCAGATGATCACTTTCTTTATCTCCATATTTTTCAGAATAAAAGTAATTTTCTTGTTCATACAATTAAATAGGGACTGGATATAAGGAACCCATATATGCATTATAAAAGCATAGAACCACTATAAAATTTAAAATTATTTGACTGAAAAGGTCTATTTTAATTTACTTGCTTTTTTCATTATGTTTTAGGAAAATATAGTTTAGGGATTTTTTTAATGTATTATAAAGACACATGAAAGAGAGAGAGATGAAGAAAATTTTAGAAAATCCAAATGAAAAAGTGTTGGATAGGAGGAAATCCTACTCTTAGATAATTACAGACACTGGGAGTACCCTGTTCAGAGTCCTGCAATTGGAATAACAGATCTGTGTAAGACCAGAGATTCAGAGCCTAGAGGAAATTCTGGGGGAAATAAGTTTCTCTAAATCTCCATGCAACATAGATTTGCTTAAATTTATTTGCAAGACTGGAGTTTACTATACTGCAATAGTGGTGGATTCTTTTAATTTAGGGCAACCTTCAACTGCTTTAGAAAGCCCCTGGCAAATTAGGTAGGAAAAAATCCCTCATTGTGACTAAAGCACAGAGGAAATATCATCATCACCCTCTCAAGGGAGGGTCTTCTCCCGCTCTGCTCAAGCCAGGACTTGGACTTGATGATCTCTTGATGATCTTGATGATCCCCTTACAACTCAGGATATTCTGTGAGCCTACAATTCTCTGTTTCTAATAATAAACCTGTTTTCTAGTGCTTTTAAAATATGCCATAGAAAAATACACTTAAAACAACTGGACTGAGTAATTCCAAATACTGAGATTCTAGAAAATAAATCCTGCTCATCACCTGATTAAAACTGTGTGATGTTATCAAAACATGACTAATGTGAATATTTAACATATTCATATTAACATTCATCTATGTAATATAGAATCACAGAATCATTAAGGTTGAAAAATATCTCCAAGATCATCACATCCAACCTTTGACCAAATCCCCCCCATGTCCACTAAATCCCATCACAAAGTGCCATGTCCACTCCTTTTTTGAATATTTCCAGGGATGGTTGCTTCCTCTCTGTCCTGGGCAACTCCTTCCAATGCCCGACCTGTGTTTCAGTGGAGAAATTTTTTTCCTAATATCCAACCTGGACCTCCCCTGGCACAAATTGTGGCAGTTTTTGAAACGAAATGACTTTTCTGAGATGGTGCTATATGACACACACTTTTTGAAATTCAAACTAAAAAAACGCTTTTAAATTGCATGTAAAGTTGTAAAGTAGTGATAATTTGTGTCTCGGGTTACATTGTAAAATGTAACCAAAAGTGTGTATTCCATCACCACCTGTTAACACCAGGCAGGGCAGTGTTCTCCGTGTCTGCCATGACTCATCCCAGATTACTGCCTTCGGAGGGATATCTTCTGCTAATGGGCCATCAAGCCTCACTGCAGGACTCAAACTACAGCATCCCACTGGGAGATGCTCTGCCCAGGGGGAAGAACCAAGCATTCCTACCTGGGCATAACCCGAGACTTGGAATAGCACAGTAACTCTTACGTCCTGGATTCCCAGAGGACAAGAGCTACATATCCACCACCGGACCTTCAGAGGAAGACCAGAGCCTTCCACAGGATCACCACTTCAACAGAGCCACATCTACCCCTTCACATGATTGCAGCCACCATTTAATTGGACTGCCACCACACCCTGACCAGCAGGGTGTCAATTGTATCCCGACTCTGCTCTATACTATTGCATTTATTTTAATTTTCCTGTTAAATTGTAGTTCTGACTTGGAGTCTCTCACTGGTTTGTCATCAAACTAGTTATTCTTGAAACCTGAAAGGATATAAGAACTTGAGACCATTTGTAGAAACCTGGGCATGGCAGTTCTTGTCTCTGCTAACCAGAGGCTCTGATTTGCTACAGTCCAGCTCCAATTCTTAGAGCCGCTCTCACTAAAGGCTGCTCACTCCAAGTAGTGTCAGAAGCTGCTATAAGGTGTAAGTTGCACGAGGTTCTGCTGGTGCCTTCTGTAGCTCCAAAGGAGGAGCAAAGGCTCCTAAATGGAAAACTGCTACTATTTTACATATCTAGGCTTATCCCAGGAGCACAATGTCAGTAAAGCACAAGTCCATTTATTGATTAGCAGAGGAATCAAAGAGATCACAGGCACAGCGCTCTGAAAATCACCACTGAGTGCTAAATATATTCTGAACTTCAGTCAAGATGAAAGTTGGAAGCAAATCCTCATTGCCAGATATCTGACAGGGTTGGGAATGTTCCATATGGAATTCTAGATACACATAGTAATGAATACAAGATTTTTTTTCCCATGCACTGGTATCTAAGCTCTCTTTTAAACTCCTGTTGTTTCCATAACAACATGAAATGAAACACAATTGAACAGTCTGTGGAGGGTATGTGGAAAGGGAGTGTATGCTCCTTTAAGGGCATCTTTAAGGGCCTTTTTCTAGGCAAAAAAAAAAGGAAAATAAGTAAATCAGGAAGCCATAAACACAAGGACACAAACCTGCCAGACAAGTAAAGGAGTTGATGAGAACTATCTGATGAGGGCACATAAAAGTGTTCATTCCAGCAAGGTTATCTGGTCAGGGACCTGGGAAATTGAGAACTTAAGGGCAAAATGTAGAAACCAGAAACGAAAGAGGCAAGGAAAAAAACCCAAAGACACAGATCTGACAAAACAAGAAAAAATCTCACTTACCCTTAGTGCTGGGCTATGAGAAAACAACAGGAAGGTCAGCCTGGATATTGGGAAGCACTCCTTCCCTGTGAGGGTGGGAGGCCCTGGCACAGGGTGCCCAGAGAAGCTGTGGCTGCTGCCTCTTCCCTGGAAGTGTCAAGCTTGACCAGCTGGCACGTGGGGCTCTCTGGCACATGGGATTTGCTACACTGGCTCACTTTCACACTATTTATTTAAACATTTGTATGTATATTTGTGAGAAGGATAAAATTATACCTTTTTATCTAGACACCAAACAGTCTCTAAATTTTAACTCTGTTTATGCCTGTGGCAGTGCATATGACACAAATCCTTTATATGTGGTGCTGAACACTGAAGACCTGCAGAGGAAAGGACAGGAGAAAAATAAATGCACTTTTTCTACTTTTCTCAAGCCTGTGCTTTGATTAACTATGGCCTCATGAAATGTTGTCTTTCAAAAATATTCTAAAGGTACTAGATGTAGGGGAAGCTGAACAAAAGGAACAGGAATATTAATTCTGTTAACAGGGTGTTAATCCCTCCATGTGCTGAGAAAACACAATTACCAGATTACAATAGAAATAATTACTGAAGGTTCCAGCATTACTAAGGCAGTATTTTATGATTTTTTTTTTTCCTATAACAAGCTAGAAGGATCCCAGTTGAACCCCAAGTGTTATTCATCTTAAGGTAAGCATTGTAAGAGCATTACATGCAGGCACCCACTGAAGCAATAAGATTTCTGAATGTCCTTCAGACATCCTTAGTGGGGAAAAGTTTATTTCTCTACAAGGCTGTTCAATCTCAGAACCATCAGTTCAGCACTTAAAGAATGTGAAGGCACAATTACTCACTGCATCCAAAACATCTAAGATTTTTAGCAACGTATATAGGTACAGTCATGGAGAGAATACAACTGCCATGCCATCTCCTGCTCTATTTGAAAATCTCCTTTCTCTCCATTCACTTCCCTGATCATTTATTTAGCTTTTCAATAATAAGAAAGATAGAGGTAATAGCATTCCCTAGAACTTAACAATCTCATCCCACAGCCTTACCCCACATGCACTTGAAAACTGGAACATTGACATAAAAACTCTTTCTAAAAGAAGAAAGGGTCTTTCCCCTCTCGCCCAGGTTTTCCTCTCCAATGTGCAACCAGCTGCACAGACAGTCCAGGAAATTGCTGTGCACTCAGTTCAGGTATCAGAGCCTACAGCCTGAATGATCTAGTGCAAGCTTAGACTCACCTAAAACCCTGTCAGAGGAAAGAATTTCTGATGTTTCAAGTCCACTACTCCTGATTTTTCAGCATGCCAATATTTGGATAACTTCATATTGATTGGAAGCGAAAGGATGTCCTTAACACAAAGGATGAAAGTCACCCTCAATTTATAACCAAAGTAGATAAGGTCTTAAAAATAATAGCTCTTGACATTATTTCATTATGGATAAAACATCCTGTTTATTGATCATAACTTATTTATTTCAGGACTATTTGCTTTCAGACGTTTAGGGCAGAGGTCTGCAACAGTGATTCCTTATTTCTAATTGTTGCACCACAGTAGTCATGACAACTGGAAAACTTAAAGAAGTGCCTTCCATCCAATAGTTGTAAAATTTCAGTAAATTGGTTTATTGGACTGTTTAATAAACAGGCCCCTTTCCTGCTTAAATGAGGAGAAAGCCTTGTTATTACAAAGAAAATCAAAGGGAAGTAATGAGAATGACCAGGACATGGTTTTTCCCCTCTGGACACAACAGCAGAGTAAGCACTAAGGAAAAGTCAGATTGACACAACAAGAAATGGGCAAGAGAATGTGAGAAAGCATGAATTTTAGATAGAAATCAGGGGAGAACCACTGGCACTCATAAAGAATATCCTAAGTCTCTTGACTTTAAGTTTTGTATGTATTAATTGATAAAACACCACCATTAACATTAAATCTTATCCTGTCTTCCCAAGCAAAGTTGCAGCTAATAGTGCTTTATAGTTTGTTGAGTATTTAAGAAACAGTGACAACTGGGAAAGTGGGTAAGTGTTACATTTCTAAATAGTTTATGTTCCTATTAATCCACCTGACTGTTGAACATAATAAATCCAGGTTCCTTTTCTTGCAGGAGATAAAGCAGTTCTCTCTCCTCTGCCAGAGGATGCCTGTTCTGTAAAGTCACCAATGAACACTGAAGAGCTGCAAATTGTTATTCCTTATCTCAAATGAAGCCAATTTCACCCCCTGTTACTTCCCTGTTGCTGCAGCCACAGAGGGAATTATGAGTGCTCAGTATACTGTCCTTGTCTAGAGCTTGATTCTAGAGGCTGCCAAGTGATTGATTTGTCTTTCCTCCCTTGTAACTGGTATTTTTTTTTAATTAATTTTATTTCAGATATTTTTCTTTAGGAAATCAGTCTTAAGAGGTTGTACCTCTAAATTTACTTTGTATGCTGATCTTTTCCATGTGTATAGTTCCAAAACCTGTATCAGCCTTTAATTTATTTACGGTTTGTATAAATAAATTGTCTGTATTTATTCACTGAATTTTCTTCTTGTGAGTTATGCATCCTGTACTCCTTGCAATAATTTCTTTGACACAATTACCTTTTAAATTCAGGGAAATTAAACCAACACAGACTGACAACCCAATTGGGCCAACACTACAAAATACGCTCAGGAACATTTATTTGAAGAAAAGTAATTTCAATTATAATATATCTGACACTTTTCCTTGAGTTTTTAAATGTACTTCAGAATGGAAATATTAGGTTTTAAGGAGGTTTAACTGTTGAAAATATTCAACCTAATATTTATTAAAAGGGCTGAGCAAGCTGGACTGGTAGAGGGGAGCTTGGAAAAAGGTGACCTTCAAGATGCCTTCCAAACCAAACCAAACCATTCTAAGGTTCTGAGATAATCCAGGCAGATAATTTAAAGGCAGTTTTGCAGTGTCATTCAGCAATAAGTCTGAGTGTCATAAGTAGAAAAGTCTTACAGCTGAGTTAGAGACTTAACTCGCCTTTCCAGCAACATTTCAGCAGCACTGGATAAAGCGAGAACACAGCCATTGGGTAGCTGAGGGATATTTTCCACACAAAAAATATTCCCTATGAAAACAAACTGGTCTAGTTCTTGCAAAATAAATGAAGCCTTTGGAGGCCACTGGGGCTTATGCAGTTTGTGCCAGCTAAGCAAAGCCTGTCAAAACTCAGCTGTGCCACTTAAACTGGTAGAGCAGAGTTGTGCTGTGGTGATAACAGCCTTCAGAACCTTGATTGCTTTGGGAAGTTGTACTGTTGTCAGGACAGAGCCCTAACATCAAGCTCAGCCATTACCATGGCCCCCAGCTGTGCCAGACATTTCACTGGAATACATTCCCCATATTGTTTATCAGCAATTTGAAATAGGATTAAAGCAGCCCAGACACTGCAGTTCACAGCTTTTTACCAAGGTAACACTTTCTGTGGTGGTTTCATAAAGTAAATCAAAACTGGTGTTCTCAAATGCCTGAAAGGCTTTAAGGAATAACATATATTTGAAAAAAAATGGCACTTCTTTTTTGTTTTTAATGAACCTCAGGCAGCTAAATTGAGTAAATAAAAGTATTATGGAATTAGTATTACAAGATTTTTCACTCATTTGCATCCATATTGTTTTCAGCTGCATGTTTGCAAGTCACATTTGGGGAAAAATGCCAATACTGCAATAGCCTGACAAACATTTTTGGCTTGAACTCAGCGTGTAAAAATCCATGTAGCATTTCTCTATACGAAATTGTCTCTTACAAAACCCAGTAATACAGCAGCTGAAGAAATGAAGAAATAATTGAAAACCCATCAGTAAGGCTTCTTACATGGGTGTCCTATGGCACATCATCCCATAACCCTTTATATTGAAAATAAAATATCCAAACATAAAAGCAGAACTGTTGGATGCCCAGTGTTCATTGTCAATTTGCATAAAGCATCATGATTTCACAAACACCTGTGCTAAATGTCTTTGTGCTGGCAATACCTGAGAGCATGTACAGTGTTCAATTCCACTCATAACATCTCATTCCTTACCATTCAAAATCTCTCCATTGTTTTTCACCTGTGCTTTTCAAGGCTGACAGAATTTCTCTCTGCTTATATGTAAGGGTAACCATAGAGCTTTTTTGATACCATTTACATATATCAGACATTGAATAGTTTAATCAGCACATCTATAAATACCTGAGCTGCAGAAATGGCCAAAGGGAAATCTTGATTATCTTAATCCATTACTACTTTTGAGCTGTGTTTTGAGAGTTTTGCTGCTGTGACTCTCATGAACAGCTTTATTGACTGCAACTGCTTGAATTCTAAGATGATTTTGTCAGATCTGGGTGATGTTCTCCAGTGCTGTCACTACAGCAAACCCTGATGAGCTTGCTGGGAGCTTCCCTGCAGCAAAACCACTCATCCTGTGCTGCCTCTGCTGCTCAGTGCTGCCTTTCCAACACTCATCTACAAGTTAACCCTGGGGTAAAACTCATCCTGTATGTTTTTGGGGGGAGCAGTATTAAACTTTAGTGTTCTCCACTCCGTATCTCTGGAGTATTCTGCTCCTTTTCGGAAAAAAACATAAAAAAAAAAATCACAGCACCTGCTTTTGCCTGCTAAATTTTGACAGAAGTTTGTGCTCTAAACTTTATCTGCAGTAAGGATCCCACAGGGTGGGAAATGACTATGCCAAGAGTTGCTGTTTGAGCACCCTGGGATAGTTTGTGATGTCCCTGCCCAAGGCAGAGGAACCAGGTGAGCTTTAACAGCCCTTCCAACCACTCTGGAATTTTGAGATTCAGTGATTCTGTTATGGCCATATTTCTTATGGCTTGTGCATGATTTAGTTTAGAGACCACAAGTTCTGATTTTCAAAGTCTTTGCACGATTCCATCAAGCTTGGATGGAAAGCAGGTGGTGCTGTCTACACTGAATTATGTTTTGTCCTTAGAAGAGGGTTTAATTATAAGAGAGTAACTATTTTAAATAAGCTGAAAATCTTTAGTGTCTGTCTGAAGTCCTGTAACAAGTGATTCCTGAGCAACGTGTCATTGATTATAGGGGATTAAATGCTGAAAAACACACTTGTTAGGAAAAGCAATTCAATTATTTCTATTCATGTGATAACAACATTTATAGCAAAACTTCTGTCAGGAGTTGGACTTTCATGATCCTTGTGGGTCCCTTGCAACTTGGGACAGTCTTTGATTGTGTGTTTCTGTGTCTTTCAGCAAAAGGGATCTAAAAAGGACAGAGTTTGCACCCTCTTTACAGTGTAAATTATATCCCTGGATGAAAAGGATCAGTCTTCTTTTTTTCTACTTTTTTCCTTGTAGGGTTCATTTCACTTGATTAAGGAGTTCAGGGAAGATTTTCAAAATACCTAGATGACCAAAAGGAAGTTATATTGGCTGATTACTGAAATATCGATGCATCTCAATATTTAACTTTCTTTTTTTTTTATTACAACTGACACTTTAATCAAGAAAAAATACCCAGTAAGAAACCAGAAACATAATGAGATTTAATCTTAACTATTAATCCCAGAGCAAGTAGTTAGGTAGTATTAAAACATCTCATCATAAGGCATTTGATTCTGTTACCATGAGCAGCAGCACTACAGGGAAATCAGCAAAAATAACTTCTAGAACTGATGAAAAAAAAATTGTAGATAAAAGTATATTCACTAATGAGATGAATGAATTAATTCAAACTGTATAATCCATGAGGTGACACTTGCCTCTTCCTCTCTGCTATGTGGTATAGCAAACTCAGCACTTGGGGGAATTTGGTTTGAAGTGTAGGAGGAAAACAGATTCAGGGTGTAATAAATGCACTCGTGTCACATGCACGGACTGTGATTTCACACTGAAGGCACTTTCAAAATTATGGAAAAGAATCCTTTGCATTTCGAAACCCTTGCTTGCTCTTTTAGCAACAGCAGTTCTCCTGGATGGAAAATAGTCTCAGATCAAAAAGAGAAGTTTTGGCAGGATTTTAACTATAAAGCTCTGCCTGACAGAGGTTCCTTCCACGAGGTGCTCTTCAGTCCAAGACAAAGTCAGCGATCTTGGAGGTCTTTTCCCATCATGGTTCTGTGATTCGATGACTGGAACATCACACAAAAGGTTCAGACTCCACAAAAGAGCTTGTGAAAAACAAAGAAGCTCTGTTTTTAACCTCCTTTTGTTTCCTAATTGTGCAATAGCTTTAGTTGATTTTGTGTCACACTTTGGATTTCATGGCCTGATTTTTATCATATCCTGGATACGATTTATGTTAAATTTCCAGTCTTTTGTTTTTGTCAGAATGGTGTAATGTTATGTTAATACAGGTACACATCCTGTAAACAAGCCCCACAAATCCTGTAATGTCTCTAATCAAATGAAAAGTGCAGAAGCAAAGTAGGCTGGCAGGTGGAAATTGAACAATATTGCTTTTTTTTTTTTCTCAGGAAAACCTCAGAAAAATGAGGTCAAGACAGCAGGTCCTCTTTGTCCTGAAGAGTTAGAGGTCCTTCACAACAGTGTATGAAATGATGAGGCACAAATATAAAATACAGTAGTGATGGCTGAAACAACCAAACCTATTCTCAGAAAATGGGAACTGGAGTTCTGGAAATTATCTCATCTCTTCACCAGAGTTTTCGCTGTTTGGGTCTCCTCACATATGACTCAGAACCACTGAGTTGCATTTAAATTCACACCTTGACTTCAGCCATCAGCTTGGTTAACACAAATTATTTTAAGGATATGCACAGCTTTGTGGACAAAATTATATATGCGAGGGTTTTTTTTATGTGTTCACTGCAATTGTCTGGAGAATAAAAACAAATTGTAGACAAGAACAGCCACAGCACGTTAATTTCCTTTCTTTTAGCTGTCCAATGTTTGGCTTTCTGTGGCAAAGAATTCAGATTAAAGACATAAACAGAGGCTTTATGCAGTTCTCTTTACTGATAAAAGAAAACATGCTCGGGGTAGTAAAAGCAAATACTAAATGCTTATTGTGCAATAATCACAGTTGCTTTGTGTCAGCCTTGTGAAAATCCCTCATAAATTGGCGCCAAGAGTCCCGTTAAGAATTGTCTCATAAAATGTAGAGGAAACCTGCTGACAACCCTTAAAAAAGCTTAGTAAGAACTCTAAAAACTCTATTTTAACATGTGATGACCTACATGACAGAAAACTTTTTATTATGCCCAGGAAAAACCCCCAAACAAACCAAAGAACAAAAAAAAACCCCAAGAGAACAAACCCCTCCCCAAAACAAACAGCACAACTAAAAATAAAATTAAGTTTACAAAAGGTTTTGAAAGTGATTTTTTATTTGTCTCCCTTCAGAAATATAAACTTCTATTAATCTTTAGTGACCTGTTGATGAAGGTTTTAGTTAATTGCCGACATTAGTTAAAGAGAAGAAACTTTCCAGAAGATGAATGTGTGTGTTATTTCAGCATATTTTGAAAATCTAGGGTTCTGTGAGAAAAAAACCTCTCGAAAGTACCATTCCTTCGAGACTGTGCTGGCTTATTCATCAAGGAGACAG
This sequence comes from Sitta carolinensis, assembly GCA_032173965.1. Classification (NCBI taxonomy): domain Eukaryota; kingdom Metazoa; phylum Chordata; class Aves; order Passeriformes; family Sittidae; genus Sitta; species Sitta carolinensis. The sequence goes on from CM063289.1 coordinate 5,255,750, forward strand.
AAAGGCAATATCATGAAATACCATGCAGGAGTGAAGATTGGGGTTTGGCACTGAGACTTATTATTACAGTAACAGAATTGGAGGGCTTTTCTTATCTGTCCCTAGCATATCAAAAAAAAATTGTCAGTGGATGAATAAGGAAGTCCCAATTCAGGAGCTGGATGAGCAGTGAGCAGAGACACCTTTGCTTTTGGTACAGCATGGTGGAAACACAATTTGGGATATTCAGAGGTCAGGAAAACAATGAATGGGAGAAAAACTCCCATCTGGTCATAGCAGAATGCCCTTGGAGTGGCCACCCCGTTCTTCCCACCAGGAATCACAGCCATATACACACACAAATAAATAAATAAATAAATAAATAAATACACACACACACACACACACACACACACACACACACACATATATATATGTATATAAAAATTAAAATAAAAATATATATGCATGCATATGGGTTTACAAATAGACTCTGTCTATTTAAGAGGAAATTTCTTGCTTTGCTATGGTTTTAGATGAGATGTGAAAAGCTTACAGGAAAAACATTGCAGTTTAAGACTGCAAAGAGTGGCTGAGCTATCACAGATTTATCACATAAAGCAGCAGCAGTGTTTGTAGCCTGTGATCAAAAATCAAATGGCAGAGTAAGTTTCTATTTTCTTTGGTATTGAGTGTTTTTGGGTAGAGTATTTCTGTCTTGGGCTTAGTATTGGAACATAATGGAGTGAAAATAAGTGGTAGAATAAACAAGCTTAAGGGTAATGCTTTACTGTTTTAAAGATAGCTCTTACCTCCTCAACTTTATTTCATTATTTATCAGCACAGTTTGAGGCTGCACACTGGCTGTCCCAAACACCAAAGGTGTGGTGGAAGCATTTTGCCAGACAGTTTCTGAAGGAATAAATAAGCAAGAGGTAATCCCCCATGGTGGTAATTCCTGGGTTGGCATCCCCTGCATCAGGAGAATTTTCACAGACTGTAATTTATTAACATTGGAATTCATTAAACTCAACAGTCCTCTCCAAATCTACAGGGTCCCAGAATCAATCAGGGATTGATTGGGAAAGTCCTCCCAGTCCCACCGAGTCCCATGTGTGCCCGATCCCCAGCGTGTCCCCAGCCCAGAGCACTCAGTGCCAGCCCAGCCCTTCCTTGGACACCTCCAGGGATGGGCACTCCAACCCCTCCCTGGGCAGCCCCTGCCAAGGCCTGAGCGCCCTTTCCAGGCACAAATTCCTCCTGATTCCAGCCTGACCCTGCCCTGGCACAGCCTGAGGCCGTTCCCTCTCTCCTGTCCCTGTTCCCTGGGAGCAGAGCCCCACCCCCCCTGTTCCAGGTCCATATGGGAAACTGAAAGGACGTTTATGGCAAGAGCCCTCATGCCAAAGTGCCCACGCTGCCCTTTCCAGATGTTCTTGGTAAAGAACATATAAACATAATTTTTAAATATTTCAGCACTTGAATAGAATATTTCAAAGCACAGATGTGGAGGCTCTCCACTCCCTGTTTCTGGGGAGACTACTGGAATGTGCTGGAATGTGCTGGGCCATTTCCCTGCTCTGGGCAAACCAAGAGTGCCCGTGGGCACGCTGCACATCTCAGGTCTGGGTGGCTCTCTGAGTGACAGCTGTGACACTCTGCCTCCTGACATCTCTCAGAGGTTAGTTTTTGTCATGTTGTCAATTTAAGGCAATAAAAAAGGAGGCAATGCTCACATAAGTGTTTACAGTGGTGCTAAAGGGTCTGCATAGGCTGGGATGTTGTGTGTTCTTTTAGGAGTGTGTTTACATAAGTCCAAAATCATGAAAACTCACAATGGTTTGGGTTGGAAGGGAAGGGACATTAAAGCCCATCCAGTGCCACCCCCTGCCATGGGCAGGGACACCTTCCACTGTCCCGGGTTGCTCCAAGCCCCATCCAGCCTGGCCTTGGACACTGCCAGGGATCCAGGGGCAGCCACAGCTCCTCTGGGCACCCTGTGCCAGGGCACCACCACCCTCACAGGGAACAATTCCTTCCCAATATCCCATCATTCCCTGCCCTCTGGAAATAATGATATCCACAATTTCTCATCCCAGTCAGCTTTGATTTCATATAGGACCACAAAGGCCAATTTTGACAAGGAATACTTTTCCACATGTCAGACTCAAGAAAGAGTGATTTGGGTGGGAGACCATCCTGACCCACATCTCCTCTGAGAAATTGCCCTGTATCTCCTTAAAGAACTGTAGTGTGGCATGAATTTTGACATTTATTCAAGATTATTAAGGAATAGAGGACTGGAAAGCTTTGCATTTGTAGCTATACTGCATGCTGGAATACAATGCCACATTCCAAGTCAAATTTTTAATATTCTTTATATCCTGTGGTAATTACAGCACATGCGCAGAGAGGCAATTACAGGTACCTTTCTCTTTTTATTCCTGTTTTAAAAACATAATTAAAAATCAGATATACTCAGGAATTTTATAGCAGGATTAGGTCTATTACTACCCATTAAAAAAAAACAAAAAGAAACAGGCTGCAAGAGTAGCAGAGGTGACCTGTGCCCTGTTACACTCAGACCCAGTGTCACTGCTGATTTAAGCCCTGTGGAAATGCTCTGCCAAAGCAAATACCACATTTTTAAGGTCTCTCTACCCATTTGATGCAAAGCTTCACAAGGACAGGAAAAGCTGACAGCTAAGCCAGGCCTTCTACTGCCCACAGGTGTGAGGGGTCCCTAATTATGTGTCAGCCCAGAGTCAGAGCTCAGCCTCAGCAGCTTCACCTCCCCAGAGGAATGCAGCTCCCACAGTTCTGGTATCATTATGAATTTGTGATGCTGGTGTTGTTATGAGACTCACCACAGAGCAAAATCTCTGGAATTCCATATCAGGATTAAATAAGATGTATACATTTTAGATGGGACTGTGCTGGAGAGAGAGGTATAGACAGAAAGGAACAGCAAAGGGGAATCCTGAGAAAATAGATTATCATTATTCGTGTTTCAGGGGTAATACTGCCTTTGTGTATCCCACACTTCCTACTGTGCACCACCATTGCCCCTCAATATGAGTTATTCAGGGAAAGTGATACATAATTTCAAAAAAAGAACCATTTTCTAGCAGTTTTTGAGGATTTTTGCATCCAGAAGATCTTTCAAGCATAGCTCAACCCAGAATTGTGCTGGGCTATCCTGCAAGATATTGCTGCTAAACTGGGTGTGCTGTGAAATCAAGGATTTCATTTGATTGATAGGATGCAATCTGGACCTTCAACAGCTTAAGTGCCTTCAAATTTTAACAAATTCATGCCAAATTTTTTTTTTTTTTTAAGAGAGATTAAGAGAAGGAATACAAGAGACCTTTGAAAGTGTTCATTTTTAATTCATCTCCAGCAGGAGGGACAACCTAAGAAATTCAGTTTGTGGCTTAAAATTGATATAAAAGAAGTCATTGCAGAATCACAGAGAATGGTTGAGGTTGGAAGGGAACTTGAGTTCAGCTGGTCCTGCCCCCCACTCAAGCAGGGTCATTTAGAGACAGTTGCGCAAGAAACTTTTATGAATGTATAAAAAAATTTAAATTGTGAAAAAAGGATTTTATACCTTTTACATTTAAGTGCTTTTTGGCACTTAAAAAGTGTGCTCAAATAACAATATGACAACATGGATTAACTGATTAAGGTGACATCTTTCGTTCTTGATTTACCACTCAACCCTCTGATCTCAGGTTACATGTTAAGCTTCTGGGATTTCAAAACACATTTTAATCTGGAAAATCTAAAGAAGAGACCAGATCTGAATTCCTGTTTGCTTAAATAGAATCTTGAAGAAAGCCCTGTAATGTAAGCTTTGATGTTACTCCTTCCAGCATCCCTTTTCCTCTGTTACCTTACTTTTAATTTGTTTATATATTTGTTGATATACCACCTAAACCTCAAAAAATGTGCCAAAAGCTCAGGTAAATTGGATAAAGTGAGCAAGGCATTTCTTATTGCAATATTGCCTGTGAAACCAAGACCATAATTGCAATTAAATTCAATATTTTCACTAGCAGGTGATAAAGTCCTTGGACAAGAGTTTTTCTCCAGAGGCAAGACTGCAAGGAATGAGAATGCCAAAAAATGAGCTGCATGTAATGTCTCCAGTTCTGTTTTCTCTATTTTAATTTTGCTTTGTCTTCAATTTGTCCTGAATTTCTGAGATCTGTAGCAAAATCTCGATTTCTTCTCTTTGCATTTACCACACATTTACCATCTTTATAATCACAGCAAAGACATCCATACTTTTCTATTTGCTTTACATTATACCAAAGCATACAACCTAGAAGTAAAAAAAAAAAAAAAAAATCTAAAAAGTTCCAATAACTTCTTATTAAAATACCTCAGCTACTCTCTTCCTCCCCAAATTTTTAAAAATAGTTAACAATATTTCCATTTTTTTTTATCTATGACAAAAAATACATTGGTGTTATCAACATTCTTTTGTTATTAAATGTATTTTTTTTTTGTTATAATGCATTAGCCTGCATAGAATTGCAGAGAACCTCTTTTCTCCACTATTTGAGATATGACAAACCAGAGAGATTTTAAGTTACTCAACAATTCTATCCATTGCTTTGTACTACACCACAAACATTCCTTATCCTCTGCTGGTCATGAGCAAACAAAACTGCAACACAGACAATTTTTGGTGGAAGAAAAACATTCAGAAGCTGAATTAGAGACATTTAAATGGCACAGTTTTGGTGTTTTTGTTTTGGTTTGGTTTTATTTCAGAATAAAGGCATTTGTAATAAACTGAACTCTGCTGCAGCAAAATGATTTAAAAAAAAAAAACAATTTCACAGTTAACATATAATTATTCTGAAAAGTTTGATAGTTTGAATCACAGTGTGATGCTGGCTAAAAGAGGATGATTTAAAAGTTTTAAAGTGGTCCTTTAAAGCAATTGGAAAATGCAAACTCTTATGAAGAGACTGAATATTTTTGCTTAAGATATTTGTTCCCCAAGAATAAAGTTGAAATAAAATCTACAAAGGAGAAGAAAATTACATTTTTGTTCTGCTGATGTTCCGTTTCTTTTGAAACAGAAAATTCTACAGATCCTGTGCAATCCTCATTGTCTTCTAAGTACCTTGTATTTGTTCAGAGTTCCTGAAGGAATTCTTCACAAGGACCCAGTCCATTTCAAAGCCCATTTTGAAATGTTGAACTCCATGCTTAAGAAAGAAAGTTATTGCTGTTTTAAGAAAATACCAGTGGGGATTTGCTTGGGAGAAATCTGCTTTTCCAGTCTGTCATTTTTAAGAAACATGATAAATTAGTGTCCTTAATTCTCACAGAATATTTGGGTTGGAATGATGATCATACAGAAGAACTTAGTTGTTTCTAACTGCATTAATTATATGTTCTGCTGTCATTTTTATCAAACTTTAATTTGATAAACATAAAGTAGCTCTTAATTCCTACCTATTTCCTCCTCTTTGCCAGTACAGTTCTTGTGGAATTGTCTTGGTGAACTTTTCCAAGCCATTAATAATACATCCGAAGAAGGTTATAAATTATTGTCACTATGGATTTGATTTTCTCATGATAAATGTTAAGTTTCATTTGAAGAGAAGTGAAATTCGTGATGAAAGGGCTGAATTCCCCATCACCGAAACTCCTGTTGTTTTCATCTACTTCATTTATTATTCAAAGTGTTTGACCTTAAGGAAAGGACTGAGAATGCATTAGGTTCTTCTTGCTATTGAGAGGATTTCAGACATATAATGGCAAAAATCTCCTTCTGGGAAGGATGAAATGAATGAAGGAAAGATTTGATCATAGGGACTGGAATGGTGATTTCAGCTGAGAGGCAGCTCTGAATAACTAATTCCAGGATCAACCCAGAAATAAAAATTGGGATACTTAGCAGAGTGAGAATTGACTCCACAGTGACAGGAGCAATGATTCACTGCTACACACTTTCATTGTAATCAGGGATTCTTACGTGTTTGGAAAAATAGCAACCAGGAGAGAATGAAGAAAATTCACAATTAATTGAAAATAGACCAGAAAAGAATGCAAAACCTCAAACTACTGAAAGCAGAAAATATTAACAGCATGAATGGAGAGAGGATCTTGTGAAAAACTGAGCAGAAAAGGAAAAAGTCAGTATAAACCAGATTATAATTAAAAAATGTAATACACTGAGAAATAAATAAAAAAAAAAAGAATGCTGGAATTTACACTCTGTTGATGGTTCTGTGGCACACATAAATGTGTTTTTTTGTTTTTTTTTTTTTTCCCTGATAAGATCAATAATTTAATACAGGCAACAACTGACAAGACACAAAGAAAGGAAATAAGGCAAAAAAGCAGAGATGGCTGACACAGCCCAGCTCTCCCATGGGGGAGCACCAGAACAAACCATCAGCATCAGAACCATTAATAATAAACCAATAGAATCAAAAACCCACGAGCCCTAACAGCAGCATCCTGAGTACCTCTTTAAGAGGTTTTAAGTACCTTCATCTACAGGTGGAGAATTAAATGTAGTTCTCCCAGCTAAGAGCATCTGTAGGGTCTTTTACTTTATTAATTCCCCAGCTGACCAGACTAGAAAAATTTAGGTTATTTTTTCCAATAAAAAAAAAAGGAAAATGAAAAATCAAGTCAATTGATAGATGAGTTCTTAACAATCTTCCTTGCTTACTTAGAGAAAATCTGGTGGAGATTCATCAGTCTAATAATATAATTGGTTGTGACCACTCTGTGGTTTGTTGATGTATATAGGTGTGTGTGGAGAGATAGGTGCAATCAGCTGCAATAATTATGAAAAAGGGCTTTCAAAGTGGTGCTTTGACGAGATTCTGGGGTCAGCAATTCAGGCATTTTCTGAAATCACTTCTATGGGTTGCTGCTACTCATTCATTTTTACTCTGAATGGAAGACACATCCCTCATTACTCGGTAGTTAAATACTAAAAAAACCCGAAACACAACACTCTGAAACAACACCAACACCACCAAGAAAAAAACAAACCAAAGAAACAGAAAAGAAGTAATCTAGATTAAAAATAAGCAAGAAGATTGGGGTAAGCAGGAGGTTTTAACCCGAATCAATTTGGTGCTTTGTTTAGAGTGGTTTCTCAAAATTACAGTAACACATTGAGGCAGCAAACAGCGACCTGAGAAGATCAGACTTTAGTTTGATTTACTGCTGCAGATTCATTAAATTGCTTTTTCAGAAGAAAGGTTTGCATTCACATCCTTCAAAGTAGCTGCCATGTTGGGGAGAGTAAATGGTTTCTCTGTAAATCAGTTGATGTTATCGTCTGCCTGAATAGGGAAATAATTTGTTCCCCTTGAGTCATGACAATTTTTTGTTAAAAGGTGGTGGAAAAATCCCCCCAAGATAGATACCCACTAAAAAGGCATAAATTTTCAATCACTAAAAATTAAGGAGTCTTCAAACTGACAAGTTCTTTCGTCAGTCTAAGAACGAGCTAAGACATGGAAGGACCTAAATCATAGAAACCAGTGAGATTTCTGGAAATATTGTACAGGAGCCTTAATGTCAGTGTTGTGAGCAGGTCATTGCAACCATGCAGTGGTCTGAAAGGGCTTTATTCTTCCCTGAGTCACTGATCTGGGCTTTGCTTTCTCAGCCCATTATATGGCCACAATGTGCAACACGACAGGATTATGTTGCATATTTTAACTGATGGAGAGTAAATACAATGTCATCAGATTTATTGACAAGCCAATTATTTTTTCTTCGTTTTACTATCTTGTGTATGTGTAACATAACAGCAAAGGCAGTTTAGTTCTAAAGGGGAATTTAATTCCAGATAAATACTAGTTTTTATTATTGTTGAAGTCTTCTCTGTACACAACATATTTAACACAGTGGCTGTCATGATATTGTCAAACATTCTTTAAAATCCATGAATTCAACCCACTTGATGGCTCCTTGAAAAAGCAGGTTTCACTGATTAATTGATTACTATAAAAAACCCCTCCATTTCTAAATTTACTGTCAATTAATTTTGCTATGTTTAAATTTCTTGCCACATTTCTTACATTGAAATAAGGGATTTTTACAGGAAAACTAGTGACTTTTGGTTGGCATGGCGTAAGTTTGAGCACAAATGAGGATAAGTAGTTTTCTTCCCAATTTTTAATCTTATATTATTTGTGAATGTGGGTGTTTTGTTTGGTTGTTTTTTTTTCATAATTATATTTAATTATCTTTATTTTCTTTCTTTTTTTTTTTTACTTCCTTTCTCTTTTAGTGTTATGACACTGCCATGGAATTCCCCCAGCACTAATATCCAGTTTTTCACATGGGCTCATGAAGACTGAATCCCTCTCTATAATAAATCATTATGCCAAGTTTATATAAAGTAAACATACCACATATAATGGGAATAGTTGATAGGGCAGAACACATTTAAAGTGGCATGGAGCTGCCTCTGGCCCAGATTTTCCATGAGAAAAGGGAAAGCCCTTGTGAGGCTGGTGTGCAGTTAGCACTTGGAGTATGCCAAGAGTTATCCTGGAAGGGCCATTGCAATAAACACCTGCCCCTCAAGCCAAATGGAAGCAGCCAGGAATAAAGATTTTCCCATAGGCAGTTCAAATGTCTTGGCAGTGCAAAATTCACTCCTGATAAAAGAAAAGAAGTAATAAAAATGATTTAAATAAGCAGAGTGGTTTAAGGTAAATGACAGAGCTGGAGTGCTGCAAAATAGGCTGGGGATATCCTTTTCCCACTTTTTCATCCTTTTCTTTCTCTCCTTTTTAGGTGTCCAGCACTTGGAAGCCAACCAAGGAGCCATCCTTTCCTTAACCCCTGGCCCCAGCCATTCATCATTCCCTATGGAAATATCTAAAAAGCATCTCAGGAGACCCCTCCAGCATCTTCTACTCTGCATCCAACTCTCCTGTGGAGCTGGATGGGTCCAGAAATAGAGGTGGGTTCCACTGGCCAGGGGACCCTCGGGGGAAAGGAGGGATCCCATTCCTGGGGTGGAAGTGCAGGAGGGGAAGGGTGACTCCATCCTGTCAGGCCATGCCCAGGCACTGCTGGCCCTCTCCTGGCAGCAGGTTTCTGTCTGCACTGCTGGCCTCCAGTGTCCTCTGCCCAGAGGGCTGGGGTTGGACTCCCCACTGCACTCAGAGCTCCATGGGCACCTGCAGCAGTGCTCAGCCAGTGTAGAAATGTTGCAAATCAGAGCACCTGGAATTGACAGTAAGAATTTATATCCCTGTTTTACATGTGCAGAAGTCAAACAAAAAAATGCATTATGGCCCTGAAAATTAAAAGTTTAAGACTGTGGAGAAAGGAAAAAGACCCACCTGTGCATTGAGCTAACATTTGCTCCTGCTCACTCCCCATATTTTTGATCAATGTAGAATTGTTCATAACTGGGCAAGGTAACCTCTGTAAGAAAACTGATTAATATCCTTTATATAGAGAGGTGGATCCATGGTAAGATTTGCTAACAATTGCCATCCCCATGTACAACCATCCCTACCATTTCAGCCTCAAAATGTGCCTGCAGAAGTTCATCTCATGTTGTTTTTACAATTCTATGCAATAGTGTCCCACTTCTTTCAGTCACTGTGATATTTGTGATTTTACACCATCTTGAGGAACATTTTCCACCACCTTTTCCAAGAAACAGTCCTGAGATGTGAAACCTTGAGTTGGTTTTGACAGTAATTTCAAGGAGTTTCTGGCATCCAATCATCTGTAGTTGCCATGTCACAAGTCACACATCACATAGAATAAATAAAAATCTTCAGACATTTTTAAAACAACCAGTCCTAAAAGTTAAAACAATGAAAAAAAATATAAAATACAAAATTAAATCTACTCCATTTTTCTACGGTAACAAAAAAACCCTCATTCTATTATTTATAAGTCAACATATTAGAATTAATGGTTTGAAAATCCCAACCTTTCAAAAAGAGCTTTTTTTTTTTTTACCTGAAATATGCCAAAAAGGCACCTTCCCTCCACTGTGTACCTATTTCCCCTGAGAGCTGGAAACAAACAGTGCAGCACTGGGGGAAACTGAGATTCACAATTTCAATTTCAAAGACAAGTAGTTACTTACACTAAATAGCTTTCCCTTCTATTAGGCCAAGCAACATCATAGGAAAAGCTCCCACAAACCTTCTGCTTGAAAGGATTTTTTAAAAGCTGGATATTTGTAAGTCAATGGGTATCTTTGATTTATTTGAAAGGAAAACCAGGGTATTAATGTTTTAATCTTTAGCTTCATTATAGCTAACATGTACTTGAAAAGACACACTAATTCCCAACAGCAGAAATATGACATCTATTTTATTATTCATTCAGCAATATCTGCATTTTAGTAGCTATGTTGGTGAAGCATCATTATCAAAATCAGGTAAGGTAACACACACTATTGCCCTAACAAAACATTTCTTTTTCCACCTTCCTCTTTCCCTTGCTCCCTTCCTCTCCCAGGTGTGGGTGTTTAACCAGCTCAAGTCAGCCCAGTTAAATTAGAGATTGTCACAATGACCTCTAATAATCTCCTTGACTGCTTGTATCATCTGTGGTTCAGCATTGGTGATAAGGGATTTTAATGAATGATAGTGCAATTCACAAAAAAAATATCAATGTACCTACATATAACCCAAAAATTCCTGTCCCAAAGGAGCTGGGATCCTGACAATAAAAGTGATGTAAGTAACTGAAACCATTGTGGAAATTAGCTGTAAAACTGAAATATTTTAAAACACAAGAATTCCTATATAAACAGAGCTGATTTATATATATATATATACACATAAATATGTGTATTAGTTTGTTTTAGACATTACCAAAGTGCCAGACCAGTCTGGATAATTGTCTGATTTCAATGACACTTTCACTGCAAGTTCTGGGTGGGATTTCTGGGAAGAACAGTTTTCAGTGGAACCCCAGTGGGATGTGGACTTTCTGAATGGATGCATTTGCTTTGAAGAAAATGGGACAGTGACTTGAATCCTGATTGAGGCACATGCTCTAATTATTGGACTCTTGCCTGTCCTTGGAGCTTGTGTAAGTTAAGGATTTTTTTCTTCACCAAAAGAGCCAAGTCCCAGTTTAAGGAAGACTGAGGATATTCTCAAACTTCACTTTGCTTTTCCAGCCAGCTCAGCTAATAAATTCTAAAATTCTAGCAAATCCTCTTCTAGCTAAGCTCCAGTTCTCTTTGTACTCACCAGAGGGAAGAACATTCTGCAGAGACAAGGACAACAGCCAAAGAGCTTTGGAGTTTCTTGCTTGTTATCATCAGAGAAGCTGCAGAGTTTCTCTCACTAACCCCTCCTAAAGGTCTGCAGGTTTGGAGGTTTTTTTTCAGGTACACATATTTGCATAGATATCCTTTCATGCTTACAGCCAAATACCAGGGGAAAACAGAACAAACTAAGAATTTGTAGTATTAAACACATGAAGCTTAGAATCAAATGCTTTTCTCTCAACGGCACTGAGTAGTTGAATTGCTTTTGTATTGAATTAGAGAGAATCTTCAAATACTCTGTCACTAAGACAATTCATATAAAACTGATAGTCATTAGAATCTGCCACATTTTAGGGTTTTATATTCATTTTGATGGGGCTTTGGGGGTCGAAATTAAGGTCACAGAAGTGTAAAGGAAATCTGGTCTGTGGATGGGGGTGGGAAGGGTCAGGCACTGCCATAGCAAGATGGACCAGAACACCCTCAAGAAGGAAACAAAACCAACATCCCCAATACTCTGTAATCACCTCATTGTGCTCATTAGTCCTGCTGTTGTCACCACTGATCCAGCACAAATGCAACAGGAGCATCCAGGGATTCACATGAAAACAGAGCTGGAAATACACACACACACACACACACACACACACACACACCCCTCCAGATCTCGATTTTTAGCTCACCTCTAAAGTTACCTAATTTATCAACCTTCCACTGGACCCTGATTTGCCTTTTTTCTTTTTTTTTTTTCCTTTTCCCAAAATGCACTCTTGAAAAAAGGGATACAATGTTACAAGTTTTCTGTTTCTAACTTGAACAATACTTAAGCATTCTCCATAAGAAATCTTTTCATCTGCATCTTCATAGAAATTAAATAATTTACTTACACAAAAAACTACCACATAAAAAAATGAGAATTCCCAGAGAATTCTTCCCAGACCCAACATTTGCCCACTTATTCATTTTAATCTTCCAAGGAAACAATTTATTCCCTTTCCTTAAAAACTTCAGTTTGGACTTCGGTGACCACCAAGCTTAACAACTCCAAATATTAAAACCCAAAATGTTTGAAGGTCTTTTAGTGATTTTACTATTGAAAGCTAATACTTCAAAATTTTCTCAGAAATAGTTTTAAAGAGTAAGAAAGGTAAGATTTGTCCATATTTGAGCTACCACCAAAGAAGTTACTTATTCAAGAAGGTCAATATTTAGTTGAGCTTCATAAGTCTGACATCAGTTCAGACTCTCATTATCTAAAATATAAATTTAATTTATTAAGAGAGCCTCAGATAATAAAAGTACTGCTTTAACATGACTCTATATATATATTTATTAGTTCTTCAACAATGCTATGCATTGTTCATATCATTACAAAATTAATAATTATTTTACTATGTTTAAAATAAACCTCAGCTTTGTTCCCACTGCTTGAATATGCTGTAGGATTTTTACTTTTTGCACAAATTTTTATTGTATTCTTTTCAAACAAAAAAAAATCTATTTATATATTTTTTATGTAATGTGGGGAAGAAATAGAGCTTTAAACTTATGTTCTGAAACTTCCAAAATACTGATTTTCTATAGAATGTCAAAAGAACTGTGAAATATCATTCACTTTGCTTTGATAGTTGTATAGAAGGATGTTCCATACTTTTTGATTTGTGACACTTGAAATTCACTCAAAAGCCACAAATTACTGTAAACTGCACTATAAATAATCTAACTCATAGTCCATGTGTTCCAGACCTAAGTCATGCTCTCATTGCCCAGTTACAAATCATTCCTTGCACTTCCTCTCCAGTTCACTGCACAAATTCCTCCTGACAGACAAAATTGTATCCCAAACACACTGGTATCATCATTTAGGAAAAATTCAAATATGAAGAAAAATGAAAGAGCCATTGAGGTACTTCTAAAAACGGTTCTTTAGAAACCTCTAAAAATGTTTGTAGTTATTCAGCCTTTCTATTTAACCAAAACTAATGTCCTAATAACCACATTAAAGTATTGTACCAAATTATTCTTACATGTCTCAGACCCATCTTATTGTAATTGTAATTTGATGTGATGGAAAATAGATGGCAGGGGTGTTATCTCAACAAAAGGATTTGAGTTTTGTGCTGGCAAATTCAGTTCTGCTCCTGGTAAAAAAAGTCATCATTAATTACATTGGTTATTGTATTGCTGCCAAGAAATAAATGTAAAGAGTCAACCTTATCCTTCAGAAATAGCCTGTACTGAATTACCAACCAAGCTGGGTAATCATGGAATAATTTTGGGTTGGAAGGGACTGTAAAGAGCAGCTAATCCAACCCCTCTTCCAAAGCAGGGACACCTTCCACTGTCCCAGGTTGCTCCAAGCCCTGTCCAGTCTGGCCTTGGACACTGCCAGGGATCCAGGGGCAGCCACAGCTGCTCTGGGCACCCTGTGCCAGGGCCTGCCCACCCTCCCAGGGAAAAATTCCTTTCCAGTATCTAATCTAAGCCTCCTTTGGTGGCTGCTTCACTTTCATTGCAGACCCTTAAATACTTGTTTGAATGTTATATTGGTTAAATTTGTTATTTCGAACAATTCCTTTTCCGGTGTTGCAACTGCTACTCATAGACAGAGAAGTTATTTTCATGGACTTTATACACTTGTACAGAGGTGTTGCACTGAAGTCTGCAGAATTTAAGTTTAATCATGTAGTAATGACACTAAACCATTGCATTCTTGTGGGAATCTTTGAAGTCAAAGTATCCATGAATAGTCTGTGTAGCTCACATTTCAAACCCTTCTTTACATGTTTTTACAGTGGTAAAGAAACACCAGGCACAGACACAGATCTAAAGTGAACATTAGCTGTCCATGTATGATTGCTCCTGACCCTTTATTTTTGTTTATTGTTGTTCTGATATTGATACTTCCATATTGAAGGGACATTATTATAACAGATGAACCAATAAAATTTGTTGATTATGTATAGCAGAAAGGAAATTGGAGGTCCTACAAAGGGGCTGGGAGGATATTAAATTCTATAGAAAGCTTTAGTTGCTCTCCCACTATTGTTAAATATGTTGTTAATTATCATGGATATTAAATCTTGGTGTCTACCAGCTTTTCAAATTAATCCCCCCACTTTTAAACAGTGATGAGACTCATCACAGTATTTTAACAAAATACTGTACCATACTTTCCCCTGGAGTTCACCAGCAACTTTGCTTTCAAACAAGACATAAAATACCCCAGCCTGGATGGATTATAGATTTCCTTTCCTTGATTTCATGTTTGCCTAAGAAAGGAGAACAAACAAAAGTGCTGAAAAGTAGTAAATTAGACTCTTCCTTAACCATTGATTTTTTTTTTCCTACAGTAACTGATTTTGGACTTGCTTGGAAGAGCCTATTTAGGCCTTTCAATTCCCATTAAAGCCCTGCAGGAATATGGCTGGTATCTCTTAAAGAATGCCCAGAACACACGAGCAGATTTTCTGATGTGGCTTCAGCATTTCCTCACCAAACAACAACAAGAGTACATCAAGAGAACAAGAGGAAACATGCAAAGGGATTTTTTTAATGACATGGTGACATGGGAAATGGTGACATTTAATGAATGATGACATGGGAAAGATGCCCAGTGTGCTGTGTGGCTCTAAATGTGGATTTTTCTGCTGTGTTCTTCCTTTCTAGAGGAACTGTTTAAGTCACGGGCTGATTCAGACAAAATTAACTGTTAAATTAAATTCAGACAAAAAAACCAATTATTCTCTTGAGAGAAAGGTATCTCATATTCTTTGGATGAACACAGTCTACTTATTTACTGTCTGTGGAGGTTAGTGAGCAGAGCCTGTTCCTCAACTTGGACTATTCAAATTTATTTTATCATTTGTGTTATTTACAAGTCTGCCCTTGGGATTATTTTTTTTCTGTAAGAAATAAAAGGGACTAACAGAGGATGAAAGACAAATGAAGTTGGAAAATGATGCCACGGTACAGAAGAATGGTCTCTCCACCAAACACTGTGGGAACTAATTTTGGTTTTAACCTTTCAGTCTCACAGATTTTTGTCCAACTGCTGCTTTTGTCCAGATATTGCAGTACCCATCAGTAAAAATTATGAGAAGCATAATCTTCATCTTGGAGCAGGGCTGTCCAGGTTCATAACTCACTCTGACTAACTTAGCTCAATCATACTAATAAACCATGAAAACCTTAAAGGAAATCAACTTTCTTTTTTTTTTTTTTTTTTCTTTTTTTTTTTTTTTTTCCCCAATAGGAAACTAATTCCTAATCAAGAGTGCAGGGCAGAAGCCCTTCATTGATCGGTGCTCTACTGAGGAAACAATTACTCCTCTCCCAAGCAAGAGGTCATTTCACATAAAGAAGTGATGGGAAACAAATGCAGGGAAAGCAAAAGATGTAATTGGCAAATGGCTCCACTCTGTGAAATTGTTTAGCGCCGTAAATGACTTTGGTAAAATAATTCACTGAGGTGGAACCAGAGAATGACAGTGATAAAGGCTGACAGCATCTCACACACACTTTGTCAAGTCCCTGCCACTCTTGCACTCCTGGGTGGGGAGTATGCAGTGGCAAAACCTCACAGGCAGAAACTGAGGGAACAGATTTGGTGTTATAAAATACAGGAGTGCAATTCCCTCTGTGCTTTGGGGCCACGAGGTGGGAGCTGGACTGTCAAAGCTCATGTGAGGTCACTGTCTCCTAGTCAGTGAGCAGCATATTCAGTCTTTCCTGCCATGTGAGACTTGCTTTAAAACTTTTAAAACATTGGCTTAAAAAGAAAAAAATGTTTTAAAAGAATTTATTTTTTCCCATGAGAAAGTACACAGTACATCTCTACAAGATTCCTTCTAATAGTGTCTGGTTTCTAAAATAATTTTCTAAAGAGGCAAAAAATTCTTAAAAAAAGAGCAGCAGCAGAGTTAAAACCTCACTCTCTCCGGAGACTCTTAGTTTATTTCTCTAATTTCTGAAAAATATTGACAGGTTATTTGCAGGTGAATTAATTTAAAACTTAAACCATATGAAATCCTGGACATTCAGAGTCCAAGAATTTTCCTGTATGGATTCTAAGAAAGGCAAGCTTTAAGATTTTGGAGCTCAGCTGTCTTATCTAAGCTGAGCATTGCAGGGACAGCTGTATCCCAAGAGGCTGACTGGAAAATGAGTCTAAAGTCCCTGTGAGCTTGATTTACTGCAATGATCTAAACACATTTTTAAATTATAATGAGTGAAACACAATATGAAACCATACAGTTTTACAGAGAGTTATTTTTCATAATTTTCAAGATTTGGCTGACCTTTATTAGAAAACAAATATAATTTGTTGTATTTTCTGTAGATCCTCTCCCTAACTGAATTTATTGTGAAGTTCAGCTGTGAGGTAGATGTAAAAGACACAAATGTTATAAAGTGATCTTTCTGGTAACTGCATCTTCCCTGAACTTTGACTCCTAAATGATATGGAGAAATAACAAGCTGAAAAGAAGCAAACATCACAATTACATTTTCATTTGAGCATTTAGCCAGCTATTACAGACAGTCAGATGACTCCTCTTCAGGCGCAAATCTGATTTCCAGAAGAAGACTGATTATGATTCAATTAACCCTGACATGGCCATAAGGCTTTTTTCCCCCCATAAATCAAAGCAGATATAGTAGATAATTATGTTATTATCAACATATAATGGGAAAAGCAGAAAAATTTGATGACCAGAGTGGTGATTCATCCTGTGAACACCTTTAAACTGTATTTTATATTATTATGTATAATTTATATATAATAGGTAATGCAATATCTTACACTATCATGTAATTTAATATATAATTTCCATTATTAGTTTTGAGGAACACCGTTGCATCTTTCTGTGTTCAGCAAACCGAAATCCTGTAAAAAGCCAGAAAACGAATGTTCCATTTGTGGTTTGACTAACAAAGAAATCCACCCCAAATGCAAATTTGCAAGAGCCTGACAAATAAGCCACTTCTGAAAAATATACTCTGGCTTAGAAGGCTTGTGCCTTTTCATTTGGCTCCAATTGAACTTCCCCCTCATTAAACAATAATCTTTATGGTGAATTGAATAAAGATGAAAAAAGAAAGATTATGAAAAGAATGCATAAGTAATTTTGGTTGCCTAGCTGTGGCAATGAATTCCTGTTTGTTTAGCCACTGAAGGGTGAATGCAACCCTTTGAGCAAATGGGAATTCATTATTCCAGTGACTGAGAAATGATCCACCTAAAGAACCTAATTGGTTCTACAACAGTGATTTCTTTCAAAGCAGTGTTTCCGGAAGAAACCACAAAAAGAAGACAGCTCTTTGACTAGTCCAGGGTCTGCAGGGGACATTTGCCTTCCCATGTTTCAGCTTTCAAAAGAAAATGTCACATGTAGCCAGGACAAAGGAACAAAGAGCCAGTGTTTTAAAAGGTACAGAAATGGAACAGGTCTTGCACGTCTTTTTTCAGCATTAAAGCTGAGTTTTGATAAATATTAGTGCTTGCTTGTGACACTTGAACTGTCAGTAAGAAGAAAAAAATGCTTTACCGACCATTTTCAACTGCTTCCCAGAGCGTTCATTGGTAGCCAAAAGCTGCTTGAGTATTTTCAAATGAGAAGTAAATCACCATGATTTACCTGTGTTATAGAATAAGTGAATTAATATGCTCAGTTCTGCCTAAACAAATAAAACACTGTCATTTATTTTCAACCTAATCAATTAGAATATGCAAAAAGGAAACTCAGATACACAGGTAGATAGAGACAGTTCTCATTTACATCCCAAGAGTTATGCTGCAAGAATTACAACCATGAACTGATTGTTTGAAAGCAGAATCTTAAATGACAGTTCTTCTGGAGCCACGGAGGTTCAGAGAAGGATTGATTTGGGTTAATGGCTGGATATCTCCTGGCTTTGGAATGAGCTTCAGAACTGGCACCACAGATCAACAAATCTGCATTGAGACCAAAGTCTGAGGGGAAACTTCCAGTCCTGTGCAGGCCTGAGAAGTGAATTAATACTATTTGTAGAATTGGAATGAATTACACAAAAAGAGTTAGAGTGTTATTTCCTAGAATCCCAGAATTGCTGAGGTTGGAAAAGCCCTCCAGGACCATGGAGTCCAAGCTGTGCCTGATGTCCACTGTGTCCCAGGCTCTGAGTGCCACATCCAGGCCTTCCTTGGACAGCTCCTTCCTTTGGGGACTCCAAACCTCCCTGGACACCCTTTCCAGGAAGGAATTCCTCCTGGTGTGCAGCCTGACCCTCCCCTGGCACAGCCTGAGGCCGTTCCCTCTTGTGCTGTCCATTTACACCTGGCTTTCAATGTGTGTCCTGTCCCCCAACAACCAAATTGATATTAAATTATCAGATTGGAGCAGAAATCCCTCCATCCCTGTTATCCAGTGGACATGTCAGCACAACTGCAACACCTCCAAGAAGCAACAGGAATCATTTCTGTTTTCAAAATCCCTTCAGTGCTTCCATCAGGAAGTCGTTGGGGTGGGAAGCAGCATGAACAGACCACGTCAGTCAGTGACAAAAAATCTAAAAATGATACAGCAAGGCAGCAGGTTATATTCCCTGATGCACACACACACATGCATGACACACCGAGCAAGACCCTGAATATCTGGCCCAGTTTAGACCAGTACCACAGAGCCACAGAACTCTGCTCTGGGCCATTTGTGTCCCACCTGTAAATGTGTCAGGCCCTTGCTGGTGGCTCCATCATTTCTCACAGTGCTTTATAGCCCAAGTACCAGCATCTAAACAGCTCCACTGACCCCCAGCTGTGCTGATTCTACCCCTCCAAGGAGATACTTTGTTCAATAATTCTGACTTTCTATATTAACTTTCTATATCAACATAAGAAAGTGATGGCTTTGCTCATCGAATAGCTGACCAAATCTCTTTGATTGTATTTAAATTCAATTACTAGTTGCTTCAGAGGTTTCTCCTACACTGTGGTCTCCTCCCTGAAGGTTACAGAAAATGCAAAATTTGTCCACTGTTGGATGTGCTCTGACCCAGAATAATTCAGTCAGCTGGAGATGGGCAACTGTTCCCAAGTTCTTGTCTAATGATATCTTGACAGCAGCAATTCTGCCTAATACCTCATTGAAACTTTCCAGTTTCCCTCTGCTGCCTCAAAGTTGTACCATATCAAATGAGCAGCTGAACGCACTATGATTATCCTTTAAATTTTAAGGGTTGCATTTTCAGGTAGCTCTGTACTAATGCAGTATTTCTGAGCAATTCAATTCAATCATAGAATCCCAGAATGGTTTGGGCTGGAAAGGGACATTAAAGATCATTTAGTCCCAACCCAAATTATTTCCCTAGTAGAAGTTTTAGAAGCACAGGCTGATATAGCCATGCTTATCTGGCTTGTTTTACACTTGCATTTCTTTACACTCATTTGCACTGCTCTGAATTGTTGCTCATCCTTATGTGATTGAATTCCACCTCTGGGAGAAGCTGTGCTTCAGCAGGCAGGTGGATCTGGTTCTTCGAGAAAAAAGGTTGAACCAGTGCTCAAACTCAAGTGTTTGAACCTCTCTGCCTGTGTCTGTGTCCTGCTGTGTGCCTATAGCTAACCTGACACGTACTGCAGGAGTCTGTCCCTGGGCACTGGGCTAGGCAAGAATCCCTTTTCCTTTGTAAATCACATAATAGTAAAGAAAAATTAACTACAGTTGTATTTTCACTGTATTTCCACATGACATGAGGTATCTTCACATCTTTGTTATTATCGTCAGGCCAATTCTGGTGACTCAGTTTAACAAGAAACTTAATCCTTGGCATGAAGCTGGAATTTTCCAGGCTTTGGAAATGTTTGGTGTTGGAAGCAGGAATCTGATCTTAGGATACATACATCTAGTTTTAGAATCTGTTGCACAAATTCAAATAATCATTTCCAGTGCCTCTCAGTTTCCCTTCAGTGTCCTGATACCTCAACATTTCCAAGCATTTGAGATCCCTACACAACAGAAGCCCCATAAACATGAAATACAATTAATAATGCACTCTTCTTTATGGTGCATAACAAATGTTTCACAAACCTGACACTGGCTGGTGCTCATCTAGCACTTAATTGGCAAACAAAGCAAAATCCCAGCAGCAATTCATTAGGTGTACCAGCGGCTGCTGGTGGCACATCCCCTTTTGTCAGAGCTAAATTGGAGTAAACAATCCAGCCCAGGTCCCTCCTGGACCCTGCATTAGCAGGGAGAGCTGAGAATCAGCTGTCCATCACACAAACCCAGGCAGCTGGGCACAATTAGGCTTTCAAACAAACTGCAGTGAAATCACATTGCAGTGCAAACACATTATGCAGTCATTAGCACACTTACTGCACAAAAAAGTAATAAAGCAGCTCTGATTAGCAGACTCTGACGCATTAAAAAATCTTCTTTTTATTTAATACTTTTTCACAGAGTGATGAGCAATTATACAAAGGAAATCACAGAACACATTCAGCTTAGCAGGGGATTGGGAGCAAGGCCTATGCATCAAGTGAGTCTCCAAAAAGTGTATCCAACTATTATTGACCACTTCAGATACTTAAAGAAAAGCATTTTTCCAAAGGACTGAGCTCCGGAGGAGATTTGTTGAAACTCTTTAATTGGTTTTGCTCAATAAATACAAGAGATGATTTCTGTTTATATTTGCAGAAGATTTTTGA
This sequence comes from Sitta carolinensis, assembly GCA_032173965.1. NCBI lineage: Eukaryota > Metazoa > Chordata > Aves > Passeriformes > Sittidae > Sitta > Sitta carolinensis. The sequence continues at coordinate 5,276,671 of CM063289.1, forward strand.
TTTACAAATAATGTTTTGTGTCTTCCTCCTCAAGGAACCCGCACATTTTCAGTCTCCATGGAAATAATCTTTCTAAAGTAAATGGGATATGCCAAATATTTCCTGAATTAGATACAAAATACCAGCTTTTGTTCAACTGTTCCTGAAGGAAAATTCCACTTCCTTAAGAAAAAGATCTAAACCCTTGAATTGTGGTTGAAACAATGGTTGCAGCATTAAGACAGCACAGGATTCAAGCTCTTCAAATGGCACAACAGAGAGTGGCACAAGCAGTAAATAGAAAAATTAAAAATACCAGCTCTTGGAACAGTAGCTCGAAGAAACTGTCAGGAAAAAAAGAAAAAGGAGGTATTATGCAACTCTGCTGCATTTTAGGGAGGACATAATGGAACTTTTTCCTTTGTAAATGTTGAAAACAAAATTTCTGAAAATGCTGATCCCTTTCACCCAGCCATAAGAGCTGAGAAATTTAAAGAGTTTACTCAGAAGCACTATTAAAAGTCATAGAATTATAGAATGGTCTGAGTTGGAAGGGACATGAAAACTCATCTCATCCCACCCCCTGCCATGAGCAGGGACATCTTCCACTGTCCCAGAGTGCTCCAAGCCCCCTCCAACCTGGCCTTGGACACTGCCAGGGATGGGGATGGATAAATAAATAAATACATAAATGAAATATGCATATTATAAAAATATATAAAACACATTACCTGAAGGAATGGGGTAAGACTCAGTGTTAGTAAGGGCAGATAAACTGAGGTTTGTTGTTACTTAGGTGAGGGCTGGAAAGCATTGGCACTGCCACAAGTGTCCCAGAATTCCTCTGAGCTTCCCAGGTTGACCAGTTTCACTGTCTAACACTGGGGCCTGTGCCTATCTGCCCTTTCAATCATCAGATCAGTGCAAAACATACTGAATTTATTTTACAAGGTTGTGTTCAATTATCTACTGTGACAAACAAATGGTTCCCACTGAACCATATTGGCTTTTAAGTATTTAAGCTCCGAAGTGATTAATTTCCAATGCTAATTAAATGCAGTTGGAAAAAGCAGTTAGAGAAATAAACAATAAAAGCACGCTTTAGAGAATAGAGTTTGAACTAGAAAAGAGTTTCTCTCCATCAGTGTTGGCTACAGTTTGTAGGTGCTGATATGGTCCACAAGCAGGGCTGAGAGTCTCGCTGACAAAAAAGTTGTTTGTAAATATAAACTCTGTTCTTTCACTAAGCTGCTCATGCTTATTAGGAGCATTAATTATCAACTGCTCCCCTAGAAATTGAAATTCACACAGATGTGATTATCTCTGAAGTTTACAGCCTGTTGATCCCTGTTCTGCAGAGACATTAATTATCAGGAACTGTCACAACAAGTCCAACTGGTGATGCAGCTTATGCAGATTTCCTCTCTCTCTGAAGGACAGAAAATTCCCCTCCTCCTCATACCTGGTTTTCCCCTTCAGTTAACAGCACTACAGGAAGAGAGAGGTTAAGTATGGAGCTTTTCCTAGAGGGGTTTATTTTTTGCAAATCCAAAGATAAAACCAAGTCCTTTTTTGGCCTCAAAAGTGCACCTAAAGATTCTGAGATCATGTAAACAGCAAGCTGTAAAACCATTTCAAAAGAGGAAGTCCTGATTCCTGTATGTGAGGAGCAATGTTTACCTCCAGTGTTTACACAAAATGTTGCCTGAGGTAATTGACTGCACAAAAATGGGGGTTTAGGATTTCTTCTCTTCATGGGCATTAATTACTTTGTTAGAAAACATGTTCAGCCTTTTAAAAAAATTGCATTACAGTGCTTCTCTCAAAGTATCATCCTTATGATCTGTTCCAATAAGAGACCTCAAGGAACTTATGGCATTTGCTACTTTGCAGATTTGCCCCACCTAAGGCTAAAATCTGTTGCCATTTATGACATCTAAAAAGTGCTATTGATGTCTCTATAAACAGGTCAGGCCCATGAGTTTGGGGGTTTTGCTGTATCTGTTTTCAGAAGACATATGAGGACAGGCTTGGTTGAAACACAGCATTCCAGTTTTTGAAAGTTTATTTAGGACTCGGTTTACCAAACAAAATTAGTTAAGGCAGAAGAAAATCCCAGACATTTTTATTGGTTTAATCTTAAATCCTTTCTTATCAAGTCATTCCTGCTCATGGACATCACTCCTAGTTTCAGACCAGCTGTCCAGTGAGCACTGCAAAAACTTGGTATTTCCAGAGTTTTGAGACATCTGTTTTGGTTTTCCATAAGACTCCCAAAACAGTGGGACCTATGTTCTGATGTTGGTCCCTTTATCTCACAGATCTAGATTCTTCCATGTCTTCTAAGTCCAAGTCAAACTCAGGAATCTGACCAAGGACTTCCAAACATCAGGACTGTGTCCATGACTGCTCCTGAGTCTCCAACCAGAAGACATCAGTCCTGCAGCAATGTATGTTAATTTAGTGCTGGATTTATGAAATTCCCATGTTTGATTCAGGAAAATCTTGGTATGCTCACTATGTATTTCCATTCCCAAATAATAATTAAATCTTTTAAAAGCGAATTTGCTTTGCTGCAAATTTTCCTTTGGCAATAGTTTGCCATCCAGTTGTGTTTGAAGCTGAGTTTCTCTGTCTCTTTTAAAGCTTAATGAACAGGTCAAGAAGGGAAATTAGAAGGAAAGTAAGGGATGTGTTTTAGATGAGGGAAAAATGTAAGGCTACAAAAAAAATCATTGCTAGAGTGTCAAATCAAATGGAAAATTTTGTTTTATACTGTTTTTTATGACAGAGCCGAGATAACATTGTTAAAAATATACAATAGAATCACAAAATAGTTTGGGTTGGAAGGGACCTTTGAAGGTCTCCTTCCAACCCTCCTGCAGTGTGCAGTGAACAGGACAATTTTCCACTAGATCAGGGTACTCAGAGCCCTGTCCAAACTGACATTGAATGGTTCCAGGGATGGGGCAGCCACAGCTACTCCGGAAAAGCCTCTTCCTAAGTTTTAACAGCCTCATTATAAAGAACTTTTTCCTTATATCCAATCTTAATTGACTCTCTTTTAGCCTCAGAGCATTACTCCTCTTCCTACTGCAACATTCCACTGGGTTGCATCCCACCCTTCAGGCATGTCAGCCACAGCCTAGTGTCATCTGCAAACGTGCTGAGCAATTAACTCAGGATTTTAAAAATACCCTCACTACTATTCTGACTCCAATTCCAGTAAAAATTGCTTTACAAATGAAACTACATTTAGAAGAATCTGTTTGTCCTGATATTAATACATCAGTAATTTCTGTCCATTTCTTGCCATTTTTTGATCTGGTCTCCCAATAACCCCGTTGTCACATCAGGCTGGGCAGAACAGATTCTCTTCCTCTCCAGATCCTCCTCATTGGGATTTATGATGTGTCCTTCCATTCTTAGTGTTGGGGACAGTGAGCAGAGCCATGACAGGCACTCTCAGTAGGCTCTGCCTGTTTTCCTGTTTTGCATGCTCATGTATTAATGTCAGAGCTGTCCTTCTGTTTTCCTCCTTTCCTTTCATTTTTTCTTTTTTTTTTTTTTTTTTTTTTTTTTAACAGACCAGAATACACACAATACACACTCAGAACTGAATATCACACTTGTGAAAAGAGATCTGTGGAGAAAATATCATATTTAAGCTTACTTTCTACAGAATGAGGATTTATCTCTAAAAGTCTGGTCTTCATATTTTCAGTTTAAATGAGTTTTTCATTTCAGTTTTCTATGTCGAATCAATGTCACAAGTAATTTTTCTCCAGAGGAAAAATTCCTTCAAAATGTCAACATCTACCTTTTTGCAATCTCAAGTTGAATGATTTCTTTTTTACCCTGTAGTAGCCAATTTTTGCTAAAGATTATAGTTTTAATATGCTGTACACTGTAATTTAAAATTATTTTTTTTAAAAAATACAAATATTTATTCAACCCACAAGAGAAGGAGAGCATAAGACCTCAAATTCAGATTGTTCAGATAAAAGTAGATGAAAAATTTTCAAGTAAATTCAAGTGTTCTATATGAACTTGGAAAGAAAATCCCCTTTGGAATGGACAGAAAACACTTTTAACACTTTAATACCAGAGACTTGTTTGAACAATAGCAGCGTCCCCATCCCTGGGGGACCTAAGAGACCTGTGAGTGTGGTACCTGGGGACATGGGTTAGGGCTGGCCTCGGCAGTGCTGGGGGAAAGATTGGAGTTTGATGACCTCAGAGGGCTTCTCCAACCTAAATGCATCTGTGAGTGTGTGAAATGAACAGTAAATAAATGAAAGAAAACTAAACACACAGTTAATAAGCCAAACCTGCTGCCCCTCTGCTTCAGGATACCCAGTATATATACTTCAGTATATCAGTAGATGTACTTTGCCTGAAGTGTATCTACTAACTGATTCAAAGATATTTTCCTTAGATATTTATGCAGCACAGTAGCTATTGTGCAGTATCTGGAAGAAAAATGTTTCCTAAATAACTGTGGTTGGATTTGAAAAGAAATGATGTGTGGGGTGATGGATATAAAGTGAGAAATGGTTGTTGATTCTATCAATGCTTGCAGACAGCCAGTGTGAGTTTCTGAGCTCTCACCATTCACCTCTGAATGCTATGGTTTCTATTATTCCTAAGACCAAATTAACTTCCATTTTATTTTCTGCTGAGTTCTTGTTTCCCAGCAGCTAATTTAAGAAACTGCCTCGCTTTCCTGTTTCCATTAAGCACGTGCACACTTGTGGAACTGCAGGAATTCTACCAATGATGAGTAAAGGACTCCAAAATCCAGATCTGATTTTGTTCTCTTTCCTTCTGTCAGGTCATTTCAGAAAGTTCTGATTTGTGCATTCATTGGAAGGACAGGGTCTGTGTGTAACATTTCTGAGGGTGAATATCAAGTGTGTCTGAGACCCCAGGGTGGAAATACATGATTGATGTTTTGCTGCTGTGCCAGCACGACCTGGAGTACAAATGTGACACCGTGTCACACAGGGGCATCAAGCAGGAGGTCGTTTGCTGCCAGAGCTAAAGTAGACCCGCAGAAAAATTGAATCCCCTTTATCCACACCAAAAAGAGTGGTTTGTATATTTGTTTTGGGGTTTTTCTGTTTGTCTATTCTTGATTTTGTTTTAATAAAAAAAAAAATTAGAAAGTGCCTCACTGAGTTTAAGTCCACTAAAGGACTTAGAAAGAACATGCCATCAAACTTAACACATATCTTCACTCAATGACTGCAATAATGTAGATTTAAAATATTTTCATAGACTTTCATTGTCTTTCCTATTTCAAATGGCTGGTTTCAAAGTTTCCTCGTGAAGTCAAGGACAATGTTGAAATTTCCCTTTGTAAATTATCCAACATTATATGTTTACATTAAACATGTAAGTAAAAAATTAATAGGGCTGAAAGATTTTACTAATCTTCTGAAATGTTCTAAAGGTCTTAAAAAATAAATAAAAGAAGTCTGTCATCAAAGCCAGAATCCAAGTCAGTGTAGTGCTTTGTTACGGCTTGTGGGTTTTTTATTCTGTTGGTTTATTATGAATGGTTCTGATGCTGATGGTTTGCTCTGGTGCTCCCCCATGGGTACCCCCAAATTGTGAAGGTTGTGTCCTCCCCTAAGCTGCCCTTGATGGTGATCCCCTCCCTTTGCTCTGCTCCCTTCCCTGTCACTCATGGTCACCCTGCCCCTTGCTCTGCTCCCTTCCCTGTCCCTCTGCCTTGAGCCAATCCTTCCAGTGTCCCCGGGCATTCCTGGGCTCCCTATCCTCACCGTCCCGGGACCCGTGCCCTGTCCTTGCCCCCCTTCTGTCCTTGTCCCGGGCTGTGCCTGCCCCTGCCCAGCGCTGCCCTGCTGCTTCCCCGTTGGTTTGGGGGTTGTGCCCCCTGGACCTGGCCCAGCACCAGAGCCCGCTGAGCCGGCCGGGCTCTGCTGGGCTGTGTCAGTGTTTTAGGTGAACACAGCTCATGTCTGATTGATCTCATTCAGGAAAAGCTCATCAGCTGTAAAAAAGGGATTATTTGGAGCTGTGATATCTATTGCTGTGCTCAAACTGACACAGGAAGAGATTAATATTTTTAACTCCCATTGGCAACCGTGCCACTATGTCACTGCAGATCAGCCATGCCAGGATTTATTTTTGTGCCCCTAAGATAAATTTCATCTCTTAGATAACAAAAGAGTGAAAAGGAGAAATCAGCTGGTAGGATATCTGACCTACAGGGCAAACAGACAAACTAAACTTCAATCAAGTCTTTATTGGGACTGAATGCCAAGACCTACATTAGCTCTGCTCCCTCTTGAGGGACTTCTGGTAGAAGAATTATGGGACCATACAATTCCTACCTTAGCGTGCTGATAATTCCCAAAGGTTCTAATAACTTGTGTGTTTTTACAAGTTCTAGAAAAATACTGTTTTCCCTGATTTTGTCACTGTTTACCTTGCACAGAAGGCCATCCTTTGGCATTCAGAGGGAGAACAATATTTCACAGTTGGACTACTTGATGGCTCCCTCTCTGATCATCTGTAGAGTCTTTGTTCTGTTGTTTAAATAGATAATTTTGGAATGCTTTCTGAAGTGATAATGCTTAGTGAAGGAAAGAATCTTCCTTAGTGAGGTCATGTGAGGGATAGAATTGCTCATTTTAATAGAGAAGGTTAGGAAATCCATCCCTGGGAGGGTGGTGAGCCCTGGCACAAACGTAAAGCAGCACAGGCACAGCTGGGAAGGAATTTAATCCATCCCAGCAAGCTCAGGGCTCTGCCTTCACTGTACATTAAGATCCACAGGCACCAAAGACCTTAAAACCATCAGCAGAGGGGTTGAAAAGACTGTTCTTCCTATGATTATTTCATATTATTCTATTTTTTAAATCGCTTATTAGTATATATATATAAACATGAGAAATATTAGATATGAAGAGCGAAGCTACAAGTGCAGAATTCTGGTGGCAGCCTATGTTATAAACTGAAATATAAAAAATACCAAAAAACAATGAATCCAAACCCAACATACAGTAATGAAACAAACTCTCTCTTCCAGAAAAATTGCCATAATCTTTGTAAATTCGGTAAGGTTAGAATACCAGCTCTGAGGGGGCAATCCAAGCAGTTTTCAGTAGGTTTTTATTAAAATTAAGGAATACACAAGATACTATTACCATAAGCTGCCTAGAGGAGTGGGAGTGGGTGAGTTGTTTGGTTTATGTTTTTTTTTTTTCCCTTTTTGACAGTTGGGAATAAGAATTTTTTTATGTCTGCATGAAATATAAATGAACTGTAACATTCTTATAAATAACAAAATTCTCAAAGGCCTCTCAACAAATTGCTTACAAAATGCAATTCTTAGAAACCAGTAGATTAGTAATTTATGCTTAGGTCCTATGGGCTTTTCTGTTTGGTGGTTAATTTAAAACTTCCCCCCCCCACCCCGAAGAAAAATAAATGAAAACCAAAAATTAATAAGAAGTTCTTCTGTTTTGCCTGGAAAACAGATCTGCAAAGTTTGCACACAACCCGCCTAGAGAAAACCATTTGGCTAGAAAAGGAGCATTATATAATCAACATTATGTTAATGTAAGCGAGAAATATAATAATTCTTTTACAAGCTTTGACCAGAATTGGCTTAGCAAGCAGAGATATTTAAAAAAAAACCCAAACAACAAAACTGTGAGAAACACTGCTATGGTAGCTAAGTTTTTGTTGAGAAAAGAAGGAAGGAAAGAAAGAAGGAAGGATGGGAGACAGCTAAGGGTATGTTGCTTGAAAGTCCCTTCCAGCAGCCCTGCAGCAGTTGGATAAGGAGGAGGGGAGGAAGAAAAGTATTCCTGGCTATAAAAATAACAATTATCCACTCCTCCCCTCTGCATCCTCCCCAAAAGGCACTAAGCAGAAATAGCTGATAAGTGGGAGTGTTACTTTACACACTGTTGTACCTAAATATGTGAGGAGCCAGAGACCAAAGGAGACAATCTTAATTAATTTCACGCCAAAGCATATAATTTCCAAGGAGCCCAACATTAGCCCTGTTCTGTTCTGTGTTGTTCTGAAGTTATTTCAGCAGATGTGCTGAAAGGTGAATGAATTCTGAAAATTTCAATGTATGCTGAATTCCAGAATGATGAGAGGAATATAACATTACTTTACGTTAGTGTTTTTCTTCTGCTGTTAAACAGAAGTTGTGCACTTGGAAATGAAGCTAGAAAAAGAAAGTTCTAGCTGTTAATTAAGACTCCATGTTTTTCATGCTTAATAATCCTACTGTTTCTCCTATTTTACACCAAATTAATTCCATGCTGATGCAATGTATCCTAAAAGGGGCTCCTCCCAAGACAAACTATTTCAGAGCTGTTATAATACAAAATAGAACACTGTTAGAAGACTACACATCTGCAACAATAAGTGAAAAATTTGGATTCTCATCCATGTAATCCATAGTAATTTGCACAGACCACTATAAATAGGACCTGACTCCTTAAAAAAAATAAATCAGCCACAATCTTATCACATTCCATTGCTCTAGAGGTACATTTTAGAAAGAGGAAAAATTTACACAAACTCTCTCAGTTCATTCAAGAGATGCTTTTCTACAGATTTTTAAAGCTGTTAACTAGTTCTTAATAATTTCCTTATTAAGGCAGAGATGAAAAACTACTGCTTCAGTTGGCAAAAATAATTAGGCCTGGGTGTTCTCCCAGGAGGTTTGGGCAAGATTTCCCTACCAAAATTAAGCCCAAGGGAATAAGTGGGGCATTAGGAATTGAAAACATCTGGTTAAAATTATCATTTTGTTTTTTTTTTTTTTTTTCCCATGTGTCACATGAGCAAGATGTTTTTGAAAAGGGCTAAACACAGAACTGATAAATCAAAATGCCACTGATTTAGGAAAAAAGAGTGGCTGTGATGTGGCTGTGCTGTGTCCCACAGCAGAGGGATATGGAAAGCAGGGTGGGACCAGCACCAGAGCTATGGCTTTCCAGCTATAGCTTCAAAGATATAAAAAGAGATTAACTTTTTACCTCTATAAGAACTGACACAAGGCATCATCTCTATCTGCACTAAATAATAAGCTTTATACTTCTACAGTGTTGCAAATGCAGCAGTGCTTGAGGAAACAAAGGTAAAATTCGTTATTGAACTTGTTTTCTGGATTAAAAGTTTTCTCAGAAGAACAACAGAGAAATTTATGAAAAGTACAATGAAATCAAGAAAAATAGAGGAGCTAATATAGTTCTTCTTCAGTAGAATTATAAGAAAACACATCAGTGAAACAGGTGATATTGTATTTTAATAAACACAACAAGAGAGATATTCATTAATATCCAGTAATAAACCAAATGAAAGGAGCTAATGCTGCTGGTCTTATCTTGGCAAGAAGTCATGTTAAATTTATTGGGAATTAAAGAAATCAGAGGGAATTCGTAACCTAAAGTTAAGTTTTAACATTCAAGGGATACACGCAGTTTTAGATGACGCTGTAACTGCAGCACTGGGCCACAGAAAATACTCGAATTTTAAAAAATGAAATCTTATCAAAAAAAGTGCAGAATGCATCTACAAAATATGTAGACAGAAAACTGTAACTAGGAAATCTGGGAGGTGGGGTTATTTTGTTTTATTTTTTTCCAAGGATCGCTACAAATATAGGAGAACCTCTGATTTTATTTGACATGTGTCAGTAGCATAAAAATGCCCAAATAAACCAGACAATCATTACTCATGAATTGTCAGTCTGCTCTAGGCACACTCTTTGGAAAACCTCTTTTACATGAGCTAGAAGTGAATATTTACCTATAGCAAACTACAGATTAAAATATTTTCAAATTGCTTGAAAACCAAAAAAAGGGCATTTAAATCCTCTCAAAAATATAACTTGAAAAATGTCTTCTCTCAGAAACAAAGGAGTTTACCAGCAGAAAAGGAAAATTATACAATGTAAATTTACATACCTGAATAAAAGATCTCTAGCATATGAAAGAGGCTGGAGGAAATCACAAAGCTGATAATATCATTAAAAATGTGACCATAGTTATGGAGAGTTTAACAGAATGGCAAGAAGTGTCTAGAACCCAAAAAATCCTCCAATTTTCAATATACACTCAGTGAGACATTAACTGGTTGTACTTCAGCCACGGTATTAAATCAACTATGGACTCCACAGCACCAGAAACTTCTACAAAATCTGAATTCCTTTTAGCAAAAAAACCCCCCTTCTTATCACTGTGCTGGTGTGCAGAGCCCTTACACATCCCACTCTCACAGACTTGTAACTCAAATGGAAAAAATGTGAACTAACTACTTAAAAACTGGGATCAACTACTTAAAATTGGAATTAACTACTGAAAACTGCCCCATCCAACCCGGTCTTGGACATTTCTTGAATTTGATGGTTACTATTTGATTATCTAATGCCATCCATAAATGGCCATGACATGCTGCTGCTTCTGCACTGGAATGAAGAGGGTGAAATAAAATTCTGCTTATTTTCCTCATCATTAAAATGCAAAAGTTGGGGTTTTTTTTGGTTTTTTTCCTACTAGTAAGACAGTTTGTGTTGCTGCCAATTATAATTAACATTTAATTAACTTTATAATTGACAATTTGGTATGTTTGCTCGATATTAAGGACTTACATGGTACAGAACTTCTGTAACAGCCCTTTCATCACACTTTAAAAAAATGTGATTTAGAGTCAGGAAATGCTGTACTTCAAAATGACATTGGCAAAAAGGAAAAAAACAATAGTGGAGAGAAATGTAAGGATTTGGTAAGTGCTGTGAGAAGCCCTCAGCATCCTGATATATGTGTGGACATGGTTGGGTTCCTGTGCTTTTTAGTCTGGAATAGGCTTAAATTTATTTGGATGCAAGTCTTTATCCCAGTACCCCAGCCATTCTCTCATTTCCCTGTTTTGATGTCAATCCATGAGCTTTTCCATCTTATTTTCTACTCTGTCCTGATGAGGAATAAGGAGTGCAAAGATTTGTCAAAACAAAAGTGATTAGAGATGACAATGTAAATGCGTTATTTGGAGCACAAAAAGGCTCTCTAAAAATATGTAAGAATATAGCAAATAATATGAGGTTTTATTGGGTTTGGAGAGGGTTTCGTTAAAAATAAAAGTATGTGGAGTGTCCTAGAGCATGATTTAAACCTCATCTTTCCATACCACTAACAAAATGTTTAAATATTCCCATTGAAATGGAATCTAGTCAGTCCAACTGGCACAGCACAGGAGGCTGGGGGACAGTCAGGCTGCAGGAATTCAGGAATGATTGGGAATGCTGGGATCACAGCACAGCCACCTGAATCCTGCTGGGTGGTGGCAGCTGCACAGGAGCCTAAAAGATTGTCTGATCACAAAGTTTGGTTATTTATTGCAGACCTATACATTTATAGAGCAAAAAGACATCAGAGTATTGATGGAATACAATGGGCAGACCAACAATCCAAGATAAGTAGATGATAATAACAATAATAACAACAACAACAACAATAATAGTAATAATAGCTAAATTAGCAGCCACTGTGTTAAATAATCTTTGGTGAACTCTCCTCCTATGAATTTCTCTAATTGTTATATTTCCCTCAGTACACTGTTGGTATCCAAGGCATCTATGACAAGGAAATCCAAAATATATTCACAGGTTATTTCCTCTTTATTGGATCTAGAACTCACGTGTTGTGGTTTCACTGTAAGCTTTCTATGTCTTATATTCTAAGAAACACTGAGAAATAGGTCCCTGTTCACTTTCTGTCAGAGATTTTGTTAATGTTTTCTCCACAGTTTTCTTTATGGCTTTCCCAAGCAGAAGAATCTCAGTTTATTTAATGTATGCATTTGCAGAATGAAATAGATTAAATTTTACTCTTGAAGTCATATTTGTTCTTGTTCTACATTCATTATTTTTACCTCTTTTATTCCCCTGTGGTTTTACACAGTGGTACAATGATATCTTCTTTCTTGTTCTCTTATTCTTTTCCTAATTTTTCTCATAATACCTGCTTGCTGAACTCCCCATAAAGCTGATATTTCCATATAATTATTCATTATATGATTTCAAGAGCACTTTTGTGAGCACTAATGCTGGTTTAGAGCCTTTTCATGTGCTGGTAGAGCTGTTTTTCATCAGCTGAACCCCTCTTGACACATTTTTGTCCACACATCCCTGTGCAAGCTCTCTGAAGGAGCTGTGACTGATGGATTCACTCTCTGCATTAGGAAAATTTTATCACTCAGCCTTTGTCACCTCTGTGGTAGCTTTTATTTTGCATGGAGACTAATTAGACAACAGATTTATATGGGTGAATTCCTGTTGCAGACCTTCTAGGACCCTCTTTGGACACTCCAAAATTGGGGACTTCCTCAGAGACACTTCAGCAAAAATGAAAAATTCAGTTTTAACCAAATCTTCTGTTCAGTGCCCTGCTAAGAGGGTCCAGTGTAAGACACAAAACTTGCACATTTTGAACCATGTTTGTACTCCTAATACCCTGTTATTTCACTATAACAAGTTTATGCACATGTATCCATTTATACTTTACATTTTATATTTTATATATTTACAATTTTGTGCTTTATTGCTGGTAAATGAAACATTACTGCATTTTTCGTTATCATCACAAGTACTGAAAGGAAATTTACTGAAATCTGAAAGTCGTCTTGGGGTTTTGGACTAAATTATGCTCCTGCTCCTTTCCTTCTGCAGAAAAGAAAATCTGATACAGGCCATGTAATGGTGCATTAGGTAACAGCAGGATCAGCATATGTATCCCTTGAAGATGAATAAAAGGTTTTTTCCTTCCCTATAATCTTTAATAAACCATCAGAGCAGCAGGACCTATGAGAACCATTCCAGGCAATTCTAATTTGCTGCATATTTTCAAAACAAAACCAGAGATGCACTTTAAAAAAGCATTTATTGAATGGGGGATCAATTATTTTTTTCTTTTATTTCACAGAATCATCAAATCCCAGAATGGTTTGGATTGGAAGAGACCTTAAAGCCAACTTGTTCCACCCCCTGCCCTGGACAGGGACACCTTCCACTAGACCAAGCTGCTCCAAGCCTGTTCCAACCTCATCCTAATTATTTAAAACCAAACAAGTTACTAATGAGCGTTTCTTCTTTTCTTCTCTCCCTGTCTTCATCTTGCAAGATTTCACTTTTCACACCTGCTGTTTATTCTGTATTCATGTTTCTCATCTTCACCTTATACCGATTACAGCTGCACGGATTTTTTTCTTCCCTTAGTAGCAGTTCACTGATCTAGGATTTGAAGAATGTGATTCAATTCAATTTCCACAAACACCATTAGCTGTCACCAGTATTATGTTTTCCCTTGGGTTTGCCTTGGTATTACTCAGTAATTTCTCAGGCATTTCAGATTTCCATTGCTGGCAGCTTTCATCCCGTTGCTTGCCATTCATTAAGGTGAGAGTCATTCATCATTAGGATAATGATTTGCTCCTCTGTGTGCTGTGAGCGTGGCTGGGGTGCCTGGCAGTGACACAGGGTGTGCTTTTCCCCCACAGGGACAGTGTCCCAGTGCCCAGGGACACGGGACCATCTCCATCCTCACGGGTTTGCAGCCTGGTCTGACCCTGTGCTGTGAGCACCGGGTTGGACAGGACCTCTCAAGGCCCTTTCCAGCCTGAATTATCCATGAGTCCATGACATCTCCCACTTGACAGCACAGTGCAGCTATTAGACAAATATTAGACCACATCCCTATGCACAAGGAAGAGAAAAGAAAGAGGAAATTCCGGAAGTATTCACATAATGCGTTTCAGTTTCGAGCAGAGATGTCTTTTTCCAGATAAGAGATGAGGAAGGACCAGGCTATACATAAAAAAAATATTCCTTCTGAATGGAAACAAGAAATTACAGATGTGGAAAATCAATCACCAGAAAACACCAAGTTTTGCTGTTGTAATACAAATTTATACATTCAGTCATCAAATTAAACTCCATGCCTAGCTTGGTGCTTTGGCTTTGATAAATCTGGAATGTGATGTTGAATACTGGTTTTTATTTTGTTAAGATTTCTGTCTATGTTATAAATGAAAACAATGCAGGAAAAAGACTCCAGGACATGAAAGATTAATCCTACCTCACCAACTCTGACCAGGAGCACTTTTTGATGAATTAATTTCCTTCAGCTGTTAAAGCCTACCCCGTCCCATAAATTGTAATGGAACTTATCTCTAATTATTGGTTATGTGTCCAGCCAGCTCTGATCTTCTTTCAAATACCAAATCCTTCCATAAAATTTATCCAAATCTAACTTCTTATGTTTAATGATGACGCCAATGATGAAATCACAATCACTTTTCAAAATGTGATAAAATCAGTATTAAAGTATTTATTTAAAGTATTAAAGCACTAGATGAAAGAAGGATTTTGAAAGTCATACTGAACATGTGCATACAAAATAATACAGAATACTCATTAAATTTCTCCAAACTCTTACTGTATTGATTAGCAGTCAAACTGTCAGGGATCTGACCTATTTGCTCATCCACATAGCATCCTTCTGACATTTACTGTAAGGGGGAGAATGTGCCTCCTCTTCCAGTAGGATCTGGTAGCAAATAAGGAAAGTCAGAGCAGGAACAAAGAAAGCAAGAAACTGGGAGTGGTGACAGACATATCCTGGTTTGCTCTTGGCCCATTTAAAATAATGATTAATTACTTATTATTAAATTATCAAACATGCACACAAGCTATTATTTTAGGTGTTGTTCAGATCATGGAAATGAAAGCTGAGATAGTTGGACCTCCAGCTTTTGCTGTCTCTGGGTGGTTCCACAGCAGGAAATGCTTCAGAAATGCATTCTAAGCCTTCTCCTCAAATCACAATGGATCTCCATGGGTGAGGCATCATCTCTGGCAGCTGGTGTCTGTTGTATGGCAAACGGGAAGGGGCTGGCCCCATTCCTGGTTTTCCAGAAGAAGAGGGCATGGCAGTATCCATATCCCTTGTAAATGCCTGTTTAGGAACCATAACAATGTGCAAAGCAGCTGTTCAGATCAAGCACTTCCCCTCCCAGTGTCAGTGTGGGGACCAGGACTCAACCCCGGCTCCGTGCCCACCCTGAACATTGAACTGCACATTTCCTTCTCCGTCAGGTCAGGTATTTTTGCCCTGGCAAGGAGGAGGCACTAAAGGAAAAGCAGTGGGATTCCAGATAACAGGGCACCCTCTCAATTGCACTATTCACATTAGACAAGCACAGGGATTGATGCAAAGGAGCTGCTCAGACCAATGACTCAGGGACTCCTGGGTATGGCATGAAATTGTTCTACCTGTCACAGGCTGGAGCTCTCTCTGTACTGCACATGTAAAAGTACATTAAATTGGGACTATTGTACTGTGACATTTCTATCCTAGACAATTGCCAGTTAAATCAATGTGCATTTTATCATGTCTTTGAATGTCTAGAAATAGCTTCGTCCACAGTGCCTTGTCAAACACTTTGGCCTGAACATTTTCTCAGGAGGGCTCTGTAATTCTGCACAGCCAACCCAGACCGTGGTAAAAAACCCAGTCTGGGTCAGAAACATTGTTATTCACACGCTGCTGCTGCTCTGGTGTGGGAGGATTTCAGGAGCACTCTAATTATTTCCAGCAAGAGTAAAAGTGGGGTAAAGCTCTTCCCGGTCCTTTGCCACCACTGAACTACATGTGGCCTGGCAAGTGGGCTGCAGAAAACAACATCAACTTCTGACAGCAGGACTGAAGTAAAATCTGATTGGGATGAACCAGAATTTGGGACTTCACCATTCCTTCATCTGGGTAATAAAAACAGAAGTAGGGCAGACATAAATTCCTTATCTTCATCTCTATTTATGTCTGAATCAGAATGAAAAATAGAACAAAGAATATTAAATCACATTCCTCAAGTAAAGCCATAACACTGAAATTATAGACAACGCCAAGCCAAAGATACCTGCAAAATGTGCAATTCAGGTGGGCCTTACTCTGATGTATTTTCTGTCATTTAATTTCAGAATTTAAAAACACCATCTAAGCACAGATCTAAAGCCTAATCTGTAAGAGCCAAAGGACACTGATGGGGTGGAAGCAGGCTGTTAAAATGAGAAATTGCCATCTAACTTACAGTAACCATGTGAGCAACCTAGGATTAAATAGAACTGGCTCTTGTTCCCCCGTTCAAAATTCTTTCCTTGTTTGATATCCTAGGAGTAAATACAGCTTTTAAAAATCAAACAGAACTAAATTATTAATGTGTTTTTAGCACTTTAAGAATGATTAATGGTAATTTTCTAGTTTTACATTGCCAATGTTTAGCAGAAAGCTATTAGGAAATCAGTGCATAATGACACTGCTGAGGTATTTACTGTTCTAACAGCAACACTGGAGAGAAAGATTCTGGGCTTACAATTTATACATGTGTGGCAATTAGCTGTGAAGGTTGGTAGTGAAATATCTGTGTGTTCTTTTGGAATAAATGAGAACAACAATTTTGAAGAAATAGAAACATTGTCTTCTGGGAGGAATACAGTTACTTTTTGAAGCCGGAGAAACTCTCACATAATCCAGATTGGTGGGAAATTCATATAAATGTGAATATAACATTTTCTATTAGATATTACAACATCCCAAGTTCTTAGAAGCTTTCTTCAATATCAACAGCTTGGATTTGGCAATCTTGGAAGTCTTTTCCAACTTTAATGATTCTGTGATTCTGTGGGAATGAAAGGACAGCAGATCTCAGTGCCAGGCATGCACGTTGCCCATCAACCAATTTGGTAGATGAAAATTAAGACATTTCCTCTCTTCTCCACAGAAATTCTAACAGTCCCCAAATTCTTCTTTGGAAGATTAAAGCAACCAATTGTCTTTAAGGAGTTTCTTGGCCTTGGCACAATATTAAGAATATCACAAAATTACCCCAACACGGTTGTATTCCAAGTACTCCTGTTTCCTTTGCAAAAATAAACAGGAGCCAGGAGTGGAACATGAGCACATCCAAATGACACCAGTCAGTGAAAAAAGACAACAAACATGAGAAAACAACCCTTGTTTTGTGTTTAAAGATACTTAGAAAAAATTGACATCACGAGTGCAGAATGGGAGCAGCTGACTGAAGCCAGTTCTTAAGGAAGGGATCTTTGGGTAATGGGAGTATTTATATGACTCCATTACAATGTGCCCTTGCTCAAAAATTGGATAAAAGGAAAAATTAGGACATGAAGCAGATTAATACAGATTTCCTTGGGCTTCTTTTCCTTTTTTATTCTTAATGGATCTCTGTGTTTATTGTCAGTCCAAGCTGCAATGAATCATTCCCAATTTGATCAGGAGATAATAATGTTGTGGTTATGGAAAGGCAGACACGCAGACACCAAACTGGAAATATAAAGATGAATTCTAAGTGCATGAAGCAGCTCTTCTCCACTCAGCAGCACAAATCCACAGCTAAACAACTGGAATATCTGGAGAAAACACAGCTGTGGACAACAACAATGGTCTCAGGTTTGGAAACCATGACTTGAAAGAAATGACTGCAGAAAATGTGAAATTTAGGGAAATGGCTGAAATTATTTTTAACACTCCTCAGCTACATTTGCTGGAGGAAGAAGAATTCCTTTTTCTATATGCACATAGCCAGAACATAAAGAAATCTGGAATGAGAAAGGTACAAATGAGGCATTAAGAAAAACTACAAAAAGAAGTCCACAGTTCTTTATTAGAGAGGGTCACTAGTGATTGTGGATTCTATTTTCCCTGGTCTGATGAATCACACTTTTTTTTAGACTTGACCACTCTAAATGTAGTGAAAATTATTTAGGCCAACTGGACAGAAATAAATGCTGTGATTTAATAAGCACAAATTCTTTCTTCATCCTTAACTAGGAACAGAAAGAATCTGCAGGGAACTGGTAGAAACTGCAAAAATCAGGGAGCAAAGAATAGAGAGGGAGTGAAACTCCACCTCGAGTATGGTCAATATAATGTAATTCTCAAGAGAAGAGAATACCTTTCTGTTGTGTCCTCTGCAGTGGCCAGCACAATAAATTCCTAATTGAAGGAAGCAGTCACTAAATAAATGCAAAGCTAACTGTGTAAAAAATTCATGTGGTCCTGCTGGATGTGTTTATTCTACAGGCTGATATGTTGCAGAATGAATAATATGTTTTGTAATTTCTTTTTGGCCAAAAGGATGAAATTTGCTTTAATGTTTTTTTTTCCCTCTGTTGAATGACAGAAAAATCCTGGTAATATACTGTCAAAGTATTTCAAGTCTCATTTAGCACTTGTCCACTGCAAGTAGAGTCTTTATGTATTGTCACAAAAGAGTGACATTTCTGGACACTGGATTTCCTAAATCAAGAATGAAATGACAAGGTTACTTCAGTTGGAATGGAGTTTTACACCCTTGACTTTTGAATAATGGCAGTAACTTTGAATTGTGAATATTAGGATGGCAATATTCAGGTTGCTTTACCTTTGCTTTCTATCCATGAATATAGCTAAAATCTAGTTCTTCACTCCACTATTCAAGCATTCCAACAATTTTTCTTCAGAGGAGCAAATCCATCATTTTCACTGAAGAAATTATAGTAATTCAATAGAGAGTATCAATAGCTGGAAAAAAAAAAAAAATCCCACTGTCTGTTAGCATCCATGCCTGCTATCCTTGTTATACTTGTAAAAGCTCAGGGAAGTTGCCAGAAATCTTACCTTAGAGCTCAAAGGCATATGAACAAAATATATATAATAATTGCCTGACAGAACTAGGAATGTAGACACATTTATAACTTGCAGCAGCAGAACAGAATACCTAATAAAAACCTGTTTGAAAAGACATTTTTAATGAAGCTGATCATCAGCAATGGAAGGGCAGGGGTTTAAATACACCAGGACTTGGTGTATCATGAAGACATCCTGCCTTTAATCCATGGTAAACCAGCACAGGACCCTCCAAATGCAGGGGCTCTGGGATGAATGGTCTGACTGCACTTCTGCCATTTTGTGTTTGGCTCCTCTTCTCTTGTATTCCTTGGTGGCATTTCCTTCCCATTGATGAGTACCCTGCTGAGCTTTCTGAGCCTCTCCAAAGTGCTGAGCAGTTCCGGCCACCTAAATGGCTGGAACAGGGAACAGAGACAGGAAATTCCATCAATCTTAATTTAGTATTGAAATTTGTAGTGCCACTCCAGCCACGGTGCTAAGCATGGGGTGGGCATTTGTTCATTCTGAGCATTACTAAGGTCAGCACACATTGTTGTGGCAGTTTTGAGCAGGAACCCAGCAGCAAAGTGAACACAACCCCCATCTGTGGCCCTCTGTGGATTCAGGAGTTTGGGAAACTCAGATATGCTCTGAACTGGATTTGTTACCAGAGACACACAGATTTTCCTCCAGGGCTTTGTAGAAGCATTCTACAGTGATATTAATAATATTATTATATTACTATTAATTTTATTATTTTTTATTATTTATTTTATTTATATAAAATAATTTTGTTCTTATATTCTGATCCATTAGCAAGGGCAAGCACTTAGTACCCTGAAAGTCAGCAGGAGACTTTTAATTAATCACAGCTCAAGTGACAAAAATGAATTATCTCTTTGCATCCCTGAAAGAACCAAGGAACAAACTGTCTCCAGTGTTCTCCTGAGCTTCCCACAAAGTCCCAGTCAGGTGATCCACAACAATTTTATGAACAGGGCACCAGAACACAATCAGATGCTTTGCATCTAGACTTGATCCAACAATCAGATAAGACTGAATTTTAAAAATCAATTTGAGAGCTCACAAACATATGGACAGTCATACTTCCTATTTTACTTTTTTATAATTAATCATGATTATTGAATAAGTGAGAAAAGTGAATTTAGCACCTGAATAACATCAGTAACAAATGTTTTAACTCAAAGTTTCTTGCTTTCTTCTACTTTCAGTCCTATTTTGTTATAGTCTTATTCAATTATAGTTGAAAAAGCTTTGAATCCAAGTTCAGACAATATTTTTGATTCTATGTATTAATAAATGTATGACTGTAGTATTTTCCTTTTCATTATTCCTTTGGAATAGTAAAATAAGAACTTCAAGGGAAAAAAATACCCATGGTTGGTGTGGATTCAGTGGAAGACCAGACAGGTTTTCAAACACAGAAATGGTGTCATAGCACATTTGAAAAGGTATAGGGATATTGTACATTTATTTAAAATAAATTATATAATTTTAAATTGCTTAAATATCATCAAATGTTTCTACAGGTGCTTATACCAATTAAGGCCAATCCTTGGTGATTTAATGATATTTAGATATAAATTCAGACTCAATTTCTTATTTTTTTCTACATAAAAACTTCACAGTAATCTACTCTTTACAGCATTCTCGCTCACACACAGAAAATCCAATCAAAGACATGCCAGTGCTGATATGCTGTAAGAAAACTGCTGTTATTGAAGGCAAAGTAGGAATTGGGAAGCAACAGTTTGGTCTAAAAAGAACTAAAACCAAAAGGGTTCCTAAAGAGAACCTGAGAATCTGGGCAGGTTTTTCCTTCTTTGAAAAAACAAACCAAATATTTTCCATAGGAGAAATGGATTTCACATGGAGTAATTCCAATTTAACTGCTTTATTTTTCTCAGTCATCATTTGTAGACTTAAAAATACAACAAAAATCACTGGGTTTAGGCACATCTTTCCTTGTTTGAGCCTATCAGAAATTCATGCCCTGTGACAGAAATTACTCCATATTGCACAGAATATGGAAGTGTGAGGAATGCTAAACCAAACTCTTACCTGGGAGTTTTACATGTAATTCCCTTCGGCTCTCCTGTCCAAACTAAGGTTCCAGAGATCTGTAGGGATCACACTTAATAAGTGAAAGCAAAGCAGGAATGGGATCTCCAATTTACCACTAAATTCCATCCTGAGAAAAGAGAAGGAAGGCAGGCAGGCAGGCAGGCAGGAAGAGAAATTAAAATCAGGCAGTGGTACCACGTGAAAACAATTATTATTAGTCAATAGCAAATAGCACAAATTTGGCTCCAGAAATTCAGGACCCCCAGTTTGCTCTAGATTAATTTAAAGCCTGCTAATTCAAGAGAAATGCAGCCAGAGCAAACAGAGATATCCAAGTATCAGCGGGGACTTTGAGTCCATCTGGCTCCTAATCCAGGCCTCGAAGGGAATGGGCTGAAGGAGTCTTTGCAAACAGAGAAAAGCACCACGGCATTTCCTCAGCAACTGCACTTTGCTTTTCCTCCTGGTGCTCAGCTCTGTCCCTCTCCCTCCCCATTCCCAAGGGTTCCTGCACTGCCCTGGGAACACCATTCCAGCAGGATGCTGCCTTTAGTACTTTTCCTGACCCCTTAATGGGGTTTCTGGGTCTGTTTGATCTGGGATGGACAAAAATTGCCACCAGGCTGAGCTCAGGGCTTGACAAAGTGGTTTCCTCCTGAGCTCTTATTTTTTCTGCAATGAGATATCAAAAGCAGGAAACTCTAATAAAAATTGATTTTTATTCTTAAAAGACTTAAGGTTTTAGGACACATAAATGTTATAAATACCTTCTGTGAATGTTTATATTTTTCTTTTGCATTAAATGTGTGTTTTTATTAAATAGAATTATTGTTTGATTGATTGATTGATTGATGAAAAGCAAAGCTGTATCACGGCAGAACTGAATACCTAGGAGACTTTCCCTACTAAATCTGCATTAGTTTCTACTGTCATCAGAACTTTAAAAAGTGCTCTGTTCAATGCTCAGCTATCATCTCCCACAGAATGAGAAATGTACGATAATGGTTTTAAGGCTCAGAGCTATTGTCAATATTGAATATTATGGTGTTAAAAGCAAATTAAATTTGAAATGACAAATTTTTTTCCATCCCCAAAAGTGCAAAAACAGAGCTAAGTTTTAAATGCAAACATAAGGGACGTGAAATGTGATTGAGTTATCTCACTTAAATACTGGGCACCATTTATTTTATCAGAATGCTTTAATAATTGAAATAGGGAAACATTAGTATAGAAGTCATTCTTTTGTATTGATCTAAGGTGATTTCAGAGCATGTGTGATTTACCTCAGCTAATATAATGTAAAATTTCAAATTACATTATAAAATAGTATGTCAATACACTGAGCTGTTTGCAAAAAATAGTTAAATGTATTTCCTCCATAATCTGTATTAATAAGATGCTAAAATACAAAATGGTTGTTGTTTGACTCTTAAACACAAAATTGGCATAGTTGCTCCTACTGATATGCATTCCACTTGTTTTGACTTTTGATATAATTCTGTTCTGTGTTTCCAGCACGTTTCCATCTGCCCAGGAGTAACCTCTCTCCTTGACTTGTGTGGGATTTACTTAAGACAATAGAATTTCACTGGAATTATATGGTCAATTATTGGTAAAACATTATCCTTGAGAATGTAAATGGACTGCAGTAATAGAGAAAGTTTCTGAGGTCAACACACTGAAAAATCCAATAAAATTGGATTTGTTCTTTTCTGCTATGAAAATTTACTTTAAGGTCTTGTTACAGTTTAGATCTCTTTGGCAACATTGGTATAACAGCAGCTTTTCCTCTCACTCCAGACTTCAAAAAGGAAAGTAAACACTAGGGAAAATGGCATTACCAATCTGGATATAAAAGAGGAATGTGCAAGTGTAGTCTCCAGCATAAAATTCAAGATGACATCAGCAGACTGGTGCATCCTGCTCAGACTCCTCAGGAAGTCCCAGCCCTATTGCAGAATACTGTGTAGCTGAAAGAAATGGAAAAATAAGTAATTCTGTTATGTCACAAGGGAAAAAACCCAAGTAAGTCTGGATCTCACAAGACTTTCTTCAGGACCTTCAAATCTGATTATTGTGAACTCATGTCTCATCTCTGATTTCTTTCATGAATCTTGTACTGTCTTGGTATGTCTTTAATCCCTAAACTTCAGTATTCCTGCCTCTTAAACTTAAATTTATTCCTTGACTTAAAGTCCTAGTTCAGTGAACCTAAAGTCCTGGTTAAATAATTTCCCAGAAAGTTAAATTTATTTAAAATGCACTAAAAGAAAATGATGATAATGAACTTTAACAAATGTGCTTAAAAGTATCTGAGTATTTATTTCAAAAAGGACTCATGAAGGTACCAATGCCTGCCTTGAACATAGTGCTTCTAACTCAGGGCTAAACTAACAGTACCAGCCTTTCCTTCTCGGCAGGATATTTAATGCTTCTATAATTAAACATCTTAGATACGTGCTGTAAAAATATTTTGGGTTACCTCAAGACAAAAGAAAAGACTCTTTTATTCCCAGAATCACAGAATATTCTGAGTTGGAAGGGGCCAGTAAGAATCATAAAGTCCAACCCTGCCATGAATGGCCCCATATGTGGATCAAACTCCCAACCTGCCCTGACCCATGATTATTGTTGCAGTAATTCAGAGATTCATCCAGAGACTAAAATACACTCCCTGAATTTTGTTCCAGTCCTTGTCAGCCAGAAATAAAAGAGCACTAAATTCACCTTAAGCACCACTGCAGTTTGAGTAGGCAGATATTGGCGTAGTTCCAGTCACTTGCTGCAGGTATTTGTAATAAAGATGGATTATCAACTCCTCCTATTCCTTATGTCTTCCAGGGCACAGCTAATCCAAACAGATGCATCTGGACATTGCAATGAATTAAGTAGTAATTTTTATTGCAATGAAAATTAAAATTAGATCCTGTGGAACAGGCCATTGAAAAATATAAAAACATGTTCAAAAAAGAAATCTGAACTACATGATGCAGACACTGGAGACACTGGATGTTAGATGATAATTTTATCCAAGGATTAGATCTGGTCTAAGCCCACTACTGTTTGTGAGTCAGTTGAAATGTTATGTGTTTCTTACTTTAATTCACATAAGCATAATAACAAAACTAATTTTAAAGGGGCAAACACAATTATTATTATGTTTAAAACTGGTAGAGAATATTCCAACTAACTTTGCCTTGATTTTTATGAGATTCTGGATGAAATCTTTGAATCAACAACAGTTTGACGTGTCATAGGATATGAGTCCCCAGGGAGTCCTTTAACCCTCCTGTCCATGATTTTGCCTCAGCTGGGAGTTTTAGTCATGTCCTTTCATCTTCAAGGACCAAGGTCTTTGACTTAAACTTTTTAATATTTGCTCTGCTGTCATGCACCAGCCCATCTGCATGGTTTCCTGATTATTCTGGTTGCATGTATTTTTTATTTAATTTTTTTGAGTGTTTTACAGCAGCTTTCTGGCTCTTATGCCACATTTCCTTCTCTGAAGGATGGTGCCTCCTGCCATCCAAATGAAATGTGATATGAAAAGGAATATTCTACATTTTCCATATCCTTTCTCTCCTAACAAAGGACCAAAAGGCAATGTGACACAAAGTCAATATAAAGCTAAAAAGAGACTGTAGATTCCCCCAAATATATGTACCAGAGCCCTTCTCTCCACCTTGCTATAATATTGCACACACGTGGTTGTGATCTATCAAAACCTTCCCTTGAAGTGCTGCTATTACTTCCTAAATAAGTAGAACCTAGATAAATAAATAAACCCCCCGTGGTTTGTATGCATTCCTTGAATGGCCTTCACCCATTTCATGGGTATTTGCACTACAGAAAGAAAAAGCATCGTATAAACTCAATAATAGAGGCATAAAATTCAGAAATTACTAAATTCCATTTTTTTTATATCTTGTGAATACTTAGATTGTGATTCCATTTTAGCAAAAAGCAGTATTGAGCTGAGTGAAATTAGAGAAGTGTTTGCCTCTCAAAACAGTGGGTATTTCTGTGAAGGTTTTTTGGTTGAGTTGGCAATTTCAGATAACAGTCTTCGTAATGAAAATGTTGAAATAACTTTAACAGCCCAAA
Organism: Sitta carolinensis; assembly: GCA_032173965.1. NCBI lineage: Eukaryota > Metazoa > Chordata > Aves > Passeriformes > Sittidae > Sitta > Sitta carolinensis. The sequence continues at coordinate 5,301,558 of CM063289.1, forward strand.
TGGCACCACTGCAATAAACTGCAGCATAAAAATTCAAACTCTGTTAGAGCATATAAGCTTAGCTTAAATAGAGCAAAGCCTTACTTAAGTATCATCTTTTTTTATTTGTTTGGATTCAGCATATTTTGCAAACAGAAATGTGAGCTAATATAAAAAGAAGTAACGATTGTTGGGAGCTGAGTCCTTCCCTTTCTTTACATTAAAAATAGATAGTGCATTGCCTCAAAAACACCTCCAAGCAACAGAGGAATAATACAGCCACCCATAAAGCAACACATTATCAGAATCAGCTCCTTTAAAAGCTTCATTTTCTTCTTCCCAAAGTCTCCCCCATAATGAGCTCTAACAGAGTCAATTCATTCACCAAGAACCAAAATTTTGGTATGTGCTCTAACTATTTTTTAGGTACTTTTGCCTACTTTATTTTCTGAAAGTAAAATAGAAAAAAATTAGAAAAAAGCAAACAAACAAAAAATACAAAACAAACAAACAAACAAACCCCCAAAAACCAAACCACTCCAAAACCAAACAAGTACAAACAGACATAAAGAATTTCTTTTTCTCAAAGGCACAGCTCTACTTTACATCCTGGCTGTGACCAACAAAGCCATCAGCTCAGGAAAATGGTCTCATTCAGATGGCAAAGGGGACTTCAGGGACTTCTGCATTCAAGATGAGCCTGTAATAGCAGAGTTCCTAAAAAAATTTAGCTGGCAAATTGTTACTGTGAGCTATGATATTTCAGACTCATCTGCATCATAATCCAGCTTTTTTCCTGGTTTGTGTTGTGATACTTCATATTGTCAAAAAACCTTTTTGCTAATAAAAAAATGATTCATCAGTAAATCCCACCCACTGTGTCTTAGTGAGGCAGTCATCATTAGCACATCACACTCGCTGTGCTGGACTTAATATAAACTTCACAGGTTTACTATCATGTCTGTTAATTACAAAGAGACAGAGAGACACAGAGAGGGATAAAGCAAAAGACGGAAATTAAACAAGAAAGGAAAAAAACTGCCAGTGGATTTTTATGTCAGATTAGGAGCCTTTTATGGTGTAACATCGCAGCTCTACAACACAGACAAAATCTAGAACCACATGGGGCTTATGAAACAGGAAAGGAAGGGCAGGCTGAAGGACCATTTTTAAACTTTCTGCTGTTTTCCTGATGTGATGAAATTGCTGATGTGTGTGTGCACACTGCAATGTCCTGTTTGAGCTTAAAAAATATTCCTGCACCTCAGTGGCAACATTTCCCTCTCCTTTTCAGTCCCTGAATGCAGCACAGGCTCTTTTCAATACAGGGAGTGCTGACCAACCTTACAAGAATATTGTGTATGGCCACACACTTCACCAGTGCAACACTGAATGTAGGACTTGGTTCTCTTGTGTTATGGTGTGCTTATTTTGATTCCTTGTTCCTTGTACTATTTCATTATTGACAGTTTCAGTGTTGTTTGCCATGTTCCTATGTATACTCTCCCCAGTTGCTTTGCCCTGTGTTGTATCCATCCCCGAGTTACCTTCTATGCTATTCCCTGCCCTTTATCCCTGTCTGCCATGGTATCCCTGCCCCTTGTTCCAGCCCCTTCCCTGTCAATCCCTCCTTGGGCCGATCCCTGGTGGTTCCTCCCCTTTGGAAATCCCCGAATCCTCGACGCCCCATTGGCCCTCGTGTCCCATGTCCCTGCCATGTGCTCCCTCATTTTTGGAGTGCACTGTCAGCCCTGCCCTGTGCTGCTCCCTGCTCCCACCCTGATCATTTGTACCCCCGAGGCCGCCCCTGTGTGCCGAGCCCCGCTGCCCTGCCAGGGCTCTGTGGTGCCTCCTGTCCCTGCTGGGCAGTGCAGGCTCTGGGACCCAGAGTGGAGAGCCCTCCCTGCCTGCTGCTGCAGCCTGGAGCGTTCCCAGCTGGAGCTGTGCAGAGCAGCCCTTGCTGCTGGGGCTGCAGCAGCCCTGCCTGAAGCGCTGCCCTCACCCAGCCCGGGCACGGAGCGGCCAAACCCGGCATGGACCGGGAACGGCTCCTGGGAAATGGACTCCGGCACCACATCACTCTTGGAGGTCTTTTCCAACCTCAGGGATTCCATGATTCTGTGTATTCAGGGATACATCCATCTTGTTAGCCATCAACAATCCCTGAGGGTTTACTGAAGAGGGGACACAGCTCTAAATGTTGCCCTTCTTTAGGGAAAAATTCATCCAGCAGCCAAATTATTCATGGAACTGAAAAAGTAGCAGCTCTTCTAACAGACCTTTAAGTACCTGTGCCCACAGAAGCTGTGTCTGCCCCTGGATCCCCGGGAGTATCCAAGGCCAGGCTGGATGGGCTTGGAGCAACCCAGGCTGGTGAAAGGTGTCCTTGCACATGGCAGGGGATAGAACAGCATGATCCTTAAAATCCCTTCCAACCCAAACCATTCTGAGTTTTTATGATTCCATGCAGAAAGAGAGAAAAGGCTCAAAGGAGACGAGAGCAGCTCACATTGTTGGGTGGAGACAAGAATAGCTGACGTGCACACAGATCTCTGTGTGGAGAATGCTCCCGTGTTTTCAAGGACTCTGAAGGTAAAGCTGAGGGAGAGGAAAACTGAGGGAGGAGGAACTCACACAGAGGATAAAGGAGCAGTGAATAAAAGCAACATAGAAAAAAAAAAAAAAACTTTTAATGGAAAAGACAGGAAACTTTAAGTTTCTGAGTAGTTTTAAGGGTACTTAAGGCTACGAGAAAATGTATTCTGTCCTGCTTTTTAATCTGTCTTTGATAAAACAATAGATTACTCCCCTCAGGCATATACTTTACCCCAGTATATCCTGATGGCCATTAGCAGGACATGTATCTTGTTTGAATAACATTCTGGAAGAAACATTTGTGAAGGCTTTGCAGGCATTAATGTAATACCAGAATATATCTGCACAGAGCCTCGTAAATAGACTCAAGAAGTTTCTTTCTAATGCAGACTGAGAAGAAGAATTTAAAGCAAAATACCTACTATTTTCAATCTCCTTGTATCTAGTCTGGTTTGGTACATTAGGGACACCTCCCACTATAGCAGCTTGCTCCAAGCCCCATCCAGCCTGGCCTTGGACATCATTCATGCTCTGCTCTTCTTCCCTGTGTGTCCTGGGAGTTCATCACCCTCTGGGAGGACTGTGCCTCCACTGGCCTCAGCTCCCAGCTGGAAACACCAACTCCAAAACAAGGGCTAAATTGCCACAATAGCTCCTTCAACTACTCTGTGAAAGACAGGAAACAGCAGGTTATTTATTTGCTTCCATTCCCATCATTAAGCTGGGAATTCTTGTGCTTGACTTTATGATCACACTCAGCTGGAATTTTTGCAGCTGAGATGTAGGAATGAATATCTGATCATAGTTCTGTCAAGTTTTGCTTTATGCACTTAATTTATTTTTCTTTTCCAAAGTCATAATGAAAAAGAAATCATAATATCCTGAACTAGTTATGTGCAGGGAAAAAATGAATAATGGGATTAAGTCCATCAAAACATTAGATTTATACAAGTGCAGAGACTTCTAACTTTTCATCATTTATGCATTGTAAGAAACAGTGAATTTCATGGAATCACAGACTAGTTTGGATTGGAAGGCACCCTAAAGATATCTATTTCCCATAGGCAGGGAAAATATCTGCTTATATGAATTAAACATTTTCCCAAATCTAGCAAATTATCTGAGCCCAGTGATACCTGGATGCTTTCAGCTGCAGCTTTGCATTTTCCAAATGCTGCAAGAGCATTAACAACACCTGTTAGCACAGCCAGGGTGGTGAAGCTGCCCTGAGCTGCTTATCTAGATTGTAGCTCTCACTCCACTTTTTACCAGTTTCTTAACTGATGTCGTTTTGCCAGATTGTACCCTAAAAGATAGGAAAGGATGCATGTACAAAGTGCTTCCAAAGGGGAACTCTGGGATATACAGGGCAAAAAAGACAAGAGAGCAGGTAAACCTACATCTCAGGCAAGGCCTGGGCAGCTCAAAATCTTGGCTCACTCTTGCCAGGTTTATGTTTATTGCTATTATTTTAAAGGTATTGAGGGAGTACAAGAGCAAAGGAGAAATGTCATATTATACACTTACACTGAGGGTAATTTTTTTGCCAATGGCTCTTAAATAACACAGTATAAACCCATTAATCCCATTCTCATTTTATCTTAAGTGCTAACAGCTTAACTGAGATTGATCCCTCTCAGGTAAAGATAATGGCCAGGGGATTTCAAGTAGCAAAACCCCCTATTACAGTAAATTAAATTTGTATAGCTGGACATTAATGGATTATTTTATTAGACTAAGCACAGCAGATATTTAGTCCACTTTCTGAAATATATTATTATGTAGTCATTAGTTACATCCATGGCAGGAATATTCCCAGAGGAGTTCCATCACCAGAGGATTCAGACCAGGATCTCTTTTTGTGCAATGGCTGAAGGACACAGAAGCTGCCACCTGAACTTCAGAGGAAGACAGCTCTGAACTATTACCCAAATTTTAATGAATTTTGTTACTAATTAATTTCTGACCCTACATGCAGACAAGCATAGCTCTTCTCTGAAAGCTTCACTTTGTTTCATGTATAACAACTTTTATTTTCCTTGTTTTACTGATTAATTCCAGTCCACCTATTCTCTCCTGTGAAGGGACAACAAAAATTGTGTGTCTAGCTGTGCTGTCCCTCTGTCTGTCCTTGTCTCTGTCTGTGTTTAGGGTGTAAGGACAACATGTAATCCCAAATACACTCTGGGGAAGTGGACAGGCAGCACCTTTGTCAGGCTGCCAGGTTTGGCAATTCCAGCATTTCCTCACTCACCCACCTTTCAGACATTCTGGAGGGGAAGGAAAAGGAAAGGATACAATGGCATCACTGGATTCCTTTAGCAGCAGCATCCCCTTAATTTATTAACTTCTCTTCTGTGTTTTAAACTACACAGGTGATTTTAAACTACAATGGAATGATGTGTAACGTGCCTAGAAATTCACCTCTCTGTGCTCCGAGATGAGTGTTCATCCTGCGAGCATGGCTTATATTTGTATCCGGTTTTGCAATCTGTCACCAAAAATAATCCTGCAAAATGTTGACTTATAATATGTTTTCATGCTCACCCATCTCCCTGTTTTTCATACAGGCTGGCCAGTGTTTCAGTGAGGATTTAAGGATTTGGGGTGATTTTACATAAAACTATAATTATAAATCCACCAGAAAGTTGGGATTTTCGGACAAAGGAAATACATAAGCTCAAATGCAATGCAGGCAAAAGCAGAGATAAGTCTGTGCAGAGCTGACAAAAGGCAGGCAAGGATGGAGCTTGTTGCAGTTCTTTCTGTCAAAGGAAATGTGACCCTAATAAACACCAGGTGTGCAATTCCCGACAGAAACAGTGATTTTCTGTACAAGGCAGAAATTAATAATCTTCAGCATGAATTCTAATCTGGTTACTAATTTTCAGGGATCAGCTGAACATGAACACAAATTATTGATGCAGATGGCTTAATTTGTAGGTTTTGCCTAGCAGAAATGTGTGACTGGGAGTGAAGATTACCCTGTAAACCCCTCAAAGGAGAAGTATCATAGATGAAGAATATGTATAAGCAAAATGCTGCCACAATTAAACAGGTACATTAATAAGTTTTAAATATATTTAAATTGGAGCTCAGTAAAGGATTTTTACCACCTTGAGAAAGCTTTTAAAGAACCTTTCAGCATATAATACATTTTGGAAGTATATACAGGGTTCTGTTAATTTGGGGGAGGTCTGTAGGATCTGATGTGGTAACCCAGTCAGTTACTGAGAAGGCATCTTCTATTCCTATTCTTCTACAATGTGAGAAAGAAGATTGATTATGTTCAATGTTGCATTCGGTTTAGCAGCTTTCTTTGTGTAAAAGGCATTAACCAGATGCAGCAAACTCCTAAGATTATTTTTTCAATACCATTTTTCCATGTTCTGTACAGTATATGTTGAATTATTTCTGACTGTTTTTCTAATCTTTAGTTTTACTTAGGTCATGCCTTTAAGACTTCTTGCTCATTGATTTTTCTCACATCTCAGAGGACTGAAAATCCTGCGGTGAGCATTACTTACATGAAGAACAAAAAGAGGCATTCACAAAATCTTGTGATAAGTCACATTGACAAGACCATGTAACTCCAGGGATGATTTTCATCATGAGCAATGATATTTTGTAAATGTGTGAGCAGGATTACAATTGGTGGTATTAAAAACAGTATAAGCGACTCAGTGGCCCTTCACATTATTTCTAAGTGACAGCTTTTGAAATACTTATTTTTAATATCAGTATATAGAAGCTTTTAAAAAAAAAATCCATTATTAAAAGTTTCATTTCCATAAGCTAATTTTTTCCTCATTTCCTCAAGCATTCCTATATTAGTCATTCATTACATGTACTTTTTGCTTGCATATGTTGCTAGAGTTCATTACAAATACAGAGAAAAATGAATTGCCACACTCCTCTATAATTACATTTCTCTCGAAGTGTAAAATGTAACTGCTTGCTGACCAGCAGCCTTTTCTCATTCTGCTGATCCTTTTTGTCCTCCCTCCTTTCTAGTTTCTCACATTCCTCTCTTCAGCACCACATTTGATCCCTTCTTTCACTGCCTTTTGCCGTTCCACTAAATATCTCATAATATATCTTCTGCATTCCCACCATCCCTTAACTCATCCCGTAAAAGTCTTCACCCAGTCCCATCCAACATCCCATGGCAGTGTCACTCTTTTCCATGATACTTTTGGTTTTCCCCTTCTCACCAGCTGCAGAGGTCTGTCTGACCTCCTCCAGGATGGGGTCTGGAGCAACATGGTCTGATGGTAGGTGCCCTGCCCGTGGCAGGGGATGAGACTGGATGGGCTTTAAGGTCCTTCCAGCCCAAATAATTCTGGGATTCTGAGATTTTATCAACATGCTAAGAGATCCCTTTCACTACCCATCCATCAGGGATCTGAGGGAGAGCTCAGACATCCAATATTTTCTCCATCAGTCTCCTGTTAGAGTTTTTCCATGTAAATGTCATTAATTCCCTGCTTTGTCCCTTGTCTCTGTTTTCACACTGGAAAGCTGCTCGCCAGATGCCTTCATAAGCCAGATATCTTTGCAATACAAATATCCGCATGTCCTTTTGCCTTCCACATCTATTTTACCTTCTTTGTGTCTCACACAGCCCAAAAAGGATGATAGATTTGGAAAATGGGAAAGATTGTGGACTCCCCATCCCTGGCAGTGTCCAGGGCCAGGCTGGGCAGGGCTTGGAGCAAGCTGGGACAGTGGGAGGTGTCCCTGCCCGTGGCAGGGGTGGCACTGGATGGGCTTTGAGCTTCCTTCCAACCCAAATCATTCTGGGATTCTGTGACTCTATGAAAGTGAAGTCCTGAAAACTTTCACAAAATACATGTTCTCCAACTAGGGCCTGCAAATCCAGCCTCTTGAGGAATTCTGCATTTTGTCACCAACAAACCCTACATCATCTTTTGCCACGAGGCTGCCCAGTGATGCTTTTAGAACATACTTGTTTTCCTAAAGTGTCACCTCTGTGAGACAGGAAATGAATCCAGAATTAAGCTGGCCTAATTCCACAGATCTCTTTTTGCCAACAAACCACTCATTTAAGAAGAGTTGCAATTAGGAGCACTTAAGAGCTTTCATGATTAGGGATTCTGTTTGAAAATTCGGTGTAAGCTCATTATGCTGCTGCATATCATTACATTCTCTCTCTAGGAGAGGGGATATTGTGCGCTGGTTGTTGTACAATTGGCTAATCCACCCTCATTCACCATGAGAAGCACCATTTGCTCAAGAGAATAATCACTTTTACAGCTGACATGTCCACGAGTCAAAAGCACCCTTTGGGTTCATCCAGTGAAGCTGCAGGAGCAGCAGAAGGGAATCTTTCTTCTGAGGAGGGCTGACTATGGAAGTGACCAGCCCTGCTGGTGAATCAGTGGGGGAAAAAAATTTATCAAAGTGGATAAAAAGAGGTTAAAAAGTGGATGAAAGTGATGCATGGTGGACAGCTCCTTTCAAAATGCAGCAGCAGTGTAAAAAGCATTGAAATTTAAGAATGAGTTAAACAGTTCTTAACATGTGTTGTAGGGTCACCAGGTGACCAAGCCAGCCAGAAGTGAGGTTAATAACAGAGTTACGTGGCAGCACCAAGGCTGCTGACTGCAGATTTAGCTCTGAGGTAAAAGAATTATTACACATATCCTTCTGAATATTCATTTGATAGTTGGCATCCTGGGCTCTCTTTTCCCCATTTTCCACTCCACAGCTCCATTTTCCAGTTGCTCTTGAAGACTGAAGATTCTGCTTTTTTTTTTTTTTTCTTTATTTTTAAACAAGATATTTTTCTGAATGTGTTCCACCTTTTGCCTATACAAACAATTGTCTCCATGAGTATGGAATCTTCTCTGCACACAGCTAAACATGATTCTCAGATATAAATGTAATTCTCAGATAAACTTGCACAAGTAAGAGCAGAAAATCTTTAAAAAGTGTTAACTTGGTACCATCATTACTGCTCAGTTTTGTGAGGTACTTTAAGACTCTTAAGTAAACAGCTCTATTTTTTTTTTTTTTTTTTAAGGAAGTGAAAGATGAAGTAGGGCATGGGGAGGATTGTTTGATATTTGCCTTTCTACAAGCTGACACAAAAGTACAAAATATTGACAGACATTATCAGGAGAGTCTGGTGCTTGACTGGATTGAGTCTCTGGATATGTATTTTGCTAAGGAAAGAACAGCTAATGGTTGAATACAGTGTTTCATCTATTTTAAGACCACTGGGATGTCTACAGATATTCCATGAAATGTTGAGTTTGCTCCCCAGCAGCAACCCTTGATTGCTGCAGCGGGGCAGTAGGAACATGTATGAAGCTGAATGTAAATTGCTCAGTAGCATTTGAAAATTATCTTTGCTTGTGATCTTTCATCTTTTGCATATTGAACATTTTCTCAGTAGGAAAACCAATTTTTCTTTCTCTTCCCTGATCTCTATTAATAAAGAAAGTGTTAATGACTGGAGTCAATGATCTTAAAGGTCTTTTCCAACCTAAAAATTTCCGTGAGCCTTTCAGAAAGAGCAGCAGAATTTTGCAACACATTAAAAGAGCTATATTCTACTCAATACTACTCCCTCATTATTTCTATATATATTTTTCTCTTTTCAAACTGTAATAAACTTGAGCAGCTACCCTGAAGAATCCTATCTGAAGGCATCACCAACATTTGGGATACATTCTTTGGTACCTGGCTTGCAGCTAAAAGAACACAAAGCCAAAGCACATTAAGTAGATTATTTCCAGTGAACCCTCCTTGTCCAACCTCTTTTTGCTCTTTTTTTTCCCCTAAAGGAGGATGAAACATTTAATTTCAACATAAAATGTATTTTTTCTTTTAGATAATTATCATGATTGAGGTGTTGAGAGAGGGATACAGGTTGGGTATTATACATGCAAAATGCCAGCAGTGCTTGTTGCTCTTCTGGGGGAATACTTCAGGATTTCTGAGAGCTGAGTCCTTCCAAATGAAATGGAAATATATGGTTTCGAGTTCAAGGCTGTTTAGCATCAATTCAAAACCTGGGGTTATTGTTCTCTCTCAATTTTATAATTATACATTGAAACAGAAATATTTTTTTCTGTTTGAAAATCCAGCCCAGAAGAATAAAACTGATGACAAGAGATAATTAATTCACGGGAGCACAGAGGGAAACTCATTAAAAGGCAACAGATTGATGACATCTGTTAAAGCATTAAATATATATCTCCAAAACAATAATGCTTTGATCCTTTTCTTTCCAGCCAAATGCCATGGATTTTTCTAGATCCTTAAAGCCATCTTTTTTTTCCATTCAGATTGGCAGGAAGTAGGCTCAAATGTCTCGGTGTTTGTTCCTACAAAGGATATATTTGTCTTCTTCATCAACATGAGGAAGATAAAGTCAAAGATAACAAACTGAGGTTTAAAACAGCTGTTCAGTGTCACAAATTAGGCTGCATGGAAAGCAGGCCCTCGAATGACCTAGGCTGAACTTAATGAATCCAGTATTAATTATGGCCTTTTATTATAGACATTTAAAGATGACCTGTAAGTACAAGCACTACCAATCTCTCTCTGAATCATTTTTAAAAAATCACAATATTTCTCCACTCCAATCCTTGAAGAATTTATTACTTTTTAACTCATTTTGCTCTCTTTACATATAGTACATTCAATGCAATATAGTATATTGAAGTTACTTTGAAATAAAAAATTAAGGAAAATTGCTGTTTTGGGGACTTGTATTCACTAAGATTTGGGAGACTGTAAGAGAGAAATTTTGTTGGAGAGTAAAGAACTGGGTTATGGGAATGGCCATAAAAGCCTATGGAAAATGCTTGGGAACAATGGGAACTGTCCATTTCCCATGGTCAGAGCATGACCTGTTCAAACCAGAAAAACAGATATTCAAGTCACAGGGATCATTTTCTATCAGGATGGATTTGGAAAACCAGAACAGAGAGAAAGTTGAGTAAAATTCATGCAAACCTCCCAATGATTTGCACATTGTAGCAAGAACATAGAAAATCCCACAACAAACTGGGTTATGTTTTAATGGCTGAAAAAAATTAGAGTCCTAGAAAAGTTTTGTGGAAGTAGGAAATATACCTTACAGAAGGATTTTTAAAGATCTCTCTACATTTGTATTATGAAAACCTAGACTGAGAAATTTCCGTGTAGAAAACAACTAAAAGCTGGTAGTTAAAACAACGAAATATAGTTAAAAATTAAATATTTATAAAATTGAGCAACATTTCAACCCATTTCAGTGCAGACACTTCAAAAGCTGGTGGAATGTGTACGTGCATGGATACATAAAAAGAAATCTGTAGTGACAACAGATACTCAGTCCTTTCTGCTACTTCTAGTTAGTATTAAAATTAGATTTTTTTTTCCCAGTGGAAAAGCTGTGCTATTCCGAACAATCTTTATAGGTATTATTTGTGTTTATATCTTCCACAAACATACAGATTTCTTGGAGAGAGAATGGAAATGCTTTAGGATATATTCCTAAAGAGAGAGAAAAAGAAGATGACAGGAAAAAAAAGGAAAGGAAGACGGTACACTGTCTGGTACAGGGAGACCAGAAGGCAGCACTGAATCCTGACTCACAGAAATGCAGAAACCTCAACGTGTTTAACAACCAGCAACGAGGAAAAGTGAGATAGCAAATGTCTGGAGTCACAGATTGGTGTTAGTTTGAAGTTTATAAATGCTAATTGACACCCAAATCCTTGATTTCAAATTATGCTGAACCACACTTGGCACCCACACAGCTCCACTGCCAGAAAGAGGGAAATGAAAGCATCACCACGTCTGCATAAAAGACAAGATTTAACTCATCAGTGGCCAGATTATGCTACAAATAATACTAATAAAAATATATTTTCTACTAACACTTAAGAAGGAGTTCAAATTGTCTGGTTTTAGTCAAGCAAATATTCAATGTTAAATTTTTTTGGACAGAACCCTGTCTAACAGTTAAATTGTGAAGGTGAAATCTGGATTACATCCAGCCCTGTAGCTCAGTAAATTCAGCATGGCCATTGTTATAACAGGCTTTGGGCTGTGCACTGACTGCAAGGACTCAAGATCCCTCTTGGTCACATTTGGTCTCAACTTTCTGCCTCAGGTTTATGTAGTTGTAACAACAGTGTTTCCAATAAGCAGGTATGATGCCAATTTTGGGGGCATTTTGAATGTCATAACCCCAATTTATAAGCAGACAGGAGTCATGGGGTGCTGAGCACCCCGTCTGTTGTCTCGGCCAATACGTGAGATTTGGAAAGAGAAGGAAGATGGGACAGACCAGGATGGAGGAATTTTGATTCTTAAAGATAAGAGTTTGATAAACAAAAATGGTAACAGCTTTATAATCAGTTTTTACATGCCTCTCTGATAAAGAATATCTTCGAGTCTTTAATGCCAAATATTACGGAAAATTAGGAATGGAAGTTGGGTTAGTATTTTTTTTTTTTGTTTTCTACATCAGCCTGACTTCTATCTCAGTGTTTAGTCACCCTGTAATGATGCTGACTCTATTGGCTTTAGAGAAAATTTCCACACACACAGCAGTACTAAGACTTCTCTCTTTGCTATTGCCTTTACCCATTGTTCAGTGTCATCCCATTTTTAAAATTTTAAGATACAGCAAAAAATTGGAGTACCTTCAGAATTTGATATTTCAAATTTCTCATCAAAACTTATTTCTTTCTTAACCTCTCTGAAAACTAAATATGCTCATTGTTTTTTTCCTGCCATAAATGCAAACTTCTCCATGCTTTTCAGGATAATTTTTTACTTCTTTAAAATTGTAAACCTGTGGGTGACATGACTCTCTTGGTTTCCTACACTAATTACAGCACTGCTGTATAATTGGAGTTTGTAAACAATTCACTGGGTTTGTTTTTCTGTGTTTTAAATCTAAGGAACATTCCCATTGAAGGCTTATATTCAGGCTTAGACCTATGGGCATTTTGTGTGTAAAATTACATTTGTTACAGGAAGGGGGTTTGGTTTAAACTGACATAAACAGGAATATTGCAGTTGCATAGCCTATTTGGGATATCAGTTATACATATTGTCATATTTTTCTGTAAATAATTTCATGCAAAACTGCTAGCTTGGGGTGACAGGACAAAATGGAATGGTTTCAAATTGACAGGGGTCAGGGTTGGATGGGATATTGGGAAGGAATTCATCCCTGTGAGGGTGGTGGGGCCCTGGCACAGGGTGCCCAGAGCAGCTGTGGCTGCCCCTGGATCCCTGGCAGTGTCCAAGGCCAGGCTGGATGGGGCTTGGAGTAACCTGGATTGTGGAAGGTGTCCCTGCCCATGGCAGGGGATGGCACTGGATGGGATTTGAAGTCTCTCCCAGATCAAACCAGTCTGTCATTTTATCTTAAATAAACTAAGGAGAGTTTCTAAACTCTGACACAGATTTTAACGTTACTTGAAAAATTCACACACCAGAAAAGGAAAATCTCAGCAGACACTGCCTCTTCTGGTGTCAAAATTGGCAATATTTGAGGCAGAATGGGAGGAATAATCCGTAAAGTTCCATCATTTTTGGCTATCATGTGTTGTCAGCCACTGTCACGTTTTGATTTACACTGTGTTAAGGTAATGCCATCGTTGATACCAAAGGATCCAACAGCAGTACAGCACAGTGCTAGCAAGAAATTGCAAAAATCTTGCCATTAAACCTCAAAATGACATTTTTAATGGTACCATCAGAATTTTAATGCCCCAGAATTAGTCTTCTTTCCAGGAGTTTTCAGCATGCTGTCTTATCACAGAAATCACATCGCAATTAGCTTTCCCTACACCCTGCACAATGTCAGGGAACAAATATTATTTTCCCCTAGCAATGTGCAATGCATTGATACTTCCTTTGAGCCTTAATTCACTTTTTTTTTTTTTTTTTTTTCTCTTCCCATCAATGAAGGCACTGCTCCACTTACTAAGGAAGCAAATTACTTTTCCATTATAATGTAATGATGCAGGAAAGTGGTATTTTCTAACAATAGAAAATAAAATCTTTCTGTCTTTCTGAGCAACAAAAACACTTCACAACTACTAAAAAATGCTGTAAAGCAAAATAAAATTAACTTCCAGTGGATATTGTGATAAATACCAAATTAATGCCAGAAATAAATTTGTTGCTAAGGTTCCTGTTCCTGCTGCCTTTCTCAAATCAGGTTCATTGTTTGTAGCTGTGCCCAGCAGAAAGCAGCAGAAAAGAGCAGAGATACATTAGTTCAGGGTACGAGCTTTATGTCTATAATTCATTCATGAGAGCCACCAACTGTCCTTTCCAAACTTTTGATTAAATGGGTGATTTCAGAACTATTCGAACATATACCTTGAGCTAAAAGCTGCTAAAAATCATGTTTAATGGCAGACAGAATTGTAAGTCAAAGTGTCAGGAAATAAATTTTCCTCAAGCAAATCTGCTTGCTATTGTCAAGATTGAAAACATCACTTGGCCATAAATATGCACAGGAAATGCTTTGTCCTTCTAAAAGGTACTAGTTGTCAGAAAGTTCTTATTCATTAGATAAAATTTTTTTCCAAAAGAGATGAGAACTACTTCCTTTATTTCGAAGAGCCTGACACTTCCACCTTCACACTAAGATACAAATCTCTCTGTTATTTCTTCTGCCTGTAATTAATTATTTACACAGTTTGGAACAAAGACTGAAGACAGCTCTGCTGGGAACACTAATGTGGCACTAGAGCAAAATCAGGGTTCAGAACTGGAGGTCCCACAACACAGATAAATGTTCTTTTTAGTCACTGACTGGGTTCTGTTCTGAAACTGAACCTAGAAATTTGAATGCCTAAATTTTGAAAATGCACTTCATTATGGGACACAATATAATTTCTCTTTTAAAAATGAACAATTTCCCATTTGAGACAAAGATCTTCATCATTTTCTTTTCACCCCACACATATTTATTGCTTAGTCTGAATGTCCCACATTGACAGCCTACCCCTTGGTGTGCTCTGCATGGTATGAAAAAGAGCCAATGATTAAAACTGATTCTAAAGATATGCTGTTTTTAACACCTTTTCATCTTGTGGCATCGACCTTAAGCTGAAGGACTGTCAGCCACAGCCCATCACGCTGCAGCTGGCAAAGGCCTCTGTCCTTCTGAGAGTTTTAGATCAGCAAGATCCAGTTCAGAAATGCTGAACTGGGATCTCTTATACTGGGTAGTGCCTTTTCAGCCACAGCTGAAAACCCAAAACAGGTTCTTCTATCCTGGCAAGGACTGGTCTTGCCAGGTGGCTCAGCAAGAAATTAATTCAGTTTAAACCCCCATTTTGGTAACTGCTGAGAAAATTATATGGGAACTTGGGAAAAAAAAAAATCCCAAACCTGAACAACACCCCTAAATCTGAAATACATCTCTCATCATGAATAGATTTTGTTCTACAATGAGATGATTTTCTGAGATAAGCGAGAGCTTCCCTGAGGAGGTTAATTTTAAAAGGTGTTCTCCCATCTGTATTTGATTAGTGGGCATTTTATGGAGTTCACCCAGAGCCTGACTGCACAGAGATCATGGAGGTTTTCCTACATCAGGTGTCAGAAAAAATATCTATTTTTTCTCTGTCGTCATCTATTTGCAGTTATCAAACCACTTTTCTTTTGCAGTGAATTATTAGTAGCAATATCAAACTCTTCATAACAGCAGGGGCAATAAAATATACTCTATTCTCCTTAGAAAAGGTGTGAAATCTCCTGTACGACTTTAGCATGATAAGCACAGGAAGCATATTTCATTGCTAAAGAAATCTAAATATTAATGGAATAATGGAACTGGAAATGAAATGCTAATGGAAAGCCATTGTTAGTACTAGTTTGAGATAATTTAACTCTGTTGTGGCACCATTTAACAACCTTGTGACTGATTAATGCAAACCAACGACAGGGATCTAAAGCTGGATTGACTGACAACACTCATTTGCAGAGGAGAATGAAATAAAAACTATTACCTTGAGTGTAATGCTGAACCTGCAGTTTAGAAACACACATGGTTGGCAAATTACAACACATCTCCATATAAAAGTCTGATTTAGTGAATCTATAGCATTTAGTTTAGCAGCAATAAACTCACCATTACACAACAGTTTATGACAGTCAAGCACAGTCAAGGGCATAAATATTAAATTGGAAACACCAGGATAGGATGAAGTTTTACAGAAAAATAAGGACACATGGAATCCCAAAAGATCATAAAAGACATATAAGATGTATTGCTTTGCCACCTACTTCTAATAGGTTTTTGACAGGAAAAATAAATTTACTAAAGTCAAAATAGTTCTCATGTACCTTTTTTTCCCTCTCCTTACTGAATACTACTGAATGCATGAGATTACACAAAAAAAAACCAAAAAAACAAAAAAAACAAAAAAAAACCCAAAAAACAAACAAAAAAAAAAACCCAAAAAAAGAGCACCGGGGGTTTTTGGGGGGAGAAGAACAAGAAAAGCACTCAAAACCCTGTATTTGCTGGTTAATGGAATAAAAATTTTTATTCCACCTGCATGAACCCAGCCATGTGCCATTCAGAAGTTACGTATGGGATGTGTGATACTTTAATATCTTCGTTTTCTGGCACCTTTCACCCACATGATCTATAAAATAATGAAAATATTGAAAATTTAAAGAATTATGAAATTTCATTAGATTGTAATTTCATTAAATATTCATTGGTTCTCCTCCTGTCCCTGGAGAGACAGAATTAAGTTAAATTGGTTGGAACAAATTCTCACCTTGTAAAAAGTATTATTAGAGTTCAAAAAGCAACAATGTCTAATCCACATAAAACAATCTCGCTGCAAGTGACACTTGCTGTTACTGCTGGTCCATAAAATGGGAATACACTTTGTGCTCCTGAGTTAATGAAAGTGGGGAGGACACTGGAGCCACTACATTTCTGCCCTTATTACTTGCTAGACTTCCCATTCCAGGTGAGAACATTCCAGCTCTAAACTCCTCTCTGGGATTATGTATTTCTTCATTACGTCTCTAAAGCCTTTCTGTGCTATTATTCTGCTAATGTTAATGCTCAATGAACATTCAACTACGTGTCTTTTTGCCAAATGCCCTCTGCCTCCTCTTTCCAATAATTCATTAAAGCCACCTCTTCCAGGAATCATTCCTACTTTGTTTTTCTGTAATCATTAATCTCTCCGTGCTTTTCACTACTTTAAATCTTGTTCATATCCCCATTCCATCCCTATCATTAGATGAAGCTGACTGCTTCTTGTAGCTTTGATTAAGGATAAAATGCAAATCCCTCACCATGTGGAGCCCTTGTTTAAACAACCAAGAGGGAAGAAAAAAAAAAAAGAGTTTTTTTTCTCTCTCATAATTTGCAAAGTGAAAATATTTGGTTAGAGGAGTTCAGATAGCCAGAAGGACACAAACATGGTTTTATGGGTGAAATATTTCTGATATAAGATTTATTATCTAGCAAACTATGAATGACTGGGCATTGCAAACTCTTCAAGAATCCCTTAGAAGAGCCTTGACTGGAGCAATACATTGGTTTATTTCCTTGTTACATGTCAGGGTTATCTCCATGAGTGTGCCTGTAATTGCAATCAAAATCTTGTTACAAATCAGAATTTCGGTACAAGCCAAACGATACAATTTTTATGTCTAGAGCTTAAAACTTAATTTTAGCCCCATTAATATTTAGACTGCCTAAACAAAATTCATCACCTTTCATTTGTGGTTCAACTGCAATCTTCTATGCGAGTTTTTTGAGGAGTTGAATCTGACAAACCCCATTGGACACCGAGGTTTGGATCTATTCTGCACAAATACAGGAACCTCTGATATCTAGGACATATATTCCCAACTGTATATGAGAGCTACAGAAACCAGAGTGAACTGGAAGAAAAATGTATTTAAATAAAAGGTTGAATAATCTGAGCATGTCTGAGCCTCATTTATGGAGAAGAGGCAGGAAAAATGGGAAGGATTACACCAATATATCTCAAATTCCATGACTGTAAATTGACAAATACCACTGATTTTTAATCCAAACTAGGAAGTCATGTCACCCCTTCCCACTGAAAACCAGAATTATGTATTCCACAATGTTGCTTCCTCCTTCCTGCTGCTTTCATTTGAATAATCTTGTTCACCTGAAGCCCTCTCCTTTTCCTGTTTTAATCTCCTCCAACCAGGGAATTATCCTTCTCTCCACCTTTGGTGATTTAATCACCCTGAAGTTCAACAACAAGATTAATGTTTGCATATTTGATGTGGTTTATGCTGTTCCAGTGAGAAATTTTGGTCAAAATGCTGAGGTTTTTTATCACCCTTCAGTCTGTTATATAGGAAAATCTTCAATTTTAACGGCAATGCTTTGTAAACTCTTCTCATACCTCAAGTATATCCAACAATAATTACTAAATTGCTGTCAGTAGCGAGTTATGAAGATAGCACATTATTGAAAACAGCTTCATAATTTACAAGTTTTCATTTAAGAAACTCCTTAAGCTTCTCTTAACATTTTATACGAAATAGAAAACTCATTTCTTAGATTTTTTCCTTCAAAAATTTCCTACTTTATATTTTCCCACAGGTAATCAGGAACCTGTGGATTTAGTGATGTCTCCAAGCTGTCAGAACTGAACTGAAATTACAGCTGTGTTTCTTACAGTGCTTTGGGTTCCCTTCTCTCATTTGTCTGGTTATGTGCCACTTAAATTTTATGAATATTAAGTTCTTTTTACCAGCCTGTTGAGAAAGAGAAAACTGCTGTGTTTATGACCCCAGAACCTGTGGTATTCCATTGGTGACCCCGTCTTTACCAAATTCTTCAACTGATGAATAATGCAAAGCCTAAGCATTAACATGGTAAAGTTTGGAAGCCTCGTTTTCCACTGGAGCTCCTTTAGTGGCTCTGAGGAGGAATCACAGTGGGATTCCTTGGAGCACCAGTTCTGCCCTGACCAACCCTCAGGCTGCTCCACAGCAGGGCTAGGAGCTGCTCCTGAGCTCAAGGGAGGGTCCCAGACACCTCCCAGGTGTGGTCTGGTTTGGTTTGGTGCGGTTTGGTTTGTGTCAAATAGCTCCAAGCAAGGAAAGGTGGTGGGAAACACTAAACCTCCACACAGGAGATGCTTAATGAACCCCTCAGAGGGGTTGGACTCTGGTGGCCAGAGAAGTTGTGGCTGCCCCCCCATACACACACACACCTGGAAGTTTTCATGGACAGGCTGGATGGGGCTTGGAGCAACCTGGGATAGTGGAAGGTGCCCTTGCCCATGGCTGGGCGTGGTGTGATATCTGTCAAAATTTAAGGATGTGCTGGAGAGACACAGATACACAGAACTGTTTATAATATTAAGCCCTTGTAACAGGTTTTGGGAAGGACCCTGGACAGTGGTAAGTGATCCAGGCAGAAAACTGGTGAAACAGTGCAAATAGCACTCCATTCCCATTCCCACTGTCTTGGGGAACATCCATATATGGTTTTCTGAGACCTTTTCAGTGTCTGAGCCTACAGTGGGTTCATCACATTCAGGGGCCAGGACAACAGAGATGCTGGACAACTAACTGAATCACAAAATTGTCAGGGGTGGAGAAGACCTCTAAGATCACCAAGTCCAACCATCCACCAGAACCAGCAGCATGTTCACTACTAATCCATGTCCTCAAGTGCCATAGCCACATGTTTTTGAACACTTCCAGGGATGGTGATTCCACTACTTCCCTAGGCAGCCTATTCCAGCACTTTATGACCCTTTCCATAAAGATATTTTTTTTCCTCATATCCAATCTAAACGCTTTCTGGTGCACCTTGAGGCCACTTCTTCTTGTTCTGTTATTTCATACAAAGCAGTTGGATGTGAACGCCCTGAGTCCATGATGCTGGTCCTAGCTGGGCTGGAGGAGCAGAGCCTGTGCTGGTGCATGAGCTGTGTGAGCACTGGTGAATAGAAATCATTGAACAGAAATTGTTCTGCACTTGCAGTAACCCATCCTGCCTCACAAACTTTAAATGAGCTGTTCTTGCAGCTGTCTGGACCATGATAAAAATATTAGCCTTTGTTTAAAGAGTGGTCAGTCTGATAGTTAAGGAGAAGGGAAATTGAAACCACGTGTGAAAGTTAAAAAGACTAAATAGGTATGTACAGAAGATAAAAGTTCTAATCAGTGTGTAAATCTCCTCTAGCAGGCTCATGGAGGCACTGCTGGGAAGCAGAATCAGAGTCAATGTGTTTACTGTAAGCTTTATCTTGACCATCTGCCACCACTAATCAGATACAATTGGCACATCCAGTTTGAAGGGAAACATACTCAAGACCTGCGATCCCCCCTGGATAGCAAGGATCTAAAAGTTTATCTGCACACAACACTTCGTTTGAATTTGTTTACCTTGAGGAAAACAAGATTAAGGATGAAGCATATGCTCCAACAAACCAGTGAATTGGTTTGAGGTGATAACTGTGGAAACAAACTCCAGGGGTAAAAATAAACTGGTGAAATAAATTCAGATTATGTTGAATAAGCAGGTTCTTTCCTAACTGAAGTATTGTGACAACTGTTGGAGTGAGTCCAGAGGAGTCACCAAGACAGTCAAAGGAAGGGAGCAGCTCTGCTGTGAGGAAAGGCTGGTAGAATTGGGATTGTTCAGCCTGGAGAAACTTTGGGTTGACTTCATTATGGCCTTCCAGTGCCTGAAGGAGCCACAGGAAACGCAGAGAGAGAGACTGTTCACAAGGGATGGAGGGACAGGACAGCAGGCATGGCTTCCCACTGACAGAAGGCAGGGTCAGATGGGATACTGGAGAGGAACTGTTCCCTGTGAGGGTGGTTTGGCCCTGGCACAGGGTGCCCAGAGCAGCTGCGGCTGCTCCTGGATCCCTGGCAGTGTCCCAGGCCATGCTGGATGGGGCTTGGAGCAGCCTGGGATAGTGGAAGGTGTCCCTGCCCATGGCAGGGGGGGAAGTGGGAAGAACTCTGAGGTCACTTCAAACCAAACCATTCCTTGACTCTATGACTGCTCAGAGGGCAGGTAAGCCAGAGTTCATCTCTCTCTCCTGACACTGGTTCAGGGTCTCACCTGCAAGAGTGTCAGACATTCTCTACTTTGACTCAATATCCAACATACTGGTAGTGCCTCACCATTTTCCTGCTGTTGTTTTGGGGGATTAGGCTCCAAAATACAAAAGTGTCAATTGAAGATCTTGTCTGATTCCATAATTAACACACTTTGTCCAGCTTATATAACATTTCCTACTCACATTTTAAAAGAATGCATTAAACTTTAAGCATGAGAAGTATTTCTGTCCCTGCATTTTATTTATTTTTCTACCTATAATTCAGCTGTATCTATTCACAAATATGTGATATTTCAATCACACAGGTAACAGATCTGGCATTTAGATTCCTTAGTTACTTTTGTTACCTTCTCCCTGTCAGTTGCAGGTCTTAAAATAATATCAACATCAATGATAATATCATTGATAATTTTTGATGAGAGGTTTGTCTACTTGTAGGAGGCCAGTTTTTGTTTTTTTTTTTTTTTTTTGTTTTATGATTTTGTGGGGTTTTTTTGGCTGTGTTTGTTTATTCATTTGGTTAGTCTGGGTTTTGTTCTTGTTGCTGAGGTTTTTTCTATAAAAAAGGAAATGCTTTAAAGACCAAAATATGCACAAACCTTTCAGGAAAAATGGTCTGACTGGAACTGCAACTTCCTTGAGAGAAAATTCCTGTCCTGTGTAATCCTCCTGGTGAGATTATATGTGATATTACCCTAACGTTTTCCATTATTTCATATCTTCTTATTTTGGATGGCATTTGGGGGCTGAACTAAAATGAAATCTTAATTAAAAACTACTGGAATCAAATGATTGTGCATTATTCCCTAAAGGTTTGTGTCTGACTTTTTTTTTTTTTTTTTCAAAAAAGATATCCTGACATTTCTAACAAAAAAAAAAAACAACCTTGAAATGTTAAAAAAAAATCTAATAGAACTCGAAAAAAAAGTATGGGTTTCCTGATTTAGGATTGTTTCTTTTAAAATTCATGTCTGCATATTGATGACCTAAAAATTATTTGTGAAAGAAAAGGAATAGGAAGAAGTAAACAATGAGGATCGACAGGTTTTGATTAATTGTCTTTAATTTTGTTTTGACATATCTGGAATGCACAAAAGATTTTAAATGTCTAGAGCATGCAAGAACAAATTCCATTAATAGAACACCAGAAACAGAAAAAATAGCAGGCAAGACTTAAATCTAAATGAAGATGTTTATTCTTCAATAGCAGAATAAATTATTTTACTTTATTTTTTTTATTATTTTATTTTATTTTATTTTAAAACAGCACATGAAAGATTATAGTCTAGTCTGCACTCCTTTTCACATTAGAGAATTCCCTTGTCTGAACTCAAGACTTTGCCAGGCAAACATGAACAAACACATCTTTTTGAATGTTATGGGAGCGTGGGCAAACAATCCCTAAAGAATTTTTGCCAAGTCACTTTGCTGCCAAATGTTAAACTCAGCCAAAGAGATGTGATTAAGAAAAGGCAATTAAAAAATTGAGCAATGTGAGTTAATGTTAATAGGAAATACACTAATACAGCTGTGAAAAACTGGTGAAGAAGAATCCCAGGGAAATGTGCCATCTTTTCCTTAACAGCTGTTGGGAGTGTGCTGGCAGGACTTTAAAGATCAGTAATATAATTGTGTACACAGAGCAAGATCCCTGTGCAATGGCTGTTAGGGAGAGACAGGTGAAACCAGAGGTGCAATCCCACTCATCTGTCAGGGGCAGTATTTCCTCAAAAATTACAGGGATGGAGCCCAGACCAGCAGGACCAAGCTGATTCTGCCCCAGCAGGGTCGAGGAGCTGTCCCAGAGCCTGGCCCCTCAGCCCCGGAGCTCTCTGGCCCCTCCACTGGCAGCAGCCTCTGCAGAAGCCGGGGAGGGGAAGGAGATTTACAGATGGTACCAGAAGGAGGGAATCTCCAGCCTCCCACACCTCAGGAGTCTCCGTGTTTGCACTGTCCCCTTTCTTTGCTGCTCTGCAGGAACCCGTTCAGGTTCTTGTGCAGTTCTCAAAGATCCTGCTGATGTCCCTGTTCATCCCCCCAGAGTCACCCCCTCCCAGAGAAGCCCCTGTAGAAACTGTGTCCAAACCCTTCTGCTCTGTGTGCTGCTCCCAGACTTAATGATCAGACTTAATGATCTTCCTAAAATATTGCATGTGAGATGCCTGTGACATTAATCAATGTTTAACAAAGGCAGGAGTGCTGCTTGCTGAATATAAATACTTGCACAGAAAGATTTAGCATTTGTTTAGTGAGCTTAATTAAAAACCTCTACTTGATGCGAGCAGTGCGCTTTGGAGGATCTAAACTCCTTGATGAAGAAATAAACTGTTTTCCTTCACTCAGAGCTTTCTTTTCTTCCTAAATGATGAGTGGTTCCAAAGATCAGAAGATAAATTCTCATCTGCTATCTTAATTTAAAAGCTATTTTAACATTCTGATAAGCCCAGGAGTTTTGGAAGGCTTCATTTTGTTTGCCTCAGTTGTCGATGAAAAAACCTAAGGTAATTAACCAAAGTTAGATATCTCAGAAACATCCATAGTCTTTGCATTTAGCACAGGAATGGGAAAATTTAAGTAGGAAACCCCATATCCACTAATGATTAAACTGCTTTATCACCTGTTTAATGCAACTGCCTAATTCCAGTCAAGGTCAAGGTTGATACCTTGTGCTGCATTTATTCTTGCAGAAATATACAAATGGAAAGCATAATCAATAATCAAAAGATGTGGAATTAAACTCTTCAGATAAAGGACAATTCGATAATGTTTTTCCACCACTGCAGCTAAGGCAGATCCTGAACTGCTCTCAACAAAACTCAATTGATTACACTGAGCCAAAAGTTTCTGAGTCTTTCTGAGTCTTTCTGACCTTGTAGTTTCTAGCATTATATAGTGTATATAATATAGACACAAATACCAAACCTATACAGTTCTATACCAGGCCTGGGATAGGCAGAAAAAGAAAAAAAAAAAAGTTCATTTCCTGTCATGTGGTTGAATTTTGCCAAGTTTCAGTTGTCTGCCTATTTTATTCCATGAATAAAATTGTAGGTTATTAATGACCAGGATTAAAGGCAACATGTATTTAGCATAAAAAAATAAACTCCAAAAGTTGCTGGTAGTGAAAAAAATTCAAAAAGTTATGTGATAAACAAGAAACTAAAACTCAGAAGGATTTATATCAGCCAAGGGTTTTCCCTTGACTTCACACAAATAGACATGGCTGTAAGTTCTACATCTCATTAAAAATATTTCAAAAATCCTCTTTGGAGACACTAATGCTTAGCCAAGGTGAAAGAAAGTAAAAAACATGACACTGTAAATTGTACAGATTTAAAATTGCAAAAGAAGTTAGGCCTTTAAAATGTTCTAAATATTGACCTGGATATTACTAGAATATCATAATCAAGTAATAACAAATTAGTGCAGTAAAATAAATTAATTAAAATCTATAGGAATACCTTATATTTCAATATTATTGAGAGAACATTTGATTTATTAGAGCTTGCCTTTTCCCCACTGTTGGGTAATTGCCTATATATTTTTAAATTATGGAGTCTTTCTATGAGGGGAAAAAACCCAACAAGCAAACCTTTGAATTCTCAGATTTTCCTGGAATGGAAAATTATTTTAATCTGAGTTTAATTGGTTTTCTTTTTTTAGCTGGTGCTGCCAGCAGCATTTGGGGCTTACTTCTTTTCATTAGAAAAAGGGATTTCTGACAGTCAGGTTTTTGGCATGACTCCATTCAATTAAAAATAATGCAGAAATATTCTATTTATCTTACCAAAAGAATAAAATAATACTGGATAGTTCTTCTGTGGAAATGCAAAGACCTTGTCAAAGTCCTTGTTATTCCATCATTTACCTCTATGGAGCTGACTACTAACCCAAAAGAATTTTATGACCCAGTGGTCCCATTCAAGTTTGTTTAATCTGAAAGTCAAACTCAGGGACTAAAACCAGGAGCCAAAACCAGCTGAAGACACAGCAATTCCCACCTCCTTTGTGGACTTGGGAAATGCTTCCTATCATTTCCTAGTACTGGGTGAGATTCTTAAGATCTCATGTTGAAACCAGTTTTTATCAAACAAACACTAGAAAACTGTGAGCAAGTCTGAGGTTTCATTTTCTGAACAGATGTTTCCTGGCAGATACAAAATCTCTGAGATTCTCTTTTCCAAAGAATTTCCATGGGACATTCACATTGAAGTAAAATGGAACTTCATTACTACAATTTTTGCATCTGGCAAAATGAGGCCTGGTTAAGTTTCTTCAGGAATTTCATCCAAGTTTATAATGGAAGCTATAAACAAGAACTATAATTTTTCATCAATATTTTTGTCCCATGAGCAGAGTCCTTCCCTAAGAATTATTTCAGATGACAGAGATTATTGTGGAAATGTTCAAATTAGTGAAAATCAGGAATGATTCCCAGTTTTACTGATTACAGCAGAAGTATCTTTCATTTTTCCTTTTTTTCCCTGCTCTTGATAAGATAACTTATCTCTTAGAGCATGCTCAGACTAATTTCTGTGTTTTATCATCACAGTCCATTCTTGCTGATGAATGTTCTTTATCCTGTAAGATTCCTGAACAAAAGGCTGGATAAAGAGGGTTATATATACTCTCTTGGTGCTATCTTTAGGCTCAATGTTTTACTGAAGAATAAGAAATTTCAAATATAGACAATTAACTCTTCCTGTCACCTTAAAGACATCCACGAAGAGACTGGTCAAGCTTGGATTTAAATTGGATTAACAATGATGAATGAAACTGCAGACAGCTCAAACCTGCACTCCCAGCTGCAGCTGGAAAAGCCTTTCCTGACTAAAGCAGAACATTTCAGTGCATTGTTGTTGGAAAAAAAATTATTAACCATCTTGCAGATTTTGGCTGTAGATTTTGGGATGGGAGGGAGTCCATGGAGGAGTCCTGGGAGTCAACACCTCAGGCCCTCAGGTCAAATACAGCATGTGGCACTTGGAGTTTACGTGCTTGGTGTCACAGCTAATAAATACCAATTTATCCCTGATCTTATTCCAGTGGATCTCAAATGCCACCCAGCATGACAATAT
The DNA here is from genome assembly GCA_032173965.1 of Sitta carolinensis. Lineage (NCBI taxonomy): Eukaryota > Metazoa > Chordata > Aves > Passeriformes > Sittidae > Sitta > Sitta carolinensis. The sequence goes on from CM063289.1 coordinate 5,327,305, forward strand.
CTTACTTCTCGCATCACAGCAGAAGATCTGTAAAAATCCATGGACTCCAGCCCACCCACAGAACACAGATGTTCACTCCATCTTGTGGGCCAGATCCCAGGCAGCCTCCATTGTACAAATCCTAACACATCCTAGTTCCCAAAATAGCACCAATAATTTTTTTTTTTTTGCATTACAAGTTAGATTTTTATGCCGTTTTCCCATCTGCTCCCTAATACTTTGATTACTGCTCTCCATTCCTGTATCAAAAGGAAGCTTTTATCTGTTCTTGTGTTGGTTTGGCTTGGGGTGTTTTTGTGTGTGGGTTTTGGTTTTTTATATATCATAATATTCTATATTCCACCATTTTTCCCACTTCCTAGCTAAAAAAGCAAGTGTCATTGCTTCCTCTCTATGCATATCAATCAATATATTGGAATAATGTGGAAGGAGGGACTGGAGTGACATATCTTTCTGGTCCCTTCCAACCCAATCCATTTTATAATTCTATAGATACAGAAGAAATTCCTCCCTGTCAGAGTGGGCAGGCCCTGGCACAGGGTGCCCAGAGCAGCTGTGGCTGCCCCTGGATCCCTGGAAGTGTTCAAGGCCAGACTGGATGGGGCTTGGAGCAACCTGGGATAGTGGAAGGTGTCCCTGCCTATGGCACAGGTGGCACTGGATGGGCTTTGAGGCCTCTTCCAACCCAACTTGTTCGTGCTTGGTCCTGGACATTCCAGAGGACAACCACAAGTCCCACTCACAGGGATGAAACAGGATATTTTACTGCTCTGCATTAATTCAACACTACTAGCAAAAGATTTGCCTTCTTTTTCAGATCATAGAAACACAAATTCCCAGACTGCTTCCAGTTGGAGGCACTTTACAGCCTCCAACTGCCACTCCCTCCATGGGCAGGGACACCTTCCACTAACCCAGGTTGCTCCAGACCCCATCCAACCTGGCCAGTTTTCTCACTTCATAGTTCTCGATCATAAACTTAGTGGTGCATACGTTATGTACGCAAGAGCCTCTGCATTTTTCAGTGGGCTCTCTATCCTGATTTTCTCAGGGAATTCTCTGGTGAGTGTGTGTATAACTGTAAATGAATCCTCTCTGCCTTCTCTGGCTCAGGAAAAGGTCTTTACAATTGAGTTCTTTGTTTCCTAGCAGCTGTGGGAACAGATCCTTTATCATATTTTATTTATCTGATGCATCCAGATGGAGTTCTGTGATCATGAAGGCATTTGGGAATGATTTGTAACCCAATCAAATATTAAAGAAATTAAACCTTTTTTTTTTTTTTTTCTGGGGATTTGCAGAAGGTGCTTCCTTTCTGATGCTGCTTTTGCTGCTGTGCAGCCCAGCTGGAGCTGGAGAATGGTACAATCCATAGCAGAAAATGTCATCTCTATGGAAACTTCCAAACCCAATGGACGATGATGGGATCAAGTTTACAGAAAAATCAGTATTTTATCCTGAGCATCTGAGCCATGGCCAGAAGACACAGAGGTGAGCAGGATGACCTGGGAAGAGATGGGCTTAGTGTCCCTGCCACGTGACGCTTGGGCAGAAGACCAAGAGCTAAGCCAGAGCAGAGAGGCGGAGAGGGCCTTATGGTCCCTGCCATGTGGTTCATGGGCAGAGAGCTGGGGTTCTGAAGTCTGCACACTCCCAGGGAATGGTGTGGATCAGCCACAGGAAGCCCTGATCTGCCCAAATCCCAGGAAACTCCTGCTCTTTCACTTGGGCACAGGCACAGAGCCAGAAGAACAAAGCCTGTCCCAACTGGAAGATGCAGGGAGGGATTTCAGGGAACTGGAGGCTGCCGTGAGGAGCACCTGGTGGGAGGAAGAGTTGCTGAAATGGGACAGGTGCACATTGGAGTGTCTGCAAGGCCTGCACTCAGCTGCAGCTGTCCCTGTGCAGCGACCATCCCAGCTCAGGAGGGAGCTCAGGGCTCTGCACAGGGCGTCCAGGAGCCTCAGAGCCCTCATGGTAGTGCCCACTCAGAGGAGCCATCCCACCGTGGCTCCACGCTGCCAGTGATACAACACCCACACAGTCAAAGCAAGACCCAAGGGAAGTCGGGGTGGAATTGCTCTTAAACACCATTTTTGGGACAGCCTTACCCAGAGGGAAGGGAGTGACAGTGAAGAGAAGTTGTGAGAAATGGTGTGACTGCTCATTTTGGATTCTGCTGGAAATCTTGGAAAGCAGGAAACTGAGAGTGAAACTGTACTGAGAGTGGGGAAAAAAAGTCCAATCAGGTTTTTTATGTGGCTGAGGAGGACACTTCCAGCTTGGAAAGTTGCAGTAGGTGTTTGTGTAGTGGGAGAAACAGGAAGGTTTTGTCACACCTGAACTGAATTTTACTTTTCCTGCTTGAATCCAAGCCAGCCTTAGCTCCAGCCTTCCCTACCATTAAAGAGCCTGACTTCCCAGCTGGAATGTCCCTTCAATGGGGGTGTCTGGATCAGTAATTGCTGACTGTATTCCTTCTGCTTCTTACCACCATCCCTTTTTTCCTTGGAAACCCTCATAAGTGTTCCCTAGAGCAGGGCCATGTTTCCTGATTCTTTTGGAAAGGCCTTGAAAGAGTGAGGAACTGAGAGGAGAAGTCATTTAACACATCAGCTGACTCTAAATACTGAACCCCGAATCTCCTAATTTAGAGTAAGAAACAGAGATCTCTTCCAAGCTTATAGATGAAAACTGTCTACAGCTGTGCAGACACCACATGGATTCTCTGGAGAACTTGAGGTTTGTTTTCAGGGAAGTTTTTTTCAGGCGCTGCTTCCTCACATGGTTCCTTTAGGAATTCAGCTGCTTTTCCCTGTTTTCTTTTGGTATAATTAAAAGCAAACGTCAATTCCTGCTTGCTTGCCTGTGAGGACACCTCTTTTCCCCGGATCATCCAGGAGCAGAGGAAGTGAGATCCCTTTCCAGTTCAGTGTCTTCCTTTTACACTGAAGGCATCTCAAACGTGCACACATCTTCTCCATGGAACTTGAGAAATGATCCTAAAATTCCTAAAATTTTGTGCTGAGCCCAAATAATCTAGCTTAAACTTTGTGTTCCTTTGAAAATGTTTTGGGTGTGGGGTGAAGAGGTTTGAAGGAAACTAAAATGTTTGCCTCTCTTCCCTCTCTTTTTTCCCCCCTCCAACTCCTTTGGTTCCCCCAAATACATTGAGAGTAGGGGAGAAAAATAATCCAGAATTGGGAACGCTCAGACCTATCACTTGGAGGACTCTTGTCTGATGGAAGGTTTGTGTTCCAGAGGAGAATTCTGAAAGAATCCCAGATTTCATCTTTCATGCTTTTTCTCTTATAAAACTCCATGATCAGAGACATTTTAAGAATTGGCTTTTTAGCCTATGCTCAGCCTGTATTTTTAGCCCAAAGTCAGCGTCTAAAGTTCAGTGCACAAAGCATCCCATTTTAATAACTTAAGCTCACGAGAAAGTGTCCCAATAATTCAGACGATTAACCCTGATACTGCTACAACTCTCTTTCACCTGGGGAAGGCAGGATCTTGTTTTATCATCACAGCTGGGACCTGGCTGCTGAGGAAACGCTCTGCACGTCCCCATCAGAATGGCTACTTCTGACATTCAAAATATAGGAAGCCATGAGACCCCAAAAATGTAATCATGAGCATTTAGCACACTGTGCCTGATGCATCAAAAACATGACCTGCAGCTCTCTCTCTGACTCACTAAAGGAAATATCAAACTTTCAAGTTTCAGTGGACCTTTGCTTTATGTCTTAATTTTAGGTGATATTGTCATATTCTTGCTAATTTTCTTCAGTGGGTTCTTCTACATTTGCATATTTGTAATTCGAAAATCATGAAATACAATTACATGTCATCTTTTGGAGAGTTAAATACTACTTGTTTTCCATTCTGACTTTGAAAATATTTCAGCGTGAGAGTTTGTGAATTCACTCTCATTTAAATATGATTGTTAAATTAACAGTGGACAGCATGAGATGTAGCTGAATTCACAGCCATCATTTGTAGATATCACACATTAAATCTTTACATTCAAAGAGCTTAGATGCCAATATTTCATTTTAGAGGATTCTCCTCTTCCAGAACCATGAAAAAGTTCTAACATACATAACTACATCAATATTATCCTTTAGATCTGTAAGAAGGATGGACTTGAGTTCTCCACACTGATGTAAAAGGTTTCACAGCAGTTTGTAGAACCAGAGAATCCTGGAATGATTTGGGTTGGAGAGAACCCTAAAGCCCATCCAGTGCACCCCATGCCATGGGCAGGGACACCTTCCACTATCCCCAGGTTGCTCCAAGCCCCATCCAGCCTGGCCTTGGACACTGCCAGGGATCCAGGGGCAGCCACAGCTGCTCTGGGCACCCAGGGTGCCAGGGCCATCCCCACTCTCACAGGGGAGCATTTCTCCCCAGTGAATGAAGACTGAATAACAGATTTTTCAGATTTTGTTTTTTGGAGGACGTAATTGATAACCTGTTACATTACAGAAGTCATAAAAATCTCTCTCCTTTTTCTCTGAGACCTCTGTATAGTCTATCCAATGAGTTTCTTTCAATTTTAATGGTTTGTTAGTCCTCGTCACTCAAAGCTTGGTTGCAATGGATGGCCTGAGACTGCATGTAGTTAACAAACATAAAGCTCTATTATTTTTTGATATTTAAAATAGCTCTGCCCGTTTCATAGGTAAAGATTTGTTTTAGGGAATAACATATAGAATTTTTCTATCTAAGTCTTCAATGCCGATGTACTTCCAAGCCCTTTTTCTCTTTTTAGCCCTTTGGCAGAGAACATGATCTCTCTTAAGTGAAACCTATTAGCTCTAAGATCATAGCAATAGACTTTAATTGGGTTACTGCATATCACAAAGAGGTTAAGGAAAAGAGATTGAAGCTCTTCAGTAAAAATATATTTTAAAAATACATAAAGAGGTTGAATCTCTTGAGAATGGCTTATATTTTAAGGAAACTTGGGGAGCACTTAATGCGAATTCTATTTTAACATGCTCTCTGAGGTTGGAAAGTTTGACTGTTACCGAACATTAAATTAATTAACAAATAATGACAACTCTTACAATGGATCCTTCATTCATCAATGGACCTTGATTTAATTAACATGTCAGTGGGATGGCTGGAGCTATGCCAAGCAGGGCCAGGCTGGAGCTCAGGGAAAGGTTCTTCCCCAGAGGGTGGTGGGCACTGCCCAGGCTGCCCAGGGAATGGGCACTGCCCCAAGGCTGCCGGAGCTCCAGGAGTGTCTGGACAATGCTCCCAGGGATGCACAGGGTGGGATTGCTGGGGTGTCTGGGCAGGGACAGGCGCTGGACTGGACCATCCTTTGGGGTCCCTTCCAGCTCAGGATATTCTGTGCCTCTGTGAAACACACAAGATATAACATTTATCCAATCTCATTTTAATTCTCTGTGTCCAGAGCTGTAATGGACCTGTCAACCTTTACTCTATATAGAGCCTAAACTTTGAGTCCTGAAAACCTTAGAAACTATTATTTATAGACACATCAATCCCCTCAATTGGCATTGTCAATGCAGTTCTGTCAAGGCAGTTCAAAAAAAAAAAAAAAAACAAAAGAAAAAACAACAAAACAAAACCACCAAACTATTTATATAATTATAATGATTTAAATTTTGTTGATACGTAACCGCTTAGCTCTCCTTATTAGAAAATTAGGGATATTGCCTAGCTATTCTTGCACCAATGAAAAAAGTATAGCTGTTAATCTGGGTGGTTATTTTTCTGCTTTCTAAAGAAAGCAATAAATAAATATAAGAGAAAACTGTAAGAAAAGAAAGGACATGGGACCTTTAGATTTTCATAAAAGAGGAATAAACTTGAGGACATGAACTGAAGTTCTGTACACAGTTTGGAAATCAGACCTGTTTGCAAACAGGTCCAGGTTTACACATCTTGTTCTATATGCAAACATACAATATAGTTCTTATACAGCCTTTAACAGAAGAGGACATTTTTTTATGGCCTTTTTTTGAAAAAATATATTTTGCATAATTCTCAAAAAAAAATTCTAGTGTTTAGACAAGGAAAAAATGTTAGTAATAACTAAATACGTAGACATTATTTTATGATTTAGCGTAGTCAGCTCCAAAGTTTACAGCAAAAATCAAGTTTTCTCTTCTTACCTGAGGTGCAAGTTTCTTAGTCTAGCTCTCTTTTGTTGTAGGGGTCTAAAAAAAGTATTTTTTTTTAATTTAAGAAATCACAGGCTACTTTCAAAAGGAGAACTTCAGTCTTTAGTTATGGTTACAAAAAAAAAAAAAAAAAAAAATAAATAAAAGGATGAAGTTTTCCATTTATCCTGTTGCCTTCAGCAATCAGCCCTTCTCCTGAATCCTGATTTCTCAGACCTATCACCCTCTCCAGTAGCATACAAAAATATTGCAGTGCTACTCTTTAATGCTGTTCTCTTCTCAACCCAAAGAAGTAGCATATTTTGCTATTTATTTCCAGCAGAAGGAAAAGTGATGTTATAGATTTATTCTTTTTATGTGCTCTTTACAGCACTACAGCTGCACCACTAAAACACTGCATTCTCCCTCTCCCCACCACACCAGGCCCCAGGAGGATTGGTTATTAACTCTAAATGAGTACTGCAGGACTGCCTTAAAAAGATTTCTGCTCTTGAATGTTGAGATGGAATGAAAATGGAGTGCTCCTGGGTGCCAAGAATTCCCACACAGCTGTGCTGTGACCGCAGCAATGAGCAAATTAGCCAGGCAGGTTTATGGGGGGTGCAATGACTCCATTTTGGCTTTGGTTCCCACAGTGACTATTCCCTGAGTCAGTTACATTACCTGCAATAACCACATTTGCTTTTCATTTGAAGACTGAGATGATGAAAAAACATCCCATTGTAATCTTCACTCCAAGTCTCATATTTGTCCCTTGTAAAGTTGGAGGGAAGTGAGCAAAAGCCCATAAACTTTGAAACTCATTTCATGCCTGCTGAAAAATTGATAGATAATGTTGTAGCTTTGAAATCAGTATAGAGCACACTTGGTGTTTATTGCATGACCTGAAATTAAATTCGTTTTTGAAAGTTTTGTGACAAAAAATTATGTTCTGCTATTTACAACACATTGCTAAAAATTCCTGGAAATAACAGATTGCCATTCCCAAAGATTTTCTGCAAAGGCAGTGGCAGCAGCAGGGCTCAGAGTGGGACACAGCATCCTTGCAGCCTTTGTGCAGGAATGGGGATGGAAATCAGAGCTCCAGCTCCCACAGAAATCAAACACCTTGTGTTCTTCTGGCAGGATCTGCAAATCCACATGGCCCTGGGTGTGCACTTCAGTCTTGCTCTCAAACCACCTGTTCCTCAGTCTTTGTTAATGATGTTTTTTCCTTTTTATCCCAAAAGGGACAGACATTTTACTTGGATTATAAACGATTTACCTCCAAACTGTACTCCAGCAGGCAGAGCTCTTAATCTCAATAATATTGCAAACACTAGTGGTAGCTAATGGAAGAACCCAATAAAACCTGGATATCTGCTCAGAAGGACATTGGAGGTATCATGAAACATTTCACTGGATACAGCTGTTTTTGCTAGTCTATCAGACTATAAAAACAAGACAAACAGTTATTATATCCATACACAATCTCATGAAAGGGACCCAAACAACACAGAAAGAGAATCTGGAGTGTTCTTCTAAAGGAGGGCTTTGACTTTTTCCCAGTACAGCTGGAAAGAGCCATCGAAACCAGCACACTCTATTCTTTAACCAAAATATCAGTGTGATTAAACTGTGTGGATCACAAGTACTGTGAGCAGCACTCAGGCCTGTCTGGGCTCCAGCCCAGTGCCATTGGGTCTCACAGTCATGGACAGATGTAGAAATTTTGACTGCATTTTCTTCTCTTTGCTTCCATGATTTTTTTCTTTATTAAGTACTCCTTTTTTTGAGTATTATATAATTTTATGGTGCAGAAATGCTCTTGTCTTATGTGTATAATCTCTCCTTAGCACTGGCTGCCAATTGCAACCACAGAAGTATGGGGAAATCCAGGTAATTCCTCTCCTTGGATAGCAAAGCTGACAACACCTTGTCCTGACCCACATCTTTTCCATTCAGTTCTTAATATTTTATAATTCATTTTAATGCTTTATCAAAAATATCAAGTGAGCAGACAAGTAGAATGAGAGAATCACTGAGAGTGGAAAAGGCCTCCAAGGCCATCAAGCCCAGCTTGTGCCCAGGCCCCACCTTGTCACCAGCCCAGAGCACTCAGTGCCACATCAAATCATTCCTTGGACACCTCCAGGGAACTCCACCACCTCCCTGGGCAGCCCCTTTAACTGCCTGACCTCCCTTTCCAGGAATAAATTCCTCCTGATGTCCCACCTCTACCTCTCTTGGTGAGCATCATGAAAGCTGATAGCTGACAAAACCACAACTAATTTCTGTTAATGGTTGCAAGACCCTGTGGAAACATTTCTGTTGATGCTTTTAGAAAACTGCCTTTTGGCATCTCAGTTTCTCTGTGTTATCAGCATAATACTAGCAATTTCAAACAGGAAAAGGTGATAATAAATGAAACATGCAGTTACTCTCACACATAAAAAACCCAACCCAACCAACCAAAGCAATGAGTATATACAATTTAAGTCTGCAACTCCATCCCTCAGGTGAGGCCAGCCACCTCAGCCAGTTCCACATTCCAAGTGGGACAAATGGAGTGAAAACCAGAAAATATAGCACTGAAATCCTGTCTTACTAACGGAAAGAATTTCTTTATGTCTTATTAGACAAAAAATGGGAGTTTTTTTCTGAGTGGTTGATTAAATGTCTCTGTCACAGAGTGTGGCAGGACTGAAGGAATCTGAGATCTTCCAACTGTTGGAAACTGAGCAAATGTCTTATTAACTGACAATGGATGCCATACCTTTCTTGTGGCTACTGGCCCGGGGGCCTGGCTAGCCCTGTCCCCAGCTGCACAGCCAGGGGCTGCTGTTCTCAGGCTGCAGTCAGCCCTTGAACGGCACAAAGCAGAGAGGCTCTTAAAAGGCCCCATAATTTCAAAGTTATAATAATTGAGAGGGAAGGGGGTCATACTTTTTCCATTCCAAAGGAGGTTCCTGCCTTCCTTGTGTCTTTCAAACCAAGACACTGATCTACGGAAACAACCCCCAAGTCATAACTTCCAGGCAGTATTTAAGTATCTCCTGTGCAAAAGAGCTTTCCCCTCAGCCTTGTCTGCATTTTATCACTGAGGAGGAGAGCAGCTTTTCTGTGTCAGCTGGTACAGACACAGCAGGTAAAATTTTACATTTACAGCAGGTAAAATGGATTAATGAGTATGTGACAAGCACACAACTCTGTGTGGTGTTGACAAGCATCAGCATTTAGTGCCAGCCTGTCCTCAAATGGAGCAGTTCTGATCTCCACTTCAGATTTATCAATGCAGAAGTGATCTGATCCCTTCCAGGCACAATCGTGCAAATGGCATGTGGAATTGGAGTGAGAAAATCCCTGTCTGTCTCTGCATACTCATCCTTCCTGCTCAGCCCTCTAGGAACATGTTGCTTGCAAGAGACAACAGAATCGCTGGAAGACACAGAAAATGAAAAATTAAAAGTCAAGGTAAAAAGGAGAGTAAACTGGATGTTGCCCACAGGGTTTTTCTTGTGTAACATTGCCCACAGGCCAGTGGGGGCTGGGAAGAGTTACAGGAGGGTACACAGATGCTCAATGTCATCTGCACCAGTGAAAAGGCTTTTCTGCTCAAAGTTCAGTTGGAATAATTTATTAGCACCCCAATCAGCATTTTCACCCCAGGCACTCCTAAGCAGCTGCTTGGTGTGTAATGGGCACTTAACTGCACAAACACATCTTTCCATCTGCACTCATAAATAAATCTGTGCTGCAGGATGCCCAGCGCTGGTGCTGCTGCCATAAATCAGAACCTCCTCGTTAGTTTAAGGTAACAACAGAGTCAGTTTGTAGCACTCAAAAACAGTGTGTGAAAAACAGAGCAAGTATCAGAATTTTTTCCTGTTACATGTAGATTTGCTTTATGACCTTAGAAAAGAAAGTAAGAAGTAAAAGAGATATGGGGATGGGCTGTGAGGGTGATGGAGATCAAATTAGTTCTTTAGCATAGTAATGGAAGGCTCCTCATCTAGAAAAGAAGTGCTGGGGTTGAACATTCAGTGGTAGGAGGAGAAAAAGGGTCAAAATATAAAATCTGAGAGCAGTAATTTAGCAATATCATTGCAGCACATTTAAATACAGTAAGGAGAAAATAATATTTTCTCAGGCTGCATAATGAAACTGGAAAAAGATCTGTGGAAACATCCCATGGAATCTAATGCTCTAGAGAGTTTTGAAAAGCTCAGCACTGGTAAGAGATCCCTTCCTGTTTAGTCAGATGTTGCCTCTCAGCCTGGAGAAGCCCAAAGGGCAGACTCGTACCTTCCCTTCCTCTTTCTCCTGTCCAAAACACAGCAGTGCTTTACAGAGATATTTGTTCTCATTTAACAAAACTTCTCATATATTCTTACTTCACCCATTGAATTCACTTGGTAAATAAACCCTTAGTCCCCTCTTCTACATAGAGGTCTAGATAAATGAAAATGGAGTTTTAGCTGAGTTGTCAGTAAAAGTGAGATAGATTTGTCCTTGTGTGTTTTCAGTATTTTGGAGGAGGTTTTTATTTAAAAAATGCACATTATGTTTTGTTGGTTTTTATATTTTTTTAATTCTCTATTGCTGTTGTGTATTTTGATCTTTGTTTTGCCCCTCACCCCTCCTAAAAACCTGCTATAATATTCAATAAAATCTTGTGGAATTGTATGGATTCGACAATATATAAACCAATGCAGAGAATAAAAGAGAAAAACACTTGGTTTAGCACAGAAAATCTGAGAATAAACAGACCAAGTGCAAAGATCAAAGGGATGGATATGACTGGATAATTCAGGGCTTTTTGAAACCATTAATTTGGGCATAAGGAGGATATTTCTGCCAACAAAAGGAATGTTTTTTGGATTGGAAGGTAAGAGAGCAAGCAGTTATAAACAGCTATTAGCTGTTCAGGAAGGCAGTGACAATATAATATTTAGAGTGGCAAAAATACAGATGTTAAAAGATAAGCTTGTCCTGTTCAGAAATCCCCCAGAGTGCCATGAGAAACTGGAAATCTAACTTCTATTGGATTCCAATAAAATCTGGGGCCTGTATTAATAAAGAAGTATATATGGTATGGACTGGAGATATAAGAACAAATAATACTTGAAAAAAAGGTAATTGTGGTGAAAGAAGGACACAATGATTGTGGTATATAAATGTAATAGAAAAAAGAGAGGGAAACAAACAGTGCAGATGGGAGTCCAAGGAATGCTGTTACTTCATTTTGGCTAAACAGGAGGAAGCAGATTTATTCCTTTTTTGTATTTGGAAAATGCATTATTCCAGTGATAGAAGGTAAAGTTGAATTTTCTGACAGAGGTAAGGGGACAGCTTTTAAGGATAGATGAAGGAGCTATGTTCTGAAAATACTGGGAATAAATCTTCTCATGGGATTATGAACTGTACTTTTAATATTTTTGTAGAGGAGTAACCTGAGCTGGCAAACAGAACTTCAAAAGTCCTGATGTGCATAACTGAGGTAGATCCAGACTCTGTTTAGTGCCAGGAGGAATGCAGAGATATCAGGAATAGGGAAGAGTGGAAGTGGACACCTTCTACAATCCCAGGTGGCTCCAAGCCCCATCCAGCCTGGCCTTGGACACTGCCAGGGATCCAGGGCAGCCACAGCTTCTCTGGGCACCCTGTGCCAGGGCACCACCACCCTCACAGGGAACAATTCCTTCCCAGTATCCCATCTGACCCTGCCCTCTGGCAGTGGGAAGCTGTTCCCCCTTGTCCTGTCACTCCAGACCCTTGCAAATAGTCTCTCTCCCTCTTTCTTGTTGGCTCCTTTAGGCACTGGAAGGCTATGATGAGGTCACCCCAAAGCTTCTCTTCTCCAGGAGACTGAGCTGAACAAGCCCAATTCTCCAATTTACAAGAACATGAGGGAAGACCTCAGGGTGCTACAGACTGGGAGTCTAAACTCAGCACCTGGAAAAACTGGAGAACGACAGTGGCTGCTATTGCAAGGCCAGTGTACGATCGACATGGGCTCCCAGAGGGCACCTCCTGCCTGCCTGACCTCGTCTCCTCCTGTGATAAGGTCACAGCTCCATGACTGAAGGAAACACACTGGATGTAGTTTTCCTGGGTCTTAGTAAGGATTTTGATCACAGAATCCCTCTGGCCAAGTGGCTGTGGGATGAGCTGGTTCATGACGAATGGAGTGAAGAACTGGTTGAAGGACAGATGTTAAAGGATTGAGATTTGGGACACATCTGGCTGAAGAACCCTGGAGGCAGGGGTGGAAGGCACAACCTGTGAGAAGTGGTTTAGGACTCTTGTTTTGTCTGCTTTGGAGAAACCGTGGCTGAGGGGTCACATCATGGATCTCTTTAGGCTCCCTGGGGGCCAGGGAGAGGGACATGCTGCTCTGTTCTCCTGGGATCCAGTGCCAGGAGCCATGGCAATGATTAAAGCTGTGTCAGGGGAGATTCAGACTGGATCTTAGGATCCACCAAGAGGGTGGTCAAATAATGAACAGCTTTCCTCAGGGGCTGGGGGATGCCCCAAGCCTGTCAGTGATTGAGGCATTAACACAGTGCCCTTAATAATATGTTTCTGATCAACCCTGAAGTGCTCAGGCAGTTGGATAGATGATCTTTGTTGGTCCCTTCTGTTTGGAATTTTTCTGTTCTATTCAATTTTATTTGATTCCAAAACCTGTATCTCTCACGTTGTTTATGATTAGCAAGGTACTGCAGGTGACCAGCTTTGTTCAGCTGGGCCTGTAGGGGTCTAATCCCATTGTAGATACCTCATCTAGTTCTGAAAACTGTGATTGGAGGGCTTGAAGAAAAACAAAAGAGAAAAGCAGTTTATGAATAGTCTCAGGAAATGCATATTTAACCTGAGTAAACACGTGTCCTTTGCTGAATGTGGATAAATAAATTCTGTGGATTACCCAAACACTCTTCTTTCAGATTTCTTTGACAAACATTGCTCTGTATTTCAAATGGTTCAAGTTAAAAATGAGTCAACTGCAACATAATATAGACCCAATACACAATGATATTGCTATTGTAAAAATCCTTTTAAAAATACATTTTGTTGCATAGTTTAACCTACAACAAAACACAGCTGATGCCTTTTACAAAGGTAAACAAAGCAAAGCACTTGGCTTTAAATGGCTGCAAGAATCCACCACTGACTAATCTTTAACAATATGAAATGGAATTTAAAACTGACATAAATGCAGAGAAAGATGTTTTATGGTGGTATGGGCTTGGCTGTCAATAAGAATAGAGCATTCATTTTTTTTTTTTCCAAAACAAACACTTATAGAAAAATATATTACGTGAGGTGAGGTTATTTTGAATTATTCTCTTTTGGGTTCCTCCAGATCATTGAAGTGTGTAGCTGACTCTTAACCCCTGAAGGCTGGGTAATAAAGTGTATGGCACATGATAAACACGGGTACTAAAAGAAGATAATGAGGGTAATTATGCGTTTCAGTGGCCATGGTCTAAATTGGCATCACATAACTTGTCAGGGCAATCTTTACTTACAGACTCACACAGGTACTAGGGGTGTGTAGAAGGCCAAAGAGAAAATGCTTGGAGAGCTACAACCAATTAAATAACTGGCACTTTTCTAATATACAGAGACAACTATGGATCATGCCTTATTATGATCTAGGATTATTTACTAAAAATAACAACAATTTATTAATACATTTTAACCCATGCTTCATCTTTCATAACCCTTTGAGATGGGCACTGGAAGTTTTGCATACTCAACTGCAAAGAAAGGAGGGCATGAGCTCCTCAGATATATTTTTTTTTGGTTTTTTAAAACAAAGAATGAAGGAGTGCATAGGAATTCCAAATGTGCACATAAATAAAGCTCTTTCATGTTCACACAGTCAGAGCAAAAACAAAAAATAAAGAATCCCTGCAGCAACTAATTCTCTGTCCTCTCATGTTGAAACTTAGAAAAAGCAGAGTCAATATCAGAGAAGGCAATCCACAAAGAAATCTCCGACTGTCCAGTGGTGTTCTGTGTTCATGGAGCTGATCAAAGTCCTTGGGTGGAAGAGGGAGCTTTGTCAGGAAGCAAAGCCCTGTTCCTCTGCTGTAACAGCAAAAACCAGTGAGCATATTCCACTTGTTCTAACCAACAGCCATCCAGTGTGTGACTGACTCTCGTGTGACCCAGGGAGGCTCCTAAAAACCCACAATGGAAAGTTTTGTGTAGTGATTCCATTTAGGTTTGGGCTTCCATTGTTACAATTACCTGGAATTGTACCACACGGCACAATGTAAGTAAATTCTTGTTCTTTTGCTGGACAGTGGTTCAACATGAAGGAGATATATCAACACCCTGAGTTTGCCTGGCTCTGAAGAGCCTTTGCTTGATCAAAATTTCCTGTAAATAGATATTTTTTGTTTATTTACATATTATATTTACAAATAAATAAATAAATACATACATTTTCCTGTAACTTAAACTCCTGCATTGTGGGAGACTGCTCAGCCATTACAGATTTCTTTGAGGAGTGGGGCACTCATGTTTGTGATTTTTTGTTTAAAATTCGTATTTTTCTCTTTTCCATGACTTGCATGGAATCTACTTTTTTATTGTTGCTCTTATTTCCCCTCCCATATCAGAATGAGCAAGGCTTTAGTAGCTTATCACTGAGTAGCAAACCACCTGCCAAATTTATACTTATACTTTACAGCTATGAATGTGTATATAAATGCAAAATATAAACCTATATTTTACATGTCTATGTCTATGTGTATATGTATATGTATGTATATATATATATATACACACTATGTATACTTAAGGGTCTTGCCTAATACTTTCTTAATAACTATTTCTTCTTATAAAGAAAAAAACAAAAGGTAATTATGTCTTCAAATTATTCTACCAAGTAAAATGGTCACAAAATCATTAATATCCACTACAGAAACTATAAAAGCTGCTGTGATGGCTCTGTCCAACAGACTGCCCTCAATTCCTGGGTGAAGTTTAGGAAAGAAGGATAAATGGAAAAAAAAATTGAATGGTACAGTATTGTTCATGAAGAGATGAAAACAAAATAACAAAATTATTCAATTTTGAGTATGCAAAATAACATTTATACTGAGTTTTTCTTAAATGACGTTAAGCCTTGGCTTAGAATTAATTCTAGACCAGGTTCATAATTTTTTCTACAGTGTTTCACAATTACAGAAACCTTTAAATGTTAGCAGATGACAGAGCCTCAGTGAGACATTAGAAATAGGCTTTTAGCTGTGCTGCTTGACACAGCCAGCCTGGCCCACTGAAACAGGAAGCTGGAACAAAATCCCAACCTCACAGGGACATATGCATGGAACAGCAACTGAGAGAGCCCAAAATTCTTCCTAATAAGCCTGCATGAATAAATAAAATAAAAAATAAAATAAAATAAAATAAAATAAAATAAAATAAAATAAAATAAAATAAAATAAAATATTTAAATTAAAAGGAAATTAAATTAAATTAAATAAGCATTCTGATTTGTTTTAATTTTATCAACTATTACTTTGCATGTCTGTAGCCCAGCCTAAGCTCTAAGGGCTCAGGGTGAAGGACAATATGTTGTACAATCACTTTGACTTTCCTCTCAAAGCTGTAATTTGAGCACCTGATTTAGGTGTATGCACGAACCAGGGATGGAAGAAAAAAGAACTTTGCAGTTTGGAATAATCTTTTGTGCTCTTATGGGTCTGTTTTAAAAAAAATTCACGAACATCTGCCTAAGACATATGAAATATACTTAATTGTACCAGCTGGGTTCTTTTCAATAAGAAATTGGAGCTAATCAAGTCTGCCATTCTCTGCTGAAGATGCCAGAGGCTTCTTTCTTTTATTCTTCCTTCTAAATTGGGAGAGGGTGACTGACTCTCCTTTGTAAAATTTTCTGTTGCTGCCAGAATGTTTACAATTTATCCTTAATTAACCACACAATGATTCTGTAATCAGTGGCAAAGTTCAAAACTGTAATAAGTAGGCTTTTTGTGAGTATATTTTAAAATTAATTCATTGTGGTTTGTTCTCAAGCCTTCTATGGTTTGCAGAAGTGGAAAAAGCTGATAAATTTCAGCATAAACTGGAACAGATGATGTACCAAATTACAGGGTCAGGGAATCACAGGATGGTTTAGGTTTTCCTGGAACTGTTCCAAATCAGATTGGATGGAGCTTGGAGAAACCTGGGCCAGTGGAAGGTGCCCCTGCCCATGGCAGGGGTGGCACTGGATGGGCTTGAAGGTCTCTCCTAACCCAAACCATTCTGGGCTTCTGTGATATTTCAAAGCATCAAGGATGTGTTTCTAAATCCACCAGAAAAGCCTTAAATCTCTATGCAGATATTTCAAATAGGGAACACTGTGGTCAGTGTTGGGATCTCTGAGCAGCAGCTGAGCATTGGGAAACACGAAACAAATGCCTTGTAGAGGAAACAGGACATTGTTGGCACATGCCAAGAATTAAACCTCCCCAACAGCTGTTTCCATTCTCTGTATGAAGGTCTCTGTGCAGTGGATTGGTCAGGCTAGGAGACAGCACCTGGAATTGGTTGAAAATGATCCAGGTTACATTAAAGCTAAAGTAAGCAGGCAATTATCAGATGTCCGTGTTAGTGTGAATTTATACGAAAAATATTCAACATTTATTTCCTGTGATATAGTAATAAATTTTGGCTGAACTAAACCATTATTTGTGGATTTTTTTCTTGTTTTCTGTACTGTCAGAATACTACAAAACAGTGATTGTTCATTACAGTCTGAGTAAACGCAGAGGATACAAAGGTGAGAGGTGCAGTCTATACAGTAGATAGAAGGGTTTACATCCAGAGGGACCCTGACAGGATCCTGGGAAGTGGGTCCATGCAAACTTAATGAGTTCAAAAGGTCTGGAGCAAGGTCCTGCACCTGGGCAAGGACAGTGAAGACTGGGGGATTGGGAGCAGCTGTGCTGAGAAGGACTGGGGGTGCTGGGGGGTCAAAAAGTGGCCATGCCCCAGCAATGTGCTCAGACCCTCCCCTGCCCTGGGCTGATCCCCCTGCATGGGCAGCAGGAAAGGGGGGATTCTGCCTCTCTGCCCCACCTGCAGAGCTGCTCCAGCCCTCGAGCCCAGCACTGGAAGGATGTGGAGCTCCTAGGCCCACAGAAATGATCAGAGGGCTGAATAGCTCTCCACAGGCTTTGAGAATCCTGATCCTGTGATGGATGTCCCTGCCCATGACAGGAGGGATGCATTAGATGAATTTTGAAGCCCCCTTCCAACCCAAACCAATCTAGGATTCTGTGATTCTAAACTCCTGCATTACTTGTGGTACTTTGTGCCATCACTTTTATATCAAACTGCTGTAATGCCACTCATGCTGAGCATTATTTTCTCTTCCAGAACCCCAGAGTTCTTTCTTCCCTCACTTACACTCACACTAAATTTCATAGTGTCACAAACACCAGCAAGGAATGTGGAGCCACATGCAAGAAGTTTCAGATCTAAGTGTCTCTTTTCTGCCTTGTTTCTATCTTTTTTAATAATTTTTCTCAGTAAGTTCTCCACAGCACCCAGCTGATGTTGCCAGTGGCTTAGAGAACTGGAACTGTCTATGTATTCAAATGGGAATTGACAGGGGTAAATATTGAAGCAGTCCAAATACATTCTTGAGACATATGCCATTATCAGCAAGCTTAATAAAAATAAAAGTGTATTTTGAAAAACACCCAAACTAAAAGGACTGGCACATTAATAAAAAGAATAGCCCTTGGCAAGGGCAAGGTGTCTGATGCAACTCAATAATTCTATTCATGGGGTGTTTAATGAACCCTATGTTATTGTGATATAAAGAAAAAAGTACAGAAGTGTTAAATGGAGCTTGGGGCTGTTTTGCAGATTTCTCCAAGCTTCAATTATTCGGAGTCTGGAAGGCTGAGGGGGGGAACAGCTGAAGGAAAAAGAGTTTAAACATTAAACGTAACACTTAGAGTCAGCTGCAAAACATCCATTAACTTGGTTACTGAGACTTGGTTACTGAGCAGCTTGTTTTCTGTGGTTGCACTTCTAAAACTTCTTGTAAACTATAAGGAATGGAACCTTTGGAAAAAGGGATATGCTGGATCACACTTCCCTCATTACTCAGCACCACGAGCAATGCTTGGTTGTGGGGAGTGTCACCATGAGCAGCGCTGTGCCCAGGTGGTTTTCCATGCCACAGGCAAGCACCTTCTCTTTATAAACTATCCTGAGCTGGAAGGGGCCCACAAGGATCATGGAAGTCCAGCTGCCCTTCCCAGCACACACAGAAGCACAGCTGGCTGGGGCTGACAGGGCTGGGCTTTGCTCCTGCTGCTCCCTCACTGCCTTTATTCACACCCCTGCTCACAGCCACAGGTTCCTCAGCCCCCAGAGTTGACTTTGTTTCTGTCCAACATTAATTATCTATAAACTGGGCTCCTTTTCATCCAGTCTTCAACTCCAAATTTGAATATTTCCATATTCTGGTTTCCTCCTCCAGCCAGCTGGTGACAGTTGGGAGTTTGCTGATGAATCACAGAGACGAACAGAGTGTGAACTTTCAAGAAATATTTAAAACTTGGAGGAGTTTTTCATGTGTTGGGGGAGGATTTCCTGGATATTGGAAAAAGGTGGCGGTGGGCAGAAGGTGGTGGGCACAGCCCCAAGGCTGCCAGAGCTCCAGGAGAATTTGGACAGGTCTCCCAAGGACACACAGGGTGGGATTTCTGGGGTGTCTGTTCAGGGCCAGGAGCTGGGGTGGATGATCCTAGCAAGTCCCTTCCAATTCAGGAGATTCTGTTATTCCGTGCCATTAAGCAGAAATTCTCCCAAAACAGATGTCCCTGCAATCCACATATCCTTGCATCCAGATCTCCTTAGACAAGCACATCTCTGTGCTGACAACTTCCAATTCCTTCACAGGAGCATTCTCCCACTGCAGGCTCATCATGTTTAATGCATTACACCTGCTACTCATGAATATTTTACATTATAGTAAACACTGGAAAGAAGAAAGCCCAGAGGAAACCTCTCCCGACCTGCAACTGCAAAAAATGCCAGCTTTGCCTTGCTGCTGTGCCCTTATAGCTGGAACTCCATCCTGAAGTTAATAAGGGGGTTAATACTTGCAATTATTTCTAAATCTTTCTGTCAGGGTTACCAGCATATGCACTGTGTGTGCTGGTGGGGTTCTTTTCAGGACAAAAAAAAATGCGTATAATTTGTTTTCTCTACAAATAAAAGTGTTGGGTAATAAAAAAAGGACGTGGCACCATTGAATTGAGCAGAGAGGTATTGACTGAGAACATGAGAACTCTGCTTTGAGTTTTTCCACTTGTTAGATTGAAATAATGTTAAGAGGTCTGTTATAATGGATTATTTCCATGGTATTCCTCTAAGCTATGGCTTGGGAGGACCCATCCAAAGATGACTGTTCAACTGTGGCTAATCTCCAGTCACTCTGTGCCTTAATCCCATTATTTTTCTACACGTTCTTCCCATTCATCCCATAATTTTGCATAAAGCACATTTGTCAGTTTACATGTCCATATGGAGTGCAGGGTTCAGTTTATGAAGAGGCTTCGTTTTGAGATTTGCACATTACCCAACTTAGCATGAAAGTGATTTCTTTTCCTGACAAATGTTAGATTGGAAAGATACATTATGCAGTAAGGACCAGGGAAAAATGCCAAATCTGCAGGAATTTAGCATCATGAACATATAAAAGTGACTAAAAAATAACTGCAACATTTATACTTCCAACTTGGAAGTATGGAAATAAACTTTAACTTAGAAGCAAACAGCTTCTGCCTTCAAGGAGTCTGACATTTGCATCCCTAATAGTCCCAAGATTTCTAACAGCAAATCCAAACAACCCTATCTGCACCCTGAAAAGAGAAGATATAAATACAGATACATAGACATATGTTTATATATTCACTATTAGAAACAGTTTTAACTGCTCAGAGCCCATGGCAAGATGAAATCTTTCCATGAGTATTTAAAAAGAACTGTAAAATGTGTCATCACCCATGCAATGCTGATCTGTTTCATGCCTAATAATCATATTTAAATAACTAGATATTTCCTAAACAGTATTTTCCTTAGAGCCTTTTAATGCAGTAATGTGTCCAGCAGCACTAGAGATTATTACCCTGAAGAACTTGTAAAATATAGAAGGAAGATAAACCACCAAATATTAAACATTGGCAACAACACCATAACTATTCAATTGATTTCACTAAGTATTTTTTAAAGTCCTGTTGCAATGACTTTTTACAAAGATTTTTCACTTGCTCTTTTATTATGGAGACCCATTTTGTAAAATGAAGTGATGAAAATCTAGGTTCGTTTCCAATAAATTTTTAGGGTAAATGATCTCAACTAAAAGATTTGCTCTTTGTTTTGGGGTTCATCCTTGCTGCAGCCCATGGATGAGCAGAGGTCATGTCATGTGCTGTACATTTTACAGACAATCCTGAACAATGTTTAAACCAATCCTGGAGGCCTGAGGGAAGCCTATGGGGCATCCATGGTGAGAAAGCTGAGAGAGAATGTGTATCCACAGACCTGTGAATAACTTGGAATGGTGAAGAGAAGACTGCAACAAAAGGGAGAGGAAAAATCCCCCTCTGTGAGAGGAGGTGTACCTGGGTATTTGTGTTTAACATCAAGTTCACAGCATGGTTACACCTAAGGTGTTTTAAAGTTCTGTCGTGCCCTGCACTGGGAAAGTAAATTAAAACCTGTGTGCATTGAAATCCTAAAGGTGTGTCCAGACCTTGCTCTCCTCACCACGGAAGTTTGTCCTCCAAAATGCCTGTAGAGTTTTTCAAAAGTAGAACAAGAACATTAAGATCAACATTAGATGACAAGGAGAAAATTAATTTCAGAAATTAGATCCTTGATAGAGTTCTGAACCAAGAAAATTTTTAATCAACTAAATATTTTCAATTTGACATGTAATTAAATGCTTTAATTCATTTTAGACCTAATTAACTTTTTAAAAATCAATTAAAAATGAAAACACTACTTTAAAATGAAAGGGGATGTTTCATTTAGAAATGCTGAAACATTTCACATAAACTCCCTCTTTTCCCATATGAAATTAATGACTGCATTCTGTCTGTGCTTATTGGTAGTTTTGTCCATGCAAAATATACATTTCAATAAAGTTCATAAAAAAGTTGTACCCACCTCTGTAGAGGGTCACTCTAAGTCTTCTCAGGAAGTTTGTATTATCTTGGCCCAAATTTCCTAAGTTATGTCACCATTACCTGGGAGTACATATAAAAAATAGTGCTCTAAAAGTTACTCAGATGTGACATAATATTTGGAAAATAAACCCAAACCAATAAAAGTAGATTGTCTATTATTTTTTTTTTTGCCTTTTATGTGTATCCCAGATAAATGCTTAATGTAAATGTCAGATTTTGCAGGCTGGAGTCAGGGACCTGTAAGTGCAGAAATGCATTGGCATCTTATACTAGCCAAGGATCAGGGCAGTTTTCAGCACACTGAAAGCTGATGGCAAGTTCTGTCTGCAACTGGAAACTGCAGCATTATAACCTGGTGCAGATTTGCTTGAGTGCTTGCTAAATATTTATAGCAAAGGACTAGAACACCATATCCAGAAAAATTACATGTGAGTTTTGAGATGTTATTTGGAAAAGATCCAGACATATTTTCATGTGCCCATGCCCCCTCCCCTCCAAAAAACCCAACCAAAAATCTAAACATGAACTCAGAAAGCAGATGGATCAAGCACTCAGTGATCTGCTTTAAAATAAATGGAGAAGAGATTTCCTGCTGGAGCAGCTCTGTGAGGAAGGACCTGGGGGTCCTGGTGGGCAATGAGCTACCCTTGACCAGCAAAGTGTCCTGGGAGAGCCTGTTTCTCTGGCTTGTCTAGGAGTTTTTGTTTCTTTGTGACATCATTAACTAGACTTCTCTGGGTGTGAAAATGATGGGGAATCCTCCTATTAAATAAGTTAATATTAAATTGTTAAATTAAATAATTAAAATAATCATGAACCTCACTAAATCCTCAAGAATCCTACTTTTGTGCTGTCCACACTCTCAAGTGAGGAAACAACTATGAACCTGGAAAGTCTTGGATTTCATATTCCCATTTCTTTTCAAAAGGGAAATTGCAAAAAGAAATTGAAATTAAGGATAATGAACTTGTGTTTATCTGGCACCGTAGGAAATCAGTCATTTATACTACCAGGCCCTCTGGCATAGAGTAGGAGAAAGGCTGCTAATTAATAGTGGCTGGTTATTAATCACACTTATTCCCTCTCCATGAAGTGCTTGCATTACAAGTGCTTTCCTTGCTTGGAGAAGAGCAGCTGTATCTACTCCTGTGTATTCAAACAGACAGATGTTAGAAGGACCTTAATTTTCATACATTTGTCTGAAAAAAATCTCAATCTTAAGACTAATGTTTCTTAAAACTAATGCTTCTGAAACACTTCTGAAAATAGAGTACACTTGAGCATTCCCAAGGATAGTACTTTATAAATTCATTATAGGTACATTTAGAGGATAATACACGGAAAAACAAAGATAAAACTGTGAATGGCTCTACACTGCTCACTTGACAGCATGACATCACCCTTGGGATAGGCAGCCCATGAGAGGTTATCTCAACAGAGTGAGGAGTCAGACAAAATGATAGAAATTCGTAGGGAAAAGCAAAAGTACAAAATAACCTATGTTAATGCCACTGCTCAAATCCAAGTGTATGCATACCTTACACATTCCTGTAAAATCCCAGCACTGCTGACACGGGAAGGCACCCCTGGAAATGATCCAGTCCAAATGCCTGGCTCATGGACCTTATGGAAATGCTCTGCTGGTTGAAAACTCCTCAAGGTCAGTATAATAATAGGAAGAAATGTCTCATATGTTGATATTATCCTTTGCAAACATGTGGACCATCGTCTCTCAGTTCCTGAACTCTGTGGTCACAGTGGTACTAGACAGGCAGACTTGTTTTCACCTCTCAAGGCCATTTCCACGTTAGGGTGACTTCCCAAACACTTTGCAACATCAGGGATCATACTTGAGCCTCATTTTACCTCTTTTTGAATTGCTGAAACTCCCTCTTTTCCCATAAGAAATTAATGACTGCATTCTATCTGTGCTTATTGGTAGTTATTCCATGGACACACAGCTTGACAGGCCAGGACAAGAACTGAGGAAGATCTAATTCCTACTTTGTTAATGATTAGAAGAAAATAGCATCTCCAAGATAGGAAGTTTATTACCTATTTTATGTTATTGACTTCATTAAACTCAAACCCAGAAAATGATAACTGTCCATGGAAATTGCTGTTTTCCAAAGTGTTATCTCCTTTCTTCTTCAGATTAAGTATTGTCCTCTTTAATACAATATAAATGCGTGGAACAATTTATTTCTGATTTCACTTGATAGATGTGTTACTGCTGTGTGCCAATTTAAACCCTAACTCTAGAACTAAGCATTAGATCAACTATTAAAATTGATAGCAGGCATAGGCAAACTACATATAAGCAGAAACACAGCTGGAAGTTGGTGGGAATGTGGCACACACATCTGTGGTAAGCCTGCCATGTGTTACTGTGCTGAACTCATAGGAAAAAAATGCTTTTAATAGCTTTAGAAAATAATGGAGTGAAAATTGAAGTTACAGTGGTTGAAATTTATCATGTTCTTAATGTATCTACCTCTTTATTTTTATTTTTTTTTCTTTTTTCCTGAAGGCACACATACTCATAAATATTCACCCTTTGTTTTCAAAAAAACCCTCAAATTCATTTAGCTTGGCAGGTCCTTTCAATGTATTATTAAAGCTTGTTAACATAGCTCTGACACTCCTTAAGGAAATATATTTAATCTTTCTGCACACATATATTTTCTCCTGATTCACATCCATCTGCTCACCCAGTGAAATATGAGACTATTTCTTAGTTAAAAGTTTAGTACTTTGAAGGTTTTGGCTGGCACAGCTCTATCCCTTAGCTGGGTGATGCCAGTAGAACCATGCCCAGAAGAATTCTGTGACCTTTAACATAATGGAATTTCATAACCTCCACCGTCTGCTACACAGAAGTCTAAATCACAGCCTAGTTGGGGAAAACCAAAAAGAAGTGGGTAAGGAAGTGCCAGAAATGTTAAAAAGAAGGTTTTATTTGCAGCTGCACTGAAATTTTCTTGATTTGGCTAACTCATGATGGTCATGGGCAGATGGGCTCCTGGTCCTCAGAGGGTCATGTTGAGGGCGACTGGACAACTCTGAAGGTCAACCCACTGATGGTGGAAGCAGCCTTTTGGTTTCTGTGGTCACACAGGAATCTTTGAAGACTGACAAGTGCATGAGAGACAAGAACCACCTGACAAAGTGGGACAAAGATACCTTTGCCAGGTTGGCCCACCTGGAAGGGAGATCTTTAAATTAGGAGCGGGGAAATGAGCCAGCTCAGAGCCAGGAGAGGACAGACCAACATGGGCAATATTAGGTGTTCCAGGCCAGGCTAGACAGGGCTTGGAGCAGCCTGGTCTAGTGGAAGGTGTCCCTGCCCATGGCAGAGGCTGGAACAGGATGAGCTTTAAAGGTCCTTTCCAAGCCAAGCTGTCCTGTGAGTGTATGATTTCATGATTGTGGTGACTGTGCTACAGATCTCTTGATTGGGAAGAAGCAGATGAGCCCCTCATTTTTACAAGATTTCCAACAGGAATCTCATGAAATTGAACAGTGGGAAGCACTAAGTGCTTCCAGTGGGGAGAAACAAATCCTTGCTCTAGCCCATGCTTGGCACCACGTGGCTGGAAGGCAGCTTTGCTGTAGAG
The DNA here is from genome assembly GCA_032173965.1 of Sitta carolinensis. Taxonomy (NCBI): domain Eukaryota; kingdom Metazoa; phylum Chordata; class Aves; order Passeriformes; family Sittidae; genus Sitta; species Sitta carolinensis. The sequence continues at coordinate 5,352,301 of CM063289.1, forward strand.
AAGGACCTGGGGGTCCTGGTGAACATCAAAGCTGAACAAATGTCCATGTGCCCAAACTCTCGGCTATCGTATGATCCAGGACCTTCTGCCATGTTATTCTTCTTCATGTTTGGTGGAAGCTGTCCCTGCCCATGCAGGGGTGTTGGAAATAAAGAATTGTTAAGGTCATTTCCAACCCAAACCACCTAGGGATTCTGAGATCAAAGCAGTTTCCAAAGCAGCATCTGATGTGGAAAAAATCCCTCAGTATGTAAAATTTTGTAGGTTGACTACCCAGCATTTTCTGATAAAAAACTATAAAGTTCCTGGCAACAACACTTGCAGGATAAAAGCATGTGAATGTTTTAAATATTGTGATGAAACCATCTATGAACCTCCAATGCTCTCATTATAGCAATTCTCTCAAATATAGTAAGTGAGAAGAATTACAATGAAATAAACATCAAAGTGACTGTTAAAATAGGAATATTTTTGACAACAAATGCTCTTTCAAGGGTGAGACCTGTGGGTCCACAAACCATTAAATCAATGAAAGTTTAGGCAAAATTTTGGAATGATATCTGTTAAGGAGTGGGTACAACTGCAAAATATATTTTGCATTCAGCTCAGTAATTACAGGACATCCATCACTTCTGAATCTTCTCTCCAACAAATTGCATAAAGTTCTCTATATTCTCCAGCCTGTATTATTGTACCAGTACCTTATTTCACTCAGAGGTAATTTATGTTGCTTCTCTCAAGGATGTGTTGCTAAGCCATTATTCACACATTTTGCTACTATAGAAACAATGTGCAGATGAGTCCTCCTTTTCTTTCTGGAGGCAGCAAGACTGGGGCTGGATCTGAATTAATGGTTGTGCAAAGTTTATATTCTCATGCCAAAGACTTTAAAAGCCTTGCACTTGTTCATCTCTGGAGCTGTTGAAAATTCTGGAGTTTTTTGAAAAATAAGCTTTTAGTCATCACAATTAACAAAGTGAATGTGTGCTCCAGGAGTATAAGCCACCAGTAAATCATAAAGATGAGTAAAGTCTTCTCTTCCAAAGGCTACAGTGTCAATAAAAAAAACCTAAAGTGAAAAAATATAAAGAGTCATAAAAATATCTGGTTCCAACAAAGAATTAATTTTCATTTACAGTAATATAAAAGTTTTCTGAGTTATTGTAACATTACTCTTTCCAGCTGCATTTCTTGTACAGGGCAGAGACATTTTCTACCTGAACAAGCAAAGACAGGTAAAGCATTTGGAGTGCAGTTCTTGTGCAGTAGAATTATAGAAACCAGACTATTGCATGATCTATACATACCTAGGTAAATAATGCTGTAAACAATAGTCACCTGTGAGAATCCATTGTTTAAACTAGAATATTTCAAAACTAAGGAAACCAGGAATATTTATCCATTCGGGTTGTGGACTCCCCATCCCTGGCAGTGTCCCAGGCCAGGTTGGGCAGGGCTTGGAGCAGCCTGGGATAGTGGAAGGTGTCCCTGCCCATGGCAGGGGTTAGAACTGAATGGGCTTTAAGGCTCCTTCCAATCCAAACCAAACCAAACCAACCCAAACCATTCCAGGATTTTGCAATCCTGTTATTTATCCAATTTCTTTTCAAATCAGTAGAGTCAAAAACAGTGAGTAAAGCAAAAGAAAGGGAGTAAATTCATGGAACTGGCTAAGCCCATCACAAAAAGTTTATAACCCCTACCTGGCTGCAAAGCACTGTCTGTGGAAGCAAGACAGATCACTTCTTAACCCCTATAAACTTTACAAAAACAATCAGGCACTGTCAAAGGACTTGCAATTATTTACAAACCTGGGTGTATTTCTCCTTCCAGCAATAAAATTTATGTAAGAGGTCTAAGTGCTATTTCACTTTGATTGTCTTTGCCACTTTTATATTTTATCCTCAAATAAAATGTTGTTAATTTGATGTGAAAATTGTGTAATTTCAGAGAAAGGTCTTTTACACGTATTTCTTACTCTTTATTTTTAAACAGATAACAACCCTAAATATCTACTACAGGTTTCCTACTTTGGAATATCAATTTTTGCTTTGCAGTGGCTGTGGTGGTGGGGTGACCTTGGCTGGCTCTGGTATGCCCAGGTGTCCTCTGCTCTCAGCCACAGAAATATTTGCCCATATTTGCAGAAAACATTTGCTATAAGACTTCAATGACCATTAAGCTTCGCCTGCAAGACAAATTATACTTTATGGGAATTTTTTTTGACATTGTTTGTACATAAAATTTCTATTTAAAAAAATAACAAAGACATTAAGCAAAGCTGCACTTTTCAGGTTCAGGAAAATTAAAGATTACACTGTACTTTTTATTCCACTTTTCATTATTTTATTATTATTATCTTGAAAGGTAATGCATCCCCAAAGTTTTACTAAAAGACTTGAAAAGGCCTCTTATTATGGAAAATACATCCATGTCTACTGTTTTACCTTTTTCCTTTCTGCTGAAATAGGTACATTTTCTATTTAATTTTTATTGGCAATAAGCTCCCCATTAAAATCTAAGTTAAGCAAAGAATAAAAGGGCTCCCATGTGTTTTGGTTTATTGACAGGTTTTTACCATAGACCAATTTGTGTCAGACCAGTATAATTTTACATAAGCAAGTTTTAGTTACCTGAAATGCAAAATTAAGTTTCCCCCAGCTGTAGAATGACTTAAACAAACACTTTTTTAGATCAAAGTAAGCAATTACAGATATTTGGGAAAATTTTAATTACACAAAACATATTTGTATTTCTAACCCAAAGCCAATTCAATTGAATGTTGTTTAAAAATGCATTATTCTTGTTCAGGGAGTATATTAATCCTATAAGTTCCTAAAAAAAATCTGTTTAAAAATTGCTTTTCCCTTTGTTTTCTAACTCACAAAACAGCAAACCACAATGGAGTGACCTTGTGACTCCTGCTTTCCTCATTTCTCACACTTGCCACTAAAGCCCCTGCTAGGTACCCAGTGTTCCTAAAGGCACACAAGTGGTCCCCAGGGGCTCAGATCAAACTCTCAGGAAGGGTCCAGGTATCACCTTAAATTATACACCCTGAGCAGTTGTCAACCCAGCACTAATTTAGGGCTCCAAAACCTCCTGAGCTTGATGCATTTTATCCAAAGTGAACATTTCCCAAGGGGTTGGAACCAGATGACTTTCTTGCTCCTTTCCAATCCAAACCCTTCTGTGATTCTGTGACTTTTCATCTGTTCCTTGCTTTAGTTGCTGCTTGTACAACGGTGTCACCTGTGACATCCTGTGGAGTGACTTCCAGCACTTCCTTGTCATGGTGTGTTTTCCATGCTATGTGCCATGGGCTGGCACTGGAACCTTCACCTCACAGCCACCAGTCTGGGTGAGAGGGGAGTTCAGAGGGAATGCTGGAGTGGAGTTGTCATCGAGACTTTGGCAGGAGCAAAATTTCCCTCTGGATCACATCTTGACTCCCTCCTGTCTCCTGGAGTCATTTTTAGAGTTGATTTCCCTTCTTGTGGATGCACCTTCTTATCACCAATGCAACCCTCTTCCTACCCAGCATTGATAAAGGCATCACCCAACCTTCCTCTCTTTTTCAAGAGCTTCTATTGATTTTCTTGTGAGGAGTAGGGAGGGGGAGGTGGGTCTGTGGCTGTCCCAAGGAGGGACGGGAAGCAAAACAAAGTCTGCAGAAAATAGCACAGAGGAAAAGACAATCTTCTGGAACTGGTGGGATTCAGTCAAGGGTTGACCTGATGATCCTGAAGGTTTTCCAACCTTACTGATCCTGTGATTGTGTATTCCTGCACAGGATACTTTGGGCCCTAACTCCAGCAAGGAACACCCAGAAATGCAAGCTCACAACATTTTCAGAGAGCCAGTTTCAGGGCAAGGGTAAAACATGAATTTCCCTGTGCTTGTTCAGTGGTTCAGGCTTTCCTCAGTTCAATCCCAGCGAGCAGTCCTTTACTCAGGGTCAAATTCCAATTTCCCCAGGAATGGTGAATTATGTCTTTTCCTGTGATCTCCTAGCTGATGGAGTAACGTAAGGAATGAAATGCTACTTAATATGAGGAAAGTTCCGGAATCAGCCAGGAGGTTGGAACCAGGTGATCTTCAAAGTGCCTTGCAATAAACTATTCCGTGATTCCATGATTATATATATCTATGTGCATAATATTAAGGCATCTTCAAGGAAAAGTGACCCTGAAAGAATGGTCTAGGATAAAGACACAAGGTAATTCAACAAGGAAAAAAACAAAACAATACAAAAAAAAACCCAAACTATGAAGGAACAGCCAAACAAACAACTGCAATCTGCTTCATGTACAGCAGGAATTGTCTCCAGGTTTTGCTATTTTGGGTACTTGTACACAACTTTGGATGATTTTTTCTTTCCCTTCTGTAGATTTTGATCTGTATTAGTGTGAAAGTAATGGGTGAACCGGAAAGGCTCTGTTACAGAGAGACAAATAGATGTAACACCTTCCTCTTTACCCAGAGCAGGCAGCCTGTGATTGAGGACAGAATTGGCTATTATGCTATTATGGCAAACACAAAGAGACATTTAAAAGGTATAACACCAGCTGCCCACAGAAATCCAACACGAGGCAGCACTTTTTCATCTGGTGTTGTACATCTGTTTTCAGTGGCTCATCCAGCACATTCTCCTGCAGAGATAACCACACAAAGAGACAGAAATGGAGCATTAGTGGCAGGCAGAGTTCATCCTACTGCTTCTGGATAAGACCCTGACAATGAACATTAATAGACCAAACCATCTCAGTCTTAGCTGAAAATACCATTAATATAATTGGTCCCTACACACTGTGAAAAATGAAGTTGCTGTATTAAAATTTAAAATAAAAAATGTCTTCTCCATGCAGAGGAAAAAGCCTTTTTATATAGGAAGTTTTTATACTTTTGCTCCTTTCTTTTTAGTATCTGTTCTTACATAAAAAATAAAGAAGTTCCCACACCTTCAGGGATGGGAACTCCATCACCTCCCTTGGCAGCCCCTTCCAATCCCTGACCACTCTTTCCATGCAGAAATTCCTCCTGGTGTCCAGCCTGAACCTGCCCTGGCTCAGCTTGAGGCCCTGCCTGTTCCTTGGAATATGATAAATATTGAAATGTTAGTTAATTTTCTTTGTTGTACTTCTGCCACTAAAGGTAAAAAAGGAAAAGCTTTGGTGACAAGCCGGAATGGTTTAGTTCAACTTTTAAAAATGAATAGAAAAGTTCTTTAAGTGTATCATAAACTGGGCTAAAATGTATCTAATTTTCAATTACTTAAACAAAGCTGGTTTTCCCATAAATATGGTCTCTGTTTTGTGTCTGTATAATTTGTCCTGTTGTGTTCTGCAGGAGCAGAGACACATGTCAACAAAACAACACTAACAAATATTAAGAGTTTATGGAAAAGGAAATATATCATCATGGTTCTGCAACTTTTACCTTTTCCAGTAAAAACACAGTCAAATTCCACAGTGGGAACTCAGAACATCCACAGAATGCTCGAGCACTTTCTCCTTAAGAGCATCAATCAATGTACTTAAATGTTTTTTCAGAGCAAAAATGGATTAGAATGCAAATTAAATTGAGTGAATTGGAGACACGATCCAAGTTAGCAGTCACATTACATCGGAGCAACAATTTAATATCATTTCTGCTCCTTCCTGAGTGCTTTTTATTAAGCTGTGTGACAGCTGGCACAGCTGGCCAGAACTGCTCCTTGGCTGTGCATCCTCTCTGCCAACCACTAAAGCAGCAACGAAACAAAGCCCTTTCACTGAATCTAAAAATAATATAATATATACTATAATACACCACCTGAGCGTTTCAGAGTTATTAATATATTTCTTTCCCTCAGAATTAGTATTACTCCCTCTTTGAAAGGAGGACTAATGATTAAAAAGGCTTAGAGAGAAATTTTATCAGTTATGACATTCATTTTCAAGGGTAATACTGGGACTTGAACAAATAAGCCCTAATGATCCTGCAGCCATACATGACAATAGGATTTACCTGGCTGTCTTGTTCAGGAGGCTTTAAAAGCTTTATGATTCTTCATATTCTTGAGGATGTTCAGGAAAAGGGAGGGAGGAGAGGGAGCTGAATCGCTGTTTACAAGGCTGGAGGATTTTCTAGTATAGCACAGCACGAATAATCTTCTGAAGCAAGAAAGACTCTTATTTTTCTGGGTTTTTTCTTCATTTCTTTTTTTTTTTTTTTTTTTTTTTTTTTTTTTTTTTTTTTTTTTTTTTTTTTTTTCCCAGATAAATGTTCTAACTACTGCAATATCCTTTTCCATTTTATTTGTAGCCCTTTTTCAATTTGAAGCAATGAAAAACTTTCAGTATTTTTTCCCAAATACAGGTGAAAGTGTGGGGAAGTCTGAATTCATCCAGAATCACCTAAACCTGGCAAAAAAACACCCCAGCCTGACATGGGAAGAGATGAGGAAAGGTCATTAGAATGCTTTGCATTCAGAGCTGTTTTCCTCAGCTTCAAAGGAACAAAAACAATCAAAATAATGCAAGGGAAGTTTTGAAGTGTAAAATCTGATGATTTTTTTCTTGTAAGACTCCTTTTAATATCTAAATCTAAACGGTTTCAATATGTAATTATTTCATGCTGTACTCCATCAGGTATGGGATTACTTTCAGTCTTTAATTCATTGGAAGGGCTGACCCTTTTAGCTGGAGTACTAACAGCTTTCTTTCCCATCTTCCAAGATTTAAATGATTTTAAAAGATTTAGATTGATCTATTCAATCATCTGAACATTTTTTCCTGGTGTTTTCCAGCTTGCAGAGTAGCACCATATATTCCATTTAGATTTTTTTATGTTATTATTTTATTTTCAAAGTACTAAGAACCTGGGTTTATGGGTGTTAGAATAGAGTTTAACCACCTACCTGGTATCAACACCAGTGAAGTAACCACAGCATCACAGAATCACAGAATGGTTTGGGTTGGAAGGGACATTAAATCCATCCCTTTTACATGCCCTGCCATGGGCAGGGATTCCTCCCACTATTCCATGTTCCTCCAAGTCTCATCCAACCTGGCCATCAAACCCTTCCTTTGTTCCCTCACCACAGGGCAAAGATGTTCCATTCTCCAAACTCCCCAGGGTTGGATCCAGTTTGGTTTCCAAGCCCTGGGAAATGATTTCTGAGTGTTTTGCACCTGCACCCCAAGTAAGACCGTGGTTTCTGCTGTCCCACGATGTGCATCTGGCCTGGGAAAATAGATTTAAGTCTTACATTTTGCCACATTGTGGTCCTCAGTTTGGCCAAAATCCTTTTTACCTCTGTTCCCTTCTGATTACAGACCTACAACTCACACGATTCAGAATTCAAAACCTGTGGCGACTCACACTGATGCATGAGAAACTAAACATTACCTTTGAAAGGAAATAATGAAGAAGTTTGATTGCTGTGGTTTTGGGGTTTTTGCCTCAATGAAAACATTTCTATTTTAGAAGGATTAAGTAAAAGTGAGAGACTAGCATTAATTTCCTTTACCTCATTAAGCACATGAGCTGGTTTAGGGCAAATCTGTGAGGAAACCTCCAAAGGGGTTCCTCTAGAAAACAAATTCAAGAGGCCCCTCCCTTAACTGGTTTGGGAAAATAATTTCCTCAGAGAAAAGTGGAAAAAACCTGTTTATTTAACAGGCAAATCACTCCCCAGATCAAAAATGAACAATACTGTCCCCAGTCTGAAGAGATGACAAATTCAGAGTCTCTTTCATGGGGTGCAGCTCATCTCCCTCAGTTTGTGCCAGCCCTGGCTCTGGGAATGCCGGGTGCAGGATGGGGCGACACAGGGGAGAGCTCCTGGGGCTCTGCTGGGGTTAGTCCAGAGCAGGGCCAGACAGTGCCAAGGGAAAGGGAACAAAACTCACAGTCCAGAGAACTTCTCTGCTTCAGCCAGCCAGAAACCGACCCAAAGCTGAGAGAGCTCTCTCCCTGTGCGCCCTTCACAGGCTGTGTGTGAAGGAAAGATGAAAACTCATCTTTATGTTCTGAAAACAACAGCCTCAGACATTCCACTGCTTCTCCTTCACTCTCAGATCCAGTTTAAAGGTGCAAAACTTATTTCTGAGCTAGATAGATGAATGGGGATACAACTCAGCATCAACCCAGAACATCACATAATGAGATAACTTTTATTTCCATGGGCTAGGGAATTACATGTGTCTTTTGCTTATGTTCCTTGAGTTTTTGTTTGCAAAGCAAGTAGGAAGTAAAATCTAGATATTTTCCAACTCCACAAATTTATCTTTTTTTGCTACAGGTAAAGAGAACCTTCTCTAAATACCTAAATGTCAAGAGCTATTCAAATAATATGGGCTTACCCTGAGGAAAGTGAGTTTCCACCAGACTGACAGTGAAAACTAATCCATGTGTTTGTATTTAAAAAGAACTTGAAGAGGAGTTTAGAATGAACTTATTTGAGATGACAGATGAGTTTTGTGAACACACAAAAAACTAAAAATTTGTGGTTTGTGTATGTCTAAAAATTAGATGGATAACATGGGTGTGTAAGACAGTCTTGGTTCTGTATCAGCTGAAGCATAACATAATTAGTTGCCTTTAAAACCATTCCTGTTAGTCTCCTGCATTGATGAGAATGTATTTTTAATGCACTTGGAATCTTAAACTTTTCACATTTTCCCCTACGTATTTGGTACAAAGTCCCTGAAAAACCTGCACAAATTATATTCTGTAAATGCAGCCACTGACTAGAATGTAACATGATAATTAATACCCATTAATTAGTTTTTTATTTGCTCTCTAACCCCTAGCCAAGGAAGGAGTAATCCTCCTAATCCTCCTCCAACAGCCATGTCCTACCAATCCATCTTCTATGAAGTATGGCAGTGCTGCATTTTATTTCAGCTTTTAAAGCAAAAATAACTTAAAAATCATCCAGAAGAGATTTTTCTAGCCTGGAAACTCAGCCCAATATCCCTGCCTTTTGTCCATGCATAACCCTCAAAGCTCAGGAGACTAATGACTTGTGCATTGCTCAAATCTTGAAGTAACAAAATGTCCCAATCTTCTCCCACATGCTTTCAAAAAATAACACATGAAATAATTGACAAATCGAGATGTGTCAATTCTCTCTCTTACCAGCTGGTTTTCCCACATAACAGCATCCTCTCACCACTGTTGTCCACTGAAGTGGGACAAGGGTTTTGTGAAACCATCACAGCTTGTGGAAAAGGTTTTTGCCTTGATCTTCATAAATTAGTTTGAATTGAAAGGGACCTTTTAGTGTCTTGAGAGCATGGTGTTGGATCACACTGATATCCCTAAAGCTCAGGAAAAATCTGTTGTTTCATAGCCTTTTTTTTTCTTTAAAAACAGTGTTTATTAAAATCCTGCATCATAGGACTTCAACACTTAAGACTATGGTTTTCAAAATCTATGTTTATTGTATTCAAGATATTATTATATTCAAGATATTATTATCTTCTGTATTGAATTATTCAGTATCATTTTATTAAGTTATTATATTTAGGATTATTATATTCAGTATGGAATAAAGAAAAGAAAAAAAATCCTGGTATAGCTGAGGTCAGCTCAATATAAAGATACATGTGAATATTGCTCTGATTTTTATTCCAAACTCGACATTATTTGTGTAAAGTGAAAGGCAGAAATGGGGCAGTTTAACATGTCTTACATTACTTTCCTGTGATAATTTCATTGCCAATGGTGTGGCTTCTACATCACCATAATTATTTTTTTCCCCGACACAATCTTGTAAGTCAATATGGAACATAAAGCTCTTGAAATAGCAGCAAGTTAAAATACTTGTCTGACTGCTAGAGGAAATTAGAGTAATTATTACAAAATAAGGAGCTGTTGTACTGCTAGAGTTGAGAAGCATTTTTTTTTAATTACATTTCCTTGTGGCAAGGATGTATTGTCTGAAATCCTGAAGCATTCCCAGCAAAAGCTGTGTTTTGCACTAAGTGGTGCCAGAACAGGCAGGATTAAGCCCATAATTCTTTGTCACTGCACCTGTTCAGCCTCCCACTGCTCTCTGCTCACAGAGCACTCTCCAGGTGCCGAGTGCAAGAGAGCAGTCAGTGCTCCTGAAATCTCCAGAAATGCCCCCAGAGCTGGGAGGCTCTGGGTTAGGGGGATCACTGGCTAGGAAGTGTAAACCCCCAAGGACTGAGGGGGGAAACAGGTTTGGGTGGTCCTTGGTCAGGGCTGTAGGGCTGAACCCCAGCAGAAAAGAGCTTTTGGGGGTCCAGTGGGGTTAAACACCCCCACACTGCACAATGCCAGGAGAGACTGACGAGAGAACAGGGGGTCAGGGTAGATCCCAACTCAGTTCAGAAAGTCAAAAAAAGTACATTTTAAATTCCTAAACTGACCTTTATAAGGGTATTTGGGAACTGAAGCCTCTCTTTCCAAGTCCAAGTTGGTTCTCTCTCTGTGAACACCTGTAATTATCCAAGCCTCTCCTCAGACTCACAGTAGGTAATACCTCAACTTCCTAAAGGAAGGTAAGGTAGAAGTACCTTTAAAGGCAGGAACTCTGTTATTATTTTCTTTAAACTCAATAAGGAACCATGTTGAAAGGTTTTCTTGAAGCAAATTGAAAGCAGGCTCCTCCCAGGTCCTCAGCAGTTCAATAGCCTAATCTCTGACCTTTTATTTCATGAAAAGCCTCAGCACAGATTTTTAGGAACAAATGAATCTCAAATTCACTGTGGTTATTCTTTTTTTTTTTTTTTTTTTCAGTCAGAAAACCATTCCTGTGCTTTAACATAGGTGGCAATTTGCTTCTTGGGAAAAGGCAAAGCAGATTACAAAACAACCACATATTTGAAATTATTTGTTTGGGGAATAACACATCATCTGTGCTCAGCAGCACATTTCTGCACTCTTGATAAGTATGTGGGAAGTCCTTTAATCAGTGCATTTCACACATGCTTCTGTTCAGCTCTACTTTAGTTGGTTAAATAGGTAGTTTGGAATTTGGGTTCGTTGATTTTCTGTTTAGTGCATATTTTGTCATAATCACTAGTGCTGGAATCACTAGAAAGGGAAAATAATAAAAAAAAATTGCAGTATACTGAAAGGATTCGCTATTGGAAATCTCCATTTTTTTACATAATAATTGTGACTTTTATTCTGAGCTCTACACATCTCTAGGTGGTAAAAAGGAATGAATAACAGAAGGAGGAGAAGGAGGGCAGTTTTGTGGGTTTTTTTGAGTATGAGGCTGCTGCTTCTGGTTAACAGGACATACAGAGTTAAGTGAATTAGATGTGTTGCCCTTTTCCATTGCAACTTTAAAGAAAATAATTGAGAACCACAGCAGAGGGAAAACACAGTGGTTGGGCAGATCAGGGCACCCCTCAGAGCTAAGAGAGGAGCTGATGCTTGGAACTGTCTGTGATCCACCAAAGCAGAGAACCGTGGCACTCATAAACATAAAAGCTTATAAAGTAGGATTAAAATATGAGCTCATAATAATTACTAAAGTAACATCAGGACACAAATGCAGAGTAACTGGGGGATAAAATCTAGGTTTTTTTTTTTTTTTACTTAATGCCTCAGTAAATATTTTATTGCCATCTCCAGGAAATGGCCTGGGGTCTTATCCCAACTATCCCTGTGCTCCACTGCAGTCCTCTTGGGTTTGTTATTGGTTGCTGTGTGAGATCTTCTCGTCACATCTCTTGGAACAACCTGCACTTCACTGGGGACAACAGCAAACACCTTAAAAATACAGGCATGGAGTCAAAACAGAATTTGACTGTGTTTGTCAAAACATAATTGACAATGAGGTCAGTTATGGGATTGCATTGAAAAAATGACACAGAGCAAGAGGATGTGGCTTCAAGCTGCACCAGGGAAGGTTTAGATTTGATATCAGGAAAAAAGTTCTTCACAGGAAGGGTCATCAAGCATTGACAGAGGCTGTTCAGGGTGGTAGTGGAATCACCATCCCTGGAAGTGTTAAAAATCATATGGATGTGACACCTGGGGCCATGGGTTAATGGTGAACATGGGGTGTTGCTGTTTGATGGCTGGACTTGTTGATTAAAGTTCCTTTCCAATCTTAACCATTTTGTGGTTCCACCCTATGATTGCAAAAGCAATCTCGAGAACTGCCAAAAGACTGCTATTAAGCATGCCAAAAAGGACATAGAAGCAGCTAAGAGAAAGCAAAGCAAGAGCCAAGCAGCCCCTTCTGCCCTGGACTGGGAAACCCATTCCCAGCAGATTGGGCACTTCAGATCTGGGAAAGAGCAGCCAAGCCTTGAGAGACATCTAAAATCGAATCATCTTTTAAAGGAGACAGTCTCAACTTGGGAAGGAAGGGAGGGAGGGAGGGAGGGAGAGGAAAGAAGGTGTTCCCTCCAGTTTTGGCTTCCTGCCTCAGTAATCCCCTGAGCCTGGCGTGTCTGACCTCAGCACCTGCAGCCATCGAGAAGGCAGCAGCCCTCCGTGGAAAATCAGGGCCAGCTGGCTCTGAGAATTCCTTGAGGGGCTTTGTTCCTCCTTGCCCCTTCCCAGGAATCCTGTGAGGAGAAAGCTTTGTGCTGTGTAGATCTTCCAGCCTTTCTTCCCTGCTCACTGAGGACAGCTTTAGCTGCCCATCACAGCTCCCAAACTCCTGGCTCTGTGGTGTCCCTGGGAATTCCTGGGATGTCCTTGACCCTGCCTGATGCCATGCATTCCTCCTCCCAACCCAGAACGTTTGTATTTGTAGAAAGAAAAGGCTTGGAATCCCTAATCTGAATTTATATAAATGAAAAAGCCAGGATTTAATGACTAAATAATTCCAATGAGCTTTGGATCTGACCATTGGCTCAATGAAAATGTTACACAGGAAGAGGGTTTTATGAATTTTGTGCCTCTTGAGATGAGCCTCAAAAGTTCCCTTCTAAAAATTCCTGAGATTAAATTTCTTTACTTTCATATTATAAAGAATCAAGTGCATGTTTTAAAAAGCAAAGAGCTGTAAAATAAGCAAATAGTGTGTCTGTAATAGAAACATTTTCTCCAAAATCTAATGCTCTATTACACAAGAAAAAAAGTGATAGAAAGATAGATCTCTCAGAGTAAGAGTTCATTTAAGTTTCCTAAAGATGCTGCTGTAATGTAGGAGAGAAAAAAGAAAATGAGTGACTAAAATGCAAAACTTAAGGCTTTGATTAAACATTTTAATGATAAATTTATCTGAAAAATTGTCTTGTGAAAAACGGTGACATTTTTCACTGACTTGCCTTGAAGTATGATGAATCACTGAAAAGAGAAAAAAATGGAAATATAAATACAAAATAATTAATTAATGCTGGGTATTTTATAGACTTTTGTTCAGCTTGAAGCAATAATTAAAAGTGGATGCATAGGAAAATCTTTATATTTATTATAAAAGAAGATGGGGGTGACAATGTTATCCAATGAAATCCAATGTAATCCAAAGAAATTAAAATAAGGCTCAAAACCATGTAAAGATGGAAAAGAAATAATGAAAGTATGAAATAGCAGTCACACTCTGCAGCTGATTAGGAAAACAAAGTTCACGAATTGAGCATTATGATTTACAGGATCAAGAAGTTGGAAAATTGACTGTGATTGATGAAGTCCTTAATTAAGACAAATATTGTTCCATGTTAGAAAAAGTTTCAGTTTTCTAAATAAAAGTCCTGCAGCCCCAGTGGAATAGACGATTTAAGGAACCTGTAAATAACATTAAACTTGATCAAAATCAAATAGTTTATTAGATGGATGAAGCACCTCTGCAGTGAGGAAAGGCTGAGAAATTTAGTTTGTTCATCGTGGAGAGGAACGGCTTCAGACTGACCTCACTGGGGCCTTGGAGGATGAGAAGGAGCTGACAGGAAACATGGAGAGAGACTGTTTGAAAGGGCTCAGTGACAGGACAAGGAGGAACTGCTTCACACTGCCAGGGCAGGGTCAGATGGGCTGTTGGGAAGGGATTGTTCCCGGTGAGGGTGGGGATGAAGCCCTGGCACAGGGTGCCCAGAGCAGCTGTGGCTGTCCCTGGATCCCTGGCAGTGTCCAAGGCCAGACTGGACGGGGCTTGGAGCAACCTGGGATGTGGAAGGTGTCCCTGCCCATGGCACAGGTGGGACTGGATTTGCTTTAAGGTGCCTCCAACCCAAACCAGTCTGGAATTCTCAGATTATTTATTTTCTTTCTCTCCTCTTTAAAATAATACAGCACAATTTCTGCTCTATCAGCACAGCTTCATGGATTTAGTTCAAGCTTACCTTCAAGCCTGTGGCTTGGTTTTAACACTGTTTTGGCAGACTGAAGACAGTGGCAGGTTGCTTTTTATCCCAAGAGCCCTGAAATGATGGCATTTAAGCTCTACCTCCTGTAATCAGAATGAAAAACTCCTGTGTTTCTGTTTGTGCCTCTTGTGCCTTGTCTTGTCACTCAACAATTTTGACTTCATGGAAAGAAATTACTTTGGGCTCTGAATTAGGATTGTCTTTATAACAAGTCATACTTCTCATAAAAATACCTGATGAGGTTTTATTATCAAAAAAGATTAAGCACAATTTGGCTTAGATCTGAATTCATGGAACTGTCTTTTGAGGGGGTAGAGAGGAATAGTTAAAACAATAATGAGGAACATTATGAGTTTATTCAACTGATTCAATTTCTTAATTAGATGTCATAGTTGATTGCAGTAGGTTCAGGATGTTCTGTGTTCTCCACACTAAAACTTCTGATGAAACAATCATTTTAATTATCTTTTTCTGCATTGCTACTCTGGTTTTCGTGTGAAGTTATTGGACATAAAGTAAATTTTAAAAACAGAGATAACTCAATTCATGGATGTGTGTGTGTAGAATTGATTTGATTTCCAAAATGACTACAGTTACAGAGAGGTGTCCAGACAAATACCCCAAAAGTCTCAGTGTGTCTATAGAGTGCAGCCAAAATTTCTTCCACCCTCTCCCCATGAAACTGTGACTGCACAAACTCTTCCTCCATATCTAAATCATTTCACCTCGTGGGAAGAAACAAAGCTTCGTTTGTCATGATCAACAGTACCTATGGACTTCTTGATTTCTCCCACTATAACTAATTAATAAGATAAACTATAATTTAAAATAAGAGGGGGGAAAATTCTTTGCCTTCTGCTACTAGTCCTGAAAATCATAAAGGTGTTCTTTTCTTTTCAGCCTCTTGCCATGACCTGTCATCTTTTCCTGATGTGTAATTGTCAGGAATGCAATACCCAAGCTGATGGAGCTCCTGCAAGGTTTGAAATGCCTCCTATATTTATGCTATGTGACAGTTTCAGCCGAGTGAAAATCAAGCAGCTTCACCCCGTCTGATTCTGCCTGATGTGCCTTTAAAGGGAATTCACAGGAATCAGATCCCAGCAATCCAGACTGGAGAAACAGTGGTGGAGGTCTGATTCCAGACATTCCAGAGAAGGATGTTTCATTTCCCTTACACATGAGAGAGATGTTCCCCTGACCTGAGCCCAGAACCCAAAGCAGAGCCAGGAGCTGCAAACCTGGTGCAATGGAGGGTGTAGGACTTACCCAAAATGTGCATTAAAACCAGTCCTGATGTGGTTGGAGACCCAAGGAAATGTGTCAGTCAATACATTCAGCTCTGACTTCCTCAATGATTGAAATAATCTCAGCTTTAGAAGAGAGAAAACATGGAGTAGGCGTTGGGGGTTTTTTTAATATTAACATTTTATCTTGGAAAAATTAATGTGTGTTCAGGGAGAGGTGAAGCAAATTGTGAGGATAATCTCTGTCTTACACTGCTGAAACAAAGGAAATCAAAGATACAAATTTAATCAATCCTGAAAAATTGAACTAGCAAAACTTGTACGGCAACAAAATAGGATGAAAGTTGAAGAGATGCTTAGCACTCAAAAAATTATACATAAAAAGCTATTTAGAAAGCAAATTTCATTCCAGATGAAACACTGCAGCTGAAGATTTCTGAAAAACAAAATATGATTTTTTTTAAATTCAGTGGGTAGTCTGAATTGATTCAGTACCACTGAAAATCTCATTACATAAAATAACAAATAGAGCTTTATAAATATTTCAGCTTTTTCATGTACACATTTAAATGTCAAAATTTCTTGTACATATAAAGTTTTTTAGATATACAATTTTTTTTTTTTAGAAATGAATTTTTTATGTATAGAAAATGTCAAAATTTTAATGGTGCCATATATCATCTCCTATCAGTCTAATAAAATCTAGCTTTTTATATGGATGAACAATCTAAAAGAAAGATGAACCAAACAGACCTTTATTTTATTGCAAAATTCTTGAAAAGGAACAAAGGAAACCACATTTTTGAATATTTCCTTTGTATTTGTTAAAGCAGTTCTGGCTCCTAAAACCTTTTGGTTTTCATGAAATTCCATTTTCATATTAAATGTTTGGTGTTTTTTGTCAGGTATGCTTTGGTTATCAGAGTATACATTACCACCATAGACAAATTATTCCAAACTTATCCTGTTGATGCCTGTATATTCATTTAAGTCAGCAACTATCACTGTCAGATTGTTCCAGTCAAAAAATTAGGTGGGTTACACTTATTTTTCTACATAGTAAATGAATAAATGTATAAATAAATTTGTCATCTGATTTAGCCTTGGGTGATGAAGAAAACTGAACTAAATAAATAGGTGTTGAGTCAGGGTTCTTTTCAGTGCTTCAGATTTATCCAATTACCCTCCTGTGGTGCAGTTCATGATTGAAGTGTTTTATTTTGATTATTTTAAAATAAAAATAGTGAAACTCATTAAAATACGGGAACCCCAAACTGAGCCTGTGGAGCTGAGCAACTTCAGAAACAGAACATGTGTAGCATGGAACAGAGAATATTTTTAATATTTGCTATTGTAAGGCTTTACAAGTCCTGAAACACCTAATCAATTTGCTAAAACTTCTGAATGACATGTTTTTGGGGGAGATTCTCAAAGCCAGTGAAAGTCAAACTCTTCTCAGCACCAATTTGGTTTAAGTTCCATCTTCTACTCGTTCCTTGTGAAGATTCCTGTCCTGTCTTTCACTCAAAAGACCTGTGTTCCTTTAATGTAGTGTCTTGCTTTGAATGACAATCGTATGCTGAGGAAGACAGGAGCCTCCCTTGGAATGGAGAATCTAAATCCCCACCTTTGAATTCTAATTTTGAAATGAAGGGGCTCTCAGACAAAGATGTGGGGATAGGAATAACAGTTCTTTAGTAGAAGAATTAAACTAAAATGCAGTAATACAAGAACCAACCCCCCTGCCAGAGTCAGAATCCCCCGTGCCCCCTGTGGGTCAGGTGTTGGCAGCAGAGCCATTCCATGGGGCTGCAGCCTCCTGCAGGGGCAGCTGTGGCTCTGCTGGAGCAGGGCTCCTGCAGAAAGGGGGAGATTTCCTCTGCAGGTCCAGTGGGGACAGCTGGGCCTGGTGTCCCTCTGGCAGTGCAGTGGGCAGGCTGCCCTGGTGTGCCAAAGCTCAGATTGGATGCAGGCAGGAATGCTTGGCTCCTGCCCTGGCTGCAGCCTCTGCCAGTGGGATGGGCTCAGTTTCTCAGCCCTGCAGGGAGACTCAGTGGCCCCTGAGCAGAAGATCTGTGCCTGGAGGGAGGATGGGTGTGGCAGAGAGAAAGAAAACTGCCCCAGCTGGTTTTTAACAGCTGCCCATGAACAGAGGATATCCCCCCCTGTCCCGGTTCCAACAGCTGGTGACAGAATACGAACTGCTGGCACACCTTGCACTGCAACCCAAGACATGCAGATATTTCATGTGCCTCAATTACTATGTGATCTCTTTGGCTAAGATCAATTGAAAAATTAACATAGAAAAATGGGAAAATTGTTGCATTGAAAATTTGTCATAGAACAAAAAAAGGGCCACAGAAATTTTGGGCTGAGGCTTCAATCCATGTGATGCCAAAGGAAAATGCTCCATTGGTCTGTGTATCCACAGCTTTCAATATTATTATAATCATGGTGCCCTTCTCACACTGAGACAAATGAACTGCAACTTCTTCTGCAAAAATAATCTTCTCAAAGGAATCTGCTTTCTGTTTATTTAGTTACTTATTCAATGATTATGATGATGATTTGGTGATTTATTTTCCCAATTAGCAATCATTCCTCTTTAGAAAGAGAGATGAAACCCTTTCTAGTAGGCAATTAGGACTTCAGTCTGCTCTGTCTCTTTCTCAACTTTGAATTTAACTTGGGGCTTTTTAAGAGGGTCTTTTTAATTATATTAACCATAGCACATTTTCATTTTACATTATATATTTTGTATAGTCAGGTTGCTGAATTCTTGTATTCAGTGAGATCTTATGATGAGCATCATTGCCTCTTTCTGCTACACTTCACAATTTCTTTTTTAAAAAAGCAATTATTTTTCTTTCTCCTCATGTCTTTGAATATCTCCTCTGACAAACTTGCAGTCAATTATTTTTTATTTGTCCTGATCTTCTTAGTTGCTAAACATCCCGTGAAAAGAGCATGGCAGAGAGATCCTTCAAAGTGCCAAGCAGGTAATTTGTGAAAATAAATAAATTCCTTACATTTGTGATATTTTCCTGTCATGCAAACCCACAGGAATGCTTGTTGTCCAGAAGGAATTTACTTTGAGGAATAAAGGGATAAATTGTTAACCAATGTATATTAATTAGGATTTCATTAATAAGCTAAACCAAACCAAAAGCAGTGTCTCAAATACTGTGTGGCTCTACATATGGAACACATGATATACAGGACATATGAAAGATTTTTGTAGAATTTCTGTCAGAAATATTAAAATTAATGGATTCACAGGGATGTTTTTCAACCTATTATAGCCAATATATATGGCTCTACTCAGTGTCACAGGGTTTTACCTGCATACATATTTATCTGGAAAGCTAATCTGCTTTGATTTATCATTTTAAGCAGTTCAAAATATTGCCTCCTAAAGCTTTTAGCATTTCTGTGAACAAAAGCATTAACTTTTCCTTTAAAGCCGTAATGATATATCATGTAAGTCTGCTTGTGACTCTATTATCTCCTTGATATATGGAAGGAGGTGCACCTTAAAATCCCATTAATACCCTGTGCCATTGATAAAATAGAGTCTTTGAGCTTACAAATCACTGCAAGTAAAACCAATTGTGCTCCACAGTCTCACTCTGGGAAATCTGGGAAATCTTACTGTGTTGTGCTCCATCAGGAGTGCTGAGCAAACATGAAGCAATCCAAGGTTTTTTACTGAAACCCCTGTGAGTGTAAGAAAGGGCAGAAATCCCCCATGACTGTGTACACTTGTTACCAGGGTTTTTCTCTTGGAATCTAATCCTGCAACACAAACTCTGCCACGTGATACCGACTGAGATGAATTTACTATTGCTAATAGTAAATAGAATTTGACTATTCTATTAATTAACAATTGCTTTGATCTGATTCTGTCAAAGATAAAATAATGGCAGGGCTATTTCTGGAGATGTGCAGACAGCTCTGACTCAGCAATAATTTTCTGCTCTTGGGTATCTGTGAAGAAAGGACTTTTGAAAATAGTGAAACAGTGATGAACTTTCCTGAATAAATCAGCAAACACAAGGCAGTGGATATATGAGGCATTTAAGTAAAGAAAAACAAAGGAAGACATAATGGGGCAGGGTTGAAGCAACCTTCAATAAGCTAATAGAAAGCAGGGTTGTTTTAAAATCATTGCTACCAATTTATGATGGATTATCAATCATTCAGCAAAAAAAGAGCTGCATCTCCTTTCTCATTAGCATCCCACAGGTACAGTTTCATCCTCCCCCACCTCCAGAGATTTCCCTGTTCCTGTTAGAATAACCCTGGATGCCTCAGGCTCTCCTGAGGCTCACAGCCCACCCCAGGAGCAGCTCCATGGCTGTGGTGGGCTTGGCCCTTGCTGGAATCCAGCTGATGCTCTATCACTTACCTCCTCTCCAGGACAGGGGGAGTGGGAATAAGACTTGGAAAAAGCCCTCCTGGCTCAAGATAAAGCCAGTTGAATAAAGCAAAGCCTGTGAGAGATGACAAAGAGTGATGGCAGTTGCCATGACAGCAGCCATCCTTCTCCTGGTGCTTCAGTGCAACCCATCTTGAGCTTCTGAAAAGATTCCTGCTCGAGTAGCTCCTCTCCCACTGCTGGAAGCTTCTCTCCTCCTGAACTCTGTCTCCAGGCACAAAAGGTTGGGAAACCTTGGAAGTGAGCCCCAGAGCTTAGAAGGCATTTATTATCTTTGTCTTCTGGCACTCAATCACCCTCCCAGTTCCCAGCAAGCCAATATTTCCCTTGCTCATTCCTCTACTGAAGATGGAGCAGTAACAGTTCTTCTTGCCCTTGAAACCCTTACAAATTTCAGCTCCAGCTGATCTCTGGCTTTTCTAACGTTATCCCTTTATATCCTTGGATTACTCCCTCTCCACTGTCACCTGTCCTCACACCATCTCCTGTACATCTGCCTTCCATCAGAGCTCAGCCTGCACTCCCTGCTCCCCCAGCCCAGACTTGGGACACAGACACTTGATTGGGATGCATCAAAAATCACGGGGTTTGAGTCTATTTGCTAAGCAATTTTCTAAAATGTCTAAAATTGCAAACTGTTTTTCATTGGAGGAATATATTCTTCAACCTCTTTCTAGGCATGCAAAAAAAATTTACTTCCAAATTTCATTAAGGACCAAAACCCACAAGTTAAATTTCAGGCCACAGTGGAACTTTTCTATTCTAATGAATACTTTTGAATCCTATTAATTTTGCAATAAATATTTCCAAAGATCACTGTAGTTAACAGCTGAAATCTTGGCAATCCTTGAGGCAGAAGGAGCAACTCCAACAAAGAGATGCAGAGAAGGGGTTGAGGTCTTGCAATCCCCTTGTTCCTCAAACATCACTAAAACGATCCAAACCTTGTTTTGGCTTACAATCAGATGGTTTATGTTTATAACAGTATTTCACTTCAGCATTTTTCATTAAATTTGGAACACTGACTTCATTTGGAGACCTTTCAAGCCTTTCACTCAGTTATCCATCAAGTTGTACTACATCGAGCTATCAGGCAAAGCATGTAATGACTAAACTTTTTGAAAAAACAGAGGTTAATGGCTCTTGACAGGGAAATATTTTCTATCACAAAATTATGAGATGCCTTTAGGGCTGCTAGTGAGACATAAACAGCATTCATCAAACTTAATTCCTTTCTCATCTGATGCAGGAGCTGTGCAGGTTGCTCCCTTTCTCTCCTTAGAACAGCTGTATGTTAATGCAGGCTGCTGGTAATAATATTAAATAGGGGAAAAAAGAATTTTAATAATTAAAATCAAGATTAAACTGGATTTTGGTCGGAGGAAGGGTGTAGGGTTATTTTGGTTGGATTGTTTTTCTGGCAAGTGGTTTTTTACCACTGGAACACCTCACCTAATAAAATTTAAGTGTAGTGGAGCTTTTAAGCAAATAATAGATTTTTTTCCTTACAGACTTTCTCTTGCTTCGCCACAGTTTATCATTCTTAGTATTGCTGTCTTGCATAGCTTAAAAAAATGCAAATCCCTTTACTCTAAAAATCACTGGGTAGAGTTCTTAGAGCTACTTATTATGCAGAAAATCAAATGAGAAAGTCAGAGGTTGAGTCAGTTTAAAAGTGAGAAAATAGAATTTTTTACCTACACAGGAATTTCCCTAAATAAACACTGATTCCTTCCAAAAGGGGAAAAAAAAAAAAAGGTTTTTACAAACAAAGAACAAAGGATAATTTATACTCTACCTCTAGTGCCAGAACTACTACATCCCTGGGAACAGTTTAGTGAAATTTATTAGCTTGCGATTTAGAGGAAATCAAGTTAGATTTTTATTTTTAATGATTGCTAGGATGACTGAGCAAGTTCTGTGTCTCAGTTTTGCCAGCTGAACAGACTAAATGGGGTAACCCATTCCAGCACTCTCCTACTGAAACATTGAAGCTTCCTGAATGGTTTGGAATTATTTTGTTTATCATGTGCAAGGCAGGAGTGATGTACAGACTTATGTAAGTCCAGGTTGAGGTGTAGAGCACTGTGGGATAGTGGGAGGTGTCCCTACCCAGGGCAGGGGGTGGCACTGGATGGGCTTTAAGGTCCCTTCCAAACCAAACTATTCCATAAAGATTTTATGAATCCGAAACAGCAATTTTTTGAACTTAAATGTTGCAATCACCTTTTTTCGATGCAGTATAATTTCAATTCTGAACAGAATAAATGTATTTCAACAAAAGCTTTCATTTCTTCCAATCAAGATAGGTTGTGCTAATTAGCTGTCATAATGAACAGAGGCAAGCACAGAGTCACAGCATCCCTAAGGAAAATGTGAGAACCCCAGTCCATTCCCATCTATCTTTCTGTAAGATAAATGTGTGACATATTTTTGAGGTGGTCATTGTAATCCTAATAATAACTTAATGTATTTTGTCTTCTTTATAATATCTATAGGTATTTTTGAACAGAAATGTCATATCAAAAGTGCTTTTTCACTTTTTAATCCTCTCACAAGAAGTGCCCTTTGTTACCAGCCTACTTTTGGAATTTCAATTCTGAATGTAAAGAATTTCAATAGATTTCACCTCTGCTCCTTTTTACAGGCACAATTCCCTTTCAAGCAGTTGTGGAAGGAAGGTATTTTCAAAGATCTAAGCTGACAGAGAAAGTGGATTCTTCTTCTCTGCCACTTCATTGTGCTTTAAGGTCTCTCTGCTAACGTGAGGAAAACATTTAATTACTGAAAGGTTTCCCCCTGCATGATGGTGGGGAAAGGAGTTCTCAATCTCAAAGCAACAGGATCCAGATGTAATTGAGTGTGATATGGATTCTATCATTAATATCCAAATTCTTGCCCCAGCTTCTCTTCCAGGATATTTTACAGCAATATTGGGCAGTCCACTGTTTCTATCAGTTTTATCCTCTGAGCACTGGACAGTTCTTTGTTTTAGATCTCAGCTTAACATTATGTAGTCCTTTGCAGTAACTTAACCAAGGAAAAGCTGGCAGCAGAAACCCTGGGGCTCACAATCTCTATTTTATTTAGGTATCCATTTCTCATTATTTGAGAATTAAAAAAACCCCAAACAACAAAAAAACCCAAAAAACAAACAAACAAACAAAAAAAAAAACCAACAAAAAAAACCCCCAAAATTTAATATAATAACCCTCTACCACCACCAGTTTAATTTTCTTTGAAATAATTTTTATTATTGGCCGTACAACAGCACAATCTGATAAAGGAGCACATATTTCCCAAAGAGAACCAGGCTTTAGAGAACCTGCTATGACACTGTGTTAGTTTGACCAGCCCTCAGAAGTGAGCTGCTGGTTTTGAGACTGGCATTTTATTGGACCAATGGGAAAGCATTTTCATTTTCTAGTTCTTCTTTCTTTTGGAAGGAAACAGAGCCCAGGAACTCCTTTTCGTTCCGTCTGTCGGAGAGAGAACACCTTCCCCCCTTGGCCCTGGGCTCAGTGGGGGGACAGGGGGAGCCACGTGGGGCTCAGCTGCTTTTGGGAACATCTGCTGGCACAGAGTTCTGCTCTGCTGCTGGCTGCGCCGGGCTCTGCCTCTGTTTAACTCTGGGCAGAGAGGGGCAGAATCGGTGCTGTGAGTCCAGGACACCCTGATGAGACCGAGGGGTGGAAAAGGGATCCGGGATCTGTCCAACTTCCCCTTCCAGCTGCAGGGCACCAGCGAGCGGCTGCCTTTGGGCACAGGCCCCCTGAGATCTGCCCCCAGCACTGAAATGTGGCACCATGGACTGCCACAGCCTGCCTGAGATCCTGGCACAGCTCCAGCACAGCCACAACCCCTCAGGTGAATGCCTGGGCTGGACTCTGCCTTTGTTAACCCTTTCAATGCATCAGGGCACAGATGGGACCTGGAAAACCCTCCCTCCTCTCTCCAGGGAGAGAAACATTGAGTGCAGAAGTATAAAGACAACATGAAGTATCAAAGCCAGTCAAGAAGGATTAAAGATCCAGATGGAAGGACTATGGGAAGCTGCTTTCAAGCTATAAAAGACTCTCATAAGTTATGGTGGATGGCTATAATCTATTGAAATATTTCCTTTAAACCATAGAGAAGTATGGGGAAAATAGAAAGTTCAAATTTTAAACCTGAGCAAAGGAATGAAATGTTGACAAAGATGGTGATTTCATGGGAAGTTCAATAGAGAGATGAAGTGATAAAGACTCTGATCTCAAAAGAAGAAGTAAATCTCTGTTCACTGAGGTGCAGGTGATCCCAAAAATAAATAAAGAGAACCTTTGTTTTGAACAGTTATCTTTAAAATAAAACCCCATACATAGATGTGGCCCAGAGGCACAACTGTGAACATGGGAGGAGTTTCATGAACACAGATCCTCTGGGTGGCTGTTGTTCATGAAGATTGGATCCACGAGAGAACTGTTTCCTTGTGGGGGAATTTTCCATAACAAATGAGAGGTCCTTCCCTCCCTAAGTGAACTAAAGAAAGACTGGTTTAGAGGTGGAAAACTGACTGAGATTTCTGGGTGTTGTTTCCTGTACACTGTCAGTTGGAAGGAAAGAAGGTGACAGGAGGGAGGAGGAGGGTTTCTGAAGGTTTCATTCTGATTCTTGTTTTTTTCCCTTTTAGTATTAGTTAATAAAGTCTTATTACTTTTAAGCCTAAGCCTGCTTTTCTCTTAATTGGGAAATTTTAAATTGGCAAACCAAAACCAGAATACAAATTGGTGTTTCTGCCCAGTTTCAAGTTGAAACCATGATAGGCACCTTCATAGATAATTTCCTCTGAGTAATAAATGGAATGTGCTCACACAAGGCTTAAAAAATGGTGACACAAAGCTGAAAATGAGGCAGGGCATGAGTAATGACAGGCCCACGTCAGCAGTAGTAAGCAACAATAATCTGGAACAGCATATGCAGAATTAATTGAAATTCAATTATCTGCATTAAAATGCCTCCTAGGAACAATGGAGAAAGATATGATACCTAAAAAAAAAAAGAAAATTATCCATATGTGGTTTTAGAAAACAAGGAGGCTGCCTAAATAATGAGAAATGAGCAGCTAGTTCATTATATAACTGTGCTTCAGTGAAAGGTTTTTCCTGGTAGGATTTTGTCTTTACTAACCAACCTTTGGAGGAAAAGGTTTTGTCTGTTCAGATTTGATAGGCACTGTCATCTTTAGAAAAAGAAAAGAAAATATCAGAGCTCTATTGAATATTACACAGTGTGAAAAATCTCATGGGTTTTCCTACATGTTCATGGACAAAATTGTTCATCACTATTTATGTAGTTAAATTCAGGACTTCTGTATTGTGACAGTGAAAAACACTCAGGAAAGTAGGAATGAAAGATCATAAATCGGTCTTATTTTTCCATTAAAAAAATATTCTCTTGCTGATCTGTATGTCTAAATTAAAAGTCATTCACACGTTTCAAAAAACAGCACAAATTTCCTGTTTTGCTTTGTTTTTCTGGAGTAGATGCCTTCTGCATTAGTAATTGAACTAGCTCACCAAGAACTGGAAGGAGTTCTGGAGATGGCACAATGGTGCTGCTGGAGTGTGTCACATGCACAGGTGATGGTAAGAGCTGAAGGCAACTCACCATCCTGTGTCAAACTGGGAATTTGCTGCTGGTCCAACTAAGTTATTGACAAATTAATAAGTGTCCAAGCAGTTGTTCCAACTGCATAAAAACCTAATTATAATGCAGCTGAAATAATTACACGGAAAGCCTTCCTGCTACCTGTCTTTTAGGGGTTATGTTCATGGAGTCACAGAATCGTGGAACAGTTTGGGTTGGAAGGGATTTTAGGGCTTATGCAGTGCCACCCCTGCCATGGGCAGAGACATTTCCACAATCCCAGGCTGCTCCAAGCCCCATCCAACCTGGCCTGGGGCAATTCCAAGGGATCCAGGGGCAGCCCCAGCTTCTCTGGGCACCCTGTGCCAGGGCCCCCACCCTCACAGGGAACAATTTCTTGTGTAATATGTAACCTAAAGTGAGAAAGAAATCTGCCATGGATTTGGAAGGCAGAATAAGATAGAGCATAGGGGGTTTGGGATGAGATGAAACTTGTAACTCTCTTTCAACTTCCCAACAGGACCTTGGGTGGGGTAGTTACCCTTTATGTGCCAGAACACACAGAAACTCATGGATGCACATGGATCATGCACCATTCCCCAGTAAATAGCTTGAGCTTCACCCAAGCAAACTGGGCACAAGCTGCTACCTAATTTCTAAGGTTTTTGGAGCACTTTCTATTTGGTAAACATCATTTAAAAATTTCCCAAATGCTAACAACCAGTGAGACCCAAAGAGAAAAGGCAAATGGGAAAGGCAGATGACAGAAAGAACAGCCAACAGTATTTTGGAGGGGTCTTTCTGGCAGCATATTCATAAATATTTGAGGTATTTAGGAACATTTCTTTAGCAGTTTCACACACTTGGACTAAAAGCTACATCCAAATTTACACTGGATGAGTAAATACATATTGCATGCATCTACTGTGGAGTGTGGGATCCTTTCATTGTACAACCAGGACATATGACTCTATCTACACTCCACCGATTTCTAGAGAAGAAGAATCAGTTTTGTTCAAAGAGAAAAGGCTTACTGACAGAAGTGTGGCTATCTGGTATTTCTTGAAAACTGAGTCATCATTCTCATTTCCTAAATGACTTTCAGGTAGCTTGGCTATAACATAGCTTATTCATATGCAAGACAAGAAAAGGAGAAGCAAAATGCTGTTCATAAAGTGATCCAAAATGCTTTGAAATTAATTTAATATTTCAATTTTGCAGGGTTGAACCCTTCTCTGCCGGTGGAATATATATATATACATACATATATATACACACACACACATACACACACACACACACATATATATATATATGATTGTGTGTACACACTTGTGTCTGTATATACCAGGGATTTTCCATTATACAATGCAGATGCACAAGTTAATGTTCCATGTTTACAAGAATTCTACCAAGTAAAATTCTCCAGCAGCAGCAGGAGGTCTTTTAAATACACATTCTAAAAGGCATGCACAGTTAATTTTAGGCAGAAACATTAAACCTTCTTATGGAAACAGAATTAGTAATTAGTAGGAAAATGGGAAGACTGAGATTCTTTATATCTTTCTATTCAAAGTCCATTAACAGCTTAAGCTTATTTTCTAAATTCAAAGTAATGCAAATAATTCAATAAGCAATGAAGTCTGAACGCATTAAAGTAGAATCACATCTGTTTTCTACAAATCTTAGTGAATAGACTTTACCCAAAGGGGAAAAAAAAAAATTAGAAATAAAGAAAAAGGGGAAGAAAACTTGCTGCATTCTGTCTTTTCCAATTAATGTAAATGCAGAAGGTAATGATTTGTGGTTTTGTACAGGAATTTAGGTGAGCAATCATTATGAAGGACTGAGCACCTTCCTGACTGCAAATGTGAGCAGCTTGTGCAACAAGGACTGAACAAAACTGGTTTCAAACAAGGCCTCAAGATTTATGCCACTGATTTGGATAACACAGGTACTGGTTTAAAAAATAATCCTCAACCTTTGGTCTGTTATTCCTGAAGAACAGTGACAGGAAGACAGGAATAGTTTGGGCAAGGAGCATCAACCAGGTTGTACAATGAATATTCCAGAAGCTCTACTGGTCGTGTTAAGGCTTTCTTATAAACATTTTAAAAGTTTCTATGGCTTCCCTGTTTGCAGCTCACAACATAAGTGAAAATCTGTTTTGTAGCTGTATGTTTAAGAAAGAAACTTTAAAAATCCCAAGAATTTAAGTGCTTTTTCTCACCATTCATTTAATGCAACTCCTGGTTTTTGGGTTTTTTTTGTGGTTTTTTTTTTTGTTTTTTTTTTTTTGTTTGTTTGTTTTTGTTTGTTTGTTTTTTTTTGTTTTGTTTTTTTTTTGTTTTTTTGAGAAATTTTTTAAATATACTTCATGGAAAACAGGGACACGTGAAATTGAAATTTTTGTAATTTTACTTAGAGACACAGAAGATAATGCTTTCCAGAGCACGTGTGTGAACTTTTTAAATTGCAATGAATTAGGAAATACACAAATGCAGTTATTTTAGAAAATATTTTATATTTTATCTTTATAAAATATTTTATAGTTTATCAAGCAAACAGTGCCTGAAGATGCTGGAAGAAACTCTTCTTCATGAGAAGTGCCTCTTGAATTTATACTTACCAGAAAGCTCTTTGGGAGTTCATAATTATATCACAATTATTGGAATTACAGACAGCTTGTGGAATAAAAAATTCTTCAAAATGGCCATAAGAACTGTTTCTTTGTGAAGACTCAAACTGTAAGGGCTGTCACACAGAAAGTGAAACCTTAGGATATGACCCACACCAAAGATTTTTTTTTCCTATGAAACACAAATATTTTACTTACTGTCTAATAATAGATGAGGGACCTGGAGGAGCTTTGTAGCTGGAATGAGTTATGAAGGAAGAACAAAGTGCAGAGTGTCAGCAGACACAGAAATGATGTCTGGTTTTGGATGTGGCAGAAAGCACAGTGTATAAAAGTGAGCTTGGATTAAAGGATCAACATGTGCAGCACTGAAGTGCAAAATTGTTGGGATTATTTTCTGGATACAGCTAATATTTTAAAAAAAAGAAGTCATCAGACAAACCAAACAATACGAGGCTTCTTAGCAAGTTCTACTTGCTGCCAGTAAGATGTGGAGAATTTCCATTCCTTCTGTCTGGCACATTTGTTTAAATACAAATATAATTGGTTCCACAGCCAGATGGAATCCTGTTGTCCAAATCTGTGGAATTGCTTTCCCACATAGCCCTTGCCTCTTTTAATCAGTGCAACAGAAACATATTGATAGTTTTTCTAATTTTTTGAGTCTGTTTTCTTTAGTGATGAAAGATTAATTAGGACAGGCAGAGGAGAGAAGGGATCCAGCCTTTTCTGCATGACCATTGCCTTAAACCCTGCTTTGAAATGGAAGAAGTGTTCCCTGGGAGTTTTTTGTCCTGGTTCAAAAGGTATTTGTAGAAGCATGACTCACTTCTCTGGCCCCTGGCTGTCACTAATCCCTTTCATGAGGATGACCAGGAAGGGTGACAGCTAATCGATTATTTACTTAGTCCTTAACTTGTTGTGCTCTGAGGAATTTAGCACGTCAGTCAGTGAAAGATGATGCACTCCCAGCCTCCATTTACCCGGCTCACAGACTCAGAACCTTCAGTCCGTGCAGGGCTGCCCTGAAAGCCCTGATCACAGATCTTGACATGATTCTAGGGGAAAGAATTGGATTGTGAGACTGGAAACATCTTAAGTGTAAATCCAGAAAGTTTATAACTAGTAATATGTGCTTTTATTTTTCATATTCCTTTACACCGTGTCTTTCCTTCCTCATGCAAATGGATGAAAGCAATTAGCACAGGCCTGTAATTGCTAAACAGCAAATCAATATCAGAGATGTCCAGGCTAAGCCTCTTCTCCTTTCAGGGTTTCTTTTATTCATGCAATTCAGACTGAAGGAATGCTCTAAACAGTATTTTAAGAAAATACTGATAGCTTTTCTTAAAATATGCTTAACATCTGTATTTACTCTGAATAAAAAACATTTTCTGTGAGTTTGCAACCACCCATGTGAAAACTGGGGGCCCACAGGATTCACCATGCCTGGAGTGCCTAAGAGGCACCTGGATCTGGCACTGGGTTCAGGGATTCAGGGCTCACAGTGGCATTGCTGGATGGATGGCTGGACTGGATGAAGTGAAGTCTCTTCCAACCTTGATAGCTGGAAGATTCTAACTTCAGTTTTGTCTTAGGATGTTATGAATATGTACCTAAAAAAAATAAATTAACTCTATTTTTTTCAATTAAAGGTCCAGCAAAAATCTAATTACAAAAATTTAGAAAGATATGGTTATCTCCGTGCAATTTAAGAACTCCCTGGAAGTTTCTAAAGCTTTAGAGTTCCTTCTTGTTTAAAACTACAGTGCTACTTCAGGTGTGTTTACACTCCTTTCTGTATTTTAAATTAACAAACTCCATGCCTGCCTGTGAAGCACTGCACATGGGGTTGCAGAGTTCTCTGGGCACAATAACTTTCAATAATTCAATATTATCAGTCCATGGAGCTTGGAGTCAGCCTGGGCTGCAGCCACCCTGCACTGGGGGGGTTCACACTCCTGGGGTCAGGTAAGGACTGAAGTCAGACCCCTGAACTTTAGGAAAACAAACTTCAGCTCTTCATGGAGATGGCAACTGTAATCCCCAGGGAAGCTGTCCTCAGGGACAGGGGAGAGAACAGAGCTGGCAGATCTTCAGGGAAATATTCCATGGAACGCCAGAGCCAGTGACCCCTGGGAGCAAGAAATGGGGCAAGGAGGGCAGGAGATGGCTGAGAAGGGACCTGCTGGTGAGACTAAAGCAACAGGAGCAAAGTCACTGGCACTGAAAACACAGACAGGTGGCCTGGGAAGAGTAGGGGTGAGATCTGGTGTAGGGGAGGGATGAGGAGGGCAAAGCTGGAACTGAACCTGGCAAGGGACACAAAGAATAAAAGGAAGGTGTTTTTCAGGTCTGATAACCAGGAAAACAAGGTGAAAGAAGGTCACCCCTTGATTAACAAGGCTGGGAAAGTAGTAAAAATGGAAGAGGAGAAGGCTGAGGAGCTCGACAAATGTTTTGTTTCAGTCTTCAATAGCAACCTCTGTTTCCACACCTCTGGAGTGGCTGGACGGCAGGATGGGGGCTCGGGGAGCAAAGTCCCTCCCACTGTAAGTAAAGATCAGGGTCATGGGCACCTGAGGAACCTAAATATCCATAAATCTGTGCGACCTGATGAGATGCATCCCAAAGTTCTGAGGGAATTTGTTTTTTACTATCTCTCCTCATCAGTACAAATCCAAACCATCTCCTACACCATCAAAGATCAGGACAGGATTATGACCAATTCATGTGCTTAATTTCATTGGAAGTCTTTGGCGCTTTGGAATAAGAAAATACCAATATTTTACACTCATTCAGATTTGAGAAACAGTCTTTGATAACATTAATGTCTTTCTGCCTGTCAGGTTATGAAAAGTTAATCCTTTGGCAATACACTGAGGTGCAAGCACTCATCAATTAAGTTTCATTGTCTCACTGACTGTCTGAGATGTGTTTTGTTTGCTCATATCACTGCAAAATAAAGAGCCAAACAACCAAATAAATGCCAGCCCAATGTGTGAGAGGGATGTGACTGAAAGGAAAAATTCAGTTAAAACTTCAAATAAATGTCATTTTATTCCACTGCTCAGTAATATCAATGGCTTTTCTGCTTGGAGTTTTCAGTGGATTGATTATTACTATTTTTAGGGAGCAACACATAGGACAGCTTGACACTGACCTCATGTAAGTGCTGCTGTACTAATGACACTATTTCTTATAATTAAGAGGGAGATATAATAATCAGTAAAATTTTGAAACCTAACAAAAATAACAATTATACCAGCATCCATGGGAAGTGGTGATGGAAGGAAATGGCAAAATATGACCTAAACTGATTAAGTTATTCACTGATGTAAATCGTACTTACATGATTTCTGAGCAACCTGGGCTGGTGGAAGGTGTCCCTGCCCATGGTGGGAGGATGAGCCTTAAGGTTCCTTTCAACCCAACCCATTCTGTGATTCTGTGATTCTTTGCATGTCACAGTTACTGTGATTATCTGAACTGCTGTAGTCAAGCCATGATAACCAAACCTTAATGCATCATCTGCCTCAAAACACAGACATTGTTACTGTCCCCACAGCCAACTTACAGCCTCCACTACACAAAGAGGATGAAGTGTGCAAGGATGAAGTGGGGTGAAGGAATTCCAGATAAATCATACAAGAGATGGGTATAGTTACATGTATATATAAGCTTGATCCATAGGAGGGAGATAAATCTTCCCTTCTGACCTTGAGGTCAGTGGCTCTAATGGTCTTTCCATCCCCAAGGTCTTTTGCATTGATTGTTTGAGCAGGTAAAGATCAGAAACATTTTGATCCAACTCATACCACCCCTGGAAGTGTTCAGCAAACGTGTGACTGTGGCACTTGAGGACATTGGTTAGTGGCAATGCTGGTTGATGGCTGGACTGGAAGATCTCAGAGGTGTTTTCCACCCCTAATGATTCTGTGATTCCATGAATCCCCAGCAGATGAAAGACAGAATGTGGAATTGCAGCAGAGAATGGATTTCCCAACAACTTGCCCTGATCTGACATGTTCCAGAGCACTGAGGTTCTTCTCTTTATGATGATCTCAGGAATTCTGGGGGATTCTGTTATTTTAGGCTGCTTTCTAAATCCCTCAAAGCTGTCTAGTGTGGAACAGCTGGAAGTGGGATAAGGCATGAGCCACAGGACTCTCGAGATGAATCTTGGTCCTGCCTGGGGTACCTGGAATCACTGCAGATTTTCTCCAGACTTTAGGGCTCTGCAGTGAGAAACATTTGATCAGACATGAGAAATTGCCCATTGTTTGTGCAGCAAGAGGTTGAGACCCAGGCAAGGTGTAACAACCAGGAGCATCTTCCCTCCACATCATGGCCAACAACCCTTAGATGTGGGTGTTTTCTGTCTGTACATGTGTGTCTGTGGCAATGTGTTCATGCATGTAGACACATCTAGCATCAAATGGCATCCAGAATTATTCTAGACTTTGGTAATTGTGTAAACCTCAGCTCTTCTCAGTTCCCATAGCAACAGGAAACTGCACTGGGATAGGAGTGGTCTTCCCTTCATATGATTTTTATCAGCTCTTTCTTTTGAAAATTAATATCAAATTTGAAGTAAATAATAAATGAAAATATCATTCAAAGCAGCACCAGGGATGTGAACAGTGCGAGGGGCAGGAAGAATTAAGCCATTCAGCTGTTAGCTGCTTTTGCTATAACACAGACTAATACAGAGAGAAAACTACTGATTTTTATGGAAACTCAGTGTAAAACAGCTTTCAGGAGCATTTCAGTGCAGAACCAGTCATTTAAACTGCATGCAGAATGATAAGCAAAAGTCTCCTTTTTGCATCTTAAGGCCTTCATTCCAGGTTTTAATCAGACTTTATCTAAAGGACCTGATGATTAGAGGTGACTCACTGCTATAAATCCCCTACACACACTGTCATCTCCTGGAGGCAAAGCCACACTTACAGACTTTATTCACAAAAAAAAAAAAAAAAAAGCCAACAACCTGCAAGAAAAATGAAAGGGCAATTACAATGGAAACTTTGGAGGATTTACACAAAAATGTGTATTCTTGATCATGAATCACAAAATCCCAGAAGTTTTGGGTTGGAAGGGATCTTGTAGATCATCTTCTTCCACCCCCTGCTGTGTGCAGGGACACCTTCCTTGGTTGCTCCAAGTCCCCAAGATGATGGCACCATCTGCCTGTTTATAATTGGTTCAGAACATGTTAATTGTGTTAACACTGTAAAACTACATAGAAGAAGTTAATTTCATTTAATCTGGGAGAAAAAAATGCTTCTATGACTTTGCAGCATGCCTAAGTACTGAAATAGAAACCAGGGAAATTTAACCTGGAAAGTCATTTTTGTCATGAAAGATTACATGCAAATAGGCAAGGAATAAACAACCCCACGAACCCCATTATTACAAGGCCTCCCTAAACAAATATTCTTTTCGTTTTAGAAATTCTGACTACCCAATAGACAAAGCTTTTGCCCACATGCTGCTGTTCTGATTACAAAACTCCTGGTGCACCATGCACACACAGACATTAAATACAACTTATGCCTCCCCACAGCTCTTTTTCTTAGCATGAATCCCTAGTGACTTCAACAGAAAGGCTCCAATGGAAATAAAAGCAGTGATCTCAATTTAGCCTTAAATTTCAGGGATATGTGTGGTTGTATGTGTTACTTCTATAAATACCAATGAGCTCTCTGTGAACACAAGAGTCAGAGAATTCCAGCTTAGACTAACAGTCTTTCCTTTTGACTATATAATCATTAATTTTTTCTACCAGATGGACTTTAGCCTCTAATTTTTAAAGTTCAGGTTTTCTGTTCATGAGCAGGTCTGCTAAAATGTGTTCTCCAAAAAGCCAGCACTCTACCCCGATAAAGGGAAAAAGACAGCACATACCTAAAGGTATGTTATAAAGGTAAGGATCTATATGCTGACTCTCCTTGAGTCATCCAATAAAATAATAATAAGAAAACTGAGGAAATTCAAAGAAGTAAACAGTTCTGACCTTACTTTTGTACATTGGAGGCAGCCTACTCATGGAAAACTCCAGTGCATGGCATTCACTGTCCCTAGGCAGAGGTTTGGAAGATGTCTCACATCAGATGTAGCTTGTGAGCCACTTTTATTGGCTCCATGCAATGTGCTTTGCCAAGAAATGTGTGACTTAAAGAGCTCAGTAAATTCATTAATCTCATAGAGCAATTAGTGTAAAATCTAGTGAGTGCTAAATGATTGCAAATGAATTAGTTGCAACATAACATTTAATTTTTAGTAGTGTGCTCATTTATTTATGAGACATTGCAAACTTTGCAAAGAAAATACAAATATTTAGACCCTGATCCTGCAATTGTCATGAAAGAAAACATTTTTTCCTCAATTTTCTACCAAAACTGAAAGTTTCTGGTTGACCAGTCAAGAGCTACATGGCAGAAGAATGGGTTACTACTCTAGAGGGGCTAGATATGATGGTCAGAGGAATGGAGCAGAGGAAAGGCTGGGATAATTGGGAATGCTCAGCCTGGAGAAGAGAAGCTTTGGGGTGATGTAATCATTACATTCCAGTGCCTGAAAGAGCTGACAGGAACCGTGGAGAGAGCCTGTTTAAAAGGGATGGAGGGACAGGACAGGGCAGGGCAGGGGGGGAATTGCTTCCCACTGCCAGAGGGCAGGGTCAGATGAGATATTGGGAGGGAACTGCACCCTGTGAGGGTGGTGGGGCCCTGGCACAGGGTGCCCAGAGAAGCTGTGGCTGCCCCTGGATCCCTGGAACTGTCCAGGGCCAGGCTGGATGGGGCCTGGAGCAACCTGGGACAGTGGAAGGTGTCCCTGCCCATGGCAAGGTGTGGGACTAATGGGCTTTATTTAAAGTAAAAACCCTGCAACCTATCATGTTTAAATATTTGGATGGGTTGCAGAGAGTTTGGGAATCTTTGGTGCCTTTCAAGATACACGTGACCTGCTCTGCAGTCTCTGAAGATTGTCATGAGGAGTTACTTTTTGAGAATTTATTTTTTGAGAATTTTGTGAGTTATCTTCATAGCTTTGAGCCCATTACTATTCCATTCCCTGTTTCCCTCCCTTCCTTCTGTAGGCTTTAGTCCAGTAGAAATTATTGATCCATGAAGTACCTTGCTCTTGGATTCTCAGCAGGAGAAGATCCCACAGAGTCAACCACAAACACACTTTACTGGACTGTTTTTATTGTCTCTCACATTTCCTCCTAATTTCCATTCAGAATATATAATTGCACTGTTTTTTTTAACACAGAATAACTGGTATTTTTTTAAAAAAATGTCCATTGGAGAAAATTCTTAGCTGATGTAACTTGATTTATTAAAAATTAAGTTGAAGGAAATAGGTTCATTCTTACCAATAGGATTTTTCTTAACCTTTTTAGGAGAAAACAAGTAGGTGACCCTTTTAATTGAGAAAGTACCTTCAATTATTGGTTGATTATGTTAGTTTTGCATCATAATTCATTCATGAGGGACACTATGCCAAATTAATTATAAACAAAGAATGAAGCATTAACATTTAAACACCTATTACACCATTCTTAAAATAGCTTAAGTGGCTGTATTAAAATAACACAGCAACGCTTAAATCAACAATTCCTGTCTTTTGTTCAGCTAGCTCCATCCATTCTATCAGCAAGATAATTAAGAACTGGTGCTTTTGCCTTTTGGCTACCAATAGAAATGAACAGCAAATACAGCCAGAGAAATAGCTCAATATATTATTTTAATAGGTATATTTAAAAATTGAAGAGAAAATTATAGGGATATACTTGAAAAAAATCGTTTTAAAAAAAAGAAAGGAATCTTCCTAAAAAATCTAGTGCAAAATATGTAGGTTTTCTTCTATGCTTTATTTGTTTTTTTTTTTTTTTTTTTCATTTTGCTCTTACCAAGCTTCCCCTGGGCTTGTTTCAAGTACTCATATTATCTTAAGTCTATCAAAGTAAAGCTGAAATGCCCTGTGATTTTTTCACCTTTATATTCTTTTGAAGAACCCATTTCTTGTCTTGCAGCTATTGAATTGAATGAAAAGACTACATTATGTACCAATCATGTTTTAACATCTAAAAGTGCAGTTTACATTTATTCCTAAATCTGGGAAGGTAGAGAAGAGCAGCTCCTATGTGCTCAGATTTTAAATCTGTGCGGTTCTATATTGTTGTTTGAGAAATCATTTCTGGCACTGTTTAAATGAACACTGGCTGCACTGATGTATTTCTCATTAAAAAAAAAAATAAATTAAGTAAGTAAAAAGAAACAAGAAAAGAAGATATAAAGGTTGCCCAACTTCATAAACAGCTTTAAATTATTGCAGCCTGTGTAGTTTTCTGTAAGGAGCATGAGTAGTTCTCTGCCCTTGTACCACTCTAACAAGAAAATCCAGGGTGTAAAACACTTGAGTGGTTGTATGAAAATTTCACTTCCAATTTGTGCTCATGCTCTTCATTTTGATTAAGGAAAAACGTTGGAAAGAAAGGGCCAGTGACAGAATTGAATGAAGTGTCACCTACAGGCCACAGCACCATAAAATCTCTCAGTGAGTGGAATTAGAAAATGTTAAATTCAGGATGCCATGTGATTTGGCAGGGACAGCTCTGGGAGCTGGGGTCAGGCTGAGGGGTAACACAAACAGCAATTCCTGCAGAAACCTTAGGAAGCACCAGGGTATTGTGGGTTTATAACGCTGATGAAAACAAAGTATCAGCAATAAAGTGAAGGCTCAATATTTCAGGCAACTATTTCTTCACCACCAGCATCAGGCAAATAGCTGAGTTCCCTGGGGACTTTGTCTTCCCTTCCTTCCTTTTTTTCTTTTCTCCCAGAAATATACAGCAGAAATCTTTTGCAGGGACCAAGTTTTACTTTCTCCATCTTCTCAAACTGGGCCTTTGATTTCAGTCAAAGCACCTGTTCAATTTTAGCTGTGCTGCCAGACACCCCAGCTGCTTTTTCACTCCATCTCTCAGCGCTGGGAAGAAAATAAGATGAAAAACCCCTGTGCCAAGATAAAGGTGGGGAGAACACTTACCAGTTACCTTCATGGGCAAAACTGACTTATCTAGGGGAAACTAATACAACTAATTGCCAATTAAAATAGGGTTGGGCAGTGAGAAGTAAATGAAAAGCCCACCTTCATTCCCAGCTCCTCTGCATCCTCCCCAGGCAGCACAGAGGGGATAGAGGATGGGAGCTCTGGTTGGCCCATGACATTTCACCTCTGTCCCTCCTTCCTTCTCCCACTTTCCCTCTGTATGTGCCCATGAGCTGCAATCCTGCAGGACACCCCTGCTTCAGGATGGACTCAGTTTTGCCAGGGTCCTCTCCACAGGCTCTGGGGGAAGACCTGCTCCACTGGAGTCTCTTCCATGAAATGCAGGGAAAACTCTGCTCCAGCACCTGGAACATCTTCTCCCCCTCCTTCTCTTCTGATTTTAGTGTCTACATTTTGTATCTCACTTTTCCACTCCACTCCTCACTGCCTATGCAAGTGTTTTCCCCTTCTTAAATATATTTTCACAGTGGAGCAACCCTGTACGCTTCCCCCCTGTCCTCCAAAATCCTCACTGACTGGAGCTGTCTATCCCATTACAGTATCTGATAGGATTTTCTTTATCTTCATCCACTTCTTAAGAATGGAATTAGCCAAACAATTAGCGATTTAGATGGTAAGAGTTGGATGTTATAGCAATAATTATGGGGCCTGAAAGGGCAGCTAGAAGAATAAATTCAAATTATTTGTACCTGGCAGAGCAGGCATGCCTGGAAGCATGGCAAAAAAAATAAAAATCTTACAGATCAGTTTAAAGAATTCTGGACAGGTTTCTCCACCTGCTTTTGTCTGGGTAACAAAGAGATTGGGTTTTTTTGAAAGAATAAATAATGAAGACAACAACTTCCAGGACTTATAAACACTGCAAATGGTGAATTAAAATTACACTTTGTATTTCTGGATGATAAAGAAGTATTTCATTAGATTGGCAGTCAGTACTCTTTTAATAGAAGAATTGCAAGCTTTGCTTTGTATCTGTTAGTATCTGCTAGTGCATCCACACTAGCAAGATCAACTGATCCCTCCCTCAAATCATTTGGAATTTGCCCTGTATCACATACAAAAGTGTTCCAGGTGGTTGATAGAGAGGACAAAACCGGCTCAGGTTGTGCTCACAACTTCCACGGGTAAACTCTGAGTGTCAGGAGCTCAGTTTTTACGCTGGAAATCTGCCTTAGAGGGTTTCTGGCACAAATGTGGTTCTCAGTTCATTTTATTATGTGAACTTAAACTGCACTGGTGACTGTGGGGACATTTCAGGATAGTCCACAGCAAGCAACAGCGGCTATAAAGGTATGCATGCAGCCAAAGCTGAGGCCTGTGGCACCAATAAATTATTATTACACAGAATATAATTAATATATTTGGGCTCAGAACAAACTAATAAGTGTAGTAACATAGTGTAACCAGGGACTGTAAACAGGGATGGCAAATCCAGATGCACTGGCACAGAAGAATGAGCAATGTGACCACTGAGACAGCTACGAATAGGAGACAGGCAAGTGATAAAAATTGCCAGGCTAAGGAAAAGATGAGCATAAGGGGCTGCTAAAGGGCAGAACTTTCCCCCCCAAGAGACAACAAGAATGTTTGCTGAAGCCAGAAAATCAAATTAATATGAGGAACAGCTGAGGTTCCACGTTAGGGGATTTGAGCAGAAACCTAAAAATCTTAAATGTGACAAAGAAAAAAACATTGAAGGAAATAAAAAGGTTCACGTTGGTTTTAATTTCTGTCCTCACAGACTTCTCAAAGTGACCAAGAACCTTGGAGGGCTGTGTCCATCTCCACCATTTCTATGGCACCAGCTCCATGGTAGCAGTGCCTATAGATAATCAAAAAGCCATTTTTGAAGACCAGCAGCTTTTTATTTGTAGAGCTGATGGCATGTAAAGTGTAAGAACAAACAACTGGTTAGGAAATGTATTGTCTATGAAGGGATTTAATGAACTTTAATTTTTTAAATTTTAAAACTAGTTTGATTATCGGTTTTCTAAACACCTCCATCATGACTATTTCAAATTCCCTAATCAATAAGTAATGCATTCACACAAGCACATATAGATTGCTCTGCAACATTAACATGGATTTTGCTGTAGGTAAGGGCTTTGAGCTCTGACAGGGCCACTTTTTACAAAATATGTGGATTTCTCTTGGCCAAGATGGATTGTTGAGCTTTCTTGGGTAGAGACAGGAATAATTAATTATTCTAAGTTGAATGGTGATGGAGCCTTACTGCAATAAATGCTGCTTACAGAATAAATTGAAGAGTTTCACACTGAAGCTCCCTAGCAAACACCAGGGTAGCTGTAGTACAGCAGCTCAGTGGTCGTTTAGACAGAATCTGTTTTTTCAGCAGTGGGCAAAAGCAGGTTCAGAGGGGAAAACACAAGAGAAAAGCAGTGGTACACACTCCCACACTCCCCTGAATATATCGTTGTCCAGCCTCTGACCAAAGTTGTCCAGGAGAGAAAACATGTCATTAAATACCTCTCCTAACTCTCCAGTGCTTTGCTCTCCAATATTCCTGCTCAGATTTCCCTTACCTTTGTCCCCACACTGTTCTGTGATAACAAGTCCCACAGCTCCCATAAATCCGTTGCCAAAGCTGGGTTTGTTAGCCTCGAGCTGCCTGTGCCACCCTCTCCAGGGATCATCCTGGGAGAAACAGGGAATGATTTCTTTCCCTCCTGCCACATCATTGCCCAGCTCAGTCTCTTTTCTGCACTACAGGACAACCCTGGAAGCCATTCCTCAACTCTACCATTCACCTGATCTTTCACAGAAGCATTACAAATCCTGTCTTTTAGGGGAGGCAATTTTGTAGAATAGATAAATTAAGCAAATTGTCCAATGCTACAGATAGTCAAATAAAGTGATGGATTTTTACAGCCAGCAAATGTGTCATGGTTTTGTGGAATCTGGGCAAAGGTGGGACTTGCTGATCTTTTGTAACTTCAACAACTCCATGATTCCTTGATTGCATGAATCTAAGGATGTTTTGCCATTTAGCAAGTTTATTAATTCGTGCTGAAGTAATTGAACTGCCCATGTAACTTCCCAGGAATAAAAAGGTATCATTGTCCAGCAAGAAAATGCTGTGAATTATCAGACTGCTTTGTTTGGATGATTACAGAAATAATTTCAAAATACTATCTGCTGATTAGGGACATAGGTAGACTTGGAATGGATTGATATATAATTGGTTGCACACCATAATTTCTGTGGATTAATACTTACTCCAGTCTGGTAGGATTTGCTCAGATTGAATATGAGTATTGCAGATTTTGGGAATTATCTGTAGGGAGTGAGCAGGAGCAAAATCTGCTTCACAGTTCCTGAAACCAATCCAATTAGTACAAAGTAACCTGCATTCATTTCTGCCCAAGCACAATGCTTACTAGAAATGAGTGAGGTTGGGTTTGTTTCATGTATTTTCCATCTGTCTGAACACAAATAATGCAGATTTGTCTATGAACACTATTTAGAAATCAGTGCCAGAAACGCATTTCATAGAATGATGAAATCACAGAACATCCCCAGCTGGAAGGGACCCATGAGGACCATGGAGTCCAACTCTTGCCTCTGCAAATATTTGTTATTGGCTCAGTAGACCTGTGCCAGTGGACTTTCAGAACTGTACTTGGGCTGATTCTTTAATAAAACCCAATAATAATAATAATAAACAACAATAAACAGTTTCAAATCTCATTTGGTTGATAAATAACTTCTCCTCACCAAAAAACAATGAAATACACTGGATAAAAATATTCAGTTGCCCATGTGGCTCTCACGAATTAATAGTTATCAACCTCACACACAGTTTTATTCCAACTTTTAGAAGCAAGAAATAAATAAACTTTACTGTAGGTGGACTTGGTACTGTGTTCAGAAACAGGCCAATTTTAGATTATTAATTTCTAGAGTAATTTTAATCTTGGAGAAAAGATCTGGTAGCAGAGTTGTTTTTTTAGTGTAAACATCAGAGGTAGTGAGTGATATAAAGAAACTTTAACTCATATACTTCCCAGGACTTGGCTCTGGAAGTTTGAAGACTGTTTGAACTTCATGCATTAGGCAAACATTTTAATTTTGAAGAGGACTATATATTGGGAATTACATCATTTACTCTGTGAGAAAGACTTCTTGAAATTAATACAGCCAGATTGTTTCACCATATGTTCTCCTAAATTTCCCCAAGTACTCCAAGAGTCAACCAAACTTTAGCATATTTAGCTTGTTTATCTTTAGCCTCAGAACTGATCTGGCCAGCAAGAGATGTGTGCTGTTTAATTACTCGAACACCAGGCAGCTCTTGCATGAATGTGCAGCACAGCAGCAGTGGGGCACTTTCTAGAAGCATAGTTGGATCTCACTTCCTTGGGAAAGCTGTTCTACTGGAATATATTGTTTATAGATGATGCTAAAGAGCACATCATTCTTGACTGCTTCCCACATAAACTCCCTGTCAACCTGAGATTTTTTAAATTGTCCATTTTCAATGGACACAGGCAATGGAAAAGCACTTAATGAGTTTAAATTTGCCACTGAGAGGGAAATCCATGAAGAGGAATTGGTGTAGAATTAATTTAACCAGCCCCTTAAACAACCACCCCTGAAAATAACGGAGCTGCAAGGTGCCAATACCAAGCTTACACAACACTTTTAATTTAGCTTCATAGCAGCAATTATTCTCTTTTAACTCCTAGGACTTGAAGAATGGAGAGGTGCAGTAATAATTCATGGCATTTTCTTTTCCCTGATAAAGAGGCTGAATTTGTGCTGTGGGGTAATACAACAGGGTTTTGTAGTTCAAGTGACTGATTATTGCTTTTCAGAACAGGGTCGCACTTCAGCAAAGTCTGATTGCAATCAAACTTTATGAAAATGGGTGGAAACAGATGTACTGCACCAATATGCCTAATTCCAGTTCTTTTAGATACAGGCAGGAGAAATATAGGGGAAAATAACCAATTTCTGGGTATTTAAAAAGTAGCTGTCATTTGCAAAATTATGCTCCACATTACCTTGCAATAATCATTAATTTGCCTGTAACTCCTCAATCAAAATAGTACCTCTAAATCACATCAGCCCTTGCAATTTTACCAATATTGCTTGAAATAAACAAATAAAATGGAAAACAAGCACAATCTAACTTATTTGACAGCCTAGCTGACTACACTGAATAGCAAGATCATGCAAAGCACTGCTTCTTTGCTCCAATTAAAATGATTGATAGAGATTGAACAACTGAAAATTCACAAGACCTGGCAAAATCTAATTAGGTAAAACCAGAAAAAGTATTACCCTGTGAGCAGATCTGGTCAAATAATTGATTTAGAGGAAAAACTGTGTCGGGTGGAAGAATGAGGACAGGCTTTGATCAATCACTGAAATTTAAAACAATCTATTTTGATAATAGTGGTGAAAGAAAAGATAAGAAGTTGATTCCTAGATGTCTGAAAACAATCTGACATTCTCCAAGGTAACTATTAAAATTTTTTTTTACTTGCTTAAATAGAAATTAAAATTTGGGATTATAGATATAATGGCACATCGAGAAAGTCCTTAGAGAGGGGCCCCACCATACAAGATATACCCTTTATTTCAGAAGGTGGTTTTATTTTTTTACAAGAGAGCTAAAACTGTAAACTTCCAAGGTTTTCAGGCTTCAGCAATTGACTTTGGTAGTTTCATTCCTAATACCCCAAAGGGAGCTCCAGTTTGAGCATGCAGAGATAGGGTTAGAAAAGCTAAAGCCTGGAGTTGGATTTGGAGAGGGTGTGAAAAGCAACAAAAAGGGCTTCTAAAAGGATGTGGGCAGCAAAAGGAAGGTTAGGAAAAAAACAGGTCCACTGGTCAGTGGTGCAAGGAGTCATTCAGCGATTCTCAAAAAAACCCCAAAGACATAAAATCCAGATAATAACTGTATCAGGATCATATCCTACTGTCTTCCAAACACTCAGTTTTTGTTTAAACTGCTCCAAAGTAAATAAGCATGAAATTTAACACTTTTTTTTTTTCTTTAGATGGTGGTGGTGGTTGATTTTTTCCTTTTCCAGTGATGTGTCAGCAGTGAAAAGAGATGGATGGAGAAATGAGCGCCACAGTTGAGAGGAACAACAAGGACTAGCATCACTTTGGCTGTTACACTGTTTTTCTATCCTACATCTTTTCCTTTTATGTAGATTAGTATTTCACAAGCCTTCAATAGATTCAGAAATTCATCTGCAATGGCAACCCTTAAGTTACAATTTTAAGACTGCAGGCCCTTCAGGCCTGAGAAATTGAACTGGAAGTGTGGTAAGGATGGTGTCTCCCCCGGGACTCCTGCTAAGCAGCTCTGTCTCATCAGCTAGTGAGCAGAGCAAAATCTGTGCAGTGCATTGATGTGTCTATTTCTGTCTTGATCAAATATGTGTGAAAGTTTCTCACTGGAGTTATTTAAGGTTTAATCGATCATTAGAAAGCTGTTTGGTTTCCCCCAGTGCTTGCTGGGGAGAGTGCTCTGTGTGTTCTCTCCTCCCCTGGTGAGAAGGACACAAAGTCCTGGCTCCTGAATGCAGGGATGAGTTGCAGCTTTCCAGGCTCCAGCTGTGTGGAAGTGCCATACCTGGACACGGGCAGTGCCAGTGGCCTGAGCCTGGCCTCACTGCTCAGCTGATCAGCCCTGAAGTTTTTTACATTCCAGTGCCTCCTTCCCTCCATGTTTGTCCCTTTCCCATAAGAGGTTTTACCAGTTCCCACAATCCTGTGTAAACATCCTTTGAGTTTGCTTTTTTTCCCATGG
Source organism: Sitta carolinensis (assembly GCA_032173965.1). Taxonomy (NCBI): domain Eukaryota; kingdom Metazoa; phylum Chordata; class Aves; order Passeriformes; family Sittidae; genus Sitta; species Sitta carolinensis. The sequence goes on from CM063289.1 coordinate 5,396,408, forward strand.
AACTTATGATGATTTTTTTCCTTTCTTTTAGTCAAGGAGAAAATTCTGGGTGAAGCCCTCCAAGATCCTGCACGAGCAGCTCCTTCCCTGTCCTATCTACCAGTGTCCTGTCTTGAGTCTTCATTGTCATAGTATCACAGAATCCCAGATTGGTTTGGGATGGAAGGGATTTTAAGATCATCCAGTTCCACCAGGAACACTTTCCACTATCCCTGAGTGCTCCAAGCCCCATCCAGCCTGGCCTTGGATGATCCCAGGGATCCATTGGCAGCCACAGCTTCTCTGGGCACTCTGTGCCAGGGACTGCCCACCCTCACAGGGGACAATTCCTTCCCAGTGTCCCATCTAACTCTGCCCTGTGGCAGTGGGAAGCCATCCCTCCTTGTCCTGGCACAACATAAGTCTCTCTCTCTGGTTCCTGTCAGCTCCCTCAGGCACTGGAAGGAGTCTCCCACAAATGCTCCTTGAAAGGGTTCGTGCATCTCTCTGTTTAATCTGCTTTCCCACTGTTTTGCTTTTGCCTTTCATGCTGAAAGTTGTTAAAGAGATATCCCTGAAATCCAAACCTCTTTCCTTCCACAATCGGTGCCTGAGCCTCCCACAAGGGCAGGCAATCAACTGTGAGAGCCTGGACAGAACTCACGGGGCAGGAGGAGCCTGTTCAGCACAGCATAGGTGAGATGTTCTAGTGCACTGAGCGAGGAGAAACTTCCCCAAATCTCCCTAAATATTTGGGATGATGATATAGGAACCCTGTAGCAGTCAATGGCAATACAACTCCCCTTTTTTTTTTCTTTCTCCGTGAGAAATCTCTCGGGTGTGAATTTTTAGATGGGTATATTTAGGTTTAATACAGATTTCCAGTTCTTTCCACTCTGTTGCTCTCTCTGAATATCTAATGAATAATGCAATGTAAATTAAATTGATGACTGGATGTTGCAGTGGGGCTTGACAAGTGCTTCTTGAAATTTACAGACATCCACATATCTTGCCTCCTCAGCTGCAGCAGCTCTGAGTGGTGTTAGAGGAAGACAGGGAGAAAAATTAGCTGTACTAAAAAAAATGAAGTAAACTTTTCAAGTCTAGTTTAAAAAGTAATTTTGACACCCTTTCAGCTCAAAAATAATTTCTCACCTTCTCTTTCCTATCATATGCAGTTTGCTCTACTCCCTTCTGCACAAGGGAATCTGGGTTTTCTTTAAACTGATGCTGATTTATGTTAAAAATATTTTATTAATTTGGTAATCTTTATGCCAGCCTTTCAAAATGCAAACAGAGCTGTCCTCTGGGAAATCCACTCAGCTGCCTTGGGGCTGAAACACACTGCTTTATAATGTCAAATGGTGGCATGAGGTGAATTTCTTCCTGAGCTGAGATGCACTGCTTGAGAGTATCATACCTACAGCCATAATTTTAATGATAATTTATTGTTCCTGAGAAGGGGAAAAGGAGGTCAGATGTGTATATTGGTTCAGCAAGCACGTGCTGTTACTCATTCCCTTGCTCAGCCTCTGCAGAGATGATGGAGAGGAAAAATGAAGCATAATGCATTCTCAAGGTTGCCAGGAGCAACTAATGCTTCCAAATTGGTATTCATGTTTTATTACATCTTAAATTTCAGCACCTTAAAAACAATAAAGGAAATTGCATTTTCACAAAGAGTCTTCCTTCAGGGAATGTACTTCAAGTTTACTGTCTTTTTTCTGATGTCTTTGTCCTGTCTTATGAACTTCTTGTTCAGATATAGATATATATATATATATAGATATATATATATGTCTATCTCCAACCTGTCCTTGGACCTTACCAGGGATGGGGCAGCCCCAGAATTTACCTGAAATTTGCCTCTTTTTGGAGACAAAACCAAATACTTTCCCCAGCAAGTGCCAGAGGGAAGGAAGAAAAAAACATTTGTCCACCATTATTATTATACAGCTACTGAAGTGTTTTTAATGAAAAAATGTCGTTAGCAATGAAGGGATCCAATAAAGATCCTCTCAAATGAAAATATTACAGCACAAACTCTTAAAGTCTAATTTGTTCCTACTGAACATGGAACTGTCACACTGGCATGAAGAATATTAGACTGAGTACAAAAGAAATGGAAATGAATGGCTGGAGAAAAAAGAAGTAATATCTTTGAAGTTCAGAATTTCTTATCATTCCAGGGAGTTAATACAATTTACATTGACTGTGGTAGGTTATTAATAAAAAATACATTGATCAGAAAACTTTTGTATATTATGAATATTTGAATGATTTTTCTTCACAGAGGTAATAACTTATTCAAAGGAAAGAGATCATCAGATGAAGGCTAAAGAAACTATCCCTGTTCTCTTACTACATGTTCTTACAGCTTTCTGTATTAAAAAAAAAAGAGATAATAATAGTGAAGGGTTGCCGAACTGGTATTTGATTGTAGCAGGAAAATAAGAGTTCTGGCATCACCTGCACCACAGTGCTCTGCATGGAGAGATTTCACGGCACGATCGCAGAAGAGAAGTGCAAAGAGCCCAAGCTTAAGCCCAAAAATCTGATAGATTATTTCTGCCCATTTCATTACCATAAATCCAGAGGAAGTCCATTAGCTCCCCTCTGATTTACCACCACTCCCTATTTCCCTTCTAATAAAATTTGCTAGGTGAGCTGAATACCTTCTTGATGAATCCCAGTAATTATTTGTAACATTGATACTTCCATTTGTGATGCTGGAAATGTTCTGATTTGGTGATTCACAAAAAAAAAAAAAAAAATCCCTTTTCTCTACCTGAAGATCACTTCATGATTTGTTTAATTTAATTGTATATTACTCAGTATGTTATAAAAATTATTATTCTTAAAGTTGGTTAAAAAAATCAAGAAGAAAACTTAAAATGCCTTAAAATATAGAGTTATATAAGGAAAGAATAAAATATTATTGTTCTGTTGTCCATAACAGAACATGTTATTTGAGAACACTGAGATGCCATTAATCATTTTTCAGAAGGTTAAAAATGCATAAAGAACAGTGTTCATACAGAACAGTGGCTTTAAAAGGAACCTTATCTCGTTTTTGTCACCTGTTCAGATTTTTGCATTACTTGCCCGAAGGTCTATAAAGCAGAACCAGAGGGTGAGGACAGTAAGTGTTATATTAGAAAATGATATAAAGTGATGCCTGTAAATTCACAACTTCTGTTGTAGGAAAATTTAGTTTCAGAATTTTTTGCTTGAACTTTTGCTATCAATACCGCCCAATTTACCTTTAAAACTTGAAAAGAGTAATCTCCTTTTCCTGTTGCTTTTAACCGTGTTCCAGTGTACATTTCCTCTGTACTCTAAGCTATAATCTGCCTTTCATCTTCCAAACAGCACTTACATTTCAGGTGGCTTCTACATAAGGGTACAAATACCTCAAATTCAGCAACACTCCTCCCAAGCTGCAGATTTTTCTCTGTCTTTTTATGTATTCATATTGCATTATTACATTCAAAAGAAGCATTTCAGTGCTAACCTTCACATGCTGCTTTGGTAAGCCTCAGCTTCTGCTCAGTGGAATTATTTAACCAGATCTTTTTCCTCCTGATACTTCTGACTCATCGCTTTTCTGCCGGCTCCCATTTCTCCTCTTCCTTTGCACCCGAGCATCTCTCCCTGCGCTGTTTTCTCTCTCTGCCCTTCCTTTCCTGTTTGGGGATTCCCAGCGCCCCCTCCTGCTCCAGTCAGGTGGGGATGATGCTTGGATGCACGGAGGGCACCCCGAGAGCTGATGGATGCACACCAAGGATAGATGGGGCGTGATCTGCCCCAGCGGGAATGGGCAGCTGACACTTCCAACAGGAGTGGTCACAGGATAAAAGAGCCTTTAAAAGACAGGTTTAGTAACTAGGGATATTTCCATGCCTTCTCTCAGCAGAGCCTCCTGGCCTTTTCCTGACAGCAGGTTTTATTTTCTATTGTTTACACCCCAGATGTCTTGAGATCAGGAAGTCTCAGCATAACCATGAACTTTCTCTGTGACAGTAAATAGTTTTTGATTCCTTTCTTCCTCATTTTCTAAGAAGCTGAGATCGTTTCACATTTCTCCCTTACGCTCTGTCAGCTGTCTGCACTGACAGTTCTTCAAGACAGATGCTATCCCATTTTATTATTATTATTATTAAAAAAAAAAAAAAAAAAGGGTGAAGAAAACAGGCTGCTGGTATCAATTGTGATCAAAAATGTTATAACAGTCCATACAAAATACATTTTTCACTAAACTCCTCTGTCCAAATTATGGATATTTATGATCTCAAAATTTAAGCAAACCGTAAGAAAATAAAAAAAACCCCAAGCTTTACTAAACCCAGGTAACTCAAAATCTAACCCATTTTTATTTCTCCATAAGTGTCACATGAATATAGACAAATGTTTTATTTCATTCCAAGTGGTGTTATCAACCCTGTGGGGAACCCTTATCACTCCCAAAAACTGGCAGAGTTTTGTCATCGAAAACCAGTGGGAAAAAGTAATAACAAAGGTCACCTGAAGTAGTTTCAGTTTTCCAGAAGTCTATATCCTTCCCTAGTAAGGTTCAAACTGGAGGGTTCTTTTCCACAGGTGATCTATTTCCAAAATTGTTCTGCACAAAGCAACAATCTCCACAGAAGACTAGAAATGCAATACAGAAGAATTGTAAGATCTGACCAGATCACCTTAATTTCGTTTGTTAGAGCTTCAGTGATGAAATTGAAAAATATGCGTGAGGCACAGGAGCTGGATTTGCACACGGAAATTATTTAATTGATAGGTGCCATATCCCTGTTCTGATGCTGCTTAAAAATGAGGTAAGCTTCTGAGCCAATAAGAGATGTGATATGAGTGGTTTTGAAAGATTTGTTGGTGGACTTCCTTTTTATCTTATCCCTACTTTTATTGTATTATAGAAGTCAGAGAAAACTCTGTGCAGGAAACCTGGGTGAGAATAAATCAAACTTCCATTAATCAGGAAGCATCCAGTTGACTTCAATGTGATTAGGACTAGGTCTTAGGATCTCTTAATTTTAGTCTTACAAATTACCTCTAGCAAATTAGAAAAAGAATTTTTAGTTACTATTCAAAATGAACGGCTTTTATTAAAAACTCAGCTGGGTATCACCCTGAGGAACCTGATCTAGTGTTGGAGCTGGTCTGGTTTGGAGCAGGAGGTTTGAACTGATGATTATCAGAGGTCTTTCTTAAAAAAAAAAAAAATCAAGATAGATTTTTCTATGCCATTCCAACTGGCAGAATTGGGTATTCTGAGGAACAATTTAGTTACTGAATTGTTATTATCTTTCTCTATAGTCAAAGGAGCAGCTCAGTGATCACCTCCCAGTCTTCCATGAGGATGGGAGCTGCTGCTGCTTCCTCATTTCAGTGAGTTTCACTCCTGAATCAATGATTTGCAATTTTACATAAATCTCAGAAAGGAAGCATTGCATCATTTTACATGCTGGCATTCTACCCAGCTTTGGATAAACCTATTTACACTGCTGAAATATTCGGGACAGATGGATCCACGACTTTGTCCTGCACTGCTTTCCTGGAGGAGCCAGAGGAATGCAGGCAGCAGATCTGCTGTCTGCAGCCTTGCCTTTGATGATTGAGCTGCCACGAGAGATTCTCTCAGCTCTCTACAGCTCAGCCCCTGTGCTGTGGGTTAAGCTCAGCCCCACAAAGCCTCACTCACTTTACCCAGCAGGTGGGGAGAAGCTCCTGCATTGAGATAATGTTTCATAGGTAAATCAAAACCAAACCAAAACAAAAACCCCCAAAAAAGCACATTCGAGCCAAGCAAAATAAGGAATTAATTTCCTGCTTCCCATCTGTAGATGTATAGACCAGCAATCTGTGAACATTCAGTTGTTTTTTGAACACTTCCAGGGATGGTGACTCCACCACCACCCTGGGGAAAGGGAAGTGATGGAGTCTCTGTCATTCTTTTTGCTGCTTTTCAGTAAGATTTAATTCTCAGTCTACCTGCATATGGCATGCTATTAGTAAAATGATAGAATGAAAGTGATAAAAGAAATTATTTAGGAAGTAGAAATCAGGAGAGAGTTTTAAGAAAACTCCACTGTCATTATATAGAATTTTCTGCTGCAGAAGATCATCAGAAATAAAAGGGAAGGATCAAAACATCCTCGGTTGTGATTGCTGCAACTTGATTGGAAAAACAAATGTGCAGTATCAATGGAACAAAGAAAGCAGGTTGCAAAGGCTTGCCTCTAATTTGAAATGTTACTTGAAGAAATAAACAAGTTTGTGATAAGCACTGGTAGGTGAGAGTGGTGTGTGCAAGGCAGTCCCGCCTGCCTGTCTCTCCAGGTGAGCAGGTCACCTGTGCTGGGTACCTGGACAATGCCCTCTGTCGTGTCCTTGCAGAGCTCTCCTTTTGGAAGGGGTGCCAGGCAGCACTTAGAAAGTGCTGTTGTTCCTGGGGGTCATCTTTCAGGTAGAATGCAAAGCCCAAGTATTGATGGGGCACAGTAGTTTAATACCCCTTGGAGGAATTAGCTTATTAACCTTGTGTCCTGGCTGAGTCCCAATTCCAGCAATTAAAAATTTCCCCTCTGAAGTTCTCTCCGCAGATTTGATGCAGCACATGATTAATAAGTTCCTGCCATAAACTCTGTTTCTGGTTTCACTGAGAAATGTTTAAGGGCAGTTGTGCTCCACTCCAGGGATGAAGAAATGGGTTCAGAGTTTTTTTTAGGAGGCACGGCATCTGCTGTTCAAATAGAAAACAGTAACATGAACATCACCTTCACTCACAGGGAAATCAGAGAGGCTGAAAAAATTTTAAAAACACTTTTGCCCTATAAATTAAAGGAAAAACAACTGAGGCAATTTAGAAGCAACTGTTTAATTAAAAATACTGCAGTTTAAACTAAAAAAAAAAAATCATTTGCATTTCTAAAAATCATCATTTTTTTAAAATCTCAGAACCATAAAAATCAGCAGAATCAAAAGAGTAGCTTGGGTATAAGTAGTGGGATTCACAGAATCATGGAATATCCTGAGCGGAAGGGACCCACAGGGATCTCCCAGTCCAACCCCATGTCCTGCCCACAACACACCAACAATCCCACCCTGTGCTGAATTGGTCCTCCCTATAAAAGCATCCCTCTGATTATATTATCTTTCTTTGCATCTACTGCTTTATTTTAACATAATTAAAGAAAAAGAGGGATAGGAAACCCGAGCAGCTATGTCCCAGGCTGATCATTATGAAATTATTTGAAAATCATATTGGTACACTCCCATTTATGAAATTTCTATTTATATACCAGTTTTACTGAAGGAAAAGGTTTCAGGTTATGTGAATGTCATATTTTATTAAGTACTACACTCTGAATTTATTTCTAATTCCTCTCTCCATTAAATTAAACAGGGCACATGGTTATAACTTTAATTTCTTAATTTTATGAGAATTACCCAAGCAACATCTGGGCTCTGAAACAATTTAGTAACTCAATAGTTTATTACAGAATAACAACAGATTCCTCAAATTTTGGGCATTTTTATTAAGCTTGTTCCATCCTCATCTAGAATGTTTGGAAAAAAATAAAAATTTTGAATTTATTCTTTCAAACTTTCTGAGCATACTTGCTTACTTCTTATTAGACATCCTCAGAAGGCATAAAACCTTAGGAGAAATAAACCCATTAATTCTGGGTTACAGAAACTGTGGCGGATTGGCTGATCTTTCAAGAAGAGCATGAAGGGACTGCTAATCAAATGTGCCTCAAGGCAGGAAAATCTAAAATATTAAAGCTGGTTTATTCAGGGTATCTCAGCTCTTTAATTTGACTCTGGTACTGGTATTATCTTTAAAAGTTTTATTTAACCAAAGCCTTAACAAAACATTCATTATGATCTGGGTTTGTAGAATTAAAATACACTTAAATTTGGGGAAAAAAGGAAAGAGTAATTTGTTGAATCTAATCTGCACAGGGATGGAATACAGATGTGAATGTTCTCTGTGCCTGTTGTGTGCTGCTGTTGGGTTTGCAGGTCTGTCTATAAGCTGGGCAGCTCATCAGTATTAAACCAGGAAATACAATTGAGTGGTTAGCTCACCTTTATTTTCAAAGTATCTAGCCAGGTTTTGGCTAAATACATCAATAAATGTTCACATCAATAAATGTCCTCTCCAGGCACCAAAATAATCTTGGAAGTTGATTCTTGGATAGTTGCACATGCTGAAAGTCTGCCCTGTGACATCTCCTTTGAGCTGCAATCCCTTTGCAGAGCATATTTTCATTTCCCTGCTCCTTTCTGCCCAACCCTCACAGCTCAGGAATGAATCTCTGGGTGATTCCACTGAGCCCCACAGCTCTCTCTGGTTCATTTGGCTTGTCTTCATCTCTAGACTTTGCATATGGACTGTACTGACAAGAGATTTTTCTCCCCATCATCAGTTTCTCTTGGGGTATCTGTACATTAAACCTCTTTGTCTTCTCTTGAATTAGTCAGACTTTCCCAGGTGTTTTTACCAGCACATTCTCCAGAGATGCAGTTTCTGGGTGATTTTTCCACTCTGTTTCTGAATAGTAAAGACCAGAGAGCTCAGGACACACTTGGTGTACCCCAGATTTTCCTCTCAGTCCTGCTCTCCTGTTACCCTGTGTGGACTCCAAGGACCAAACTGACTGAAGTCTTGTGCTTGGAACTAATGCTCAGCCAGTTATCCATCACATTTTACATTTACATATCATTGCCTCTGCAGTACAAGGCAGTTTCCCTTTCTCCCCGTGCTCCATTCCCACATTTCCCCGTCTCAGATGTGCAATATTCTGCTACATCTGGCAGCCAAGAAGGTCCCTGGAGCCCCTGCTCTACAGAGAGATCCCCATCCCCATTCTCCTGAACACCAATAATTGTGCATTTTGCACACATTGCTGTCATCAGATGTTTGAATTATCCTGTTTGGAGCAGCCTGGTCCTTTAACAGCCTGTAATGTAAAGAGGTAATGGAGGTGGCTGTGCTAAAAACATCTGAGAACTCCTCTTGTGATTGCCAATTCCAAATCCTCTAAGCACTCATGAGCATAATATTATCTCCTCATCCCCGTCAATTTTCTCCCTGAATATTTACTGAATACTAAATTCATACCCAAGTCAATGATTGAGAAAGTAAAGAAAGAAGCAGGACATAATCCATATTTTCTTCCTCCTTGTCACTGGATTGCTCTGTTACAGACACAACTGTGTACCTCACCTCAGGAGGGTTGACAGAAATTGCATGTCTTCTTCTAAGTGATATCCTCAGAGTAAATTTTCCATGGATTTTGGGGCTCTTTGCACAGGAAACACACAGTGATTAGATATTTGAAACTCTCCATCTATTTCTTGGCATTTTGTATCACCAGTCAGCCAAATTTACAGTAAAGATGGGGTCTTCATTACAAAATGATAATTTTTCCCAGATTTCATAAAACAACCTGTAATGACACACCTATCAATTGTCCCAGGCTTTTCTTGGCAAAATATGTAGCTTGAATGAACCATAATTAATAAGAATAATACTTGATGATTTGCAGGTGAAGAGGGCAGATTTTCTGTTTGCATAATTACACTGATGATGATTACTTAGCATTAATGTAGTTTAGGTAAAATATTCTAAATTTTCCTAATAAAGAAACCTAAACCATCTGTAATTCTAGGGTTAAAGACATTGCTGCTGTCACATCTCCTAAATATCTGCCCGTGCTTATGGCAGGGGATTGGAGCTCGATGACCTAAAGGTCCCTTCCAACCCAAGCCACTCTGACTGTATGAAATAAATTATGTCCTGCTGTTATTTTTGAGCTTAAATTGTGTTTGAGGTGAGGAAACAAAACTCAACCCAAAGAATCAGCATGTAAAAGAAAGCAGAAGCAGAAAAGATGAACGAAGACAGACAGACAGACAGTTTCTAAACAATTATGCTTCAAACTACATACTGAATATCAAATAATTTTTCCCAAATGTATCATCAAAGTATCTTGAGGGACATATTAGGTGTTGCTTCAGCTCTTTACCCCTGAATTTAAATTATCTTCTGCAGTATCCAGCTCATCTTATTTTAGTGTGCTTTGTAGCATATTTAAAATTTCTTTGATTCCTCACATCACCAAATGGATGAGGAATATTCCCCAGGACTTTTAACAGAATAGCTCACAAAGTGGAGGCTATGGAATAAAAATAGGGGTGATATAATTAGCCATGCTATTTTAATGGAAAACCTGTCAAAGTTGTAATATGAAACTCTGATTTAGCAAAGCCATCCTTAAATTATTTCCTTTCTTGGTAATTTTTCTGATTCCAGTCCCACTCTCCTGATTGAAAGAACTTTCTGTCTCTAAGAGTTTTGCTGTGGTCCCTGCATCTTGATGCCAGTGGCATCTCAAACTAATTTCTGACTGCAATCACTGTTTTTTTCTGGCTAATAAGCAACCCTTCAGTTTAATAACTTCTAAACCCCCCCTTTTTTTTTTTTTTTTTTTTTTTTTTTCCTGTCACAGTTATTTGACATTCTTCAGTGCACCTTGAATACAGAGAAAAATGTACCTTCCTTACAGTCTACATCTGCATATGTAAAAAAAATCACTTATTGCACAATACCTGACCAGGTTTATTGTTTATTTGTAAGTGTTCTCTGAAAACAGGCAGGGTTAATTAAACACCTTGAGATGCCAGCTGGCTGAGACCAAGTGATTCTCATCATTTTCTTCTGTAATATTAATTCATGCATCTAAATTATTAATTTATTTATACATATATATAAATTTGCACTTCTATATACTTGTTATATATGTTCATAGCCACATCTGAATGGGAATGTTTCATGCATAACTGTATTTCCTTCTGCATTGCATATTAACAACTTTTCTGAGCTCTCCCCTCTCTCATTCCACCCTCACTTGTGCCATTTAATCTATAGGATGTCTGGAACACGGAAATTGTCTTCATTATACACCTGTGGAAAGAACATTTCAGTTGTATTAGCAACAAATGAAAATTTCAGTACTTGCAGTACAAACTACTCCTTCAGAGCTTCATTTTCCCTTTATACAAATTCTAAGTTGAAGAGTAAGACTTACCTGCTGAGAAAGAATATAAAAAAAGTCTCTGAAATGTAATAAAGAATGTATAACTCTATATCATAAAGACAATATAGCCAAGCTGACGAGGTGTCTGCCTCCCTGGTACTGCTATAGCTTTCTCACAATACTCCTCAAAGAGTAGAGGTCTTGCAATTTTTCTTTTATTTTAATTTAAAATCTTTGTTATTGTCAGAAAGTACATAAACCTCATGAATTTATTATTGGTGTACCTGAGGTCAGGAATTTATTATTGGTGTACCTGAAACCTTGCCAGGATTTTGTATGTGGCAAAAAAGAGAGGAGGGAGGGAGGGAGGAAGGAAGGAAGGAAGGAAGGTTGGTTCTTTTTACAATGCTGTAGAGTAAGAAACATAAACAGGGAAAAAAAAAAAAAAGAAAAAAAAAAAAAAAAAAAAGAGGAATTTGTAGGAAGCAATTTCAACTGTAAAGTGATTGTTTGCACTTCTTTTGCATGGCTGTGCCCTTCCAGCCTGCCTTCCATCCTACAGTCAATCTTCAACTGGACCTCTGGCTCCAAGGTGGTGACTTCACACCGGAATTCCACCAAGTGTTGGAAGTTGTCAGCACCCCCAGGTCTTTCACAAGGAGCAGTATGATGCTCTCCCTCACTCTAAGCACCTTTAGGGGAAATTTTTATGCTAAAATGTGCAATGCCTTGACCTTTCTTCATTCACCTGCAATTCTGCATTACAGCTGAATTTGGGAAGTGCAGAGTGCCCTAAGCGTGCTGACTGCAGGATCTTTGCCTACCTTTTTACCTCTAAAACTGTTTTTGCTCAGCTCCTGGGTCAGCATTTCTTTTTCTGACCTTTTGTAGACCTGCGGTTTCCAGAGCCAGTCTGAGCTCCATTTTTAATCATCTCATCCCTGTGCTTGTCTCCATACCATCCTGTGTTGCTAATTGCAACCCTCCTTCAATCCCACTGTGATTATCTTCCTTACCCTACAGCATTGTCTTAGCCACAAATACTCTGTTCAACTAATTATTTATTTCTTTTCACTTCTATATGAATTGAAAATTGTGGTTTAGCCAAAGAAACATAAGCAAAACAAGGAAGGCAGAGCTACAGAGTCTATTAAAATTTACTGCCAATGACAGTACTAATGACTTTTCTACAGGGTACAAATATGGCCAGGAAACAAGCAGGGATGAGGGAGTTAAGAAGATATAATCCTTGGACAAGTGGGAGTATGCCAAATTTAGGAACAGATGCATAAGGAATTCATTATTGCAGTTTCTCAGTGGGAATGGCAGATCCCTTTGGGTGATTACACAGTAGAACCTACAAGAAAAGGTCAGTTCCAGAAAACAGACAATTAAAATAAAAATTTTAAAAAGTAATTGAATGCATGTATCTAATATATACTTTTTTACTATTTTCGGGCTTCTATTTAGCTCGAAGGTATTTCTCTCTTTTAATACAAACTTTTCTTATTAGTGCTGCAAGAATGAGCTGATATTTGCAACACCTCTGGTTTCATGGGTGTAATGACCTGTGTTCAGAAGGTTGGATGATCACACTATTAAGCATTAGGTCTCCATCCATTTCCAGTATTTTTTCACAGACTAGCTAAGGAATACTGCTTGATCTGCACTTGATAATAGATGACAGCTTACTAATTAGAATTGTTCCCAGAAAAATTTCATTTCACTGAACAGGTGATCTGCACTTATTAAACATTTCTCTGTTGATTTGAAAAATAACCATGATCATTTAAGCATGATTGTACAGACCTATTTCCAACACTTTATTTTCCACAACTGATGCCTGTAAGTGCTAAGAAAAATTAGGAAAGGCCATTAGCAAGACAAGCTAGACAGACGGAGCAAATAGCTCCGTACACCAACAAGCTGAAATACTTTTGGCTGAGTAATTCACAGCATGTTTGCCATCTAATCTTGAGGGTGGTGGGGAAGAATTGACTTTTGAGGAAGGATGTGGTAAGACATCACACACACACCCTTTGCATTTTGAACACTCAGGAGGCAGCTACCACGCCAGCAAAAGAAATTCCAATGTTGGAGGAGAAACCTGAAAATATAAAATAATTCCTTTATTATTTATTATGTTGTTTTAATTAATTATTTGTTAATCAGCGAGTTCAGTATTTTATTATTATACTTGTATATTATTAGATAAGAATTTCATATAAAGTTTAATATTATTATGAATTATGCTATAATATACATTATCATATAATGGCACATTATTATATTGTTATGCTTTTATATTATATATGTATATTTTGTATATTATCTATACTTGTCCACTTTTACAAATATATAGAAGGGCAACTTCTAAAAACAAATACAGTGTGAGAAGTCTGAGCTCCACTTGCAAATCATGTGTAGAGAAATTTGTTGTTCAGCAATAACCAAAACATCTCTGTGTTACCACCCCTGTGTTCAGCACAAACCCAAACATAGCCCTAGAACAGCCCCTGGGAAGAAAGCTAACCCAGCCCAGCCCAAATCCAGCACATTGCAGCCCTTATTCTCCACCTTTCGTGCCACACTCAGGTCCCACACTACTCAACTCAACTCCATTATTCCCCCTACCCTTCCCTCTTTTGCTATGAATGCACAGATATCACTCCCTTAGTTTTCAGGTCCACTCCTGCAAAATGTCCATAAACTGGCCACACAATGGCCTTTGAATTAATTTAGTCTGTGGCTTGAACTCCATCTGTTCTGGTGCTCCCTCAGGCAGGAATCCTGAGTCCAGCAAAACCCAGCCCAGCACCCGGGCACTCCATAATGGGTTTTTTCTCAGGTGATGCACTTTGCTCTCTGAAAACCTCAGCACTATCACTGATAAACAGCTCCTGTGTGGACCAGAAAGTCTCATTCCAAGGCTCAGCAGCTGCAGGATGTTGTCATTGCCTCCTGTTATTTTCCCCATGCAAGTTCCACTTCATCACTTCTGGGACCCATACAAGAGATATTTTTATTGCTCCTCAGTATTCTGTTTCCAGAATAACCATCTGACTAATACCATTAGAGAATCTGCTGCAGCACCACTGCTGCTTGCAGTCTTAAAGTCATCACAATGAAAGATTTCCAGAAGCAGGGTTAGCTCTTGGCAAAACATGCAATAACAATATATGCACAGTCCTCCAGAAATTAGCATTTCCATTTCTAATTCCGAGGGTTTCTTTGACTAGCCTTTCTGAAAAGGACCAGGTTAAATGCTTGACTTGTTTCAGCACTCTTTTTTATCCTTTTTATTTTTTTTTTTTTTTTTTTCAGGTATCAGGCTAAATACAAGTCTGATTTGGACTTTTTGAGGGTGCTTTATTATTTCGATAGGTCTCTAGCAGTATCAAAGCACATAGTCATCACAGTCAACTGCTTCAGCTCAAGCATGATAGATTAGAACCAACAGCCCTGCACTGCTGTGACAAAGATGTATCAAAATCCCACAATCCCACAATCAAAGGCTGGGAATGCCCTCCAGGACCATTGAGGTCAAACTGTGCCTGATCCCCACTTTTTCCCCAGCCCAGAGCACTCAGTGCCAGCCCAGCCCTTCCTTGGACACCTCCAGGGATGGGCACTCCAACCCCTCCCTGGGAACCCCCTTCCAAAGCCTGAGCCCCTTTTCCAGGCACAAAATTCCTCCTGATGTCCAACATGAAATGGTACAATACACACAATAAGCTGAAAATTTTTTTCTGGAAATCCATGTCACAAAGTACTTTGGATAACAATATAAAAATAACACTAGAGCCACCTTTAGGGTGTTTTATCCCCTCCAGCAATGATCAGGTCTGTTCCTCTTTTGCTGTGAAAATGGACTCTGAGGCTGACCTGAGTTCCTGACTTGGGCTTCTTTCAGAAAAAAAGTTGCAAACTCACAAGATTTCAGTGTCCCTGCTCAATATGAAGCCTGAACCAGAAGCCTCAGGGTCAGGTTGGGCAGGGCTTGGAACAGCCTGGGATAGTGGAAGGAGTCCCTGCCCATGGCAGGGGTGGGATGGGATGGACTTTAACTTCCCTTCCAACCCAAACCTTTCTGGGATCCTCTGATTCCATGATAATGCCAGTCACCCCTGGAAAGCCAGGATTGAGGTGAGTTTAAAAGACATCTCTCCACCCAAAAGCTGAGCTCTCTTTTGTCATAAAATATCAGTAAGGTAATCCAATTAGCAAGATTCTGCAAGTGATGTGAGACATAATTTACATGACTTCATTTTAGCAACCAATGTATTTAAGAAATGAAGTTGTCAAGGTTTTTCAAAATACTTTTTTATTATACTAATGATAAATTTGGATGATATTTAAAAATATTGCAGAAATAGAAGCACCTTTTGCTGCCAGATTTATTCAACAATTTATAAAATGTGTGTTTGGTCTCTCAGATGTTTCCCTTTAACAGAAAACATTGATCAAACTCTCATTTCATAAGACCTAGGAGAGCAAAATAAGAACTATCTCGAAGGAGGAAATTGCTCCAACTTTTCATTGAAGAAACAAATTTGGTGCTGGTATAACTGATTTTTAAGCCCAAAAACTGGGGGTTCAGTAAGGAGCACTTTGAAGGGAGAAAATATTAAGATTAGAGTTGGAAAATAATTTCAGAGAAATTTTCAGTTTTCAGACAACACAGCCATGAGACACATTACAGCCAAAAATGCTGTAAATGGAGAGTGAGTGATCATCCAAAAGCACCTGTCATCTAATGTCTTATTTGAACTCAACATGAGGGAAAAATAACATGTTCCAGCCATATAGTTATGTTATTAGTATCACATTGGTACCTGTCTGTCAGCAGCTGTCCTAGAAAAGTGACATTTTAAAACAAAAAGTGAGACAGGTTAGAGATAAAGGTGCAGCAGAGAGGTTTGTTTTCCAGAGACTTATGGAGAGAAAAATAAATAAATAAAGATACTGCCAGCAATTGCAGCAGATAAATGCTTCAGAGCCACCAAATGAGTGCCAGATTGGAAAATTAATGCTATGTATTGAGAGGAAAACTTGGGTTTTGATCATCAGGGTCAGCTGCTGCTCTGAGCCCACAAGGATGTCCTCAGAGCTCAGCTGAAGGGTCATGCAAAAGCTCCAAAGAGCTCCTCGAGTCACTAGATGGCAGAATCTTCTAATTAGTTCAGTGTCGTCTGTTATTTAATCACCTCTGGAAGCAAACCTGGTTCTCAGTTAGAGAGCAGTGCAGCAGACTTTGCTATTCAATCCACTCCCAAGTTTTTAGCACTTTGTAGTTCTTCTCAGATATTCCTTCAAATTATTTGATGCAAATGAATTTTAAGCAAGCACATGGAGCTACTCTAGTAGCTGGTTCATATTTTCAAATGACTCAAAGGGTTCAGAAGCCTCATTTTAAGTCTTTATAAGAATCATTCTTCAATGCACACTAACGTTTGGTGCTGTTTGTTCCAGTAGGTGACAGCGCTCAAAAATTTCTGAGGTGACCAATAATGGAACTTACCCAAAAACGTGTTTGCTTCTAATGGATTCACATTTTTGTAGTAATGTGGCAGAGAAAACAGATCCATCTGTCCACATGGGTAGGAAGTAGGCAAAGCTTTCCTCAGCCCTATATGTAGTGGCATCAGCTGAGTTTCACAAAATCCCAGAATGGTTTGGGTTGGAAGGGGTTGGGTTTGGTTTTAAGCCCATCCAGCACCACCCCCTGCCATGGCAGGGACACCTTCCACTATCCCCAGGTTGCTCCAAGCCCCATCCAGCCTGGCCTTGGCACTGCCAGGGATCCAGGGGCAGCCACAGCTGCTCTGGGCACCCTGTGCCTTGGCCTCTCCACCCTCTCAGGGAACAATTCCTTCCCAATATCCCATCTGACCCTGCCATTGTCATTTTGAAGCCATTCACTGGGTAAATGCTGCTACTCCAGGTTGTGAAGCTTTCTGTGCCCTAAGGGGTGTGCCAAAGTCGAACTGATGCCTGCGAGAGGCTGACCAGGAGCAGAAGCTGGACAATGTTAAAAGAATAAACTAGTTATTTATTGAAAGGCCTTTAAAGCATACACCTTGGGCAGTACACGAGTGTGGCTGCACCCAAGACGGATCCAAGATGGATCTTGGTCATGAGTTTTCACACTTTTATGAGTTTTGGTTAATTTACATATTGGGGTTAGTTGTCCAATTACAGCTTCAGGTTTTGAAGTCCCATCCTCCAGGTTTGCTCCCTTCAATTTGCCATTGTTTATGTTTTTGGGCCTGAGGCTGCAACATTTCTCCTTGATTCTCAAGCTGGAGAAAGATTGTTTCGTCTAACTACCCTTTGCAAAATGAAGTTCAGAGTCCCACACCAAGGCAGCACAGAATCTGAGAAATATGAAAATTAAAACTTAAGGCATCAACACAACCCAACTCCGGAGAGGCAGAAACTTGAACCCCAAACTTTCCTAGTGCCAGAGCAGACATTCAGTTGGTTGAGTGCATGTATATCCTACTCCTTCCAATGTGGACATGGAAAAAAAGCGAAGTTACAAATTGTGTAGGTTGTGTTATATATTTACATTCAAAAAACCCTGCTGTGGTAAGAGTCCAGTTAAAAGCAAAAGCAGAGGAGGTGCACTGAGCCAGGAGGAATAGTGGTGACACCAAGGAATAATAACTTTGACAAGCATGGAGAGAGAAGGGAAGAAAAAGCAAGGAGTGAAGAAGCCCTATGTGATTGCTGCAGAATCCTCAGTGGCACAGCAAGGACTGCCTAATGCAGCAGAAAGTCTATTGACTTCATTTTTAATAAATGATTCAGCAGTGTTTACAATGCAATGAGAATTTTGTGCTGGCAGCTGCAATATTTATCAAGGTGCCATGAAACATCACCAAGAAACCTCATGTGGCTTTTGCATCTCATCTACTTGTGACCTTTCTAAGCAGCTGACTGACAGTTAATTGGAGAACAGTTAACATGGCTGGAATAATGGGATTTGCCAACAATTATGGCTAATAAAATGTCCTTGCAATTTTTTTTGCTAGGTGCTGGAGTGTCTCTGTTGAATACAGAAGGCTTGAGATGAAATTTGGGACACTACAGACCAGCTTTGTCCATCCCACAGTTTATTGCTATGTAAGTGGGAGTTTCTTTCCTCTTACTTTCCCCTCTATGTCAGCAACAATCTGCACAATCAGTACAACTTGCTGGATTGGTAAAAAAATAAAACCTGACCTGGCAAAATTAAATCATTGGGTTATCAAACTGAATCAGCTCCAAGCAAAAGGTCAGAAAGGGAAGTGGCAGCCAAGAGATGAAGGTGAAAGGACTGTCCGTTCTGGAGAGGGAATGTGCTGGATTCTTGTGTTGTGTTGTGTGGATAACTTGTGTTAACAAGTGAATTTTCACTGTAATGTCTGCTTCATGTGAGTCAGAGCAGGAGACTCCAGACTCTGATTATACATGAACTCTTGAATCTGCAGCTCCTGAATTCTTAAGTAAGATGCTACTTCTGCAAACTTTCTGGGAGACTCAAGTGTCAAAAAAAAAAAAAAAAAAAATTCCAGTATTTTGATAGTCACACAGGTTTTGTAATACTTCTTAAAAGTTTGTATCATATTATTATTTTTCTGTTTTAATTCTGTTCATGAAACACATCAGGAATTCCAGAATGCAGTGTTACCATATCCAAGGAGAATCAAATGTGGTGTGAGAAGATTTAGGGGACACAGACATGGTGCTCAGCACCACCTTTGCCTTCAGCCAGGGCCAGAAAGGTCTCAGATCCCTGAGTTTGGTGCAGGGGTTCAGGGGGAGGATTGGCAGCAATGGATGGAGAGAGATTCAGGGATAACTTGGAACACCTTAACCCCTGGAAGCTAGTAGGACCCCCTGGGCTGCATCTGGGGTCAGCGGGAGACCTGGAGTTCTCCTTTCAGTGTCATTCATTGTCACCTTTGATAGGCTGGGAAGGAAGAGTCAGACTCACCTTTACAACAAGTCAAAAGGACATTCAGGGAGCTGTGAGAGGGTCAGTCCCACCTCAGTCCCTCGGAAATCAAGGAGCAAATCCTCATGAAAATGTTTCTGGACGCATGGCAAGAGAAGAAGGTGACTGGGAGCAGCCAATATGGACTTACCAAGCTTGCCAAAGAGAAATCAGGCCTGATCAACCTGATTGCTTTATAGGATAAAAAGATTTAGTCTGAGGAGGAAGGAGGATCAGTGGGGAATCAGAGCACTATGTTGTGCTGGGAGAACCAAGAACTCAGGCCAGTGCTCAACTTTAAAACTAAACACTTTAAAATTCTATCATTTACAGCACATTTAGTTTGACTGGTTAGTCTTATGGTTATTAATTACAGTACTTAGAGTTATTAATCAACATCACTGTGCAGACAAAGTTACTCTTTAACCTTTTAACAACCCCAAACTGAGCTGGGGTGGGCAGCACAGATCCTGACAGTCCTGGTTGGACTCAGTGCTGGAGGTCAAGGTGATGAGGCTTGAGAGCTCTTGGATGGAGAAGTCAGAATTGCAACAGGCTGCTGGATTTCTACTCCTTCAGTCCCTGATCTTTTTATGTTATTCGTGCTTTTCTCTCTCCTAAAGTGATGCATTGACTACTCCTTTCACTGCTTATTTTATGTTTGCTTTTGGCAGCTCAGTCTCCTGGGTACTGGGTGGGATGTTCTGCTTCTTTGCTTATCTTGTTCTTTATCTCGTAACTGCTTGTTTTCCAGCTGCCCTTGGGTGCACCTGCACACACCTTTGCTCTCTGGTTGTTCCACTACTCACACAAGCATTTGAAATATTCCCACATTTTGTCTGGCTTTGCCATAACATTTACAAAGTGCTGCTACTCTGCAATAAATTAGGATGCTAATATTTGGCTCCAAGGCAAAGTAGTATTAATTATATCCTGATTGATGAACTTTTAATTTATATGTGGCTGCTGCTCTGACTCTGTGCAATGCAGTGTTTGAAAATTATTGTGTAGCAGCCCATCAGTGCAGAACAGCCCTACCTTATTCTAGAAATAGAGATGATTATTCCCAAAATGTTCTGAGACAAATACCAAATAGGGTGTGTTCAGATCCCTGTGTTTTGGCCAATACCTTGAACTACAGATTACAGCTCTGGAAACTTTGGCTCTAGACCATGGTAGCAGACAAATACAGTCATAATTCAGTTATAATTTTAGCTCTAAGTTAGAACATTTCATTATAACACCTGCCCATGGTGTGGAGGGTTCTCTGCCCATGGTGGGGGTTTGGAACTAGGAGATCTTTCTCTTCCTTTCCAACCCAAACCAATCATTGGGAAACTCAAGTTTCATTGATATAGCAGTTGGATAACATAGCATAATGTTACAGGTATTGGATGATTTTAGATTTTGGGTAATAGAATGCCTCAGTCCTGCTGCCTTTATTGACTGAAATGTCTCATTATTTAATCACCAATTTTCAGATCTGTTGTTTTATCCTGAAGCCACCAAATACTGCATTAGATGGCTATGTGGAAGGTTCCTCTCTTTTAAAATTAAGATTGTCCAATATTCACTGTTATAAAAACCAACCTGGAAGGAGATAAAAGGGCTTGCATACATCCCTAAATCTTTTTTTTTCATTCCTTAGGCTCCTAAGGTGTGGTGGGTGCCCAGTGTGACATTCTTCATCTTGGCAGCTGGTCTTGGAATCCCAACATGAGAATTATATCTCTAATAGGTTAGTCCATCATTAGTCCTGTCACTCCAGGCCCTTGAGAAAAGTTTCTCTCCATCTTTCTCCTAGGATAAATAAAAATTACCATGAATATTATTCTAAAAAATAATTGTTTGAACAACGCATAAATGTTTCCCCTCTTCAAAGGCTTCTTCCTTATCTTCAGATTGGACTGTGCAGAAGGTCACTTTGGAGGGGCTTGGAGCAACCTGGTCTAGTAGAAGGGTTCCCTGTCCAAGGCAGGGGTGGAATGAGAGGAGTTTTAAGGTCCCTTCCAACCCAAACCATCCTGGCATTCTCTGATTCTATATTTTTATATATATTTTTATATATATTTACATAGTTAAAAAGTGGAGATTTCCAGGCTAGATCTGCAGACAGAGAAAGCTTTCATTTTCTTCTTATAATGCAGACAAAGGGATGAGATAAAAATTTTTCCCATCTTCAGAGGAAAAGAAAATGTCTCTTCTTCCTTTCATGGCTTTTTGGTACTCATTTTAAAAGCATTCATGGGAAATAAGTGAAGAGGTGAAAGATTAGTAAATGTATATCAATTTTATTGTAACTTCCGAAACACATTATTGCCTCCCGAATTGTGGAATAACAGGCAACCAGAAGAAAGAAAAAGAAAAAAAAATAAAATGAGAAAAAAAAAAACGGCAAGAAAAAGACAGTCTGTTTTAAAATACTAAGGTAAGATAGATGGGGATCCTCCAGCTATAAAGAGAATGAAGATTTTGCAGAGCTGTTCCAGTCCTGTTTCCACAGTTGTGGAAAAAATGTTTCTGTGTGCCCACAGCTCAGAGGAGGCTCAGCTCGGTGATGAAGGGGCCCTAAAGCAGCAGGAATTTGGAGCTGCCCAGGCCCCAGGGGGAGGCACACGCAGTCAGTTTGCTCAAATTTGGAAATTACTCCTGTGTCCAGGCACCCAGATTTCAGGGATGTAGAAAAGTGCTTTTTCCATGAACGGGAAAGACGTTAACAAACCCAGCACTGCAAGAACAGCTCTTACCTGCCCTGCTTCTCCTAAAAACAGGGGAAATGTGACTGGGAGAGCCTTTGGAGCCCTCTGTCATTGGAAAGCAGCTTAAAAAGAGCTCTGCTGGGAATGGCAGCTGCACAAATGTCCCATTAAAATGTCCAGGTGAGCTGTGCTGTGCATCCCAGTGCAGCAGGGAGGGCAGAGGGAGTCTCTGCTGCACTGGGGAAGGGTTCCAGCCACAACATCCACAGCCACATCCTGTGGGTTTTGGGAGAAAGAACATTAAATATGCAGGAGTGGTGCTGGCAGTTATACTCTGGGAGAATTGGGAGCATGGACTTTGACGTGTGGCAGATGATTGCCTTGCTCTTTCAGGCGAAATAACAAACTATTTTGTCAGATTGGGTTCACAGAAGCATCTTGGTGACTGCACACACAGCCATGCATGGGGGCTCGTCTAGGAAACACGGAGGCTCTCGCTGGCAGTTCTCAAGAACACGCAGCACCAGTGGCCACTGTAGGGCTGAAACACAGCTCAGGAATTGTTATCCCAGGCCCTGAGCGGTGCTGAGCCACCAAGGAGGAGACCTAAATGTCATCACACACCTGGGAGTGAATCTTTGGGGGTCTCATCTCAAGCATTGTTGTTGGACAAGTCTAGGCATGAGGTGGATTAAGTGGTCCAAAAGGTCATATACACGTTCCTCTTTTGAGCTCCCTTTTGCTGAAGAATGTGAACTTAGAGGACTTTCTTTTCCTAATCCCCATCCCTGGCAGTGTCCAAGGCCAGGCTGGACAGAGTTGGAGCAACCTGGGCTGGTGGGAGGTGTCCCTGCCCATGGCAGGGGTGGCACTGGATGGGCTTTAAGGACCCTTCCAACCCAAACCCTTCTGGGATTTCATGATTCCATGATAATGCCACCATTAATAATAATGCTCAGTGCTTTAGATGCAAAGCATTATTTCTTGAAAGACCTGCAATAAAAATGTTTTTCCTTTATCCTAGTCTAAACCTGTTTAAGGAAAAATAAAGGCAAATGCTAACCCATGGCAATTCTCTCATTTTCTCACCACAGCAGTGTGAGGTCAATCAAGGTCACCAGAGTCACAGGAGAAGGGTGGTTTCTGTTAAATCAGGTCGTTACAAATTGGTATTTTATTCTTTTATTTCTCGACTGTCAGAAAATCTGGACAAACTCCATATTTAGGAGGAAGAGGTTAATTAAGTAGATATTTAACAGTCTTGTGACATGAAGGAGATATGTCTTACCTAGCTGTTATAAGATAATATCTCGTGCATTTTTACATGAAAAGAAGTGAAAGGTCCTAACAGATTTTTCTGGGAACTGCTGTCACCTCTGGGTTATTTGTCACCTTTATAAAGCAGCACTGCAGATAACTGTTTGGATGAAGTTAAGCAAGTCCACTTAGGAAGAATATTGACTGTATCAGTTAAAAATATCATCAGCTGCTGGGGCTGGTGATACCTGCAGTGCCCAACCAGGTTATATTTAACACTTAAAAATATATATATGTATTTACTTAGATGGGAATCCACCATGCCAAAAACCCCCAGCAACATGGAGTGTAAGAAGGATGAAATTCTCCATGTTAAGTTGAAATTTTAAATAAAAAATTTGAAATATAGAAATACAATATTAGTTTAGTGGGATATCCCAGTCTTTCTTTTTTTCTTTTTTTTTCTTTTTTTTTCTTTTCTTTTTCTTTTTCTTTTTCTTTTTTTTTTCTTTTTCCCCTTCCCCTTCCAATCTTGATTAGCAACCTATCAACAGTTATTAACTAATTTTTAGTCATTCTCTTGTATAAATACGTGCTTATGTGTAAAATAGACATGGAAATCTGCATCCATTTGTATATGTTAAAAATATTTTATGTTTGTGAGTATTTGTAATATTTAAACATAAGTACATAGGGAAAGAGATGTTCTGGGGGTCCTTGAAGTCCTTGTGAGCTCTGGCAGGTGTCAGTCAGAGGAGTTCTGGGAACACAAGGGCACAGCCATGGCCAAGAGCAGGGCTGGGATGAGGCTCCCTTGGGGTCCTTGACTTTCTCTGTCTGTTTAATTTTCAAGTTATTAAACACTGTGCTTATTCTTCTTCTCAGCTCTTTTTTTTTTTTTTTTTTTTTTTGTGCCTGCAGCCAACAGTGAAAGTCAAAAAAAAACTTAATGAAAAGAGATGTTTAACTGACTTCTGCAGTCCTTTTCCCAATGAGAAATTAACTGGGCAAACATTTCTTTAAAGAGCAAGATCAAAGATGCTGAGCGCTGCAATCATGAAATCCATTCAATAACACAATTGAGAAAGAGCCAAGATCACACTGTACCAATCACACACACCTCCCAAACCCATTCAAAAAGACAAACAGGAAAAAACAAAACCAAACACACACACAGGTCAAAAAAAGAGAAAGAACCCCAAACCTAATCCAGAACATGGAAATACAAAATATTGCAAAGGATCCATCTGATAGGAATCTTTCTAAAAACAAATGAAAGTATCCATGTCAAAAATGTGAACTGTTCAAAAATAATAATACAGTATCAGGGAAGGAAAAATAAAAAAATATTTTTGGGAATAAATTTATTTAGATGTCCATAGTAATTGCATGGATATGGAAAAATATAAGCATGCCCCATCCTAAGTGGGAAGAGAATGGGCCCCAAAGTGTTGAAAATAGGAGGATACAGTGGAATAGCTGATAGAACAATACAGGAAATATAAAAAATTTAAAAGGTCTGAAGATGAATAGTTGGTTCAATCAGTGGGAGGCAGTTTCTTGTTCTCCAAAACACAAATTTATATTTTATGCCCATTTGCTCCCAAACAAATGCTTTATTTATAATGTTAGAGTTGCCTTGAATTTGCTTGGAGATGGAGACACACAACCTTTTTGTGCATCTGTCTCAAATGAAAAACAAGGGTCAAAGCCATGGCATCTCTGAAAATTGTTCAGGCTCTGGGTAAAAGTCTATTTGAAACTGATATTTCATTAACATTACAATAAGATTAATATAAACACTGAAGTTCTTTACCCTATGTTTTACTGGTTATATATAATGAAGTTCCTGTTTAATACAGTTTTCCACAAATTATTTTTTTCCTAGAAGAAAAATCCCACTTTGGTAATTTCTTGTTCCATTTCCAAATGTGAATTGTATAATTTGCTCCACAATGTGGATTGGAAACCTTGTCTGGCAGTGTATTACTAAATCAAAGCTGATTCATAATTAAAACAAGTATTAACAACTGCTGCCGCATAACTCAGCCTATTACATTCCTTCCCTGAAAGAAAATAAAAGTCATGTCATGCATTGTTTATTCTTGAAAGGGAAAAATTTATTACACTCACAGTCTTCCCTTGCAATAGCTTTTAGAGCAAATAACTTTATTTTCATCTCATTTTTGTAGTGGAAACTGAAGTTCCATATGCATTTTCAGTGACAGCAATATAAAATACCCTGAGGCATTTTTCCAGTCCCGTTCTGTGGTGCAGTTCTGTTGGAATTTAAACACATGGGCCAGATTTTGCTTAGTTTAGAATCTACATAAAGAGGATAAATAAAGTAATAAGATTCTACTTAAAAATTGGTTTTGGCTTAAACAATTATCCTTGCTTATAATTTGAGAGCTAAAATAGTCAGAAAATAATTTGAGAGTTAAAATAGTCAGAAAATAATGCATTTAATTATCACAAGATGAGCTTTGTACCAGGCTAGTAAGGAATTTTTTGTATTACATCAATTATACAAATACATCATATTAAAAAAAAAAAAACCCTTGTGCTCTTCTCCAAAACATTTGAATACATTTCCTTTTTTTTTTTTTTTTTTTTGTAACCCTTAAAGTTTATTCAGGATATTTAATCTTGATGATTTTACCTCTTCATTTTAAAATACAGTTTAAATGCATAGCCTATGAACAGTTTTTCAGGTCTGTGGTTCCCAGTTTTCGACTATGCTTCTGGGAATATGGAGAAATCCTGGAATCACAGAATATCCTGAGCTGGGAGGAACCCACAGGGATTGTGTAGTGCAGCTCCTGGTCCTGCACAGGACACCCCAACAGCCCCACCCACTGCAGAGGATTATCTCAATTTTGCATAGAATTCAGTTCCATATAATGCAATCCATTTAAATCCCAAGATGAGGAATCTGCTGGCAGGTGATGAGGGAAAAAATATCCATTTCTGAATGGAGTATCTACTGAACTGTGCATACATTAAACCTTGCCAAAGCACAAGTTTTTGTATCCCTGGTCATTTTGAACTTAAGTTCTCATTAGAGGAACCAAGCTTTGTTTCTTATAATTTTATAGTTGAGTTAGGTTTTTAAGAATAATATTTGCATATATTTTATAATATTTAATATATTTAATAGATAACATTTTCATCATCCTTCTCTTTGCTTAAAACGTTAATATTTCCTGAAATATGTCTGTATGAGCTCCTAAAGGCAGTTCTGGTGTTGCTATTCAGAAATATGACTTTAAAATGTGGAGTGACACTCAAGTGCAGAATGAGAACTTAAAACCTGTCAGCCTAAATGATGGAAGAGGGAATGTGCTTTTCCCTGAGTCAAATCCTCATCAGCTTCTACCTGGATAAACAGGAGTCAAGTTAAAGAGAACAGCACTTACAAGAACATCTTGTGCTTAAGCTCAGTGAAAACCATCCTGACCTTGACTAATGGGCTTTATCCTCCCATAAAATACTCTCCTCAAATTAAAAAGAGGGAAGAAAACTAGTTAGCATAGCAATTTCTCCAAGCCAGAAAATCTCTGACTGGGAATTCTTAGCCTGATGTTCTCCCCTGTTTGAAATCATAGGAAAATATGTGCAGGAGAGGCTAGATTTAAATGGAATGGATGAAAGGCATATCAGTTCTCTTGAATCCAGAAAAATTCAAACAGCCAAACAAATCAGGATTAGAGGAGAAGCAGGGGTAAAATCCATTTGCGTGCAGAATGTGGGTACTGCTGAAGGAGTAGGCTATAAAGGCATAAAAACCTCATAATTATGTCTCTTCCAGGGCATTAGTTTTAGAGAATTTAGGTCTTTTCATTCTATTGGCATCACAGCAGCTCCATGGAGTTGGTACTAATGGAAAAGTGGGAGGGAAAGCATTGGTTAAATGGCAAAAAATCCAAATTTAATTTGTCTACAAAGACTTTGGTGGAAGATTTTTATCACTGTTCATTTGCCTTTCTTCACAACTTGATGATTCTTCCCCAGTCACTTACACACCATCACCTGAATTACATAACTCCACTGAGTTCCTGAAATGGGAAGCTGCTGCATTCCTTCTTTTCTGAGTTCCATATTCCCCCTCACTTTCTGCCTCTCCCACTCTGACCTGGGAACTCTGACAGTGATTTCTGGGTGAACAGCAGGCTGAGGTTTGTTCTACAAGCTGCCAGACTGACCAAATGTGCTGCTGTGTGAGAATAATCCATTACCTGTGCTCTGCCCATTCCTCTTGGGAATGAAGCTTGATCTCCTCAGGCAAGTAAAGACAGCAACAGAATTTCCAGGGAAGACACAGTAAAAAGTGAGATGGCTTCAGTACCTGAATTTCCTTCAGTCACATTAAACAAGAAGAAGATTTCCCTGTCTTTGAAAAAACAGGGTCCAAACCCCAGGTTTCAGATCCCAAGCAAGAATTTTTTTTTTTTTTTAATTTGAAGCAGAACAAACACTTTACATTGGTGAAAAACCCAGTTAGCATCTCTTCTGTTAAGTCATTCCATTGATTGAAAGTGCTTAAAGCAAAAACATCACACCTGGCAAATCTTGTGGCAGATTCACAGTGCAAGAAATGGAGTGCTTAAAGAATTTGGGATGAATTGAAAGTTTATTAAAAGTTATTTCACCCAACACTGAAGACAATTCCCAGTTTCTCACATTCACCCTCAATGG
This sequence comes from Sitta carolinensis, assembly GCA_032173965.1. Classification (NCBI taxonomy): domain Eukaryota; kingdom Metazoa; phylum Chordata; class Aves; order Passeriformes; family Sittidae; genus Sitta; species Sitta carolinensis. Next base: position 5,424,079 of record CM063289.1, read on the forward strand.
TAAATCAGCACTTCCTGGAAGACAAAGTCTCCAGGACTCAAGGTTTTGAAATTAAGACACGTTTTCTGATTATTTTCACATCAAAAATACAGCATTATTTTTCTTTGTCTAATAGTATTTAAAAATATTTTACTTTATGTAGCCACAGATGGGGGTTTTCTCTCAGCTGACACAGGATGGAAATTAGTCACACTTTCGGGTATCTAGCAGTAGAGGGAAATTAAGAAGCCCCAAGTATGGATTAATAGAGTTGAAAGGGCAATTTTTCAGATTTTCACCATGATGAAGACTGAGACTTTTGTGTCAACAGCAGCACAAAATAATTCTGTAAACATCCTAAAGAATCACTTCCTGTCTTATTTTTAAGAAGTTATTTTGCACAGGGGATTTATGAAAATACAGAGAGACTGTAGAAGCCATGACTGCCTTTCTAGTTTCATTTTTGGTGCCCTAAAGACAGTGAGAAGCTGAGCTTCTGCTTCCTTGGTGTGTCTGGCCCTTGGAGTCAGGAGAAACCATGAAATGAAGCAGTTCTGAACTCAGATTTTGTTTGTTTCTGGTTTTACTTTAGTCTTACCAGAATACAATTAATGATGATGAGGAAAATAATAGTTTTCTCCAAAATATCAATTTCCACCTCATTTATGATTTCTTTCTTGAATTACAAAAAAATAAATCTTGATTTATATTAGATTATGATAATATTATAAGTTTTAATTGACATAATGCATGTAAAGGAAAAGAATGAAAATAGTCACATGAGGAAGGAAAAAGGAGATCCAGCCAGCTGCAGTATGCTGCCTTTTTCCCTTTTTTCCCCAGGAAGTGAGGGATAAACCTTTCTGGGGTTGGGAGGACAGTATTTCCTTCTGCCTGTCTCTGGCCACCTCCCCACCCAGGGCTCTGCCCAAGGCAAGGCCACTGATGCACTGCGGAGGTTTCTCAAAATTCCATCACAAATGATTGAAGCAAAGTTGTTTGGAGTAAAGATGCTTGCAGAAATCCCTGACAAATCTCTCTCTTTTTATTTATTTATTTTTTAAACTTTGTTCAATGTAAATAATTCAATTTGCATAATTCAGGTACAGTGTGGACAAGCTGCTGATCCTTGGACACCATTTCTGACTCAATAATTTTTCTTTAGGTCTTCAGAGTTCTTCAGTGTCAGGTTTTCCATATCCTGTGAATCACCTACTTCATAAAGATTGTGGATTACACTTAATGCCTGATTTCAGACTGTATACAGAAAATTAAATAGATTCATAACTCAAGTCTGTCCCAAAGAAACAGTTGCACACAAGAAACATATCCTCAGTGTAGTTAAGGAACAATTTCTTGAGAAAATTTGCAGCAGTAAACAAGTGGGGAGCAAAAGCCTGTCTTAAATTCCTTAACATCAAAACTATGACAAAAAGTGACTAAAATAATTGTGGTTTTACAAAGATTTCTTGGTCAAAGACATCAAACCAAATTTGATAAAAGACTTCTGAATTAAGAGCTTGAATGCTGAGGTTGGGTGGTTTAACTGTTCTGTTACAGTCTGCAGCAGAACCAGGATGAACATGGCATTTAAGCCATGGATGCAAAATGAACAGGGAAAAGAATTAGGAAAAATTAGGGTGGGGCCCTGGCACAGGGTGCCCAGAGCAGCTGTGTCTCCCCTGGATCCTTGGAAGTGTCCCAGGCCAGGCTGGACAAGGTTTGGAGCAACCTGGGATAGTGGAAGGTGTCCCTGCCCATGGCAGGGGATGGCACTGGATGGGCTTTAAGGTCCCTCCGAACCCAAACCATCCTGGGATTCCATGATTCCATCCTTGCTTTAAAATGCAGCATGTTGCCAACCCAACCAGATGAAAACTGCAGAAACAACTCATGGTGCTGTTATTGTTAAATAAGTGAAATCACAAGAATGTACATCATTTATCATCCATTATTAAAAAAACAGAGATCCACATAATAACTAATTTATTTAAGAAAGCACCATCAGAAACCATTTAACACAAAGTCTCAGAGGAAATCCTCATGCTTTTGTTAATGTGTGCAGAGACATTCAGAACATCATCCTGCCTCAGAACAGGTCAGTCCTCAGGATCAGTTTGCCATTCTCAAATAAATGAAACTTTTAAAGAACTTGGATGTCCTCCTTTCTTCCTATTAGCAGAGCTCTCCTCTCCGAAGGCTGCCAGTTGTCCTTCCATCCTCCCCTGCCTTTGATACTGGTCCAGTAAAAGCTGAGCAGAGGATCTGTCTGAATTCATCTTTTTTGTTATGTTTGAAGTGAACTTCCTCTGATGGTTTAATAAACACTGGGAGTGATCCAGAGATTCAAAGAGTCTAGGGAGATGAAGAAGAAATGGAAAAGCATTTTTTCCACCTGGAAAGCAGTGGATTGTAGGGATGACTGAGTGTGAGGTAGATGACATCCTGAGGGAGCAAAATGAGCTCCTGCACTCCACGCTGCCTTGCCTCCCTCAGCCACTCAGGACATGCAGGAATGGAGTAGGAAGGGATAATAAATAAATAAATGTCTCTAAAGCAGTGGGGGCTACCAGAGCCCAGAAATGACACACCTTGGGCATCATCTATCTCATGCTAAAATCCTAAAACACAAAAAGTAATCTGACTTCAGGCTTGTATTTATCACCTCCTATTCTTCTTACGTGCTGAATTATTCCTCCATTAACATGACAAAGAATGTTGGATAAGGAGAACTAATTTTCATTTCTAAATTTCCAGAAATGACATTGAATACTGTGATGTCCCACAGGGACATAAAACACATTTTCTTGTCTTAAATGAGTTTTGTGATAACAGGAAAACAGCACCAGAATCAATCTTATACAGCAAATTGAAATAATGACACTGGGAAAATAAAATCCATAAATTAAAAACAAGAGAAAAGGTGCTGAGTTACAGATTTGGAGTAAATTTTGTAGGCTGTGGTTGAGTTTTCATTCAGCTCATTCAGGCTACTGCAAAAATTGTTATTTTAATAACTATGGATCAGTTTCTACATGACAGATGCATTTCAAAATCTATTAAATCTTCTTTCCGCTAACGAACCTTTTTTTGCCTAAAGGAAAAAGGAAATGAACAAAATGCAGCCTTTTCTGTACTACTACAAAATTATGCTTTAATGGGAAAGTGTTATTCTAATAACCATCTATGAAATGAGGCAATATATATTTGGGTTTCAGTTTCATGAAGGCTTTGATGATTGAATTAAATAAAAAATTAATATAATTGCAACATATTTCTATTTGTTAGTTGAAATGTGTGCAGCATTGGCAGCAATGAAGTATTTTTATGACAGAGAAAAAAAGAGCAAATAATAAAAGATAAACCACTCTCCCATGAAATCCCTAAAATTTTAGTAAATTTGCAATTACCTCTAAAAACACTCATATTGAGTATAATTTTGAATTACTCTGCATCACTTTCTTGGATGACAATTTTGATTCTCTATGAGGGAGTGCAACTTAAGGTTTTTCCCTCCTCTTTGAACATCAAGTATCAGCAAGTCCTAAATTTTCCCTCACTTAAACCATTCCTAAATAATTATGTATATCTCAAAATATTGCAGCTAAAGACAGAGGGGAAAAAATGCCATGAATTTCTTGTCAGGGGAAGATCCTATTTGGCAGTACTCTATTAAAAATGAATTTAAAACACCTGTGATTTTAGGAGGAAAATTGGTAGGGTTGGACTCTGACTAACCTGATGAGGGGAAGGTCTCTGCCCAGTGCAGGGTGGCACTGAGATGGGCTATAAGGTCCCTTCTAACCCAAAGCATCCTTTTTTTTTGACTCAAAAATATTTTTACTTCAATTAAAGTAAAAAAACCTGTCTTCTTAGATGTTTTTATTATTAAATCTTATGCATTAAATATGCTGCACCAAGCGTGTTTGAAAGGGAGAAAATTGTGTATGCACCTGTTGGCAAAAAAAGCAGAATGAACTCGGAAGTGAATGTATATTTCCTTTAAAAACCAGTGTTTTGAAGGCTCTTGTTTTACGATCTGCTGTAATGTGGAAGTTTCAAAGAGGTAGGAGTGAACCTGTCTATGAATTAAAGTATTGTGGGGATTGTTTATTGTGGTTTTAGGCTGCAAGTCTGAAGTTAATGACATTAGAAGTCCTCCTCTGTTGGTATAAAAGTTGGTATAAAGTGTATCACTCTGGGGGCCTCCCAGAAAAGGTAGTTTTATTGGCTATTCCCCTAAATTTCTGGATGGGGTTCCCAGAGAGTGCAACCCTCAGATTATATTCTCCAGAGAAAGTTAAACGTGAATTTCCTGTTTCTCTTGGGTGATACTGATGTGGGTGTTGGTTACCCAAATAATGTTAAATTCTGTCCTTTAAGCAGATCTTACCCAATTCTGTTCTTCTAGTTTCTCTGATAAACACTGAAGATTTATTATTAATTAAATAATAATAATAAATTAATAATTTGCTGTTGGACATTCATTAAATCCAGAAGCGGAGAGAGAGTGGCCATTGAAACCACAAAACAATTTTAGAGTCTTTGTGAAAATATAAAATGTTGGGTTTAATTGTGCTTTTCTTGACAGTCTTTGTGGAAAGTCCTGTTTGCTTGTTAATGTTTTAATTTAACCTTGGTTACCAGTTAATAGATAGCAACAATTTCTTGTGAAGAAAATCTACAGTTTTTCAGTGTATTGTTTTGCTAAAATAGGTCTTCTAATGCCTAAAATGCCATGGTAAGCAAGCCTGTGAAGCTCTTAATAAAGCAAAATCTCAGATATAAAATAAAAGCAAAAAACCCAGAAAGTGAAGTCTCAAATCTAAAAATTCATTTGAGTATTGAATATATAATTCTGGAGTTAAATATTTATTTATAAGACAGGAAACCACATGATTACTTTGTCAAATACTTTGGAGATGAAAAATTATTTCCCATTTTTATCAAAACCAAAGTGTATTTCAGTGTGCAGCCCATAAGAGAGTGAAGGAAATGACCTTCTTTGGTCTTTACTTGCTGAGAAAGACAATGTCCTTTATTGCTTTACCCACAAAATCCCCTCTCTGATGATGCTTGGAGATCCTGCACATTCTCCAGATGAAACAGCTGAGCAGCCACAAACAGATTTGAAATCTTTAAATCTGTGTCCAACAGTTCTTTGAAGGATTTCAGGACTGATATTTTTCCCAGCTCTTCTGAGGAATTTTCCTGACACCGTCTCTTCTGGACTCAACTCATTTTTTTTTTCCTGCCTCTTATAAAACAGTGAGACTTTGTTTAATTCTTAAGAAACTGCTGGAGATCAGAAATAATAAATCCTTTGTGGCAGAAAAAAGAATAAATTATGACAACTGCTTAAAAGGATGTCTTTGGTTCAGATTACAAGATTTTATCCTAGGATAAATGTGTCAATCCCTTAAATTTGCTAAAACTGGTTAAATTTAGTGGTTATTTTCAAAGACTGTTTCTGTGTCTGATGTGTCACCTCTTCCACATCCACATCTCAGTTACCCAGAAGGAAGGCTGGCCTGTTAACAGAGCACAGAACCTAATTCCTGCACAATTAACCAGGCTAGGAAGATGCAGATGATCTTCCTTGAGTCTATGTTGTCCTACAAAGCTGTTCTCAACACCATTCCTGAGCATCCTCTCATCCTTATGTCCTGGGACAGAAATAATTTGACACCTGGCTCTTGTAGATGTGCTGAATGAGTACAAATAACTAGCAGCAGAAAATGTTCCTATAAAGATGTGCAGAGTGTGAGGATGCAGTCCAGACAGAGCCCAGAGAAGCTGGGGTTGAGGAGCTGTAATTCCAGCACAAAGCTTTAACCAGTTCTTGCCTGATCTTCATTAAAAAGCTGGATCAGTAAAGCTGTTAAGGGCTGCTGCCACATAAGCAAGAGGGACAGGAAGGGGAAGTGATAACTTCGTGTAGATGCTTTGCTAAATTCCTGGGATCTAAGGGGAAAGATGTCAATTAAACTTCAAATGAGGAAAATCATGTTGTAGTGAGCAAATAGCTGTAACAGGCACAGGGCTGATAGGAGGCATTAGCACTTCCCAGCTATCTGCACATCAACTCCACACCCTGGGATCCTGAGGAATTCTATTGCACTGCCCAGCTCCACACATCAGTAAGCAAACAGCACCAAAATCAAATTTCAGGTTGAGATATTGGGAAATATATTCCAAAATTTAGATATTGCTGATGTGGCTTGATCGAGTGGTTAACAGATAACATACTTTAAAGTTTTTCTTCTGCCTAGAAGTATTTTAAATGTAATTTTTAACTTTTTAATTGATTTTTTTAAGATTGAAATAAAATCTCCATGTGAAGATGTGCATGAAAATATCATGAGAAATTGTATAATATACTGAAAATTCTAACTAGAATTTCCTTATTTATTTAATTTACTTTTATTTATAGAGCATTTCATAAATGTTCAAAAACATTTGCAAGCTGATTTTGCCCAAAGATTTATAGTGCTCTGCTTCTCTGATATTCAGTGATTGTGATGGAAAGCAGAATAAATACATCCTAAGTTATTCTGTAACTTAGGAGATTTCCCTCTCCTTCACCTGTGAAAAATAAAAAAACTGACTCAGTTCTATTTTAATAGAGAAATGTCATCTCAGGTGTGTGGAGTCATACAGAAAACTCATCACAGAATCAAAAAATCATGGAAAGGTTTGGGCTGGAAGGGACCTTAAAGCCCACCCAGTGCCACCCCCTGCCATGGGCAGGGACACCTTCCACTAGCCCAGGCTGCCCCAAGCCCCATCCATGAAAATAAAAATATTTATTTAAGGAATTACCCTCTCCTAAGTGATTATGATGAGTCAATCTTGCATCTGAAGTAGCTGCAATTAAATTATTTTAAAATATTAAAATTTCATATTAAAAAAAAAGGCAAATAAGATTTTGTTTGTGGTATTTTTAATCTTTTATGCATCAAATCAAATTTGTTACTGCCACAAGAAGAAATACAGGTGCTTTATTGCATTCATTAGAGTATTAAGGTGGATAAGACTGATAACCAGCCAAAAATAATTCGGTGAGCACTGCTGATAACTGAACCTGGCAATAGCTCACAGTTGTCGTGGAAGAACAGGATTTCCATGATTTAGGGTTCTAATAAATAAAATCCTGCTGTAACAGCTATGCCAGGATTAACAGAATCATGGAATAGACAGGGCTGGAAGGGCCCTCAAATCATCTCATTCCACCCCTGCCATGGCAGGGACATCTTCCACTATCCCAGGTTGCTCCAAGCCCCATCCAGCCTGTTCTTGGACACTGCCAGGGATCCAGGGGCAGCCACAGCTGCTCTGAGCACCCTGTGCCAGGGTCTCATCACTTCACAGGGAACAATTCCCTCCCAATATCCCATCTGACCACCCACAGACACCCCAGAGCCTGTGAGAATGGGCACATTCCAGTGCTAGTGCTTTGAGAAATTTGGAAAGTTTTGTCCAAGACTCATTTCTATATTTGCACAAGGATACTGTGTTTATAGTTTTGAATAGGAGCAATTTTGCTGGAATAAACTGAAGAGGCTGGATTGGCCATGACATTTCAAACCTTGGTGTAAACAAGTTTTCAAAGAGCCTTTTGTCACTGGACAGCTCTTAAGATTCTCTCAGGAACTTTCCTTCTAATGCAAGGTGTCCCTGCCCATGAAATCAGTTTTGAGGTCCTTTCCAACCCAAAACATTCTACAATTCTATGACCACTCTGGTGGGTTTTATTTCCAAGGGAAAACATCCTTTTCAGATGAGTAGAAAATGTCTCTAACAGAAATTAATCTCTTGATGCAAAAGGCATGCTTTTTCCAGCCCTCAAAGGTGGCATTTCAGAAGAATTGATAAAATAAAATAATTTCCCTATCATTCAATTTATTGCCATTACTGTTGGAAAATGTGACTTCCAGTGGGGGGATTTGGGGCTTTTCCTCTGCTCCCACAGCATCCCGTGGGTGTGGAGCAGTCAGGAATCAGTGACTGAGCTAATGTAAATATTGGCTTGCACTGTAAACTCTGTGTCAATTGGGGATTTATTCCACAGGGCCTGCTGAGCATTGTTCTCTCTGCCCCGAGCATCGCTCAAAGGACATTTTCTAGTGAAGTTTTATGGTGTCACTGAAACTCTCCCAGCTTTCCACAACAGAACCAAGGACATGGCTTGTAATGTTGTGCTTCTTAAGGTCAGGTTTGTGAATGGGACAAGGGTTAAATTGACTTTTTGGAGCTCTTCCAGCACAATCTGCTATTTTCTGCCTTCTGGATGACACAGCAGGTGGCAAGGCTTGCATTCACCTTTTGTATCACATCTTGTAAGTGTGGAAGGAGCTTTATTTTTAACTGTGTCAGCTGCACAGTAACTCACTGGGACACACCAGGCTCAAACACACAGGATTTCTTTCTCAAATGCCTTGGTTATACATGTGTTTATACACAGGTTCAGAAATTTCTCTCTCCCATTTCAAGAAGTGACCAATCAGAGCTTCATCTTTAAAACAAATCAATCCTGTTTCTCTCCATAAAATACTACAACAAGCAAAATCTTGCCTTTCCAACAGCAGCCACAGAAAAGAGACCATTTTTGGCATAGAAATGCTGACATTCAGCTTGAGTTTCTTGATTTGTTTCTGTTAGGAGCTGAGATTTGATTTCATGGGATTCAAGATTAATTCTTCCTTGTTAATAGTTTTATGAAGTCTCAGAAGGCTGAAGTGGTTTAAGTATTGTGCTTCTTTATTTTGCCCTATATAAATCACAATTATCTTTAAAAAAAAAAACACAACACATTGTGTATAGATAGGTTTCACCCCTGCCAGAGAAATGCAACTTTGAACTTGCCCCAGTCTCCCCAGACTAATGCAGAGAGAGGGAATAGAAAGCACTCTGGCATAATGCATATCACACCAGAAAATAAAAGTTCAAACTAAAGGGTTTGAAACCAGCGTCTATTCCATACATTTTGTTGTTAAACCCATATTAATATCACTCTTCAACACATAGCTCCAAAAGCAAGAATGGGCTCCTTTGTGAATTTTACCTCAGGTGAATGACTAAAAGTGACGGTTAGGAAGATGAGGATTGCTTAGGTCTTGGTCCTCTTTATAAATGCTAATTTTGCAGATGTTTGAATAAGTCAATTAAAGCATGTCTGTTAAAATTTAAGCACAGAGGGAGTATTTACACACCTGCAGGAGAAATGGGAGAGGTTAAACACCAGCTATATTGTTATTTAGGACCTTCATAGTTTTTAAGATTTTTAGAGACCAGTTCCTCTCTTCTTGATGTCTGTTTTCTTTGCTAGTGACATCAAAGTCCTTCATCATTCCAAATCAATTTAAGCTCTGAGAGCAGTAAAACCGTGGAAAAATCAGGAAATCAAGGTCTCTGCAGAGATGATCTCCTCAGGAAGGCTCTCCAGGTGATGCTTCTGCCACTTTAGAGACATCAGGGGACTGGGGGTCTTTGCTCTTTTGCTTTGTTGCACCAATTCAATGGGCTCTGAAAATGAGGTGATCTCTCCTAAAACATTCATTTTCTTTATGGAGCAGGAAGAACCAAGTGAATCTTCATCCTGTTATGAATTTCTGGAACAATTTGTCTGTCACCTGACACAGAGGAACTTTGCCAAATGCTTGGATACCTCATGGACTGTACTTATGGACCCTGTGGAAGAAAGTACAGTGAAGCACCACTGGCCTTTCTGGAATCCTCAAGGTCTTTAAAGGTCTTTAAATTCACTGAAAAACTTATCCAAATCTTGTCATTTTATGGTCATGTCATATTCTCATGCCACGTTTAATTACAGCTCTCATTTATTACACGGAATATATTTTTTTTACAGGATGAAGGATGTTCTAGGAAGTGATGCAAAGAGGGTGAAAGCAGGAGGCAGTTCATATAAGTGCACTGCTTGATCTTTCTCCATGGAAAATAGAGAAGACAAAAGAAGTTACATAAGATTTCATCAGTTAAAATAATCAGATTTTACACATAGTATTAACCAAGGCAATGGACAGTTAATAAATGATCTCATATTAAATCTATGCTTGGAGTCTTTCTGAAACAAACTTATTTCTCTACAAATACAAGGACTGCCACTGCTCTGTGTTTATATCTGTCTGATCTACCAAAATAAATCCATTTCCAACCAGTCAAGCAAGATGAATCCCTGTGTAGTAATTCATTCAAGCATGCAGATAACATCCATTATTTGATAGCAGCTTCTGGAACATTTGCTCCCAAAAGAAGGCATGCACTGACAAGATAAATAAAGTGCAAACTCACCAGTTTTAATTCATTAAAAAAACCCCAATGTTTGCAAGAGAGCACTAATTTTCCCAAAAGTGACAAAAATAAAGTTCCACCTTATATTAGAAAGGTTTCACCTTGTATTACAGGTGGGTGTAAAGAGACAAGAAGGTGAAATCCTACAAGTAACCTTCAAAGTCAGTTCTTCAATCTAAATCACACAATTTTGGGTATTAATTTTGCCTGGAGGTGTCTGTTGGTTTCTTAAGTTTCTTGTTGGTTTCTTAAATTCCTTGCATTTGCTGTTGTCCTGGAACCACAGGTTATTAAATTCTACAGTAACAAGCACAGGAATTATCTGTTGTATTCCTGAAAAGTGAGTGCCCTGCTGCTTTGTGCCCAGTAACAGGGAATGATCAGCACAGGGATCTCCGGAAACTTCCCTGTCTGGACCCATCACCCAGGAATTGTTATCAACTCCCCCCTGTAACCCTGTCCCACAGGATCAGATCTTTATGACAACCTGTTGGATTTTAAAACCTTGTCCCTGGAGCTGCAAACGCACGTTAATATCCTAATTACTAAACTCTTAATGAGATAATGCCAGTGTGGGGCTTATCAGCATATGCAATGACATCAAGATGATGATCTGTGAGTGCTGCCCCCAGACAGCAGGGATAAACAGGATAATGATGGGGTCGAGGGTCCCAGTCCTCCCCAAACACCTCCTTTAGGTTAAACACAAGACCTCTTGGTCTGTAGCTCCACCACACCTTCATTGAATGAGAATCTTTTCTCTTCTCACCCCTGCTGGAGGAATTTTGGGGAAGCAAAGGGAAGACATTTACTGATTTCAAGGTGCACAAGATGAATAGTTTTGTCACTATCTATTGATTGAACTATTCAAATGTTAATTTCATTACTTTGAAATTAGGGAAAGCGCAGCAAACATCCATTTTAAGACGCTGGTGTAGAAAATGCCAATATCTGCAAAAATGACTTATATCCCATATTTTTTTTTATATTTGTATGGGTGTACAAGGGGAAAAGGAATTAACTGTTTTCCTTGGTATAATGTAATGTATAATGTATATAATATAATATATTTATTCTACTATCTGAGGAGCAAATTCATTAATCAAGAAACACACTGACTGTGGGTGGTAAAGAATATCTTTCATAAAACTTAGGCATTGCAAAAGAACAAGTAAAATAGAATTTAAAAAAAAAAATAAAACAAAACAAAACAAAACAAAACAAAACAAAATAAAATAAAATAAAATAAAATAAATTATAAAACCTGGTTCTTTGTCAGTAATGAGATTATACTTACAGACAAAATTACCCCACCCCCAAAAGTGCAAAAATATATCATAATTAAAAAGAAACCCACATTTACTACTATTACTATTATTTACTTTGAAAGCTGTTTGAAAATACAATCTGCAGTGGCCTGACCTCCAATTTTTTCTGCTTTTTTTTTTATCCCTTCAGGAAGGATTGCAGATAGCTGACTGGAGTAAGACACATAGAAGCCAATCTCAATAAAACCTAAATTCAACTTCAAAATAAGAATATAATATTTTATAAAATAAGATCCCCCCTCCTGAGGTTTTCAGAGTGTCTCTGGGCTGTCACAGGTCACTGGGTTGCCAGCACAAAGTTGTGGATTGAAGCCCAAGGAGAAGCAATGGGATTATCCCAGGACAATATCCTAAAATAGCCAGGCTTTTCCAGCGTGAGGCTCCTTCACCACTTTTGGGCAATGCTGCTTTTTCCAGCTCAGCTCCAGCTGTGGCTTCAGCTGAGGCAGCACTCAGGAAACAAAACCTCCCAGAGTGAGAAATTCTTCGTGTCCAGGCAATGAGAGTGCCTGAGGTTTGTGGGAGCTGGCCTTGGCCTGGACTGCTGTGAGAACTTCAGTGGTCAAGGACCACTCAGATAAACTCTCTTGCCTTGAATTCAGGGAGCAGCAAATCACTGCAAAACGAGCCCTTGATGTCAGCCAGAGGTGGAGAGTGAAGTTGTCCATAGGGGAACAATGAGAGGACTCCTGAAATTCATTTCCAATGTACTTGAGAAGGAAACCTCTCAACAATGAACGTCTCATTCCTCCCAGGAAAGACATTGAGGTGTAAATGTGACATAGAGAAGTAAAGCCCAACAACCCAACCCATCCCACTTTCCTGGAGGAAGACTGAAGAGTAAACACTTGGACAGAGAAAACAAAAAAGTTTTTTTTTTTTCCTTCTTTTATATAGGAAAGACTTTTACATAATGATTTTCATTGTGTTAGTAATGAGACTTTTCAGTACTGATAGGATCATTTGGACTATTAAAACATTTAGACTATTAAAGCATTATTAGACTGTTAAAAGATTAATCAGAATAACCATAAATTTTTCATTTTGAGGTGTGTGTCTGCTGTGTTCTTTCTGCCTGTAACGAGCTTTCAAGTGTAAGGTTTTATTTCACCACGAGCATGGGAGGAAATAACAAAGCTGCTGCTATCAAAGTTTCTGTCTGTACAAGACACAAACCAGCCTGTCCCAAGGATTAGGAGCTGTGAGGCTCTTTGAAGGTCCAGTCAGTCACTGCAGACCAAAGCCACAGCAGATCTCCAGGGCAGCACCAACTCGGAATGCTCTGTGGTGCCTCCTCTCAGTGCTGCTGCTGTCCCAAGTGATGTTACACAGAAAGCTGATCAGAGTCATCGCTACTGTTTGCAAAAATGTGCTGGGGAACAGAGAGAGACTGATGAATTCCATTCCTATGTGAGAGAAAACCTGTGATTTTCAGTGTGGCACTTCTGGTTACAAACTAGGTTTTATTTCTGATATAGCCAACTCAGAGAGAAGTGCAACTCCCCTAAAGCGTTCGCCAAAAACATTTGTGAGTGACTGAGACTGTCACGATGTTAAATCTGGCATAAATATCTCAACAAAATCCTGGTTTGCCTTGCTGTTTTGTACTAGAGAGAAGAATTAGGGTAGTACCAAAATCTCTGGAAGGGGTTTCAGTATTGAGTGTAGGAGAGACAATGGCCACTGGTGAGAAACTGCAGAAAGCTCTGGTGATTCTCAACATCTTGTCAAGATAAACCTGAATTTAGACATATATACAGCAACACTCAGAGAAGGAAAAAAAAACCTCATTTTCACACTCAGGACAAGTTAGGAAAAATAAAAAAAAAAAAAAAAAGACATGGTCTTTGGGCTGGACTGGTCAGCTCCAACATTAGAATTTTTATGGAGCAATTTGCTGTTTTCCCACTGTCACTTCCATTGGTGTGACACCAGATTTGCCTCTGTGAAGAGCTGACGCTGTCCCAGCACTTCACTCAGCACTGTGACACCTTTGCATCTCCCCTCAGAAAGGTCAGAAACCTCTAGAAACCCCATTTCAAGCTTAATTTGCAGTGCTTGCTCCTTGCTGCGAGGGGCCTCAGGCTGCCACACTGCACAGTGTCAGGCACATCAGCTTCCCTCCTGGTGAGCTGACACCTGGCTCCAGTCTGGAAATTCAGTGGACACTGTCACAAATTTTTGAACTGAACAATTTCATCGAGAGAACCTTGGAATGAAATGTCTACTTCACACAGATGATAAGACTGGGAATACAGTGATTATTTTTCTAAAACAAAGCACTTTTGTGACAAACTTCGTGGTTTTATTAAGTTCACAGAAGCCTGAAATTAAACATTGAAAATGCTGAGAAAAAAATAGCAATCAAAAACTCAAACACCTGAATGCTCTTTCAGCTTTGGAAGAATTTTGAGACCAAGGCTATCTCATCAGAATTATTTTCCTGTTATTAATTATAAGGATCTCTGTCTTAAAGTTCTGCCTGAGCCTTCATAATTTTATGCAGCTGTGATATTATTTTATCAAGAATAACAATTAAAATACCATGTAGCTACCAGATAAAAACACATCCAATCATCATCATGCAAAAAGGCAATTTCACAGAGATATTGTCTGTAGAAATGTACCTTTTATTTACTGTCCTGTTCTGAATCAGAAGATTATTTCATTAGATGTCCCTGGATCCCTGGCAGAGTCCAAGGCCAGGCTGGACAGGGCTTGGAGCAACCTGGGATAGTGGAAGTGGTCCCTGCCCATGTCAGGGGTGGCACTGGATGGGCTTTGAGGTCCCTTCCCACCCAAACCATCCTGGGATTCTGAAATAGCTGTGCTTAGTGGGAGAACAGGGATAAGAAGTAGACTACAGATTGTCACAATGATAAGGCATACATGACAACCAGGACTAAGGAACACTGCCCAGGATATTCCAAAGAAAGTGAAGATAAGATAAAATAAAATAAATAAAATAAAATAAAATTTTAAAAATAACATCAGGACCATGGTTTACAAACTAAGGGAATCTGTATCTCAAATGCACTGGAAGACAAAGCTCAAATTATTTCTTTGCACTTGTTGTTTAATAGGCAAGTTCACACTACTTAGGAAGGAAGCATCCACAGTGCCAAGGAAGTGATGGAGTTCTTTAAATTCCTTTGCCTGTCCATCTTGAGATAACAGGATTTTCCATTGAACTTGAGACTGTGAATTTGTACTGGATAAAGATACACTCCTTTTTGAAGCTTCTTATGCACAATCTCCTGTTTTCACACTTTTCTAGTGTATATAAACTAAATTATATGGTTTAAATGCACAAATTTCAATGAACAGGTCAGACTTTTGTGCACATCTCATCAAAGTTCTCGTTTGTTCTCCAGCTTTTAGACAGACAAAAATTGCTCACCCTCCCTGAATGCTCAACCACCTGAATGCTTCAAAATAATTTTGATTTAGAAGATATTGGAAGTCTTCAAGCATTTCAAGTCTGAACATGACAATAGATTTCAGAACTCTGTTTTCCAGTCAGGCTCTGACAAGGCATCTTCACTGGAACAGAGAGAATGAAGAAACCCCAGAAATCTGGCATTAATGCATCAGAATTCTGCTTTGTTGTGCACAAATCCCTCCCTAGATTTGGATTTTTAAATGTGCCTACTCTGTGCTGCAATAAACAAATGTATACATATGTGGCATTGGGGAATTAAACACTGCAAAGAAATGGGTTTTCTGACAAGTTTCTATATCTAACAGACAAATGGAAAGTCAGTATTGAATAGCAAAATCTTCAGCTTGCATTTTCAGGATTATCCCAATTATGAAGAAAATGAATGCTGTGATTGTTTCACGAGTTCTAATGTAGCAATATTGAAGAAAATGGGTAACATTATATAGAATCACAGAATAATTAAGGTTGGAAAAAGCCTCCAAGAACATTGGGTCCAACCTGTGATCCCTCCACAAAACCTTCCTGCCCTCCAGCAGATTCACATCCCACCCAACCTGGTGTTACCTGTGACCTTACTTATATGCATAGGTAGTGTCCTGAAATGAGAGCCATTAACACTTTAAAAATTCCTGTAAAAAGCAACATTACTGTGATTTCGAAGAAGTTTATTTTTCCCTGCCAATTTTAGCTTCCAATATACCTGCAACATCCAAAAATATTTTAATTCCAGAATAAGCATCACAGTGTATCATGGTAGCAATATGTAAATGTGACTGTGAATTCCCAGAAATGTTTAATGTCTACTAAAGAGGCAGACATTTCGTCTGACCTCATGCAGTTTTGTCTATTTAGTGCAACTCAACTGACACAAATCAGAGGAGAAGTGAGATAATTTGAAGATCTGATTCAGGAGAACCTGTCATCAATCAATCTGATTCCTGAGGTGGTTTTGAGGAGAACTGTTAACAGAATGAGCAATCTCAACATTTTCTTTATGCTGGTTTTATTCTGCCCATTGATTTTGTGTCAGGGAGAGCACAGAAAAGACTTGCTCACGTGTAACAATGGTGTTTCTGTCAGGCATCAGAGATGGGCACAAAATTCCACAGGTGAAGGGCACAGCACATGTGGAACTGGGATCTCAATTTTAAATTGCTCAGATGTTTCAGGTTTGAGAGTCTACCTGAAATTAATACACTCAGCAGATATAAATGCCCAGAAGCATTTTAGGAGTTTCTTATAGAAACCAGCAGCAGAATTTTTCTTGTTAGATTCCTGCTGGAAAAGAAAACAGGATGAAAGGAAAACCTCCCGAGCTTAATTGGAAAGGATTCATATTTGTGACAGACATTTAAAGGCAGAGAATTTGGAGAAAACGTTTCTCAAAAGTGTTGTTCTGAAGTCAGTGTTATACCAGTTCTCTCTTTCAATGCAGGAGCTTACTCAGGAGCTCGTGTTCAAATCCTGGATTTAGCGCTGGCAAGTTTGACATTTCCAAGAACTCTTTAATGTGTGACAAATCTTCCCAGTGCCTCATTACAGAGCCTTGCCTTTGACAGTCATTGCTTCTGTAACTACATCAATCTGGATTTCTTTTTTCCTTTTTTGGTGGAAGAACCAAGCAATAAGGACAACAGGTGGAATGTCAGGAATTTGTTACATTAAAATGCCATTCAAGGCAATTGAAACTTTATTTTAATTATTATCTTCTAAGAGAGGAAAAATCTTCAGCAAATGGTCATGCTGGAATGCAGGAATTGAAAGCGTTTTTTGCTGAATACTCTGTCTCACTATTCAGACTTGGAAATGACCAGTATTCAGGAAAATTAATCAATTAATTTGATGGAAAAGTTGCAAAGAAAACGTGCTCACAAAAATAATCCAGACCTCTGCTTTAGAAACCATCAAAAGCTGAGCGGGCCTTTTCATAACCCTTGTGCCTCTCTGACCTAACACCTCAGATCAGCCAAGACAATGTGAATGCTGAAATAAAGCTTCCTGGGGTGGCTGTGAGGCAAAGGCAACTCACAGCAATAAGAGAATGGGGAAACTAAATAAATAATGTGGATAACTGGTTAAAGCCAGCAAGGATGAGGGAAGTAAAAAAAAATTAAATGTGCCACTGGAGAAAATAATGCAGTCTGGATTTTGGTTTTTCATCTCAGACACATTATTGGACAAAAAAAAAAAAAATATCTCAGAGCATACATCTATTTTTATTTTTTCCTCATTTCTTATGCTCCAGCACATAACAACGTAATAAAATCTTTAGCAGAATTTAGCTACACGGAGAATCATGGAGTCATAGAATGCTGGAGTGGTTTGGGTGGGAAGGGACCTGGAAGCTCATCCCATTCCACCCCCTGCCAGGGGCAGGGACCCCTCCCACTGCCCAGGCTGCTCCAAACCCATCCAGCCTTGGACACTGCCAGGGATCCAGGGGCAGCCACAGCTGCTCTGGGCACCCTGTGCCAGGGCCTCCCACCCTCCCAGGGAACAATTCCTCCCCAATGTCTAATAAAACCCAATCCTCTTTCATTTTAGAGCCATTCAGATGGGCTGACTGAGCATTACAGTTTAATTCTATTACATGCTAAGGATGAAATCAGTATCAGTCTTGAACAGAGACACAGTTAGTTCATCCTGCCATCCTTCCCTCAGACCATTTTTACCCATCCTTGGATCATCATAGAGAGCTCAGGAGCATCTGATTGCTAATCCTGTCTTCATGCCTTTTAAATATGTTTTACAAAAAAATTTAATGTCTCTGAAACTTATACAAATTTACAAATTCATATGACCACCAGTCAAGTCATTGTTAGGAAAAAAACTGACTCAGTAATGCAGAGCTGGAAATTCTCTTTCTGGTAAGTGTTGTGAAATTATGGTTAATGCCCTGGGATATTTATGGAAATTTAAAATTTGAAATGGCTTGTGAGATTAAGGGCTTTAGAGGAATGGGTTTTGCTCTTTTACAGAGGGTTAAATAGATTTCCTTCTTTCACTCTGCTGAGCCCCAGCTCTAGATTTAGAAAGAAATTCTGCATTGAGGGAGACCTTGGAAATTCATTCCCTTTTCCATAGAATCATCAGAATGGTTTGGGTGGGAAAGGACCTTAATCTCATTGCACCCCCTGCCAAAGGCAGGGACCCCTTCCTCTAGACCAGGTTGCTCCAATCTGACTTTGAACACTTCCAAGGATGAGAGGCAGTCACAAATTCATCCAAGATTTCAGTGATCTTTGGATGAAGATACAAATGTACAGAGGTTTGAAAATCTGGGGTAACACAACCAAGTCCCACGAATGCAAGCAATGCTTATGGATTTACAACACCAAAACACAATAATGACCTTTTATGCTTGGTGTTAACCTGCAGGAGCACACATGGCACCAAAGAGGACTCGTTTTTATGCTTGCTAGTGGAAAATACACAAAATTAAATTCAACAGTGAAAAGAATATATGTTAAAAAAATAATGCTGTAGAGGGTGAAGGACAGAGGACAAAATTAATCTTCTAAACATCTTTCTACAACAAATATAGATTAAAGCTAAACTGAGAACAGGGTGCTGCCTTTCTGTGGATACATTTTTTGGGATATCCTACTTAAACCTTCCCTGGCACAACTTGAGGCCATTTCCTCTCCTGCTGTACAATGTGAGAGGAATCATCACCACAACCTCATTTCTGTGGAGTACCAGACCTGGTAAAATTTTCACATCCTGTTAGCAACAGGAGGATGGATCTTCTGCAGGTCAAATTCTTCTGCAGAGCCAAGACAGGCTTTTTTTCTTCCCAAGCACCATGTTGTCCACACCACCACATTCCAGTTATGGAAAAGGACCTACATGACCTTGATTTTCAGTGGTGTTGGGAAAATGGAGGATTTTGCCTTTTATGTGAGCTAGGAAGACTAAAATTTTAGCTGGTGAATTAAGGACTGCCTACATTAAATCTCCAAATTCACCTGATCCATTAGTCAGGCAACTCAGGAGGATGGCAAACTTACTGATTCAGATGATTTTATGTTCCTGTGCTACCTCTAGATTCTATGTTGTATTAACAGAGAAAAAATAAAACCCCAAATAAAAATCTCTTCCGCAGTTAAAAGTGCTTGTAAAAATCAGTGTTTCACTTGCAATGTGTGGTGCTGTCCTCTAACACAGAGGTCAACAGCTCAGTCAAGTGTGAATTCCAGGAGATTTTTAGCACCGGTTCTTCTACAGAAAGATGTTTCACCCCCGCACATTTTTTATGTTTGGTAGTTTTCTAATTCAAGCCTCTCTGCAGACACCAAAACCCAGTTAAATCTGAAATAGCTGAAGGACAGAACAATGCGGAGCACTAATAAGACTGTTTTGTTCTAAATTTCAACAAGACTTGCATAATATTTGAGTTTATGAATTTCTGTGTGTGAAGCAAGATTAATACTTTTGCAGCGTACTTTTAATTTTTTACCCTTCACTTTCATTTAATTTAAAAAAGCCCAGGGTTATAATTTCTCCAGCATGCTACAGCTTGTCATACAAATTCCCTCCCCAAAACAGCCTTCAGCCAATCCTGGAAAAACTTTAATTAAATTCAGCAAAAGGAACAATGAGCAAATATAAATGATAATTTAAAATGAAATCCAGATTAGCATGTCAGCAAAAGAAATTCGGTTCAGGTCAGAAAAACTGTCAAAACAGTACAAGGATTAGAACTTATTCTGCAGGAAATAAGATACAACTTTAAAGATCAGCTAATTAAAGTTTCCACTTGCCTTGCTTGGCACATTTTCTGTCAGAGGGTTTAAATATATGTCATGGCCCTTTGTGCTCCAATGGCTTGTAATTGACTCATCCAGCCTCTCCTGAGTCCAGCTCCACTCCTCATCCATGGTGGAGGAGCTGCATTTCAGCTCAGACACGTCAAGAACTGAAAATGCCACAATTGAAGTAATTAAATAGTTATTGAATATTTTTGCCTACAGCTAAACACATCCTGGTCCTTGCAGAGAGCAATTATCTTACAATACATCGATTAAGTGGTCTGAATGTGTCATAATTAGTTGGTATTACCTGAAAAGGAAAGGTCAATATTCTTATTCTCCCTTAAATGTGGATTTCCATTGGCAACGAGGTTGGAGGGAGAAGGCAATTAAACACTTGGCTTCTTGCAGGGTAATTGAAGAATTACAAATGGATTATTGTTGGAATCCTGGGGTGGAGTCATTCAGGTTTAACCACCAAGCAGCAGCTTACTGGTGGCACCCATTTACAAACAATCTCGGAGATTCCTCGAGCAAAGAGATTTAAAAACCCCAGCCAAACAAGAAGGAACTGTAGTCAACGGATGTATCATAAAATTCTGTCAAGAAATATGAGCCAGAGAAGTTGGATTTGATAAAAAACACCTATATTAACACATGAATCACCTCATTGATACATCAGAGAGTCATGAACCTTGTCTTGGTAGGTTGTATTTGAGGTGCTGTGTCATATACTAAAGGTGCATCAGCCTCCTAGGAATATATTTTTGGCATCACTCAGAAGCCCTCTGGGATGGGGTTTTCCTCAGGTTTGGGGAGCTTCCAGCACTCTGAGGCCTTGACAGGGGGAGTGGGATGTTCATGGCATCTTCCTCCTCTTTGCCATGAGGAGGAGGAAGATTTTGATATTCTTGGGATCTACTTGGATTTTTACACACATTTTCCTGCAGAGCCTGCCAGTATGCTCCTTCTCTTCCTTTGATCCCTATTATCCAGCTGTTCTCTTCTGTTCCCTTTGAAAGTGGTTTTACCTGAAGGATGTGAGGTTTTATCCCTGTAACAACCACGGATTGACTGTTGTGATTGGAGTCAGACTCCTGGGATATCTACATGGCTGCTAAACCTTCCCCACAGCTTTTCATTCTGGAGGGCAAAGACAATTCAATTCACACAGAAAAATTACTTTTTATCTCTATAAACTTAAGTAAAACTGCACCAAAATGTTGATTGCTAAACAACTGTTGTCAAACCTGACAAATCTAAAATATTCTCAGTCTGAGAGAAAACCAGAAAAATCCCGAGAACCTGTGGTCTGTACAAGGCCTCAGGATTTTTATTAGTAAAGGCAAAAATCTTTTGTGAGGTGGTAGTGTTGACAAATTATTATCTAAGATTGTTGAGAGAATCATTCATTTTATTCATTATGCCAATAAAAGGAGATTCTATTACATTCTTTATTGTTAAAATATTAGGTTTAGTCTATTATATTGCAATGCAATGAGTACAGCCACCGTCTGGAGATTCACTGCAACAGATGCTCTAAAAATACAGCTGATTCCATCCCATTTTTACCAGAAAAAGGGAATGATCAGCATGGACAGGTGAAAACACTCTTCCCACTCTCCTGGCACAACAGGGAGAAAGTTGCTGGTTTATTTACTAGTCTAGCTTTCAAGAGAGGACATTTCACTCCTTTGCCAAAGTAAATTGACTTTGTATTTTCCCTGTAATACTGTCAGTCTGTTCTATCTTAAGAAAAGAAAATCACATCCCCAAAGATAAAAAGAATCCCTTTTCTCCCTCAGGAATAAAACACACCTTCCTTCTTGTGAGGGAGGGGATTCCCCCTCTCCACTCTGCTCTGGTGAGACCCCACCTGAAGTGCAGTCTCCAGTTCTGGTGACCCAGACACAAGGACATGGAAATGTTGGAGATAGTCCAGAGGAGGCAGGAGGGAAGGAAATCCATCCTTTATAGATGGGTTATTTCATCAATCCCTAAAGCAGGATCCTGTTAAAAGAACTGCTCCATCAGAAGTATTGCTTAGTCATTGTCTGTCAAAGAGGATGCCAATGGAAAGAAGAAATATAGTTGCAAGTAACAATATTTTAAGGGTTAAAAAGGTGGTTTGGTTTTTTTGTTTTGTTTTGTTTATTTGTTTTTATTTTTTGTCTCAATTAAAAATTATTTTGGTAGAAAGTGAAGTTGCTTTCTAAATTAGCATCCAGATGTTGTCTGCAAGAAGAATGTGGTGAGGACAAGAGAAGGGACAGCTCAAAGCTTCTGACTGATGAAGGCAATGACCTCAGCAAGTAACTCCAGGTCTGCTTTAGTTTCCATAATCCACAACAACAGTAAAAACCCCAACAACCAAGAGCAAAGAAAACCCCCCAAAACAAGGGCCACCCAAACGTTTTTTCCTGATCAGTATAAGAGAAAGAATCTATCTTTTAGACATTTAAATTGTTTTAGAGAAAGGGAAAAACACAAGTGTGAAATATTTCCACATGTTTTCCAGCAAAATTTTTTCTTCCTGAGTATTTCAGTAGAAAATGGCATTGCTTTCCCCTTGACATTTATTCACTATTTCAATCTCTTTAGAGTTCCTGGAACAGGAATTGCTTCCATTTCAGAATATATGAAAGACTTTCAACTCCTTCCATGGGATGGATGCAAGGCTTATTGTTCCATCTGTGCATTTGTAGGGTGGGAGAAATAATTTTCTACCAATAGTGCAGACCATTAACTTTGACTTAATATTTCTTTGAGTCCAATATTCTGTGTTCAACTGAACCATATGTTCTTGAAACACTTATTCTAAAGACACTGAAATGAAAAATGCCTATTATGCTTCTCTTTTTCCTGTTTCCTTTATAAATCACTTTTGCTCTTATGAATGTCTGGACCTTTCCAAATCCCCAGCACAGTTCCAGTTTGAATCTATCTTTCCTGAGCTTCCAGACCTGCTTTTCACTGTGAATTTTTCTGCAAATTTATTTTCTCTAAAATATCTGTTAATAGAAAGGTTTTGACTTCCAGATTAAGTTGCATTTCAGTCTTCTTTTATAAAAGCTGAATAGGTTGTATTCTTTAAATATGTTATAGGTCATTTTTTCCAACACTCTTTTCTTTACATGGAAAAGATTGTATTTGCAGATGATATTTCAACATCAAGTAAGCCAATCCTACATTTCAGCTGAAAATTACTCACTAAATACTATCTTTACTCACTCACTATCCTGTAGGGACAGATGAATGAAACTATTTTTCCTGTCAAGCCATTCAAAATCACACAAGAAGGCTCCCTTGCTTTTCTTACAAGGCCATCTACACATTTTAGTTATGATTCTATGATTGTGATTCCATGATTTTGCAAGTGATCCTGCACTTTTTCTCCTGGTCATGTGAGTACCTCTTCAGTGTATCAATAAGAGAAATTCTGTATATCCGTGTATATGAACACAGAACATGTTTGTGTTTATCTTTGTGCTGTATAAAAATGATTTAAAAATTATCAGTCATTAAGAGTTATTCTATTTGGTCATGATCTCATTAAAAATATTTATTTTAGCACATCTAAACCAACCAAGCAGGAATTCATTGCTCAGCAAACAGGGTTTTAAAGAAAATCATATTTTACTAAGCTAATACCTAATAACACAGCAGGAAAGCCTGTCTGAAATATTTTAAGGTCAGGATGCTTCCCTAAGACATGATGTTCCTTGAGGCAAGGTTCCCATGAACTCTTGCTCCAGATTTAGGAAGGAAATCCATAATTGTTGCAATATGATCCCTGTCCCTTGCAGCACATGGGATTCTGCATCCTCAGACATCAGAATCCAAAGCAAAGTGGGGACAGATTTCCTCTGCCCTTTCCAATCACGGCATCAGGGGATGAGAAAGGTTGGAAAGAGCCTCTGGAAATCTCCACCCCAGCCCCTGCTCTGCACAGGGCCAGTGGATGTCAGGCTGCTCAAGGGCTTTGCCCACTCCATCTGGAGCATCTCCAAGTCAGGAATTTCAGCAGTCCCCCAGCAATTTCTGCTCGTGCTTGAAGCTTTTTCAGGCTTCTCACTCTGTGATTACTGCAGAGATTAAACCATATTTTCTGTTTCATGCAAAGGACTTTGTGGAGCAGTAATTTCTGTGCCACCTGACACTGGGCAAAGCCAAGGTCTCCCAGGCCAGGCAGGACTGCTCAGTTTTGTTTTCCAACACCATGACAAAGAACTATAATCACAGGAAACAAAGTTTCTAGAGATCGTTAGTGGTCCTTTTCTCCTATTTCCCATTGCAGGCCTGTGTCAGCTGCGCACAAGTTCTTTGTTATATTATCCCAAATGCTCTTGAAAATCTTCCTGATAAAGTATTTCATACTAAAATAAATTTCCTGGAATCTGTCTCCAGACTGACCTGGTAAATGATGCTTTGCACAACAGGCAAAATCAAAGTGGGGTATTCCTAGAACACCAGCTGGTTTGGGTTGGAAGGGACCTTAAAGATGATCTTGTTCTGTCCCCTGCCAAGGGCAGGGACAGTTTTTGCCCACAATGTTTAAGTTTTGTTTATTTTTCAGCTTGATAGAGGCATAAATAACATTAACCTCGCTATATCCATTAAAGTAAATAAGATAATGCAATGTTAAAATAACTAATTTTTGTAACACTTTAAAATCTACAGAAAAATACCTATTTCTTAGTCAATTTATCTGTGGAGCAGTGTTGCATTCTTTATTGGAATGAGTGTAATTTTTCTGCTTTCTATTTCTCCCTCTAACAGGCAGACACCTTGTTCAGGGCCCTGGACTGTTCCAGGCCAGGCTGGATGGGGTTTGGAGCAGTCTGATCCAGTGGGAGGAGTTGGGTCCTTTCCAACCCAAACCCCTCTGGGATTCTGTTGATATACAAAAGAACACACCAACATTTATAGATATTCAGGATATTTTAGTGACCTTATGTAAAAACTGAGTCAGAATTTCTGGAGCCTCTTCTGCTGAGACAGAAATGTCACATTTCACAAAGAAAGAGGGGTTTGGGAGTCACTGTTTGCACTCAGGTGAAGCATGGCCAAGTCTCTTCCTCCTTTCCCCTGGCATTTCTCTGCTTTTATTCTACCCAGAATTTCTTTATGCACACACACCTTATCAGAGGATTTACATATTTATAGAATTGTTAGAATTTTCCACATGAAACAAACAAACCCAAACTCAGTGATGTGGAAATCCCAAATGCAGACTCAGTGTAAGCCTAAAAATGGGTACGAGCTGAAAGTACAGTGAAACATCCACCAATTTTAATTCTAAAAATCGAGTTTCAGCTTTTGAACTGGAAAACCTTTTACCATGATTTCCCTGTTGCTGTTTCATCCCTTCCCTCATCTCCCACTTCCAAATTCCCCAAAGCCCTATTTATATCCTTCAACCAAGACAAATGCTAATATTTATAGTGGCATTTACATATTTACAAGTAGGCAAAGTCTAATGGCATAGAAAGACTCTTTGCTCTGAAAAATCATTGGTAGGTTGTTAAAGCAAAAAAAAAAAAAAAAAAAACCTTGCATTTCCAGTCGTGCACAAGAAAGAAGAAAATAATCAATTTATATTCATATTTAGGCTACATGAATGATAAAATGTGCTTTAATATGCTGCATGTTATAAACAGATTTTTTAAGTAGTTTTCTTGTTTGCAATAGAGTTTGTCATTTCACAAGGTACTTATTGACTGAAACAGACCTTCATGGAAAAGAAGTATTAAATTCTCAATTCTAATTTTTTGTATATTTAAGGGAGCAAGATCTAGTTTATTTTACTGGTAAACAGGAAATACTCATTGCTGAGCTTCAGAATTAAACACCAAAAATTTATGTGCTCAGTTTGGGTGACCATCTGACCTATATAAACATTTTTCTTTTATATTTTTTAATATGTTAAAATTATTCTCATCTCATTCCAATCCCTTCCACTAAGACCAGGTGTTTTCTGGGCAAACTGTGCCAATGCCTCAGCTGAGTAAATGAATTCCTTAATAATCATTGAAATTCTTAATTTAACAGCTACTCCAAAACTTAATGTCTGCCTGGTTTTGTGGTTTGGGGGTTTTGTTTGTTTGTTTGTTTTTAAATTTAGAATGAGCGTGATACATTAAGACAATGTTTTATTTATCTAATGCAATAATTATTGAAACAAGAGCATCATAACCAGAGCAATTCATCATTTGGAGCTGAGGGTTTGACCACAAATGAAGTCCTTATGCCAAACCCATTCTATTCCACTCATAGATAAACAACCCAAATCAATTCAATTTAAGCTTTTAAATTAATAATCTATCATGTAAATAAATATTTATGGGTAGGTAGCTACTCCTGTCCACTCCATGTTCACCCAATGTACTGGGGCGAGGATCTGACAGCAGTCCTTGGGAATGGATGCTGCTTCTCCCAACTGCACTCCATGAAATCACACAGCACTTCCTAAACCAGTAAAGTTTGGGCAGTTTTTGGGAGGCTGTGGTGAAATCTCCCTGCCTAGAATTATAATCTTCATGCAGTCTTAAAACTGATGCAATTCAGGATAATTTTGTGCTCCTAAAAGGCAAAAGTATCACAAAGAATGGCAATAAACAAAATTGATTCTGTTACATCACTCTCATAACTCCCCTAATTGCTCCCTTGAGATACTCCCACCTTCATCTGTCCTGACGCTGCCATAAAACTTGGTGTTCTACGGAAGTTGATCCCAAAGCAGCATTTCTTCCCATACCAATATTGGTATAATATGTAAATATATTCATATAAAGATGTTGACCTGGGCTGGCTGCCAGGGCCCACCCAGATGCTCTCCTGATCTCCCTCCTCAACAGGGCAGGGGAGAAAATGAGATAAAAAATGTCATGGATGGCGATATAAAAAAAAAAAAAAAAAAATAATAAAGGAGGTCAGTTAACAATTATAGTCACTGAGTTTGGGGAAAATGTAATTGATCACCAACTAAGAAAGCAAAATCAGGTTAAAGCAATACCTCCCACCCCCCCCACTCTCCTAAATTCTCCCAAGGGGAGGTGGGCAATGGAGAGTCATGGTCAATCCATAGAAGCCCCTCTCTGCTGCTCCTGCCACCTCACACTTCAGTAATTTTAGAAAGAATTCCCAATAAGTACACCTAGAAATTGCATGGGAAACAATGCCTAACACAAGTCCAAGGACAATTAACTGATGCTTCTAGGAGTGAGGTAACACTAATTAAAATACAATGCAGCCTGCAGGGCAACCTGCTCCCAAGTTCCCTGTATTTCAGAACAAGACTGACTTGAATTTTATGGCAGAATGGAAAGAAAACAACCAAACAAAAATGGATTACTGATAACAAAACCCATACAAATAGTGTAGATACATCCAACTTCTACAGGACATTAATCAATAGGACCTGTGGGAAGAACATTATTCTGATGCTTTTCAGGAACAGTACAAGAAGAAACAAATTGATGAACATGATTAGGGTAAGAAACTGAGACTTCGTATTAAGTTAATGACAAAGGATCATAATAACATGGAATGGTTTGGGTGGGAAGGGACCCTAAAGCCCATCCAGTGCCACCCCCTGCCATGGGCAGGGACACCTTCCACTGTCCCAGATTGCTCCAAGCCCCATCCATCCTGGCCTTGGACTCTGCCAAAAATCAGCATTTTATTCCAGCACTGCCAAAAAGCCCCAAACAATCTCACAACAACAGAACAAACCAATTTAAAAAAAAATCACCCCTCCCTAAAAAACCCCAAACAAAACCTGATCCTATTTAAAGTCAAAAATATTTAATAATCCATCTGCAGAAGTTAAGTTCATGTGTTCACACCCAAACCTACCTGATGGTTTAGAGAGAACAGGAAGAACAGAAAAAGCCAATTTGGCCACACAGCATGGCAAAACTCGAGAAATTTTTATTTCACAGCAAAATCTCAGTTGTGATGGAGCAGGGTGTGAAAGTGGGAACCTTCTTTAAGACACCAGATTCATTAGGTTAATCCTATCCAGTGATCCTAATCCAATGAGTTGGGTGGGTTTTCCTGGTGCCCACCCTGTCCATGGGCAGCTGTGCCATCAGTCCCAGGACAGAAGCTGAGCCCACAGTCAAGGAATAGGGCAGGGAAACAAAATCCACACCAGCAGAAGGTATCTCCCCTTCTTGGATCTGAAACCTCTGGGACACCAACCTGGAATCATGGAATAGTTTGGCTTGGAGGGGACCTCAAAGCCCACCTGGTTCCAACCCCTGCCCTTCTAGGACAGGGATGCATTATCATTCCACCTGTTTTCTTCTTCCCTTCACAGAAAATTTAGCTGAGGGAGCATAACTAAAATCCCTAAAAATCAAATGTGCTTAAATCTTAGCAGATCAAGCTCCTGAAATGTTTTCAGCATTATGCAATCATTTTGGATAAAATTTCACCTTGGACAAAGGAAACAGGAATATAAAATATTCTCACAGGTGCATTTGAAGAGAAGTCTATGTATAATTTTAATGCAGAACTTAAGCCGGAGTCTTAGGCAAAAATCAGCCTAAAATGTGGGGCTTTTTTAACTGCTAATTTTTATATGCTCTGAAGATTAAAATGACTATAGTTCAGACTAGTTTAATGACCACTCAATCAAGAGAGGTCACTGACTTTTAAATCAACCTTGGGAATGAAGAACAGAATATCAGAGTCTTGTTTTACATCTGCCTAGAAAATTAATGATGCATTAAAACTTAATGGCAGTGGAGTCCATCACCCCTCATAAATGGTCCATCTCCATGTGTCAGTGTGTACATTAAAACAATGTGTCTTGGAGTAAATGAGAGAGGGATCAAAAATTAACCCCATCCTCAGTGTAATGACTGTGAGGTGTGGTTGGAATAAGCACTCCGACTTCTGACAGTGCTGGAGATGCCTCCCCAGCACAGACCCCTAGCTGGAATGAGCTCCAGATGGAGGGCCAAAGTCACCCCATGAAGCTCTGATGACATCAGCATGAGTCAGACCCCATTAAGGTTTTATAAAACCTCATTAGAAGGTCAAATAAAAGAGTAAGTGTTGTGAAGTGGCAAAAAATATTTTCTCTTCTTAATATTTATTCCACATGTCAAGTATTCATAACACTCCCCTCTTGAAGTGAGCAGCAGCAAACACAAGGGTTGATTACTGTTAAGGGCTTTCCTTTGAAATGCAAAATCTCTGCACAGACTGAGCACATCGTCTGTTACCTGAAGCAAGGGTGTCTCTCAGTGTAGTCAGTACAAAGCCTTCTGAGCCCTCATGGCCAGTGTTGGGAGAGACAGGGTGGAGCTCACCCTACTTAGTTCAAAACATAAAAGAGAAAAACACCAAAAGTTTCCAGCAAACAAATTTGATTGGTAAACAAAGGTTCCTCTCAGGTAGTTAGATAGTTAGGAAAATTTTTAGTGCAGACTGTCCAAGATATTTGTAGGGAGGAATCATGGAATCACAGAATATCCTGAGTGGGAAAGAACCGCCAGGTTCATCCAGTCCAGCGCCTGTCCCTGCCCAGACACCGCAGCAATCTCACCCTGGGCATCCCTGGCAGCATTGTCCAGACACTCCTGGAGCTCTGGCAGCCTTGGGCAGTGCCCATTCCCTGGGCAGCCTGGGCAGTGCCCACCACCCTCTGGGGAAGAACCTTTCCCTGAGCTCCAGCCTGACGCTGCCCTGGCACAGCTGCAGCCATTCCCGGGGTCCTGTCCCTGGGCACAGAGAGCAGAGATCCATGCTTGCCCCTCCTTGAGGAAACCGTTGAATACAACACTGAATTCCTTCCTGGAAAGTTACCAGGATGCTGCCCAGAAGGATTAAAGAATTGTACACAACCCCAGAAGAACGCAGACACAAACACAGCAGTAACTAATGCAGAACTTAGCTCCCTCCACATCCTATATGAAACATCCTATGAAACATCCCAGCAACAGAAACTGTGACACTAACATGGCAGATGCTGCTCAAAATTTCTTTCATGCCCTTTCAGAGCACCTTTTTGAAGTGAAATACTTTGAAATCAGGCATGGTTTCATTTGAATTGTCTTTAAGAGGAGTAGAAAATCTTTCCCAGAGGACTTCCAATAACACCTCCTGACCCCTTCAAACATATTTCAGGGTATTAGTCCCAATCTATGGCTCTAAAATCCTTTGCTGATAGGGGAAATGGGAAAGCAATAACTGACATCAGCAGAGATTCTGTTACTTCCTCCATATTATTGCCCACGGGCTGCTGGGTATCAGGCACTCCTGCCTGGAACAATAAGAAAGTATCACTGGTGTAATTTAATTCATTAGAGAAGTCTTATGGTTGATCATCCAGCCCTTGCTTCTGCTTAAAAACATCCCTTTCTGACTGCAGCAGTGAATCGACTGAAGAGAAACGTGGGGATTTTATTTCCAGGGAGCTCCCATCCCTCGGAGCGTCACAGAAGACAGAGCGAGCCTCAGGACAGTGATTCACTGCACTCCACATCCCTCACCCCACTCAATAGAGTCCAGGCAGAAATTCCATTACAGCTAAATGGAAATCAATTACACTTTTCATAGGCTAACTGCAAGTCAATGGTTTTAAAGGATGAAAATCCAAAGTTCACTACAAGTTTCTTATTACCGAAGAAATCATTCAAAAGCAACCCAAGCCCTGCATATTTGGGGAGTTAATAGTTTGAAAAAAGCTCAATGCATTCAGTTAACAATTGAGGGTAGAGAAGCCTCATTTATTAGATAAGTCATAAATTTCAGAGATTAAATTCTAGAGATAGATCTTAAGCCATAACCATTTTTGTCCCACATATGTACATTCTGCTGCAAATCATGGAGGAATCACAGGATTGTAAAGGTTGGAGAATACCTTTGAAATCATTGAGTCCAACCATAAAACCAGCACCACTGCCACGTTCACCACTAAACTACATCCTCAAGGGCCAAATCCACATGTTTTTTGAACACTTCCAGGGATGGCAACTCCAGCACTTCCCAGGATATTTTTTTCCAATGTCTTACAAACCAAAGGAGTTGCAGGAGTCTTGCTACAGAACAGGAGTCGTTTATCAGTCTGCAAGTGACCTATACAGTACACAGACATTTTTAAGGACTGCAGTTGGACATCTGGCATCCCCTTCCTTCATCCCTGTGTGTCTGCTCAGCTTTAGTAACTGATCCTGCTCCTCTTGAATTTTTATTGTGTTGTGTTGGCTTTGAAGAGCAATTACCTGCTAAGTGTTACTGGCTTTTGCTTTAGCTTTGCAAATAAATGTGCTGGTGGCCGCTAAATGAAGTGCTAGAAGTAAAAACTATCAGAAATTATTGCTCTCTTTGCAAAACAAAGTCTGCTCCTAATGCAAAGAATCTCTGGTACCCAAAATAAAAACCTCTAGAGCTTAATCGTAGAAAATCTGTTTTGGTTAA
The DNA here is from genome assembly GCA_032173965.1 of Sitta carolinensis. Lineage (NCBI taxonomy): Eukaryota > Metazoa > Chordata > Aves > Passeriformes > Sittidae > Sitta > Sitta carolinensis. The sequence goes on from CM063289.1 coordinate 5,455,323, forward strand.
TATTGAATTATTGACCTTCACAGAAGTACTGCTAGTCCAGGCAATTTCTGTACCAGCAAGGAAGTTTAGCATTAAAAATAAGCCCGACTGAAAACAGACTGACTGTGGAATTTTGCACATTTGTGTTTTCCAGGTATGAGCATAATCTTTATTGCAAAAGCCCTGAGACAATCCCATAAATCATTGCCCAGAAGCCATTGCACCTATACCTGTAATGCCCTAAGAGCTTAAAATTAATGTAAATATGGGCTGCTACCCAACTGGGTGGGTTTTCCTCACTCTTATACTCTGCTCCATGAGATTTCCAACAGTTTCCTCTCACAGCTGGCAGGATGGGAATGATTCATGGGAACAGGGATGAGGAGAAGAGACATTTCCTATTGAGAATAACCCCCACATGCTATTCAAGATGAATGAATCATGAAATGAAAGCAAAAATTGTATGTTAATATTACATATTCACATGTATATTATGAATAATTTACTGTGACCAGCTCAGTTCCTCTCTATCCTTTCTCCAGGGAAACATATTGTGATGGGGAAAATAATTCACCTGTTCCTTAATCCAGTTGTCTTTAACATGAATCTTTAAACTGCATACAGAAAAGGACAGATCTCAAATTTTAAATGTTTTATTCAAATTTTAAAGGCCAGGATCTTTAACTCTCATACCAGGTTCTTTGTAAAACAGATTATTTTCGTTACTAATTATTTTCTTTCCTGTATAATCACAGCTAATTTCTCTAGTAAGTTTTCCCCTTATGTTTTCCTTGCAATGCTGCTTCACATCATCTTCAAATCCTCCTACAAACCTAGATGGGATTTAAGTCTAAATGGATATGTTCGTTATACAGCTTTCAAAATAATAGGATTGCCTGAAAATATTAAAAGGCCACATTATGCAGTTTTATTTGCAAATCTCAACTAGATCCTGCTTATAAATTGTCTTCTCCTTAAAAAAAGTATTTCAATATTCCAAAGGAAATACCACCCTCATTTTGGGGTTTTTTGCTATTTTAAAAAGTCTCTACTTGCAAGTCTCAATGAAGCTGCCAATTTTCCATAGATTTTTCTCAATCATTAATCTCAGGGCTATCAGAAGTGTGGATATTGTTGTACCCTAACACTGGATCAATGTCACATTCTCCATGTAATTGTATATAATTTTCCTATAAATATCTGACAGTTTTTGCCATATGCTTAACTTTTGCAATTTTATTTTTTTTTTTTTTTTGTAAACAGGCTTATTATTCTGAGCCTTTAAATTGTTCTGGGTTTAAGTAATTGCTGTTCTACATTCAACCTTTAAACTCCTCGCTGTACAAAACCACTAATGAAATTTTAGTGAAAGCAAAATTTTCAATGATTGACCATAAACTGTCAAATAATGTCATGCATAAGAAATATCTTAAAACTCTCTCTGAATTTATTTTATTTATTCTCAGCCAAAAGGGTTAGGTGATATTACTTCATTACTTCAGTCCCAGAAGTGAAAAAACCCCAGAAATCTTTTGTCACTTAAAAATTTTCCTTTGCATTTTATCTCAAGCCTTTTCTAGAGCATTTTAATTTTTAATTAAATGGAACATTCACACTAAGGCAGGAAGTGAAGAAAAAAGACAAAGTTGTGGAAAACAGAGCAATAATCAGAACAAAAAACTGTCACTGACTGAACAAATTAATACCAGAAATAAAAAGATGGTAGCTTTGAAATGGTTCTCAATAAGTTAACTCAATTTATTCACAGTATTGTATGTTGTGATTCTGAGCATGCTAAGCAATTTTTATAATGAACCAGTGATACTGAAACAAATATTAAATAGCAATAGCAAATACTTACCAAAGTATGATATTTGTAATAAATTCTATTTGAGATATTAGCATATAAAATGTATCGTACATTCTTGCTGGTCATTATTTTGCAGTGAACTTTTGAAGATATATCTCTCACTACATTGTGGTAATTAAAAATTAGCTTCATGATTACAGAAAGACGACTTGAAGGCTGTTTTTAAAATATAAAGGCCACCAAGAACATGAGCACAACATGTTGGGAGATGCCCTGAAACTCCATGGTCAGGAACATACTGAATCCTCAAGAACTTGAACAAAAATCAGGATTTTCCAGTCCTTGCAGTCATGTGTGTGTTGGAGCTAGGTAGCAACATCTTTAAGGCTCAGGGTGACAGGATGTGTTTACTACCTCTTGGAAATGCCAAGATCAATAGCACAGGCAGCAAGAACACAGGAATTACTCTCTGATGATTAAATTGAAATACACCTTCACTCACTGCACTTGATCTGTTCTAGTCAGATATTTAGCCTATTTTTTTCTACTCTGGAGGGTTGGCTCTAGTCTGAATGCAGCATCTGTGGTAGCATCAAAATATTGAATCCATTTAATCAAGAGGGCTTGTGGAGCCTTACAGAAATCCAAAATAAATATCACCTCTGTGTTCAGTGTTGGTTCTCTGTGCTTCCTCCACTAAAACAGGCTTGGTTCTTGCCAAACCCACATTTCACATGGTGGAGGAGATTTAAACTTGCTGCAGAAATGATCACAGAAAGAAAAGTATCGTGGGAGAAGGAACTAGAGAGTAGGCCTTCAGAAAATTTCTGTCACAGGTTTTTATGCTGGAAAGGAACATTAGGATCATATATCACATTATGTGCCTGCCATGGATTCTTGCAGCAAATAGCAAACATCTCAAACCGTCATTCTCAATCACTGAGCCTACCACAACCATAAGCCTGTTTTTCAAATTTAAAGTACTTGCTGTTTATTCACCTTTAGAAAATTTTCATCCAATTCCTCCAGCTAAGTTGAGTAATTCTAGTTTCTAAGCATTAGGTTTCATATCCTTTCCCATCAAAAATCCCTTCTCTGAGCCAGGAACTGGCCAAGTAAGTCCTAATATTACCTTGGATACAAAAAATAAGTCTATATCGTCTGCTCCTTTTTCAGCTTCCAATTTTTTATTTTCTTAGGAAAATGGAAAAAATGTTGGCCTGTAACAGAATGAATAATTAGGTTAATAATTAATAGGCTGGTTAAGAGTTAGCTGAATAATATTTCACCAAATAAAATTTCCAAGATCACAAGTGTATTAAGAACAATTAGCAGAGGGATTGAAATATTATTTCAACAAGATAGACCAACATAATTCCTAAGATGACTGCTCTCATCATGCATACCCAGATACTGAACTCCATGGGTAAATAACATTAATGTTAGATTCTCCTCTAGACATTGTCTGGTATTTTTCTTTCTCACTCTACACTGTGTTCAGTGGAGAGAAGATGCAAATTGATCTCACTCATCTTCTACTTGTTCATAACTTTGGGAATCTTGTTACTACAGGCAAAAGAATACCAATCTTCTCTTTGTAGGTTTTCATTTCTGTCCTCAGACCCGCAGAAATACACTTGATTTTAAAGAAACTCGGAACATAAACACATTGTTCTCATGGTAATGAAGTACTCTTTTGCAGACATAAAACTAATTCCTATATGCTGCTTTATTATTCAGTGTTCTCCTCTGTTATACTCTCATGCTCTTCATGGCTGAAGTGAATTGTTACACATACTGCAGGGATCTGAATTATTATTTGTCAAAAAAAGTTTTTATTAGAAGGAAAGGGGAAAAAAAAGTAAGATTTTTTTTAAAACTATATAAATTTTAAATGGTGTGCAACAATTATAAACAAAGTCGTAGTGGGAACTGCTGATTTATAGAAGGATTGATACAAAATTTTATCTGAACAGCATCCAAAGAGTAAATTCTGAGACGATACTGAAGGCTCAGATTACAACCATTGCATGACCTCAGAATTTCTCTCTCACTTCCACCTCAATTGGCATTATCTGCCAAATTAATGGAATTAATATACAAAACCCCAAGGTGGGTGTAACCTTGAATTCAAAACATTCATTCTCTCTTTATTCTGCTCATAAAGAAGAAAAACCTTCATGGTTATCTTAAACAACTTCTTCCCCTAAAGTGGATCCATACAGAATACTCAGCTCCCGAATGATGTGACTGGTTTCATACGAGGGGGATTAGGAGACTTCTGCTTCTCCTCAATGACAGATTCTGCTTTTCTGTACTGCAGCTCCATGCCAAGGCTTGAAGACAACATGCTCTGAGTGAGTGGCCATCCCAATTTCAACCCTTTTTACAATGGGGATATCTTGTCTCTGGTGCTTGAAACCGCAACAGATCAGGGGAACAGGAGAGTAAGAACTCTGATTGGTGATGCTTAAGTCTTTATATAAATTTTAAGTATTTGAACAAAACTGAAAATGGTCAAATATCAGCTGGCTTTCAGTTTTTAGTTTATGAGTGTTCTCAGCCCTCTGAGTGAGGCCACATAGAAGTCACCTCTCCAGAAATTTAACAGAAGATAAAATCAGCAGAGAAGACAAAAAGTGCAAGTCCACCCCAAATCTAACTGGTTGAAAAGTAATGTCAATGGAAATCCTACACAATAAATTTCCAAAGTCCTCCAGAAACTGAGTTTTGAAACAGCAAGATTGTTGTCTTCCTGTCCTTCAGAGTGCTATCAAAACAACAGCTCTGTGAATGGCATTAATCATAGTTTTGAGTTTAAATGTTTCAGAATGACACTCCCTGTGTACTGCTCTTTTCACAAAAGTCTGGGGGTTAAGACAGGATTATTCTAAACACAGGCCCACTAAAGGAAAACTAAATTTGGTACTCTCTTGGTTTCTTAACCTAAAGCAAGCTGTGCCTGGATCAAAACATGTTCCAGGAGGCAAACAGAAGTAGAGCTCAGCTATTTCAGGAAAGTGTCCCTGCCCATGACAGGAGGTAGAAACCAGAGAACCAGGTGTCTTCTCTCTTCAATTGAAACCCTTCTGTGGTTCCATAAAACACTGACAAAAAAATGCTTGCCTCCTACTGTGAAGGCATGAAAGGAGCAGAATTAGTGTGGAGGTAGGACCACTTAAAGGATTCAGGAGCCATTTTCTTCCTGTGAGATGGATCTGGTTCAGAAAGCAGCCGAGGTCTCAGGTGTGTGAGGAGGAACTGCCACCGAGTCCACGCTCAGAGGGGTGGATGTGCAGCTGTAACTGTGCTGAGCTCTTTCTACTTCAACCTTTAGCCTCGAGGAAAGAAAAAGTCAAGAGGAATCAGAGTTGCCTCCCCAATATCTGCAAAGATAAGTGAGGCCTTTGTGCCTCTTTCAAGAGCCCAAGTCCATAGTCCCTCTTCCTCTTGAAGGAAGGCATTTCACAGATCTGAGAGCGCGGCCGCGAAGCTCAGAGCAGAACTGAGCCTCTCTTTCTACCCCTGGCAACGATTAACCTTTTCCCTCAGAACTCCCAAGGCGAGATGAAAGATCCCTAAAGATCAGAACTCCAGCAAGAGAGTGTGACCCACTCTATTAAGGGCTTTAAACATTAAGACCAAGACCCTGAACTCTATCAAAACACCAACAAGCAGTTTGTGCACAGTAGAACAGCGGGAAGGATCAAAAAGCCCCTGTCCAAACTTCGTAAGGATTGCCCAGCTCTGTACTGCATGAGCTGGAGGTAATTGCAGAGCTTTTTAGCAGCATAGAGCATGCTTGAAGTAGTTTGATGGTGATCTGACAAAGACACATAATAATGTTATGTCAAAGGAGCAGGAGTGCTGCAGGCCAGAGACAGTGTAAGGCTGGAAAAGAGACCGGGCTGAGTGTGGCTTCCTCTTGATCCTTCCGCAGCCAACAGCACTGCACACCTTCTGCTGGCAAATGCAGAAGAGCTGCCTGTCTCCTCTGGGGAATCCTCTCTAAATTCCCACGCTAATTTGGCTGTGCTTGGTTATAACTGCAGTTTAGGCCCTTCATGACTCAAACGTGATGGAAAAAATCACTGAGAGTAAGATATAGAGGAAGGAAACTACTGCTATCCTAAATAATCAATTATGGGGTGACAGTTTGGAGATGATGAGGGACAGGACCCAAGGGAATGGCTGAAGTTGTGTCAGAGAGAGTTTAGGTTGACTGGATATTGGAAAGTTCTTCCCCAGAGGGTGGTGGGCACTGCCCAGGCTGCCCAGGGAATGGGCACTGTCCCAAGGCTGCCAGAGCTCCAGGAGTGTCTGGACAATGCTGCCAGGGATGCACAGGGTGGGATTGCTGCCGTGTCTGAATGGTTCTGGTGGGCCCTTTCCACCTCAGGATATTCCATGATTCTATGTGTAAGCAAGTCAATGTATATTAAGAGGTCCAATCATGGGGAAACAATCCTGCAATCATAACTAAACTGTGAAGAACAACAAGAATACTCTGAAATCATGAGTTATGTACCTAAAATAACGTGGTAATTATGACTACTACATACTGAAGGTGATATAAACATTTGGTGAGTCCAACTAATTAAAAGCACCTCTAAAACATGACGCTTGCTCCATGAATCCCAGTGTGGTGGCAGTAAACGACTTGTGGAAATATCCAGGTAAGTGTCAAGCTGTAAACTCTTCCTCCTGGAGGGGTGCTGTGCTGTGACCACACCTGGGCACGAGCAGTCTCCTTGGAAGCTGTAGAATTGAGTTTGCATTGTTTAACATGCTGTCCCAGGGGAAATGCGTGCTGCAGCTGAGGTGTTCCTGGGTGACAAATATGATTCAGCTGAACATTATTCACAGCTTTGTCAACACTTCTCCCGAGTGTTTGAAGAAGTTATTTAAGAACTCCAGGAGCTGAAAAAAAAAAAAAAAATGTTTATTTGAAACATAATGGATGTGTGGAGAAGAAAATCAAAAGTAGTGTAGATGACAGATTTTTTTTTATAGCTATGGAATGAATAATGTTTTAATCCTTGGCACAGGAGAACGGGTGAGGGAACAAAATAAATCTCTTAAAGGTCACAGGTGGTGCTTTGTCTTCATAATAAAAAAAGTTGAGCTTCACAATATATAAAGAGACTCTTTTTTCTACTTTTCTTCTGCTGCCTATAATAAGACCTACAGGCTTATTACTCTCCTCTTAGTAGCATTTAAACAGGCCAGGAAACATTTTCTTAGTCAGCTTTAAATATATTGAACTGTTTTGTGGCTGTTTTGTGGCTCCTGGTTTTAGAATAATGAAGTCTTCAGTAGCAGTAATATCAATACCTTTGCAATAGTTTCTTTTGTTTGTCTGGAACAAAAGGAACCAACAAAAACCAAGAAAAACAAACAGAAATTTGTATGTTTCTTAAAATATAAGTATTAAAGTCATCAGCTACAGGTATTCTAATTAATGAAATAAAGAAAAATTGATGAAGAAATGGCAAAGTCCAGGACACCAGTTGTTTGAAAATGGTGACAACATTGCAGTAGTTCCTGATTAAAGAGAAAAAAAAGCCTAGAGAGAAAAAATAGCTTCGGCCCTAAAACCACTGGAAAATGTGTACAGTAAGTCAGAGTTGCTAAGTATGGCCATAAATTCCCTTGATTTTCTGGTGGAGAAAAACACTAAAAAAATATTTAGACAGTAAATATGACTTTTTTTTTTTTTTTTTTTTTTTTTTTTTTTTTTTTTTTTTTATAATTTAGAGTGAAGAAATAAACAGATTCATGTAAGAATTGTTTTTCCCTGACTTACTAGTAACATTCCAAAACTTCAAATATTTGAATTTATGAAACTTGTAATTGTAAATTGAGATGAATTACATCTCAAGATGTAATTTCAACTCACTGAAAATTATTTGCAGATGGGAGTAGTTCTGGAGTCTTTTTCAATGCTCTGTGCACTTTGACAGCATTAAAGGCTGAATTTTGGCCCTCTAATTCAGGCTTTGAAGAGCTACCTTTGAGATAATAAATGGTATCATTATATAATATATATTATTATTATTATATAAGATTATAATATTATATAAGATATAATAAATTCCATAAAACCTCTCTCCCCTTGGAAATGTTATTTAATATGTTCTGGTGATTAGGCTACAACAAGTCATGTTTAATGCTTTTGAGGATTCAAGAATGAGTGGCTTGGTTGAGAGATCATAACTGGGAAAGTTGTATTTACTAAAACCTCTATTAAGTCCCTGAATGCAAAAGAACATTACATATACATATACATGTACATATACATTGAGAAAAATGTAAATGTTTAATTACACTCTGTTGAGTATTGTTTGCTTTTAGCAAAGTTCTTCCTCTCCAACACTCTTGACAATAATAAAATCATTAAAAATTACCAGATATTCTGTTTTGACTTGGGGCAAGGAACTTGGGATATTCAGCAAACTAAGTGGGCATTAATGGGGCATAAGGTTGAGTGAGAAGTTTATTTTCAGAGGTATCTAAAGCTCTGTTTTAACCCCTGAGATACTCCAGAGCTGGAAGAACCTTCCAGGCCTGCAGAACACAACCAACTGTTTATTTCAGCCTGTAAAAGCAGGGAATTTTCTTTGTTTTTCCTTTTTTCCTCCTGTCTTTTATAACCTAAGTGCTTTACTGGGTTACAAACCCAGGTTCATTTGTAGTAAAAGACCCACTTGACATTTGTGAGACTCTTGCCACTGATTTCTTGGGAACAAGGTTGATTTCCAAGCACTTTTATCAAGAGAATATAGGCTGTAAAGCTTCAATAATCGTAGAAAGCTCCTTAAGTAACTAGTTTAAATTGCTACTAAATTCTTTAGATAAAAGTTTGTTTTACAGGGAAATTTGGAATGCACTACCGAGTTCAAGGGCATCGACCTCAGCTAGATTTTCCAAATGAAGATATATATACATTTTGTTCCAAGAATTTTGAGAACTCACCTTTCATTTTACTTCTGCATCTGTATTTTTTAGTATTTTCAAACTTGCATTTTCAAAAGAAGGACTTTTCCAACACTGGATTTAAGTGAAGATTTTTTTTCAGTAATATATTTTCTTCCTTAGATTTACATCACTGCATGGAATACTTTGCCTGGAAGGAACTGTACATCTGACTGAAGCTCATTATGGTTTCAAGGGTCAAAGAAAGACAAAACAAGTGAAAAAATGAGCAGTGAACTCCATTATTTCATCCTTCATTGAAAAGTTTCATTTTTTTTTTCCATTGAAATGGTTGTGGATCCCTACTGGCTTCCATTTACTATCTCAAAAAGCATTTTCAACTGGTTCTCATTGACTAAAACTTGAATTTCACAATTAAACTCAGTGAAATATGAAGATCCTGAGCAGCCTTTTTTTTAGAAGTGATGAATACAAGACATTTGGAATACAGGGAAACTCTGTATTACTGTTGATGTAACCTTTTAATATTACTCCAGATCTGCTCAGACATTAGAAACAGATAATTGTGAGTGAAATGTTGGCTTATTAAAGATGCATTTGAAAGTACATTTGAATGTGCTGATTTAAGAGATATTGTCCTGTTCCCATAGAACCATAGGATCTCATAGGTTGGAAAAGACCTCCAAGATCATCCAGTCCCAGCTTTGAATGCCATGGTGCCCACTGAACTGACCAAAACAGAAAACAGAATAGTCCAAATGAGACTTTACACAGTGGACAAAGGTTCACAAGTAGTTTTAATGTTCTACTGCTTCCCTGGCTGTCACTGAACAAGTTCAACCTCAAGAAGAAAATTGCAAGAGAATAAAAAATAATAATAAAAGCTCCCCTTCCTAATTTGGAAGAATATCAGTAAACAGACAAAGTATCTCTATTGCTTTTAAGAACACAGAAAAGGAAGTTTCAAGGAAATACATTGAAAATTAGGAATTTGCATGAAATTACCTGTCTGAAAATCAAAACATCCCAACCAAAACACTGCTAAAAGAGCCTGTGAAAATTGTGCCCTCAAAGTCCTTGGAGTGATGAGCCCTTCCCCACTCTCACCCTGTCAGGGGCACACCAGTCAAATAACCAAAACAGCAAACAGCTTCTGGGAACACGTCCTTTTGCTCTTCTAAAACAAACTCATAGGAAACAAACACAATCCAAAGTACTTATGCTTCTCCAAAGATACATCCTGCTGGAAAAATCAGCAGGGAAGGAAAAGCAAAGTGAACACCAGGACATCCTGCAGGATAACCTTGAGTCACACATTTCCACAGCATTACAAGAAAGCCAAGTTTCTCTTTTGAAATGTTAAGGGAGTTGGGTTTTTTCCAATCAGCAGAGTTAAAGGAGGCTGAAACTCTGAGCCAGCAGCGGTCCCACATGGATGTGTTGTCACTAAGTGTGGCTTCAACGGGGTGTCCAAAGCAGACAATTTAAAAGCTTCATGGCCACCATGCTTTAAAATTCATCACTAACTGTCATTTTTGGGGGTGTTTCGAAATCTAAACCTGAACAAGAGATGGAACAGCATCACTTCTTTTCGGGGACTGAGCTGTTCCCAAGTGACTCAGCAGTGGAGCAGAGCTGAAGCAGGGACCTGCTTCCTGCAAGAAGCAGCAGCAGCCTAAGCAAAAGGCAGTGGGTATTTGCCTGCCTTGCACCAAGGCATGAGCACACTGAAATAGTGCAGCTGACAGTGATGCAAAATGCCTTTAGCAACACTTTTCATGAGAGGAAGGCACTCTGGGCATAACTCTATACATTTACATAAATATCTGCAACCACAAAGGGGTCAGCAGAGACCCGTGGTACAGTTGCACAGAAAGAGCAGGGGAAAACGCTTGGAAACAGTAGAATCAGCAAAATAAAAATAGGGAATTTAGAAGCCTGAGAGCTGTGTGCTGGGACCAGGTAATTCTACAGAATAAGCAAGAAAGGAGCCTGATGAAACCAGAAAAAGTCTTGGTCTTGAAAATAATTTAAACTCTGTCAAGGGCAGATGAGATTATCCTCTTTTCTTTTGGGAGAAGGGCATGAAACACCAGCAATGGGAAAGGAAATCTGGGGAGGGAACAGGGCTTTGATTCCAGCTCCTGCTCTCCAGCTGCCTCTGCCACAGGCATTCTGGCAATATCTTCTGCTGGGACAGAACTCTCCAAACTGATGTCAAAATCTGCTGCTTTCCTCTCATTTGTCCTGTACCTGGGTCTGTGTTTCACATGTTTTAGTGGTTAGTATTGCTCAAGTCCAGATTGGATGGGGTTTGGACCAATCTGGGAAGGTGGAAGGTGACCCTGCTCATGGAAAAGGGTGGGACTGGATGGGCTTTAAGGTCCCTTCTAACCCAAACTAGTGTGAGACTGAGATTCTGTCACTGGTGTAGTCTATACCCAAAACATGCATGAAACAGCTGCAAAAGGCTCTCCTTGCAGCCTATCCCACAGGGAATTGATCCTTCTGCCAGCTCTGTGACTCACACCACAGCCACAGAGGAGATAGTGCCACACTCCCACCACGAGTGGCATGAGTGACTCGAGTGACATCCTCACAGCTCCTCCTGCCCCGCATGGCAGAGCAGGAATAACTCCAAAGGCATTTGGGGCTGGCTTCTTCTTCAGAGAGGGCATGCAGCACAGATTGCTCCTTTGGAAAACCCAGTAAGCACAGGATACAGCAAGATGTGCCAACAATTTATAAAACCCCAGAAAGACCCCTGTCTCAAGAAAGCAGAGTGATACCTGTGTTCAAAGAAAGCACTTATCATATAAAGGTAAATTTTCACACAGTTTCTCCTAAGTGCCCAAGCCAGAAAAGACAGAATGTGAACTGGCCTCAGGCAACCAGAAGTCCCTTGGTTTACCTTTGCAGTCACCACAGGGAAATCATTCTTCTCTTTTAGAAATGTAAAAAATATTGCATTTGGATTAAATAAATAGTCCTGACAGTATAAGACAAATCATGTTTGTTTGGCCCACTTAATCAGGACAGTGAGAAATGAGCTATTTATACTGATAATCTCAGGCTGTTATCAGTAAGATTAATTTGTCTGCAGAGACATTCCCAGGTGACCCCAAGATCCTGTACTTTATTTATGCTACACTTTGGAGATTTATGAATTGAGAGAGTTAAGAAGAATATTGCAAACACTTTTAGGCTCATTGAACAAAAGAAGACAACAAAAACCAAACTTAAAGATTTTGCTGTAAACTTGTTCCCTACAGTCCAATGTGAACTCCAGGAATTTGGCTCAGATCTGTGAATTGAAGAAGCATTCCCTGGATCTTACTGCAGTTTTCCATTCACAGCCTCTCCCTTGAAATGCTGTTATTAGCATTCCCAGAAAAGCCTCCAGAGCAAAACCAGGTTCAAGAATGCATTTATCACCAGATGCAATAATAGCAAATTTATTGCCCTGAGGAGGAAGCTCTTGTAGATCATATATATATATATATATATATATATATATATATATATATATATTTGGGCACTGACTTCTGAATTATTTGGTAATCACTTTATTTGTTGGCCTTACGAGACACAGAGAACAACTGCAACTGTTTACTGACTGCTTGCCTCCACTTTTCTTGTTGTCATTTCAAGACCTGGAGCATTTGCTCTGGGCTAATTGGCGAAAGCTTATTCAAACTGACTCCTGCTTTAAATCCCCTCCTAAAGGAAGAACTCAGGGAAGCTCTTAGAGAAACGATGCTGTTGGTGTTCTTTCCTACAGGATTCTCACAAGATTTCTTCATTCTTGTTGCCCCCCTTTCCTTCTCTTGCTGGTGCTGTGTCTGCACCTCAGAGCCCCCAGCTTTAGTGGATGAGGTCAGCATGTGTCCAGATCACTGCTCCAGATGGAGAATTGAACTATTCAGTGAATATTGGGCAAAGCTGCATAATATTTCATTCCAGTCTCACTGGAATGAAAGACAATAATGTTGATAGTTGAGTACTGTTAATGCAATGTTCTCACAGGAGTTACTGGTTTTCTCAGGATATTATGGAACACAACTGTGGCTGTGGAATGCTCCATGTCGATCAACAAAATCTGACAATATTTTTTACAATATTTTCTAGCTCCTCACAGGAGCTGTTCTTCAGACAGGTGTCCCTCAGTTTTTTTCCTGTTTCTCAACATCAGCAAATTTATAAGTGCAGGAAAAACAACAAAAAAATCCTTGCTTTCTGTTGTCCAAGAATTCCAGAGGGGTTTGGGTTGGAAGGGACCTTAAAGCCCACCCAGTCCCACCCCCTGCCATGGGCAGGGACATCTTCCACTGTCCCAGGCTGCTCCAAGCCCCATCCAGCCTGGCCTTGGACACTTCCAGGGATCCAGGGGCAGCCACAGCTGCTCTGGGCACCCTGTGCCAGGGCCCCACCACTCTCACAGGGAACAATTCCTTCCCAATAGCCCATCCAACCCTGCCCTGTGGCAGTGGGCAGCCATTCCCCCTTATCCTGTCACTACATGCATAGGTGTCTTTTTGAGAGAGGTTCTTTGCTTGCCCTTGGTGTTGAATTTTTTTTTTTTTTGGTAGCCATTTCACTTCCAAAATTTTTATCTGAGTCTTCTTATATGCAAAAAGCAACCAAAAAAAAACTTCCCTCCACTAGAGCTCAGGCAAGTCTGGGGTCTGCACTGGTAATCCTACTATTGGTAAGTTCAGGTGGGAAAATACAGGAAAGAGTTTCTCAAGAAGGTCCAGTTCCTACAAATATTTGGTATCATCAGGGTGGCTTTTAGCTAACACCACATATCAGCACGATAAGAGATGTACTTCAGCTAACATGGCAAGAGGAAGCAGATGATCAGAATTTTGGGGTATTTGCCTCAAACCCCCTCCTTTACCATTAATGAGTTCCTTTAAAGCTTAGCCCAAATCTCCAACTGGAAATACATACTAAGGAAATAATATTTAAAACCCTTCTAACAGAATGAAAATATGCTGTTTGAAAATTTTCACTATAAATGCACCTTCCTGTATGATGAGGTGATTTCTGCTTTGTGGGATCTTTAATTTATCTGCTCTAGGTGAAAATTATCAAGCAGAAATCATAGCTATTATTCTGTTAATCTAAACAGCTACGGTCTAGTTTACTTCCAGATGTATCCTATTGACTAAAAAAGAAAACTCTAATAATTCATGGTTTCTCTGGGATCAGTTTGTCATAATTTGATTAATTCCCTCCTCATCTTCTACTTGCTTTCTAATGTTATAAATCAGCCTAATCAAATTATTGTCACTTTCTCCATACAGGCAGAAAAAAGACAGATTGTCTTTGCTGTCAGCAGTTGGCAGAAGTCTGAAATATGAAGTTTGTTAAAACTTATGAACAAGCAAAAAGTACAGGCTCAAAAAACTGTAGATTCCTTCCAGTGCTCCATAGACAGGGTATATATTAATCATTCATACAATTTCATCTCCTTTTTGTGCTCTGTCTTACTTAAATGCAGGAGTTTTGAATCAAATTTATCATTGTAAATAACCAGAGCGGGGGGAAAAGGAGATTTCTGCAAAAGCAGTGATTCATGAGGGAAACTTTGATTTTGCTTGATATGTCTTGTCTGAATCTCTTTTAAATTGCTCAGCCTGGAGGATGTATTTCATTTTTGTTTGCTATCCAGCACTCGTCTGGGACAGCCCATAGTGCTGCAGTGGAGGAAACGTGGAATGCCAACATTCCTCCCCAAATCAAAGCCATATTTCCTTGGGAAATGATTCTCCTTGGGAATGCCTTTGGCTCCCATAATATTCCATGTGTAGTTTTTGCTAAGAATCACATCTTCCCTCATTTTATAACCTCAAGCTACTCTAGTGATTAATCTGGTTAATTTAAGTGTGGAGAACATGCTTAGGTCGAACTTTTGATTTTACTGACTTTTCTAAAAACTTTCCTAAAGAGCAAGTACAACTAATTAAGAATCTTCTTGCTGCCAATATTACGTAATGAAACTAAATCACAGAATTATATAGTAACTGGGAATAATCTGATTCTGAGAGTGTCATGATTTATTTCCTCCAATAAGGAAGTGCTAGGGAATAAGGGACAGAAACCTCACCCAGAGTAACTTTCTAACTAAAGACTCATTTTGAAAATGACAAAATAAGATTGGAACAGGTTGTACAAATGAGAAGGAAAATAAATTAGTTTTATGTAAGTGTCATTATGTTTGGCTTAAAGCTCACAAAAAGCAAAATGAGAGGAATTGCAGTTAAGTTTATAATATCAAGAAATTAAAAAAAAAATAATAAAACAACCCAAAAAACAACAGACTGATGCAATGATCCTGATGAAAGCTCAAGATTGATGCATGATGGGACACTTTTTTATAGAATGAGAAGAAATTCTGTGTACATAGGAATGAAATACAACACACTTAGACAAAATGTTTTGATTCACTCACAAGAACATCTTTGCTTTTGTCCTTCCTCTAGCTGTAGCTCTTGCACTGGCATTTTACAGCTCTGGTCAGGCATTAACAAAACTGTCACACTTGCCAAACCATTAGACTGTAAAACTTTTATTCTCCCATTAAAGCAGAGGAAGATGAGCCTGGACCAGACTGTCCAACACAACTGTTCTAGTAAGGGGAAAATCCAGGTAAATAGAGTTGATCCAACCCCACTGCAGCATTAGGGACTCTTCTGTTCTGCTTAGTGACAAAGCCAGATGGATTTAATCTCTTCTGGTTTTTGTGATATCAGGTAATTCACATCAGCAGTGCAGCACTGGGAAACCAAAGGCTTTCCAAATGATATTTTGGAAACACTGATATTTTATTAACAGCTCCCTGGCTCCTTGTCCTCACCAGACACATCTCCTGCTGTGACTGGTGCAGAATTCCCAATCAATGAAAGAATTTGCAGGTATTAGGAGTCTCCCTCTTTTCTTCTTCATGGAGAGAGAACAGAAAGTTTATCAATTTTTCTGCCAAATCACTCCAGAGCTGTATCTATCTCTATTTCTTCATTGTGAAAGCTCACATCCTAAATTCCACAAAAAACAATTATGTGAGGGATTCCAAAGGCTTGTTCATGTTGAATAACACCATATCCATTTTTGAATTGAGCTATTCACAGATGTAAATGTTTCACACAAATGTTCTGAAAAAAAAAATCCTCAATAACAACAGAAAACACTGGAGAGTGAGCTGGGAAGATCAGGTGGAACTTAACACTGGCACTTGAATTCTGTTCCCTGTGGTAAATATTTCCTCCATCATATTCTCCAAAAATATATATATTTTTACAGGTTTCTTTTGAAAAAAAAAAAAAAAAAAAAAAAAAGAAAAATTAACAATGCATAACCAGGTTTCTTGAGCCCTGACACTTAGAAATTCAAACCTACCTAGCCTAAGCCAGAGAAAAGGTGACATAGACATGAAATAAAAGCCTACTCATGAAATGAGACTCTGGGTGCCTAATTAATGCTCCACAAAATCAAGGGAAGGACCTCAAAAAAGCACCAATTATTCCTAAAATAATGAAACTTCTGTGGGTAAAATGAGAAAGTTCCTTCATGCCAGCCCACAGAAAACAAGGGAGTGCCAGGACTTTTACACCTCGGATGAGCTCAGACTGGTGCTCATTGCCAGCACAAACAGCTGGCTCATCTGCAGGCCTCTCAGATGTCACTCAGCATCAAGGCTTCCATCAGAGGGTTCCTCTTCTAGAAGTCTCCGTGCGTGAGCTTCAGTCACCACGGAAATTAGAGCTGGCTGTGATGGGAGGATTCAAAGAATGACTCATCAGGCCAACTTCAAGCTCCAAACTTCCCTGGATTCACTCACTCAGAAGACACTTCCTGCTAACAGTTAAATGTTAATTAAGATCGTGACTACAAGTGCAAAACCAGTAGCTTTCAACCCCCGCTAATTCCAGCCCAGCTCTGAGTACACAGTGTTTTGTAGGTAATGCTGAATTGCTGGTGACATGAGAGGGTAAGAGAACCAAAGAAAAGCAAGTAATGAAACAGAAAACAATTACCTGCGAAGAGCTCCTGAGCAATGGCAACTCCCACCACCCTCCACCTACCCAGCTTTGTTCGTGAGCATGATGTGAGATGGGATCAGCTGCCCTGACTGTGTCACCTTCCAACTCCTTGTGCACCCCCAGTGCCTCACTTGTCCTTGGGATACTTCAGTCAGGAGGTCAAAAAGGTCATGCTGGAATTCCCTCTGACATGAGGGAGCCACTGTGGCCTCACCTTCTTCCTTCTGTCTTCCTCATTTGAATTCTTACTGACTGAAAACAGTCTCCCCATTCCCATGCCTCTTCCTCCCCTCCTGGAAAGGAGGATCCCATCTCCTCGAGATAATCCTGACATTTTTTCTTCTTGCTCGTTGTCTTTTTAGGTGTTCATTAAGATTCAGTCTATTTGACATCTCTTGTGCTCATATTTTCCTTACTAAAACAAATGTACCACAGCCTACTCCAAGTTGTTTGTGAAGATCCCTGTCTCCCTGGGATGGGGCATAATCACAAAAAGATGTCTGGCAATATCCCAAATATAATTTCTTTAGTTTTTGTTAAAATTACAGTGTGGCCAAAGTTTTAAATCCTTCCTTGTTTCTCTCTTATGTACACTGAGCATATTTTAGTCTGAGAAATACTCCCAAAATTTGCATCAGAGGTAAGACAAAAATGAATGACAGCCCTAATAAGTTATTGGATATATTATGTGGTCACAGCCATGAAATATGCTCTTCAGCTTCCCTCCCCTGCTACACTGTACTATTTATCTGTTATAATTAAATCTATAACTTATTTTTAACTTGGCCTGAATGGCCTAGAGATTAAGCAGGAACCTGCTGTGACCCAGAACACCAATAAAAAACCCAACCAAATTAAATGTATTGAGAATTGTGAAGGAATTTCCTCTTGCCTAAGAATTCAGAGAGTGATAATAATAATGTTTATTTCCCTAGCATGAATAAATCTTAATTTTGTTCTATTATAGCTGAAGATGAACAAACAAAACTGTGGAACTGAAATTAAACCTTCTCCCTCTACTGTTATAAGGGCGATAACTGGGATATAAGGCAGGGAAGGATTTGTAATATACTCAAACTCTAATAAAAGAACAAACCTCTACCAGCTATTATTTCCCTTTTTTTCACTCTTTTACCCTTTTTGTCTCACTTTAGCTCATTTAATACACTCTGCATTGAGAAAAAGATTCCCTGCTCCCCATCTGCTCTGCTCTTCTGTTCCCTTTTTCACCCCCAGGAATTTAATTCCCAGGATCTCACAAAGCACAACCCCATGAACATATTTTCATCAAACGGAAAACTAGGCAAACAAATTCACGAGGGCCACAAAACCTTGAATCCATGGATAAGTAAGAGACCTTAATAAAGTCATAAATTATTTCCTGTGTAGCTTCTTAAAATAACAACTTTCTGACAGAACAAATGAAATCATGTGACTGTCACATCCCCATGTGTTTAGCAGAACCTGAAGGATATTTAGGATATTTGTTTGAAAAGGGAATGTTTCAATTAGGTGCAGATTTGAGTCTGACAGGGAACAAATATAAAATATGAGAGTTTGAAGAATATGGAAATACACAAATTGTTGTCGATCCATTGAGGGATCCTCAACGTAAAATATAAAATCAGGGACTGGTTTGGGTTAGGAGGGACCTTAAAGATTACCTTGTTCTTCCCCCTGCCATGTGCAGGACACCTTCCACTATCCCAGGTTCCTCCAAGCCCCATCCAGCCTGGCCTGGGACATTTCCAGGGATCCAGGGGCAGCCACAGCTTCTCTGGGCACCCTGTGCCAGTGCACCACCACCCTCATAGGAAAGAGTTACAGCACTGCAAACATATTTTACCCACTTTTCTTAAAGCTTCTGTAAGAACTGCTGTAAGCTTTTGCTCCAGTAGGTAATATTTTCACTTCAACCAACAGAGATCTGGGAAATGAAATAAAGCATCATTGTAGTTTGTTCCTGAAATAGTCACAAAATTGTCATATTTCTAACTTGACAGAAACTGCACTTTCTAGTCTATAGACTATTTCAATCTTCAAAAAGTTTCTTCAATTTAAGAGAAACATTTGTGGCAAAGGAGTTCTCAGGAACCGCACATTTGAAACAGTGATGAGTAATCTTCGACATTTGGACTCAGAGTTCTAAAAAGTCCATTTTCCTGAAGGGAGCCAGGAGTGGGGAAAGGACAGCACAATGAAAATGTCAGAGGCTGTGTTCTCCTGGAGGCTTGTCTGAATGCTGACAAAGTCCTTTTCCAATTTCCTTTAAAATGGATTTAGGAAACGTTTATTAGTTCTTCCTGAAGTGCCTGTAATTACTTTGTCTGTGCTGCTCAGCCCAGGCCTGCAGGCTGCTCTGCACAGACATCTCTTGTCCTCCTGCTCCTGTGCTCTGACAGGAGAGATTAACTCTGCAATACAGCAAAAGTTCAGATGTAATTTGTGATCCAAATCCATGCAAAGTTGCTACAGCTGATATTGAGAATTCCTTCAGAGCATATTTTACAAGAGGAGTAAGGGATGTTCAGTGTTAATACAGCTTTACTTATAATTTTATTTATATCACAGAATCATTCAGGTTTGAGATCATTGAGCCCAAGCCGTGCCTGATCCCCACCTTGTCCCCAGCCCAGAGCACTCAGTGCCCCATCCAGGCCTTCCTTGGACACCTCCAGGGATGGGCACTCCAACCCTGACAATGTGTAACAGCCCTTTCCATGGAGGAATTCCTCCTGCTGTCCAAGCTGACCCTGCCCTGGCACGGCTTGGGGCTGTTTCCTCTCACCTCGCTCTTTGTTCCCTGGGAGCAGAGCCTGACCAAGCTCCATAGTCCTTGGGGCCCAGGTCCTGGGAACCTCACAAAGCCTGTGGAAGAGCTTCTAAAGCAAACACCACCCTTCTGTAGTGTGGAGTTTATGGAGTATCAGTACACTGGAACAACTCTTCATCATCCCCACTTAGCCATTTTCTTTAAGTCTGGGAACACAAGAATTCGCTTCCTTTTTAGAAAAATTCCTAACCCTAGAAGATGCTCTCCAGAGGGATTTCCTAGGCAATAACTGGAATTCAATCCACAGGATCAGATTAGAGCCAGTTTAACCCCAAATCCTCCAAATTCTGTGTCTACCCCTGCTCTGCTGTCCAATCTGTTCCTGATGCAGTGTTTGGTAAGACAGACACAGCTGTTCATCCAAACTGGGCATTCGTGCAGTGCAGAAATATTTCTGCACCAGCCTGGAATAAAACTACACCCAAAGGTTCATGGGGGAGAAACCCCATGTGGCCTTGAGAAATTTTATCAGCATTTTTCCAGTCTCCAAGTTAAAGTAGCATTCACAGGCCAATTTTAGGAATAATCTTTGCAATGGGATTAATTTCCCTGATGATTTTGAGGTCTTCCACTTCTTTCCATGGCTACAGGAACTATTCAGAAAATAATCTTTTCAGGAAAACACCTCATTTTTTGTCATAAATCAGCTTCATTCCAAATATTCATATGTTTTAGAAGTCTTTAAGCTTCTGATTTGCATCATTAATATAAGAAAAATCTCCATAAAATGTTACATTATAATAAGTTCTCTTAGGCACAAAAAGTATTACAAGAAATTTTCAGCTTCAAGTACTCAGCTCTGTTAATTTTCTGTCAACAAATAAAACCATTTTCCAGTGGCAAATTTAATCAATATCCAATAATACTCTTTTGAGCTGTCATTTAAATGTTTGTCACAAATTATCTCTGTGAAATGGCCCAGGAGACTGAAGAGCAGGATTTTTACTGATGGTTTCTACAGACCAATATCCTGAGAGAATAACCCAGCACAGCCTCAAGTTTCAAGCAAAAGCTGATTTACTTTATGAATTTATTTTGTGAATTTACTTTGTGGTTCCTTTTAGTGTTATTCCTGATGTAAAAATGGACGCTGAGCATTAATTTATTTTAAAATATAATGAGTCAGGATATTTATTCCCCTTGTGATTTTATTAAGTAACTCCCACTTTCTGTCCAAATTCCAACCTGCATTTATTAGAAGAAACAGGTGTTTACTAAAGTCAACATTGCTTGAAAATTCCTATTTCATTGTTCTGGATCTGTTTGAGTTAAATAAGATAATGCATAGTCAAAAAATCCAGCTTCAATTCTTCTTGACCACCTTAAGAAAAAAAAAAATGCTGAAAGCATATAATACTTTGCAATATTTTCATTTTCTATTCCACAATAACTCTGAGTTATCTTCTGTAATGAAACTTGAAGGCACAGTGCTGATAATGTTTCAGAAATGAGACTTTCCCAGAATTATTAAATTGGAAACAAAAGCAAAAAGTATTTCAGCAGAAATCAGCTTTTCCATGGCTTTTGAACATATTTCTACCTTAAGTGTTCGTGAGCAGAAAATGCACTGAAACAGTACCATTTTCTATTTTTTTTCTGATTTTCTCATCTTGCCTATTCCCAACCTTTTGTCCATACTCATCTAATTACTGAGGCAGTTTGGCAGCCAGAGGAAAGGCAGATTATCAAGAGATTATTTTGGCTGTGAGGCTGCAGGATAAATATGATAAAAGAGAATAAAAAGAAGTGAGACCTCAGAGAATGGAGTTCATTGGTCTTCTCTCAAGGATTCCCAGGAAAACGCTGGAAGCAGAGTTTGCAAAGTAGGCAACAAGACCAGCTGGTCCCTGGTTTGCCATTTGGTTTGGAACTGATTGCTGCACATCTCAGCCTAAGTACTTCCGAGAAGAAATGTTATTCTTTTTCACAAACCAGTTCTTTAAGGAGGGCAATTTCCCACAGCCATAAAACTTACCTAAAATCATCCATATAAACTTTTAAAGACCTCAGCAATTGAAATTAAGCTGTTTACTTGACTTTCATGGCTTAAAAATCATTAATCCACTGCCTATCCCCCAAAGAAAGGTTTGCAATAAAGAAGTTTTTGGGGCCATTGTTTTTTTAAACATCAGATATTTTAAATACTTTTGAGTCTCTATTGGTTTAAGGATGAGACTCTCCTGTCACTTCACAATAATTAAAGAAAACATTATCTAGGAAGGAAAGGTCAAATGGAGAGATTAATGCTGCATATTCTGAACTGATTTTTGAAAGTTTAGGTAATTGAGGAAGATATTTTTGTGCATAAAGATAGATTCTGTATATCAGAAAACATCAAAAGGAAGTGTTTTAGATCATCTAATTTTGAATCTGCATCTGGATTCTTCTTAAATTTATTTAATAAGGTTCTGTTTCATTAAGATTTTCCAGACTGTTTTTTATTCCTTCTCAATTACAACACAAGAGACCAATTATAAACAGGCTTGTGTGTCATAATCATTGCATCTTTCTGGTGGAGTGGTGGGAAATTACGTAGATTTAGAGTCTCCCAGAGGAATAACATTGCTGTCAAACAACAATTGACTGCAAGAGCAATAAGCTAATTCCATTATTGGCAGTATTGGCAGAAGGGATAATGTGGACTTTCACTTTATCCAACTCCACATCCCTTTTGCCCACTCAGAAAATCTGGATAACCATCTTGGGTCAGGTCAGGCATCTATTTAGAACAATCTCGTGCCAATCAGACTCAGACCAGGAGTTCTGACTCTGCAGGATTTAGCTGTCAAATATTTACCTGGAGAAGCCCTCAAAAATTTCCTGAATTATGAAAGCAGCAAATATAGCAGCAGGACAAGGAGGCACCAAATAACTTTGTTTTCCATTTTTCATTTCAAATAGGTCTGGAAAAACACGTTCAACTATTATTGAAACTAAAAAATCCACATATACTGAAAAAAAAATTGAGAATTAGAGGTTTTAAGGAATTTAAACTGAGAAGTACCAGCTTAAGAAGTCTGAGCAATTAAAGGAATAATTTGACCAATAATTCCAATGTTTTAACTTGAATTTCCTGGGAATTTTGTTAATAGCAATTTGTTAGGTTTTTTTCCCCCCAGATTTCCAGAACATTTATCTGGAATTTTTAATGTATTAGCACATCCAGTCACAAATTGAATATATAAGGAAAAGGAGTAAAAATAGAGTCAAAGAATAATAAAGTCTGGAAGAGATTTTTAAGATAACCAAGTCCAACCATCAACCCAGCACAGTGTCCACCTCTAAGCCATGCCCTCAAGTGCCACATCTACAGGGTTTTTGAGCACTTAGATAAATAATTCAATTCCAATTCTTGAAAACACATCAGAATATTTTTTCCAAAGGTCCCATAATACTCCATGATTATGTTGAGTCTGTGCCAGATTTATAGAGATGTACAAGGCCCTACTTTTGGTAGGAATCACACAATGAGGTCTCTTAAAAATGCCCATTCCTTGGCTCACAGTGGCCAAGGGAAACTTCTTGGTACAGGAGGCTCTAAGAACATGCTCCATGTAGGAACTGTGCATGAATTTTCCTCCTGCACAGCAGATAATTTTTACAGCAATTTCTGGAGCTCCAAGTATTAGGACAGTTTCCTGATGCTTATCCTCTTCCACATAGTCAGATTTTCAGCTTACAAAAGATCTCTCAGGGAGAAAAAACCCTATTGTTTAAGAAAAAAAAAAAACAACAAAACATTAGGTGCAAAGTGAAAGTCAAAAATCAATAAAAAATTTTAAATATAAGGAAAGGGCAATGATACTGGGGGGGAAAGAAAACCATCCTTTGATCAAAGAGGCCATTTAAAATAATATGGCCTGCAGTTATTTTTAATGAAGCTTAAAAGCATAAATGAGGCTTAGCATTATATAAAGTAAAAGATTAGCACTGGGCTAAGTAATATATTTTCTTTAAGTTTGGGCATAAAATTCCTTGAAATGTCTGTGGCATCGTTAGCACTTATAATATAGGGTAGGTTTTGCACTGCTGGTAAATGAAAATCAGAGGGGTTCCCATCAGTTTTAAAATTAACAGTGCATTTCAAATTCTCACATTTCTATTTTTAAATAAAACTGCCAAATTAATTTTATTTTCAAATATTACAGAAAGCTTAAAAAGTAATTATGGAGGCCAAAGTATTAAAAGAGAAAATAATCAAGTTCAAATGAACTTTTAATGCTCAGCACATCAATTATTGTCTTTGTGCAATAATTAAAATAGAGGTCATGAAAAAAAATCTGTCCCAGCTTCATCTCAGGTGTTTTCAAAATCGAGGGATCCCTTTGTATTTATTTCATAGAAAATAGAAGATTATTATTTCCAAAGCATCTAAGGGAAGTTTTCTTTTTAATCTGCACCAAAAAAAACTCCAAATATGAACATGTAAAGAGTGCCAGGGTATGGAAAAGCCCCAATCCTTGCTCTGGTCCTAGAAGACCATACAAACATTTAGTGACACAGCTGAGTATTCACAGTGGTATTCTGGCAAAAGTGGGGCTGGATGGTCTTGGAGTCCTTTTCCAGCCTTAATGACTCCATGATTCCATGAATAAGTAAAAGTAGAAGATTGCTAAATATTCCTTTTAATATGAATCATATTTGTAGCACTCAAATTGTTGTATTTTCCAAATTAGTCTCCATTTAGTCACACCATACTGGACGGAGGAAATTATGGACCTGTGGATTATGTAAATGAGATTGGTGGCCCAAAATATGCCATGAATCCTTAAAATACTCACACTAACCAGTGGCAGAGATGAAAACTCTTCAGTGGAACTGGAAAAAGTACTTGAGCTCAAGTTCCTTTCCAGCTAAACTGGAAAACCCTCCAGAACTAGGAGAGATGGTTATTTCCTGCTCTTCATACTTCCAGTTTCATTTCCTGTGATAAATTATTTATATGAGCATTTACTGATTGAAAAAACCCAAATAAACTAAACTAAGGGACCTTCAGATGTTTACTATTCCGTTTTATGTTATTATTTTTCCTTTCCTCAAAAGTAAACCCCTCACTCAGCCACCTACATCTCTACAAGTCTATACCAGGGCAAGGCGGTAGCACAAAGAACCCAATGGACTGTGGGGATGAGCTTCCATTCCACTGAAGCATTCCTCTAATTCATAATTTAACAATACAATCTCCTGGAATTTAGAGGGAAGAGGAATATTCCCTATAAATGCCATGCAGCACAAGTGTGGGAGGCTCTGTGCCACCTGGGGACACTGGAACAGGAGTTTTGGGACCAATGTAAATGTCCAGAGCTTCCCCCATCCTCACAATTTCCCTCTTTAAATCAATTTAAATCTTTTCTTGGTTACCATCTCCGTAACCTACAAATGTTTCTTCAAAACATAAGGAGCCCCCTTCTGGTATTTGTTGGCTGCTTCCCAAAAGAAGTTCTGCTTCACTTGGCACTTTCTCTGTCTGTTCTAATCGTTTTAAAGCTACCTATATCTTAGAAAATTGATTTTAGCAGGAAAAATATGTTATTTCAATTCTTCCCAGACTCCAATAATGTTATATTTAAGGTGTTAAAGCAAATGGCAAATTTTCATTTTTAAAATAAGGGAAAGCACAGCTTTTTATGAGCCTAATTCTATTTCACTGTTAGCTATGTATGAAAAAAGGAGAAAAAGCATTTTAGAATCATTGGTTTGTCTTCTCATCCCAGAGTGGCTCTTTTAGAGGCTTTTTAAAAATACTGACGTGAGAGTGAAACAACTCAAGAGCTGAAAACATAAATTAGGGTAAAATCCTCATTTAAGCATCAGCAAAACTTCTTAGCTTACTTAAAAGCACATGATGTGGAAAGGAAAAACAAAATCTTAAAGCCAATGTGATGTGAAATGAAAGACTAAGTGAATTAAAATGTAATAAATTGCCACTGACATCCCTCCAAACAAGGCTTTTGATTTTCCTTCCTTAGGAATTCTGTTGCTCTGGTGATGTGAGGAACATTGTAGGGTCACAGTGAAGTTTAGCTTGGACAGGAGCTGGAGGAGTCACCTGAGCCACTCCTGGAGGGGCAGTTCCATGAGATTGGTTTGTTCTGTCTCAGTAGCCCTTTTCCAGGCATTTACTTTTTTCAAAGATTGAATAAATTGAGATTGCTCAACACAGATGTATTAAAAAAAAAAAAAAAAAAAAAAAAAAAAAAGAGAGAGAGAGAACTCTGCAATCTTCAAGCACATAAATCTGTAGAAAAATGAGAGGAATTGTTTAGTGTGAATATGGGAATAACGGTGAACTATGAGAGATTCTGGGAATTGGAATCTAAAACTAAGCTTAAGTTGGACCAAGGGTCACTATGTAAAAGTAATCACTTTGTGCTATCCTTTCTAGCCCAAAGGCAGCTTCCCAAGTTTCATTTCACTCATTCTTTTCACGTAGAAATTTCACTAAAAAGTGACATCCTGAAATGCCTTTAGCATGACACCCCCAGAGAAGGCAGAAGCTGCACTTGTTTACAGATTATTGCAGCACTGAGGCTTTGATTGGAAAGGAAATTCCTGTATCCACTTAGGAATTGTTCTGAATAAAAATCCACTGATACATTAATTAGAGCTATGAATTTCTGAAAAAAAGTCTCCATTCAGAAACATCTTTTTTTTTCATGTCACTTCATATTAAGCAGATCAACCACTTGAATTGCAGAGGTTTTCTACCTTTCAGCTCAGAGAGCTGAATACTTTCTCAGTGCTGAGAAGTCAAACACCCAGGATAAAGCCAAGGAATTGTCTGCATTGTCCCTGGCAGTACCCAGGTTGTGAACACAGATGTAATACAAAAGAGCAGCTGCCCTCTGAACTCATTCAAACTGGTGAAACCTGGCCATGACTGAATTTGTGCAGAACTCTGGGACAATATTTTTAAAATGAGCAGGAGGTGGCTTTTTAAATTATTGGTTTCCTTCTGTAAATAATTTCTCTTCCTTATTACACCCTTTCCTCAGATGAAATAGGAGTTAAAGAGTCCAATTATTAATCTGACAGCTTTTGTCTGATGGTGTTACAGTCATAATAAAATAGTTTCAATGTACACACTGGATGTTCCCTGATTTAATTCTATGCAAACATTTTCCACAAAAAGCACTGACTTCAATAATCTGTTTTCTGTCTGTGTTTTAGAGTTCAGTGTCCAGAGAGCCTGCAGGGTCTTCCCTGCTTCCAACATGTTGCTCTTCAGGGGACAGGGAACTACTAGTGGCTGTCCCTGGAGAATCCAAGTTTTGTATATAATTATATTGTAACACTAAACTACTAATTGTAACACTAAATTACTAACTGTAACACTAAATTTCTAATTTTCAAATGTTTTAAGCATGATGAGGTTCATCTCCCCTTGATTTTCAAAGTCAAATTTATTTCTTCCCCAAATCTTCCTTCTACTTTGACCTAAATGACCTGGCCTAGTTGGCTAAGAAAAATCCAGAATTAGGCTGCTTTTAAATTTCATTGTGAACAAGCTTGTGGATTGGAGTGAAAACTTGTTTTTTGTTTTCTCTATAGGTATAATACACATGGGATTAGATTTGAGCCATCTGTCCCAGAGCTCCAGAGTTTGACATCAGTGTTCTGAATATGGGTTCTGCCTTGGAATGTAAAGATCCTGGAATGAAGGAAGGCTCAGAAGGAAGGCTCAGGGAAAGTTTTCAGTACAGGCTTTTCTATAGTGGGACACAGAGGGAAGCCACCAGATGTTTGGCTGTTCTTCTGGCACACCATAAAACCAGCAGGTGTTAAGAGCAGGATGAAAAGACAGGAACTCAAAATTATTTCTGCACCATTTTATTCCCAGAGACACCTGTAATTAAACAAAATGTGGAACCACCATCAATCCCAGAAAAAGCAGAGCTACAATCCACTCAGTTTATTTGTGATACTTGTGCAAACATAAAGCCTGGGGGAACATTCAAGAGTAGAACCCTGGCAGAGGGATGTTCAGCTTCAGGAGTCTGGTTACAAGTCTGCCAGACTTTGGGGTGATTTTCCATCAGTCTCTTTTTCCAAGGTCCTACAAATGCCTTGCACAGAACTTCTCCCTAAGGCTTTGTTTTCTAATAACAGTATTTAACATATGGAATTGTTCTGTCTCAGGAAGTGTGTTTAAACAACATCCTCTCAGGGTAAAT
This sequence comes from Sitta carolinensis, assembly GCA_032173965.1. NCBI lineage: Eukaryota > Metazoa > Chordata > Aves > Passeriformes > Sittidae > Sitta > Sitta carolinensis. The sequence continues at coordinate 5,483,100 of CM063289.1, forward strand.
ACAACCATCAATAGAAATTCTTCTCTCAAATTATCCAGCCAAAAATGCTTTTAATTTTAAATGTTAAAGATTGCAAGGCAAACTTGAGCATTTTCTAAAATAATTAATCTATTGGGTCATATTTTATTCCTCAGGATCAGATAAATCTTCTACCAAATACAGAAAATCACCTCCCTAGTGTGTGTCTGCTTTTATTCCAGGATCAGAGTTGTTTCTACATAGAATAATTATTCCTGTCTGTTAATTAGGAAAAGGTTCTACACCACACAACTGTATAAAGCTAAAGTAAAGCTGGAGCTGGTTTCAGCCCTGAGATGTGTTTGAAGCAAAAGAAATCAGGAAGCTGGGAGATTAAGCAGAAGATCTTCAGCCTAAAATCATAAAGAAGTTCTCCTGTACATGGCACTAGAAAAGACAAACTAAGATTAAGCTGAGTGTGTTTTAGGAAGATGGTGCAACATTCCAGCTGCCTTCCCAAGAATATCCACTGCCAGGTAATCCAGGTGGGGCTGGGCTGGGCTGAACTGCTGGCAGGATCCCTGGAAAATAATTATCATTAAGCAGAAGTAAGGAAAGCAATTCTTCTAAATACTTTTTTTGTTTTTTAATAGATTCACATAGGAACACGTGTGTATTACTGAGGGTGAAACTGCTGCTCATCCAGTGCACCAGGATAAAGGGGAATGAACAATTCAAATGGAAGTGTGGTGGTGAAAACACGAGTGTTTAATGGTGCTTACGGATCTAGGAAAGGTGGAGAGGAGTGTAAGGCAATCTGAAGTGTTTCTCTACTCAGAAAGCTTTCAGGTGTGCCTGTGATGTTCTTTTTCTTGAATGACAGATAAACTTATCCTGGGAGTGGTCCAGGCCAGGTTGGACAGGGCTTGGAGCAACCTGGACAACCTTGGCAGAAGTTGGATGGGCTTTAAGAACCCTTCCAGCCCAAATAATTCCATGGTTCTATGAGCCTGTAAAATCTATCAAAACTGATTTTTCTTTTTCTACAAAATGATTTTGAAAAATAACTGATCAATAGTCAAAATTTATTGAAATTAAATCTTAAAATCCAAAGATCAACCCTATGGCACCTCTGTGGCTGCCTTTTCTTCCTTCATGAGACCTTCTGGTTTGAGCAGCACAGTCCTGGGACATGAAACAATTCACTGGGTTCAGTCACAGGAAATTCAATGGCATTGAATATAGAAGCTGCTCCCTGCAGTCACAAAGGGTGATGGAGTCTCATCAAACACAGAGAATTTCTCTGTCCATTCTCAAGTTCTGCACGCCACCAGAAGGGCCAATTCTACCAAAGTATTTAAACATCTGCTCCCTCAGCACACCACTGCATATTGCAGAGTCCTTTATCACAAAGCAGGACAAAGAGTCCCAAGGAAAGAAAAATGTTGGCAAGGATATAAACGTTCAATTTATGGACAGCTAAAGTAATACCTTAGAAATAACCCTGCCAGAAATAATTAGGATATTGGTTTAAATAATGAGGAATAAGACAACAGTAGATTTATCTTATCTGTTAAAACAGGGTCCACTGTAAATCCATCAGGGGGTTTAATCAGACAATGAGATGCTCTGGGAAGTCTCCTGAGCTCTGCTCTGCCTTGTATAAGCACATTTCAGTAATTGTTTCCAGTGCCCTTTGTACTGCCTAAATGAATGATGAATAGTTATTAAAAGCATGGCTCAGAAGGGTTATTTATGCGACATATTTCACAAAATGCATGTTTAATTAAAAATCAGCAGTGCAATTATGAGCATCATAAAGGAAATAACAAAAGCAATATTAAACTGTTAATTAGGAGTTTTTTCTCTTCGAAATGAAGTCAAGGAACTCCATGTGCATACATAAAATCCCTCATTGAAGGTATTTTACTTACTTCTGTTGTTATTAGCAAAAATATTAATCAAAATGTGGAAGAAAAGCAGCTTTCACTGAATGGTCCTTTTGGGATTAAAGACTTTTAGTCAAAGAATCAGATAATTTCTCTCTAATTTGATTTCATGTCTCATACCTGCTTTCTCCAGGTTGCAGGTAATCTTAGAATCACAGAATCACTGGATGGTTTGGGTTGGAAGGGACCTTAAAGTTAATCCATCCCACCCCCTGCCATGGGCAGGGACACCTTCCACTGTCGCAGGCTGCTCCAAGCCCCATCCAACCTGGCCTTGGACACTGCCAGGGATCCAGGGGCAGCCACAGCTGCTCTGGGCATCCTGTTGACTTCACATTCTTATTTCTCCATTGGGAAATCATTCATCATCTCTCCTTATGAGCTAGAAGACTCATTCTGAAATATCTTTCCATATAATCAATATTTCTCAGGTTTGTTGGCCTCCAAAAGCAAATCAAGAAGTACTAAAACTGGATTTCAAAACTGAAAGATTCAGATAAACCTACCATAATTGACGAAACAAAAATGTTGATATCTAGTTGTGCTTTCTGGACACAAAACAACATGACTCTTTAGGTGATTGGAGCTCACCGACTCCACAGCTTCCAGTTAGGATGAGAACTGGGATTTTTTGTGTCACTACATATCTTTCAATTCCACTTTCTTTATATGCTGTGCTTCTTCATCCATCACAATGATTCTGCAACCTAAGTATTAAAAAGGAAAACAAGAAACCCCCTTATTTTTGCAATCAGGTTAAACATTCCTCCTGAAGACACACCTGTTCAAGTATTCATTCAGAGCTGATAAGCTTCATGCATTTTTGAAGAGCCTTTTTCTCCACCAGCAATGTCACACTGTTAATGCAGCAGTGATATTCCTCCACAAAACACACATTAATCAGCATCACAAAGAACAGATTTTTGTAGTTAAAAATGCAAACAAGAGTCTACAGGAATCTGCTGCTTGGCTACAGGCTGATCTTACCCAAGTCACAAAAAATATATATATAATAAAAATACTGTAGGCTGAAGATTGGCCTGGGCAGGTAATGACAGTGACTCCTCAAGAAGGAGTTTTTGACTCCCATTAATACAGCTATGGATTAAAGCCACAATAAATAACTGGCAGTGCTTTAATAAGAAGTTACAACTTCTTATTAAAGAGATTCATATCAGCTACAGGCCACTGTGAAGGGAAGATTTAGCTTCACCATGTCAGATTTAAACTTCAAAAACCCAAGCCTTTATTAATTAACACTACAGTGCATGCTACCATTGAGTTCTTAATGATCCTCCCTACAAACACAGAAATATCCATTTTTAACCCTCATATTCTGCCTTGGTCACATGTTTACAGCACTGTTAATATTGCATAATTAGCAGTGATGTGTATGCTCTTTGTTGGGTCTTGGTTGTGGCCATGAAGGTGATCAGAGGTGTTGGAAGAGAAATTGTTTGTGTTGTCTTTCACTCCATCCCTCTTTGTTTACGCTGATTTCCCCTCTTTCCAGAGGAGGTCTTGCCTCTGGATAGTTTTTACCTTGGGTTTGGTTCTCTAAGCCATTGCTGTCTCCCACAAAACCCTGCTCTGTCACCCCTAGCACTTCTACCTGCCAACTGTTCATCATTCAGACAAAGCTGGCCCTTACTTTTTGTTCACTCTGACGGGTTTTTTATCTGGGAAATTCCTCTGGGATTATGGAAGGGCTTTTTAAGGGATTAAGGCTAAGGTTAGCATTTTGGAGAGAGCAAGAGGAAGCCCAAAGCTTCAGTTAGACTTACCCAGATTTATTGTCACAGAGGCTGCATCAGGAAGAGTCATCCTGCAGGATTTCTCTCTCTGGTCAATGATTTGGGCTCTAATCTGAGCAGTGAAGTTAAGTTTGAAAACAAGAAATAAATGTCCAGATCCACCAGGGCTAGTCTTTAAAGATGTTGCAAGAGGAGGGTCAGGCTGTGAATTCTCCTGAGAATTTTTATATCTGAACAACAGCTGAGGAATCCTGTCCTTAGTGTAGCAAAGTTTTAAAGCCTAGGTAAGGGGTTGTTTTGAGAGCAAGAAAAATGCAGGGCTCAGGTCACGCCAGGACTGTTCAGGACTGCCAGAGGCAGATAGAAACAGAAGCAAAACCTCCCCTTAGAAATATTTCATCCAGGCTGTGGCTGAGATCTCTGGCAAAGGCTTAGGCAAGAGCTGGTGTGATGCTTAAGGATGGACTTATGGATCAGCTTGAGGGAAAAAGCCCTTAAGCTTCAGATGCAGCAGGATTGGAAGAGGAAAATCAGGGAACTTGTAAACTGCAAAAAGAAGTTATTCCTTTGGGCAATGACTTGAGAGCCTTGTCTAAAGCCCAGCTGTGTATCAGGGTGAAGGGGAAAGAAAAGCCTTGAGCTCCAGTCCCAGTGTGTCTGTGGGAGGGAACCTGGCATGATCCCTTCTGTTTCTCCTTCCAAAGTAGTCAATAATAACAAAAGTGTTATTGTTATTATTATAACAAAATTATTATAATTCTTCTCAAAGTAAAGGATTCCCTTCTTTGGCTGAAATTGCCAGTCCTGATGAACTAAAGGCAGGGAGGGTCTCTCAGAAATGAACTGTGTGTCCCTTTGGAATAACAACAGAACACATTCAAAATCTGAAGCACAAGGACAAATCTATACTCCTGTACCACGGGACAAAAGAATCCTGTGAGATGGACAGCAGCAGTTCTCTACTCTCACTGCATTCTTCCAGAGGTGCTCTGCTGCACATCAGTATTTGGAAGTGATAAATTCAACTAATCTTTTTAAAAGAACATACAGAAAGATTCAGCAGGACTTCAGGCTATGAAATATATATAGTACATACAAAAAAAAATGTCATCTAAGTGCCTCTGTCCATCTGCCATGAAGTCTGCCTCTGTTTTGTACCTGAGGGGTACAGATACCTGTGCTACACTGACTGGAAAATGAGGGGAAGCTTATTCCCTCTGGAAAGAGAGAGGTTTGGCAGTAACTACAATTTTGCTGGTTGAATTAGCCATAGTCAGTCTATATTTGCAATAGTTTCTTTCTTAACAAGAAACTTTCTGCCTTTCCAATAAATGATACATTTGAGAGATTCCTCTGCTAATAACTGCATCTTTTGCTTTTGGGAGAAAATGGCACAATTATTTGCTAACTGAAGGTAATTTACTTTGTAATTTAGTTATTTCCCTTGTGATTCAAACTGTATAATAGTTCCTAAAATGAATCAGATTCATAAATACTGCACAAATACATCTGCAATGAGTGTTACTCTTTATGTATAAATAAGGGGGTTAGAAAAACAGACAGATTACCTGCCTAGATGAAGGACTTGAGAATAATAAAGGTTGTGGTGGGAAAGTAAGAGATGAATCCCAAGTCAGGCTGATTCACTAGGATACATTGTTATTTGGAAAAAAAAAAAAAATCTGCCACCAAAGAAAGATCAACCACAAGACTTCAGTGATGGACACCAAAAATATTTACAAGTGGACAACAGTCGGAGAGACCAGATGATTTTTTATTCCACTGTGTTTATTTAAGAAGCAAGAGAACTCATCTTTAAGTCAAGCAATCAAAAGAGTCTTTGAAGGCATGCAAGCAATCCTTGCAATTTTTAAATTATTTTTCCCTGCTGTGAATCTGATACATGAGAGATATCCAATTTCATCTCATGTATTAGAGGTTGTTCTGTCATGAGTCTGATGCAACTGGCAGCAAACATTTCTATATTTCTTTCTCAGTATTTTGGAACAGATATTTTGGGGTGAAACTCTGCCCTACATGTCTCTGTCCTGAATGTCCATTGAAAGGAAAGATTGTCAGAAGAAGCTGACCATCAAACTGCTGCAAACTGGGAGAAGTTAGAGAACAATGTTCTAACTTTTTCCATTATATCATCCCTGGTATATTAAAAAAATGAGCTCCTTGAGGAAGAATATGATCAGCTTGAGTAAAAACTGATGTCTCTTTGTTGAATTAACCATTATTATTGTAATTAAACCAGAATTTGAATTAAAGTTCATATCTCAATACCCATTTGAACCCACTGACTGACATTTTGTGTTTCGTAAAGACCCAACCCCAATCCCCAGAATTTTGCCCATGTGCTGCTCACTCACCTGTGAACAGAATTCCTGATATGCTTCTTCCAAGGTTAATAAAAACTTATGGACCATGGTAAACATACAGGAAAATTATGGGAGTCAGTGTTTTTTGAGCAGTCACTTCAGGCTATTTTAGTTTGAATTTACAGCTCTAAGAATTATGATATTTTTATGATGTTTTATGTCTCTGACATGTCATGTTTTATGTTTTATTTTATGACGTTATTATGTCTTTGGCATGGAAGAAATTGCAAAAGAGTGATAGAGATGAGGATTTCCTTTCACTCTGTGTAATTATTAGGGAAGATTTTACTAAAGCAACTCAAAACAACGTTCCACTTTGGTCTCTAATATTTGCTGAATACCAGATACTTGTGGCTAATGTAACAACCAGTACTGCTTTGGAGAGACATAATGAAAACCTATTTTAATTCTCTTTTTCTCTTAAAGTTTCACTGACTTGGCAACACTTCTTCCTTTCTGTCCACAACCTTAAGAACTGCAGGATGATTAATCATTAAGATTGGAAAAGTCCTCTGAGATCACCAAGAGCAGCCAGCACCATGTTCACTGTTGTGTCCTCAGGTGCCACATCCACAGGATTTTTGAGCACATTCCAGGGTTGGTGACTTTCCTGGGCAGGCCCTTCCAACAAATGGCAAAGAGAGCATTTGTGATATAGCTCCTGCCTTATGCAGACACCACGAGTTGCAAAATCCTCAAGAGGGACTCAGGTAGAGATTAACAGCTGGGGTCTGCAAAGTTCTCCTGCACTGAGAGCACTCCAGAGTCCTGCAGGCCAGTATTAGTTTATATGGGAACTCCAGCACAGGAAGGACCTGGAGCTCCTGGAGCTGGTGCAGAGGAGGCACCAGGATGAGCAGAGGGATGCAGCAGCTCTGCTGGGAGGAAAGGCTGGGAGACCTGAGATTGTTCACCTGAATAAGTTTTGGGGTGGCCTAATCATAGCCTTGCTACAATTAATGAAGAAGCTGACAAGAAAGTTGACAAGAAATAAGGAGAGAGGCTGTTTACAAGGAATGGAGGAATAGAGAAAGGGGGAATGGCTTCCCAGTGCCAGAAGGCAGGGTCAGATGGGATACTGGGAAGGAATTGTTTCCTGTGAGGATGGAGAGGCCCTGGCACAGGGTGCCCAGAGCAGCTGTGGGTGCCTCTGTGGTGCCTTCTGGAGGTGACCTGGAACAGAGACTGGACAGAGCAAAAGGAGAAAGCAGGGATTTATTACAAGGCCTCACTGGGCACACCTGGGCAGCACAAGAGCCACACCCAAGATGAACCCTAAATGGTCACAGAATGGATGACCCATCACGAGGTCTCCCACTTTTATAAATTCTGGCCCATTTGCACACTGGAGTTAATTTTCTAATTACAGCTTCAGGGTATGAAGTTCCATCCTTGTTTTTTCTTCTACTTTACCATTGTTTTTGTTCTTGGGCTTGAAATTCATTATCAGTTGTCCTTGGTACCAAGCTAGAAAAGAAATTGTTTAATTGTTTTGTCTACCTACTCTGTGAAGAGAGGTTGGTAGCACTTAATATGAAGCCCAGAACTACATGCTAAAACAGCACAGAATCTGAAAAATATAAAAGCTAAAACTTAAGGCATCGCCTGGATCCTTGGAAGTGTCCAAGGCCAGGCTGGATGGGGCTGGGAGCAACCTGGGCCAGTGGAAAGTGTCCCTGCCATGGTGGGCATGGGACTGGGTGGGCTTTGAGGTCCCTCCAAAGGCAAGCCATTGCAGGATTCTCCCTCTGGAAGGATGAGGATGTGCCAGCTCTCCCTTGTGCTGCACTGCTGTTCCCAGTTACAAGTCTGACACCTGATCCAGGACTTCCTTATTGAGTTATTTGGCTGTAATAGAGTTAAAACTTGGAGACCAGAAAGAACAAAACGATGTGGAAGATGAATGGCAAGAAGAAGCTGAAGCAGATTATGGAAGATATGCTGGTTAATAAAATGGTTTAATAGCATTTTGCTGTACCTTAAACTCCACATTTTGGCAGTCGATTACTTGCTGGTGACTTATTTCTAGGTGAGCTTGCCATTTGCAGAATTAGGGTGCGAAAGTGACCCTTGTAGGGCCCTGCACTGCCAGCCCAAACACTGATTCAAGAATATTTCAGTAAAACAAGCTCTGATGTAGCTGTACTGCACACAATAACTGTGCTCCCAGTGTGCCCCAAGTCAAACAAACTGCTCTGGAGGCATCACGGAGGGACAATATTTTGAGAGATAAGCTATAAGAAAAGAAGAATTTCAATAGAATTCAGGTTTTGTTCCCTACCTGGATCTCCTGCATTCTCATAATTTCCCGTCTAATTAAAAAAAAGCCAAAAAACAAAACACCAAAAACAACTTTATAAGGGTTGAAGCAGGCAACTGTTGTATAGGTATCTTAATTTTATGGCAATGGCATTAAAAGAGAAATTAAAAGTGAAAATCTAGAATTTAAGCAGGTGTTTTAAAGGGGTAAGTGGTGCATTTTCCTTTCTAATTTAACCATGTGTTACAGCAGAACCAGTATTTGAAAATTTGTAGTAAGCTTGATCCTAAATTTGAATGATGTGTAGTCTTGAGAAAAACTGCTAGCACAATATTAGATTAAAAAGAACACCTTCCCAGGTGTTCTTCACCAGGGACACCTTCCCCTGTCACAGGTTGCTCCAAGCCCAGCCCAACTGAAACATGGAGATATAAAATAAAATACACAGCTCTGTGGCTCACCTGAGCATTCAGACACCAATTCAATAAGATCCTAGAGGATGTTTTTCTCAATTTCCTTCATATTACAACAAAAGTTATTCACCTGCTAAATTACCCTAGAATGAAGATGTTGATGCTCCATGAAATCCATTTTCTATTCTGCAGGAGGCTGTTTATAATTCTTTTCTTTATAATTAGCTAATCATATCCCAAATCTGTTACCTCACAAAGAATCTCCAAGCCCATTAGAGAAGATAACTCAGGAACAGACAGGAATAATCAATAGGATGTTCAAGTATTCCTTCTTTTGTTTGCCAGACAGTATTATTATGGAAATTATTCTGAAAACATCAGCCAGGCTGAGGAGATCTCTGTTCTAATCACAGTCATTTGTCACATCAAAAAAGGCTCCTGAGTGGTGCCAAGCCCAGCAGTTCCAGGGAGCTACAATGTTGGGAGAGTCCCAGCTCCCAGTTCAGCTGAACCCCCACTCCCAGTAGGCTCCCACACACCCCACAGGATAAATGTGGCATCACCAGGCAGGTCCCTTCAGGCACAAAGTGGTGCCTTTGCCAGCCCCAGGCACCCCCCAGCTTGTACCCACCATTGATCCAGCAGCATTCACCCACCCAAACACCCTGCAGACGCCTGTCCAGGATTCCCTGCTCCTGATGCATCTATAACGCTGGTTTCTGTGGTCCCACTCCAGCTGCTGGCTCTCAGATTCAGCCTGAGGTTTTCCAGCTCCCCACAGCTACCCAGGTGGCACAGATAGGGATGATTGAGGATATAGGTTAAGATATAGAATATAGAATATAGAATATAGAATATTAGAATATAGAATAAGAATATAGAATATAGAAATAATAGAATATAGAATATAGAATATAGAATATAGGGCTCAGCAAGAGAAGCACGCTCTCCTGCAACCTCCTCACCCTCAGATCATCCCTTGGAACCCTTCACCCTTCTCTTTTCCCACCTTTTGTCCTGCCAAACCACCTTGATCCCTCCCTTTCCCCACCTTTGGTCCATCAGATGGAGCCTTATTGAGTCCTGCCCCCAGCCATAGGCAGGGATACCTCCCACTATCCCACATTGCTCCAAGTCCAATCCAGCCTGGCCCTGGACACTTCCAGGGATCCAGGGACATCCATATAGCCCATATAAAGTCCCATCCACCTCCAAAACCTCAAAGGGAGTTTTACACACTGCCCAAAATTTCTTCCCTTGCACCTCAAACATCACATGAGAAGCCCCAGGACCTGAAGCTGATACCTCACTTCAGATTTCAGATCTCCTGTCTCTTCTGCGAGGAATTCTTCTCCTTGGATGGGCTAATCCACCCCTGTTCTGGCTGTGGATCAGTTGGGGATAGTTGGTTTTCACTGGGCCCCAGCACTTCCCCACTTGTCCTTGTTCCCCTGATACTCCTGGTCTTCGAACCCATCCCATCCCATCCCATCCCATCCCATCCCCATCCCATCCCAGTGTCCCTTGACCTAAGACAGGCTGGTCTTTCTCTTTACTCTCAAGAGCTTTTCAAAGCAATCTCTGCCATGTTCACCTATCAAAGAGCAGTTGTCCCCTTCTAGCAGATCTTGGCTTCTCTTACTCCTGGGCAGAGCCACAGAATTCCAGGGCAGCAGAGAATTCCAGCAGTTCAAATCTGAGAATCAAATGGTGTTTTGTCATCAAGCCAACATGGAAGATGAAACACTGGGAATGAAGTTAAATTTGCTTTATACATTATGGGACCAATCTCTGTCATTTGTAAAGAAATATAGAATCTTTTATATCGATAGAAATTAAGGGAAAATGATTGGATGCCTCAAATGTGGACGAAAGTTACAGCATTTTGTTACAAAACCTTCAATGGTAAAAAATGAGACAACCCTCCTCACAAAAATAACTTTCAAAAATAATGTACAACATAAAATAATTTTCTTCACTTAGTAGTTAGATTTCTAACATACTAATTGTTTTTTGTTGTGAATAATAGAAATAGTTAACCTAGACAAGAACATTTATAAAACTCCAAAGAACTATTTTTGTCTCAAGTTAGAACTCTATTAGCCTTCCCTGATAAATTAGCAGAGGAGATTATTTTTTAAATGAATCTCTAATTAGACTTCATTAATGGCAATGTTATCTCTTGCAAATTCCTTTCTTTTATTAAGGAGATGTTTCCCGCTTTTCATACGAAATATTCAAGACAATTATTTTAAGGTGAACATGACTTTAAAATTATACAGCCTGAAGATGGATGGCATTTTCAAAGACAGAGGAAGAACTGGGGCTGTACTTCCATTAACAAATGACCTGGCTGATTGTTTAGGCTTTAGCAAAAGTCTCATTATTTCATTTAATATCTAGGTGTCCCTTGATTCTGTGGCTTTAAAAAGAAGAGAGATTATGGGTGGTGGGAAGGTTGACAGAGTCTCCTTTGAAACCTCCAGGAACCAATGACAAGAACAAAACTTAGAAGTATTTTTATTTATTTTTTTATTTAGAAAAAGAGATGGAGTGAGAAGGATAAGAAGAAAGAGAGGTATTGATGTTCTTTGTCTCCTGGTAATAATTCTCATGGAGATTAGAGCAAATATAATAGACCCTTTCCTTTAAAACATACCTTCAATTTGTTTTTCAGTCTTTAAATGCAACAAGATTTTGTATAATCTATCAAAATGATCTGAGCAAAATGCTGTTATTATGTGAAGGAATAAAGGTAGAGAGACAAAGGATTCTCTGCTGAATACACAACACACATGAATGCAAAACCACAGAATATGCTTTATTTCAGCTAACTCTGAATATCCTTATTTGTACAAGACCAACAAGGATATCCTTGTCTGTTCCTTTCCTTCTGACATAGAAGAAAGTGCTGGTCAACTGCCAATTCTGGCACAGATTATTCTTTAAAAAAAATGTTTTACATAAAGGAGTAAAAATCTCTTTTGATTTTAGCTTTAGCCAGTCCTAGGTTTTGACACCTAGGTTATTATTTTTGGGTTGTCCTGTTGAATTTGTTTCCTGACTAATTTTATCTTTTCATAAGTGAAGTAAACTCTTTTTTCCTCTAAATCCTCTGTTTCATGTCGCTTTATCCAATACTGAACCTAAGTCAGCTGGTACTCAGAACCAGAAGTTTAAGTAAAAAAAAATAATATTACAACAAGATAAAAATCCTGGGACAACTAAGATCCCAACCAGGACTAGGTCATTCATCAGTGAAAAAGAAACTTTTTTCCCTCACAGAACTAATTTTGGAAGTCTGAATTCATTTGTTCTCTCCAGTTCCCAACTGATGGTGAGTCTTGGGAAATGGTAATGGAAATATGACAAGAGAGAATGGGAGACTAAAACAGACCCCTACCTAGAAATAAGTTAACCTTCAGCACTCCACAGGCCTCAGGGATCCCTTTCAGAACATTATGTCCTTTTCAGAACATAAGCTTTCCCTTATTTTTCCTATCACCACTTTAAAATTCTTTCAATTTTCCTCAGAATTTATCAAAGAATTGGTCCAATTTATTTGTAGGCAGTTCTGGTGCCTCTCAGTTTGGGAAGAAGATCCTATTTTTCAGTAAAATGCTCAGTTCTGGCTATTATTTACCTCCAAGGGTTAGTATTTCTAGAACCTTGACAGACAAAGATTTTTGAGCTAGAATTACATGCCCTTATATAGAAATGGCATCCAGGTGTGTTAAACTCTAGAACTTATTTTCTGAGACAATATTTACTACTTGGTAAAAATCTACTCATTTTTTACTCTAGAAACGGCACGTTCCTCATCGGCTGAAATAGTGTGGAATAGGGGAGAGATTTTACTAAAATCAGAATTATCATCTGGTAATAACTGCTGGTTTTGAGTGAGCTTCTCTCTTTTTTTGTGGGTTCAGACATTCTCTATTGCAGGATTTATTCAGATGAGTTTAAAAATATATATTTTGCTTTGATTTATTTGCCAACTGGAAGAAATAACAAACTGAGACGAGGGCATGGAAGAAAAATGCTCTCTAGAAAGCAAATATTGTCCTATTTGCATCAGACAGAGATTTGGAAACTAGCTTTCTTGAACAGATTTTAAAGAAGAGCCAGGAGACAATATTTCACATTTTTGGCTGAACCAAGGGAGTAAACTGGACACGTCAGCCCCAAATTGAGTCTGTGGGTTTTGTTCTCCTGCTGTCTGACTAAGAGCTCATCATTTTTTTCAGTTGCTATAAGTTGGTTATTAAAATACCCACATTGGATCAAAATCAAAGTTTTTCTCTCCTCTTGGATCTTGTGTTCCATGTGACCAAACTGATGCCTGAGGAAGCTACAGGATAAATGTAAGTCCCAGGGCGTTCCTGAGCCAAAAGAAGACTGGATTAAAGTTCCATGGAAAGAGAGTTCCACGTCCTCCTTTAAGGGCAGCAGGACAAAGAGCTTCTTCAGTGTGAAAAGGAACAATAAGAAAAGGGAGAAGTCATCAACAAAACAGGACAAGGACACAAACATGACACAGATGACAGGGAGGCACAACAACCGTGGTGAATTGCACTCATTGAGGAGGATGGGAGGCTGCTTATTCCATGAGCTTATCTGATCAGAGACATTGTCACTTGGGAAACAGGAACAGAGGGATAAGCCTGACAGAACAAGCTTGGAGACCCCTAGGGGGTGTGCTTCTGTCTGTGGGGTCAAACCTGCCAAGTGACACTGTCCCTCAGCCTGTTCCCACACCACTCTTCCTCCTTTTCAGTGTCTTTATGGATGTGCTGGAAACCACAGGTACCAGCAGCCATCACCTTGAACTGTTGTTGCTGTTGCAATAACACGCACAACAGGGACACCTGTGAAATTTCTTCAAAGGCTGCATGAAATCTTTAAAAGAAATCTTCATTCTTAGGGATCATTCCCCTTTTTATACATTTTCCACAGACCACTGTGTTTGGTGAACAAGAGACAGAACTCTTCATCCACATTGGTCAAACCAGAGGGACATCAAAAGAAAATCCCTCCCACAGAAAGAATGAACAACATGAGTACCATTACAAAAACAACCCTGATGTTTTGTTCTTTCCCTGGGAAAGGAATTTCAGCAACCCAAAACATCAGGAAAACAGAGCTTTAGAAACTCAGAAACTCCAGGCCTGAAAACCCAGACTACAAACTGCAAGCCCTGACCTGCTGTTTGATTCTTTTTGTAATGGGCTTTATCTTCTTATCCATCTCCTTGGTGCCTGACACTGCAAGGGATTCGAAACTCTTTAATGAGAGACCTTGCTCACAGAGAAACCTTGGAAATCCAGGGAGACTGTTTCACTTTAGTCTCCTTCATCCAGAGCTTTTTGTTTTATTCATTAAACTCAGCCAACCATTTCAGTTCCACAGACTTATTAAAATCCTGCTTTTTCTGTGACTAGTCAGAAAACTATGAAAAGGTTTGGCTGTTGTTACAAGAAAATAATCGCAGGACCATAACATTCTTGCCTTTCTGTTTATCCTGTGTGAAACTACAGAGCTGCCTGGTTTTGAAAAATTTTATTGATAAAATAAATAAGGATAAAGCAGCCTCCATGACATTATCCAGCTTTGCAGAAGCAGCATTTGGCCAAACAGAGCCATGACTGCTCCTCAGTCCCCATCTCCTCCATCTCCAGGCTATACATTCCTTGCTGGAAATCTGTTCCCTCTGGAGATTCTCCTGCCACTGAGAAGTGCTGGTTTCCCCTCACTCAGAAAAGGGAAGCTTTGTGGTGGCACCAGGGGTGGATGTGCTGGAGGAAAGCCAGTAACATACAGTGAGAAAAAAAAGTGTTTCATTCAGTGTGGCAGATTACTTACACAAGGACAGGCAACTCTCGTTCGGGTTAGAATCCCAGAATCCCAGAGCAGAGGTTGGGAAAACCCTCCCAGTCCCACCGAGTCCCATCTGTGCCCGATCCCCATCGTGTCCCCAACCCAGAGCACTCAGTGCCAGCCCAGCCCTTCCTTGGACACCTCCAGGGATGGGCACTCCAACCCCTCCCTGGGCAGCCCCTGCCAAGGCCTGAGCGCCCTTTCCAGGCACAAATTCCTCCTGATTCCAGCCTGACCCTGCCCTGGCACAGCCTGAGGCCTTCCCTCTCTCCTGTCCCTTGTTGCCTGGGAGAAATTAGTCCAAATGGAAGACTTTAAAATTATTTCTCCCCATTAAAAAAACCTCTTCTGTTTGCCTGAAGTAGCCGAACAAAGGAAGCAGATATTGCCTTCTTTAATTATTATCTCTGCCAGGTTAATTTCCACAGGGCAGGCTAATTGTGGGAGCTTAAATCCTCATTGCTATTGACTTTTCCTTTAGTGTCAGGCTTGTTTATACGTTCTTACATTTGAGATATTGGAGCATATAATGAAAACCTGCAAACTTAGAGAAATGTAGGGAAAAATCAAATAAGATTTGAAGTATTTTATATTTTTTTTCCATGTGTGACATGTGAAGATTAAAAGAAGACAACAAAATCTTTCTGTGAAGGAACCTGAATGAGTAGAGTTAGTGTTGGTTCACATGTGTTGTAAACTGCACCCTGCATTTGTTTACAGCCATCTTAAGTGAGTTTAATGTGTTAAATTTTGTGTTTTCTGATTATGAATGAGAATGAACTGTATGAAATGAGATAGTTGCAAAGGCTGGGAGAGAATGGCTACCTGGAAAAGAAATAACTTCTGAAAATATTCCTAAAATTTGAAGAGTTCCAGATCCTAATCATCGAAAATGGATAATACAATTTTTGTTCTCCTGCATCAATAATCATCTGTTAAAAAAAGAAGATCCTAGTTTTATTTCTTATCCATAAGAAAAAAAAAAAAAAAAAAAAAAAAAAAAAAAAAGACATTATAAATATTGCCTTTCTTTAATGCTGCAGTACAGTTTTAAGAAATGATAAGGCATAAAAAAGATAGCACACTATAAAATATCGAAGGGACTCATTCTTTTCTTCCCAGGTTTATTATGCTAATAAACAGAAAAAAATCTCAAAGAATAATTTTGTGCAGGTAAACCAATCATAATAATCACCCTTTTATTCATAGCATGTTACCCACAAGAAATGTCAGGAATTCTCACACCTCTGAGTAAGCAATGCTGTAGCTCTTGGGATAAATCTTCATTACAAAACCCAGCTATTATGCTGTGATTTTGAGAAATTCCAGAGTTTTTGAATGGGAAAGGAAAGAAAAGAAGGAAAGGAAGGGAGGGAGGGATGAAGGCAGGAAAGAAAAGAAAGAAAAGAAAGAGAAAGAAAGAAAGAAAGAAAGAAAAGAAAGAAAGAAAGAAAGAAAGAAAGAAAGAAAGAAAGAAAGAAAGAAAGAAAGAAAGAAAGAAAGAAAGAAAGAAAGAAGAAAGAAAGAAGAAAGAAAGAAAGAAGAAAGAAAAGAAAGAGAAGAAAGAAAGAAGAAGAAAGAAAGAAAGAAGAAAGAAGAAAAAAAAATCACAAGCCAACCAACCAAAAAAAAACACAACCCAGTTTGCTTATTTGCTACACTATTTTTAAAGCTCATCACAGCCTGAGCCCTCTCCAGGTGAATTAGAAGGGGATTTAACTCTAATCTGTCTCACAGCCTCAGTTATGTGACCATTTCCATACTGTGTATATTCCTTATTCCAAAATTTTGCCACCTGAAGACTCATATGTCAGGTCCATGCTTGGAATTTGTCTGGGATTTTTACCAAGGAAGGAAAACACACACAAGCAGTCCCTTGATACAGAATATTTTGATTTCTTCTGTTGTAATTCTTCATCCTACAAATACATGTTGAGCCAGCAAGTTAGTTCATTAATATTTAAATAACTCTTATTTAGTGTGGCTATAAATAAGGATAAACTGTGGTTGCTGAGAAAATAACTGTAAGAGGCAGATTTCTAAATACATGTAAATACTGACTGCCATACCCAGGCTCACCCTCCTTGAGGGAAAAAGTGGGGAAAGGGAAGCTCTCCTGGAGAAGTAGCTTTTTATTTTTAACATAAAAACTGAAAAATTGTTTGTTCAAGCAATAAATGATTGCAGAGTTAAGATGGCTCCAAGTGGACCTGATTGCTCACAAACTGATATCTTGGATAGAACCTGAAGTTACTGTCACAGGGAAAAACATGTTTTGTATGTGCTAATTGCTTGCAAGAACAATAAATGCACTTAGGTAATTTTAACATTATTTTTAAACCAGGAAAATTTCAGTGAAGAGGGAAGGAAAGGGAAAAGAATAAATGGGAGGGAATTTATTTAAGGTAGTATGGGTGAATGTGTCTCCATCACAGGGAGATGTTAGGGATCATCCCATTAAAGAAAAGAAATATGTCAAATTGATCAGTAATGGAACTTGGAAAGGAATGTGTGAAATGCTCTTTTCAAATTTTAAGGGTAATTGCAAACAGTGTAAAATATTTATGTATATAAAGGGTTACATTTTATTCCTTAGAATGAGAAGGGAAAAACCCCACATCTCCTTATGCATTAAAAGAGAATATAAGTTGCAGAAATTCAAAGTGCACTTGTTAACATGGAGCTGTCCCTGTTTTCCATCAGATATTCTTGATCCGTGGCAGATGCCTCGTACAATTCAATGTCAGCACTAAGCCAGTGCAGAATAAAAGGCTCAAGCACAAGAGGACAGGCACAAAAATGAGCCCTGGTGTCATTTCCAGACCCAGAATTGTTGTCATCCTCTCAGCACATCCCATGGCTGCAGGGGATTTGCTGAAATCTTGGTTTTCTGAGCAGCAGAGTTCCCTTCCATGCCGTCCCTGTAGTTTGTGCACAGGCAGCTTCAGCAGGGGGAGATTTGAGGAGTTTAACCCACAGTTATGCTGTTCCTGCAGAAAACTGACCCTTTTGATTCCACATCTTTACTACAAAACCTGGGACTGCAATTAAGCTGAGCAGGTAGAAGATCTCCAAAGGGATTCCAGTTCTGCAAGGTTAGCTGTGACCTCAGCACAGCCCACTGCAGAAAGCCTTCCCATCTCAATCCCTGGATTGCCCAGGCCAGGCTGGATGGGGCTTGGAGCACCCTGGGATGGTGGGAGGTGTCCCTGACCATGGCAGGGTGGCACTCCATGGGCTTCAGGGCCCCTTCAACCCCAAATTATTCTGGGATCCCATGGCCATGCTGTCCTCTGCACTGTGCTTCCCACTCCTGACAGATCAGCGTGTGCATGCTTGTCTGTCCTTTCTGAAAAGAGGCAAAATGAAAAAATAATGTCTCCTTTCTGAAAGACAGATACCAGGGAACTTGGGAGCAAAAGTTCTGGGGTTTAACAGAACCATAGAGTCACAAGATGGTTTGGGTGGAAAGAGACCCTAAAGATCATCCAGCTCCAGCCCCTGCCAAGGGCAGGGTCACCTTCCACCGGCCCAGGTTGTTCCAAACCCCATCCAACCTGGCCTGGGACACTTCCAGGGGTGGGGCAGCCACAGCTACTCTGGGCAACCTGTGCTCCTGAGGGGCTGATACAGAAAATTTGCAGCAGTGATCACATGGCAGCACAAATAAATGAATATATTAAAAAATAAATTAGTATAACTGAAAAAAACTCAATGTCAATTTGAGGAGAAAAGCTTCCCAGATGGTGAAGCTTAGCAATAGAATGTGCTGTCAGCACTTTGATATTAAGAAGCAGTTGCTTTGTGTGATATCACATGGTAATAAACCTTTTTACCACAGTCTGGAGCTATTAGAGAAAAAAAACAAAAGAAAATTTTGATATTTTACTATTTCTGGTATTGCATGCAATATGCGTGGAGTGGAAGATGCAGCCCTGTACCTGCTCTGTATCCTTTCTCACCTCTCAGGAAAATAAAATTATATTTAGCTATTCTTTGTCTTCATAACCACATGAAAAATACAGTTTGTCGTGTGGGATCAAATGGAATTCTGCGTTCCCATCACTCATCTGTGGAATCACAAAATGTGTATTTTAAATTAGCCCTTGCACAAAAGTTTATTATGGAGTTGGAACTATTGTGTTATCCCTTTAAACAAGATGAACTGTCATAAATCAAATTGCAAAAGTTAGGAAAGCAAAATTCATAATTTCCAAGCTTTCATCTCCTATGACTTATGATGGCCTACTTTGTCATTGAGTAACTGTTGCCAAAAAAATCTGCTTCTTAATCCACAATTCAAAGAAAGATGGCACCTGCCTTCTGTAAATGATAAAGGTTCTTATGTATATTTTAAATCTTTTGGCTTCCTCTGGCTGAAAAATAACTCAAATAAATTTTTAGGGTCTTTTGTACGTTTAGCTTTTCATTACTGATTGCCAACACCATCTAGAAATTAGATGTTTAAGGATGCTATCTGTGAGGTGCTGATGTTTCTTTGTGAAAGTGAGAAAACAGGCAGTATTTAAAACAAGGTAAAGTGCCAACAATTCGTACTCACTTTCTTACACTTTGGAAAGTTTGCCAAAACTTCTCTGGATTACTCCCAACACCACAGAAGTACTGTGTGAATTTTCAGGAACTTTTTTACTTACTTATTTTGCTTCCCTGATTCCAGGGAAAATATACAACACATCAAATTTGGTTGACTCGTGTTAGGAAGTTTCTATGAGGTTTTCACCAAAATTAAGGAGAACTTGTAGCATGCACCATGTTACATCCTCAGAGCACCTGCAATAATCTGCAAATTTATGGCATTTATGGAGTTGCGTTCCTGCTATTCTCTTTAGTCCTTAGGTACAATTTCGATAAAAAACAGAGGAAATATTTAGATGCTGGATGCTTTTTCCTGACACACAAGACCCAATTCATGAGCTTATTGCAGTTCCCACTCACCCACTGCTGCTATGGGGTGGGAGATCTGATGGAAAACCTTTGGAAAATCAGTGCCCTTCTAAAGTGAGGAACAACAGGAACCTGGGATGCTTGAAGACACTCCAAGGAAAACTTGAGTTCCTTCTGAGGGTGGTGTGGTTATACATACATGAAATTAATTACATGTCAGCTGTTGCTGGATTGAGGTCTCGAGATAAAAAGCCATCTGGTAGATTTTCATTACTTATCACAACATCCTTACTGAAAGAAAGCATAAAAACTCATTACAGAATACAGGCTGTAATATTAAAATCCAAATTGCAGAAAACACAAGAAATTAAAAAGTGTAATGAATACAGCACATTGCGCAGTTAAAGTTTAAATTAAATTCAAATCAGTTGTTAAAATGACTAAGTAATAGACCACATTGTTGTATTTAATTTTGGGGATAAAAGTTGCTGTAGAAATCATTGTATTAACCATATAATTATCTATAGATTGGACAAGTAGTGAAATACTCAAAGTTTAATATTCTGTATTGCAGATGTACACAGTAGAATAACAAAACTATTCTACAATGATGTACAAAAATAGCCTAGTGAGATTATTTAAATTTTTTTACAATTACTTTTAAGAACTTTCCAGTAGATCCCAAATAATTCTTCAAACAACCACCTGTTGCCTGAGAAATCAGGCTAAAAAAACATTTCTTGCAGTCATGGACTAATTTTTCATAATTTCTTTACTGTGTGCACAAACCCCCAAATAAACAAACAATAAAAAGTTCACAGGTTAATTAATTCTATAAGAAGATCAGTGACAAAGACATCAGTGATTTTTAATTTGTGCATAGTTTATTGGTGTTGAAGGAGTCATTCATATAAGTTATTTGGATTTGGATGGAGGTTAATTGCAAATTCTATAAACCTTGAATGCTCCCACTGTATTTAGAAGGCAAACCTTCTTACTGTCTCATCAGTGTCTGTGTATAGTAATGGTTAATATGGGAGAATTAATTTTATCTTGTAAAATGTTACTGGGACTTCACCCTTATCCATGCTTAGATATCCCCTGTTTTCATTTTCCATTTCCCTGATAATATTCCATTGGATACTATCAACCACACTACATTAGCTTTGGAAAGGATATGAACTAATTCTACAGGTTTAAGTTAAAACCCCTGAATGCAGAAAATGAAGACGTAATCTTGAAGGGTATAATTATCAATGATATTTCCAGAGTATTAAAATCCAGCCTCAGAGGTTAATCAGGCAATTGAGAGTTGCAGATTTCTCTTTTTATGATGAGAAAAACTCTTGTATTTTGTGAAGTAGGGAGGATTACGAATAAAAATAAATGGCTCCTGTGAGGAAATTTTGAAGGAGCTGAAAATCATTTCTCAGGCTTTTTTGCACTTTGATGGAAAATTCAGGAAGAAGAAAAAAAAACTGAGTCAAAATAGTGTGCTTTCCTTATTGTTATTTCCATTTATATTTTCTAAGTGAGTAGAATAGCGATAAAACTATGAAATTCTTTTTCTCAGAGCCGTAAATAGCAACATTTTAGAAAGCTTTCTGAACTGCAAATGTGACAATCTACATGGAATCCCAGAATCCCAGAATGGTTTGGGTTGGAAAGGACCTTAAAGGACATTGTCACCCCCTGCCATGGACACCTTCCACTATCCCAGGTTGCTCCAAGCCCCATCCAGCCTGGCCTGGGACACTTCCAGGGATCCAGGGACAGCCACAGCTTCTCTGGACACCCTGTGCCAGTCCATGTTCCAATACACATTAATATTTTCTTTTAAAATTCTTGTACATATTTACATCTATACTGAAACATGAAAGAGCACGGCACTTTAAACACAAATTTTACCATAAAAATAAACGGAGCACTGCTTATTATGTTGGAGAATTAAATTAGCTTCCCCCTGAGAGCACTGATATCTTGGCTTGAACAATGCTAAAGAAGATCCATTTATCTAAAGGTGCAACTCCCTGGACATGGAGAAATCCATCTTCTGTCATCAGAACAGTTACTGAACGTCCCAAGCCTGATCTGCAAACAGACCAAATGTCACAGTCAGAGAATCAGGCTCCCAGAAAATATTGATTTATAGCTGCAGAAGGCACAAGAAATGCAGGGATCAGCAGCATTCCAAGCACAGCTCGGTGTCATTAAAAATTTGATCTTTATCCTGTGGTGCCAGAAGAGGTTTAGATTGTAGCTTAGGGAAAATTTCATCACAGAAAGAGTTGTCAGCCCCTGGCAGTGGTGAAGTCCCCATTCCTGGAAGGATTTAAGACATCTAGAAGTGGCACTTGGAGGCATGGGTTAATGGTGGCTTTGGCAGTGCTGGGGGAATGGTTGGTTTTGGAGGGTTTTCCATCCTAAAATATTCTGTGATTCTGAGTCTGTGATTGTGATTCTGTGTCTTTGTGTTGAAGGTGCCATTTCTGAGGGAAGATGTTTCTTGAAGCTGCTGTCTGCTCAGAAATTATTACATGCCTGCATTGACACTGTCTGCCTGGTGATTAATGTGGCACTAATTATAGTGAAGTATTTCAAAATAAGAAAAAAAAACTTCAGTGGTGTGGATCAGATTTATCCCCAACCTAAAATCAAATGGACTCGTCAAGAACTATTAATTTTGAGGTCCTGGGTGTTAGAAAACCCACATGGAGCTGCTCATATCAATGAATTTGGATCATTAATTCTCTGAATCACAGAACCACTGAAAAAGCGCTGCAAGACCATTGAGTGGCTGATCCCCAGCGTGTTCCCAGCCCAGAGCACTCAGTGACACATCCAGCCCTTCCTGGGACACCTCCAGGGATGGGCACTCCAACACCTCCCTGGGCAGCCCCTGCCAGTCCTAAGCAGCACCTTCCCTGGTGTTGGGGATAAATTCAGATGCTCAATGTGCCTGTTGCAAATTTGTGTAAGGTCTGCTTTGGATACCCTTTCTCATCTTCTTCTAGGCATGTCCTTAGATATCTGGTTATCTTTTGAAATTATAGATGGTTCGAACCTAGGAGCAACTCTTGAAATGTGTTTAGTTTTGTAGCTTCTCCAGGTAGCAAATAAATCCTTTACAATAATATCCACAGCTCTCTGCAGGCCACAAAAACCCTCCTGGAGGAGGCTGCAGGGAAAGATAACTTTTCACTACTGACTTTAAATCAAGTTTTCAGAACAGCAGCAGAACTCAAAGATATTGTATCAGGGAACTCCCATCCATAAAGACCCAAATGTGCTCCATAAAGGAATTACCTCAGCTCCAAGTAAATATGGAATTGTTTTAAAGGTGGGTCTTAGCACCAAACTCAAAGGGAAGAAAACAAACAAAGCTTATTCAAAGGATTTAAGTTGTTCTAAGTAAGCCAAAGGTATTTGCTTGAAATGGAATATGGTTACATCTCTTTCTCTTGGAAAAAAATTATGAGTCTTTAATGATGGGAGAGAGTCAAACAGGAATGGTTTCAGTGAGAAGATTTGCCTGCAGTGAAGGAATCTTTCAAAATGATTATTTCTTTCCTTTTCCCTGTTTTTAATTCTGCCAACATTTTCAGGGAATGCAGACAACTTGGAGGAGTGTTAACAGAAATCCTACAGTGAATTGCATGTGCCATCTACTGCAGAAAAGTAGTTAATACTTAATAAACCACCACAAGGAACGTGGGTGAACTGAATCTATTAAGTGTGAATAGTTAAAAAGGGCAGTGGGTACCAGTGTGCTTAAGTAGTACCAGAAAGAAAAGGTTGTTAAAATTATACTCCTCTGGAAAAGAGAATAGCTGTCGAAGAAAATAATACAGGATAAAGAAATAAGGGCAAACCCATTCAGTAGATGAAAAAATTGCAACAGATTGTTCAGCTGGCATAGGGGAAGTGTTTGCACATCCCTGCAGCAGGTAAAAAATAACCCAGGAAGGCACCAAGGAAGAAAACATGAGGAGAAATAACTGCAAGAGGCAGTTCATGTAGGGATCGGGAGAATTTTTTGCTGTGACATCAAGAAGCTCTCATCGAATCCTGAGGCAAAAAGAAGGAAGGATCAGGATGCAGAATAGAAATGTGCTGAAATTCTCAACAATTTTGCAGAATAATTAAAAGGATAAAGCTGATTCTATATTAAATCCAAGAAAAGCATTATAGAATAAAAATGCATAAATTATTGATTCTTTAAGTAATAGATGTGCTGAAAGGACTAGTGCAAGTAATTAATTAATTCAATGGTCAGACTAAGCAGATAATTTCTCTCTCCCTCTGTTCTTTACACATTTTTTGCACATTTGGCTGTAGAAAACTGGCAATGATAAATATTCTACTGAAAAGAGTGAAGTCAAGGGAATGGATAGTTAGAGAAGAATTCAGGATTTTTTTTCTGTAACTTTGAGTTGATCAGTGTGAAAAGCTTCAGACTTAAGAGGTAAACTGTGCTGGGCTTAGTTTTTCCAGAAACCATCCTTGTGCCTCCTAAAAAGTATTATTTTGAGGATGCCTCTTTTACAAAAGATAATATTAACCACTAATAGAGAGAAAAACAATCCCCATTCTGCCCTTAAGAGACAAGTCAGAGTTCATGCAAGTTATTCAAAAGGCATAATGTGATTATTGTATTTTTTCTCACATTTTTATTAAAAATATAATTCCTTCTTTTATGTGAATTGGCTTTGTCAAAAATTTAATTTCTGGTGGACCAAATTATTTTCTAATTCATGTTCAGTTTGCCAAATTGCTTTAACAATAAAATAGTAAAGAAAACAGAAATCAGTTTGCTTGTTTTGATGTTGACATAATTTCCTAGAATTTCTACAAACTCACTAAACCTAAAGTGGATTTTAAACAACAAAAAGGTTCCATTTTTGTTCTGTAAGAGTAATTTAGACAGTTGTTTTCTCATTGAATTGGATAATCAAATGCTTGGACAGATCCCAAGAGGAGTTGTTGGTACCTTTTTAATCACTTTCTAGGCCCCTGATTCATCTTCCATGTTCCTGTGTCCAGTTGTCTTAAAATGATCCATAAAATTATCTCATCCCCCCTGCCTTCACCTTCCATCAGAAGTAGCCTCAAGTTGTGCCAGGGGAGGGTCAGATTAGATATGAGGGAAAATTTCCACACAAAAAGTTTTGGACCAGGCTGTCGAGAGCAGTGGTGGAATCCCTGAAGTGTTCAAAAGGCACGTGGATGTGCGTAGAGGAAAGGGTTCAGCGGTGCCCATGGTTGGTCGATGGTTGGACTTGGTGATCCCAGAGGGCTTTTCCAGCCTTAGGACTGGGATTCCAGTGCTTGGATTGTTTCTGGGGAGCACAGGAGAGAGCCCCTGCCCTGGACAGCATGGAAGTGCTCAGGCTCTCAGGTGTTCTCTGCACTGATCTTGACCTGGGCTGTTTTTCCATGCTCAAACCCTCTGCTCTCCAGCACTAAGGTTGCTGTTTATTCATCATCTCCATTCCCAGCTTCCTGAGCCGTGCTGGGTCATACCAGCACATGACCCCATAACCTCTGACAAGCTCCTGAGAGATGGCTGCCTCATCCATTTTTTATTTTGGCTTTTTCCCTGATCCTGAAGTCAACAAGTCTGGAGATGTCTTCATGCACAACATACCCCAAAGTGACAGCTCTACTCTCACTTGGGCTGTCTGTAAAACCCCCTCCTGTGAACTGTGGGATTAAGTGAAAGTGATGCTGGCTGCAGAGGAATGTGTGATTATCCTTCCCTCAGCTTCCTGGTGGGAGCAGCCTGATGATTTGTGTGCTGCTGGAACACTCTAAATCTTCTTTCTCCGCTCAAACCAGCATTAAGTGAGAGCAGCAGACAAGAGAAGCTTCATCCACATCTGAACCTTCTGCCCTTTCTCTCTGCACCATGACCCCAGGAAATGAAAAGTTTTGTCTCTTCTGGAAAAGTGTAAGTGTTAGAATCACTAAATTACTGAATCATGGAATCATTAAGGCTGGAAAAGATCTTTAAGATTGCCAAAATTAACCATCAAACCAGCAGCACCACCATACTTCCAATACAGACATCTTCCATTTTAATTCACTTAAAAATAATACTACTAAGAATAATTAAAAAGTAGCAGTTGTTCTCCAAGTGTCTTTAGCACCTTTGAAACCATTTTGAACTGTAACTGTGCGCTTTGGCTGGGATGAATAACAATTAAATCTGTCACTGCTAAATGATTTTTGTGGTGCATATTTTTCAGCTGAGCATCAATTTGTTGTCTTAAAGTTGTTTACATTAAAAGCAGTGAATTTACAGTGATCTATGTGCATGTTCTGATATCAATATAATTCAATTAATGCATTAGTATAATTAATTATCTTAATGCATCAACAGATGCATTAATAACAAGCTTTTCTATTAATACATTCCATAGGATAAACAAACCCACTAGTAAATGTTCTTACATTACTGGCATTTACAACTTAGTAGAGAAAACATATTTAAAGCCTTGAAAGGATTTAAAAGAATTTTAAAGGAACCTTGAAATGTTTCTAAGAAGTTCCTGTCCACTACTTAATGCCATTTTTGAGAAGATATAGAGATGGCTTTGTTCAACAAAGAAGTCAGCTTGCCACATGTCCCAGTGACAAAATAATTTTTTCTACTTTTCATTGTGACTGATTTCCTGGGCTAGTAAAAAAAAAAAACCTAAACAGCAGAGATTTTAATTCACTGACAATTGCAAAGAAACAATGAGAAATAAGCTAGTTTTTCTGAGCTATGCCTAAATTTCTTCTCAATTTAGGGTGCTACAAGTAGTGGTTGTCCCTCAAGGAAATCTTGGTGAGTTGATGACATGAAAGCTTCAATTTTTACAGGAGATACAAAAATCATATTTTTAAGTAGAAGAAAGTACTAAATGCTAAATATTCGTCTGTGTAGTATGAACCTCTCCAAATCATTCCAATTCTTATATCAAATTTCACCTGTGAATTTTAATTAAGCATTTCTTCTCTTCAAGCAGTGCAAGTATCCACGTTTTAACCAATCTAATTATGGTTCTTCCTTTCAAAGGCACAGAGAGAGAATGTTTTTCTTGCACATTTTCCTCCCTGGAATGTAGACGACAATTACATGTTTCCAAACCGTGCAGCCATTTCAAAGGCAAATCAAGGAGCAACAAAGGAGAGCAAAATGATAATTTGAAAACAAAACTGAAATACTGTCAACAAAATAATAAACACCACATTAATTCCATTGGTGTCTGTTAAGAGTTGTTTATGTTTCAGAGAGTATTCTGAAAAAAAAAATTCAAACCAAACCAAAGGAAAACCTTTCATATTGTGCCTTTCACTTTATTTTAGATCATTCAGGTAGCTGGTAGAAAATATGTATTACTTTTTACACCTTCTTTCTGAATTGCATTTCAAAATATTTTGAGTTGATAGGAAATATTGGAATCTTGTTCAATAATTTTTATTGCATTACCTGTGGCATCCTGAAGAGAACAGTGAGTTCTTGGAGGCATAACAAATGTAGGAAATAAAGGAACATGTTTTTTTTTAAGACCTTCACAACAAGTGCTCACTAAAAGTCAAAGCACTGCCTGTGAATGGCATGGTTACTTCTCCGTGTCCTTGTGGGTTTCAAAACTCAATTGCTGTTATTGAAAAGCAAAATAGAAAATCTCTGAGAAAGGATTGATAATTATGCTTGAACTGCAGGTCAACTTTTCAATAAAAGCTAATTTAATTGCCTACAAATTGTCTATTCCACTTCTTTAAGTGAAGAGGTTCAGAGAGCTCAGCACTGGAAGCAGCTGTTATATATATAATACATACATTTACCCACAGCTACCTGACCAGAGCCCTTGTGAGACCCTGCCTGGAATACAGTGCCAGGAGAACACAAGGACATGGAGAGGTTGCAGCAAGCCCAGAGGAGGCCATGGAGCTGCAGCACCTCCCCAGTGGAGCCAGGCTGGCAGAGCTGGGAATGTTCAGCCCAGGGAAGGGAAGGTTGTGTGGAGACCTCACAGCAACTTCCAGCATCTGGAGGGGCTACAGGGAATGGGAGAGGGAAAATTCATCAGGAACTGGGGTGCCAGGACACAGGGAATGGCTGCCCACTGCCAGAGGGCAGGGGTAGATGGGACACTGGGCAGGAATTGTTCCCTGTGAGGGTGGTGGGGCCCTGGCACAGGGTGCCCAGAGTAGCTGTGGCTGCCCCTGGATCCCTGGAAGTGCCCAAGGCCAGGTTGGACAGGATTGGAGCAACCTGGGATAGTGGAAGGTGTCCCTGTCCATGGCAGGGGGGGAAACTGGATGAGCTTTAAAGTCTCTTCCAACCCAAAGCACTCCATCATTCTGTGATCTGGGACATGATTTACTGGTGAACATGGTGGTGCTGCTGGGTTCATGGTTGCACTTGATGATCTTTTCCACCCTTAGCTAGTCTATGATTCCTTGACCTCATATTATTCTGAGGTATTGTATGAGATTTCTGTGTAAAAACTGTAACTTTCTAAGACATTGTCATTGTCTCCTTCTCTTTCTTGCAGCAATTTCACACCCCTGTGACAGCATTGTTTTTTCCTGGGCATTAGCTGAATTTTTCCAAATCCTGGGATAAAAAAGAGATAAACACAAGATTGTGGAAAACCTTGTACTGGAGGTTTAAAATATGAGCTCAAGACAAGAAGTAGCTGTCAAAATAGCTACAGACCCACGAGTGCTCCTTTGGTGCTGGGTTTCTTTTGCATTTTCTCTTATTTTTTCTTGTTTCAAATGGTACTTCATTACCTCCTCATTTTTGAAATGACCTTTTTCATGTACTCAGCATGGAAAGAAGACAGAAAGACAAAAAAATGTTCACAGCAAAAATTCAGCATAGATAAGACTTCCTTCATTTATTAATACTATACACCATAAATGCAATTTGGAGGAGGAAAGAGAAGCTGGAAAGAAAAGTTCTTGTTTATATCAGTCTTCCTCACTCTAGATGTAGTCCACAGGACATAGCAGCCTATCTGTTGCTTTGCAGAAATGTGCAGGAAAAATTCATCTCTCAGTAAATGAGATCCTCACTCAAAAACCCCATGACCAACAGATATGAGATGTGGAGGTTAAATTTTAATTTGAGCTCTTTCTGCTGTTGTGAATCCTCTGCATGAGTTACTAACTGAAAAAATATTTCTTACTGTTGAAGTAACAACTAAAGATGTGATCTCTATCTCCTAGTTATTGTGGTTTTTTCCTCATTACATGTTCCCAGTTCTGTAGCCCATAAAAAATGCCACTACTTAGTGCATCGTATAAAATCCCAGTATTTTGCCTCATTTCCGTGTTATAGTCAAATTTGATGTTGTCATTTGGCAAAATGCAGCATGTGTTGATTAGGATTAAGTAATAAGAAAAGTGCAAGTCCAAGTGTGGTGCAACTGCTGTGCTATTAACATGTTATTAAACAAATTAAACCACTAAATCATGCAGATTCACTGGAATTTCCTTTGATTAATGTCAGTATTAGGAAGTTGCTTTCCTTATTGCTGTACATTGGAACACCTTCCTGACATAAATACCCTGAGGGCTGGAAATGGGCATTAAATCTGCTCTCAGATCCGGAATTTCAGATGAACCATGGTTAAAGTAGGCCAGGATTAAATGAACTCCACGTTTCCTTTTATTGCTTCACCCATGCTACTTCCATTCTGTGTAAATCTTTTAATAAATTATTTCCAGTACATCAAAAGAGAGCTGCTCACAAATGCAGGATTCATTTCAGGAGAAACTGAGTGTGTACCTTTCCTGGAAATATCTTTTAGTGGGTAGAGAGCAGAAATGTCTTTCTGAAGTAAACCTGATTTTTCAGAGGCAGATAAAACACCTTTTTAACTGTGATTAAATTTGTTATTTAGAAAATAAACACAAAGAAAATCAAGAAACCTTTTTGATTTTACTTCATAACTTAAATATTAAAGCATCTGTGCTCATATGCACTGAAATATTTATCAACCTGTCTGTCACAAGGTGCTCTTCTCTACCTGCAGTGTGCAGTCACTAAAGATAAACTATAACGTCCTATTTATTAGTGCCAGGAGTTTATTTTGAAGTTTTCTTTCATTTCTGGTTCCTTTCCCACACTTTAAACCATATTATTGCTGCTTGTAATCACGCTAAACTACAAAAATATAGGACATTCTTCAATAAATGGATTTTTTTTTAAAGGCCCACAGGCTAGATACCTCTAATTTTCTGATAATGAAAGCCTGACATTCTAATTAGAAAATGTGTGTTTTCTATCAGGTGCCACTGCAATCTCTGACGTTCTTTTGCTCCTTGACTCAATCTGCATTTTAAGATGAAATGAGGGGGTGACAACTACACAAGAACTTTGAGCTGCTTCCTGTTCTGATGCATCCACACTGACAAGGATGTGCTGCCTGGATGACAGCCAAAGAGGGATTCCAAGGATTTTCTGAAGCAGGGCTTTAGTAAGGAAAAGCTATGTGTAGCTAGAATTTAAACAAATAAATAAAAATCTCTTGTAACCCCCAAGGTTTTAAGTTGTGATCAAATGTATAAAATCTAAAAAAATATATAACTATTGAGCAGCAAAATTAGGGTCAATAAAGCACTAAGACATTGCTTTGTGAGGTCTTTTCATGCTTCCCAGTGAAATCTAGATCAGGGGGAATTCTTTCCTCTCACAGCACAAATGCTTTCTGAGAATGATGGTCCTACAAGGTAGCATTGTAAAGGTCTGTACACAGCAGGGGAAGTTGCATAAAAAGTGTTTTAAGAGGTCTTTTTATTATCTGCCTCTTCTTCCAGGAAAGAGTTGCTATTTATCCCTGTGGCTTGATAAGGAATTGAGTTTGGGAACTGTATTTCACTGCTGATCACCAACCAGACTTAGAGCTATGCCTTTTTTCCAGCAGCCAGGGAAACATTTAAAACATGAGCACTGAAGTGATTGCTCTTCCAACTTTTTCTTCTTTAGAGTTTCCAGATTTTCTGTGCCAACTTGACTCCTTTCTGCTTGTTTGAGGGCACTGAGAAACCTTCCATCAGAGACTGAGCTGGACAACTCTGGTATAATAATAAATCCTGGGCTTCTTTATGAAATTTCCTAAATGGATGAAACCATTTTCTGCCAGTTTTGCATGTTCAGGCTCAGCATGAGTCTGTGAAGGGCTCTGTTGTGGGAAAATCAGGGAGATCAGTGGTTTGAGTTCACAGTGGTGAATTGAGAGCTCCAGACATAACTCAGTGAGCTTTCCTTTCAGAAAATGGATATTGCACAGCACAAGAGCCTGATGCCCCTCCTGTGCCTAAGTCAGTTCACCTCTTCATGCTGCAGGCCCCTCATATTCCTGTCAGGAAGAAACAGTTTTCCTTTCAAGGAAATGAGTGAGTTTGGACTGGGATTCTTAAAAATACATCACTAAGATAATTCTGCTTTCCACTGCAGAGTGGGATGATCTTTTTCTTCAGGACTGCTGCCTCTCATTTTGATATGTGCTTTCTGGAGACAGCTTGTTACAGGCATTGAAAACATCCCAAAACACTCAGCAGCAGAGCCCATTCCTGAAGTACTCTGTAAAAAGTGTTCACCCCTGCAATAGTAACAACAACAACAACAACAACAACAACAAAAGCTTTTCCATTTCTTAGACTGACTTTTTGGATTTTTGCAATAAATGTCTCTTCTTGTCAAAAATACAGTTTGGAATCATACTATGCAGAAATCCCTGCCATGAATTAAAATATATTTGTGTCTTTCTATCAGGCTGCAGGAAGTGCTAATGCCACCCTTGCTTTGGAGGGCTGTAATTTCAGGGTTTGGCTCTAGTGCAGCTCGAATAAGGCCCATGATTAACTCTTATTGTTTAATGTATTCACTGTGCTAAAAGCTTTGCTTGCAGAAGTTCAGCAAATATTAGATTTTCTGGAGAGGCCGTACAGTAAACATTCGAGCTCTTGGATTATTATGTACATCCATCAGATGCTTCTCTTTCCAATTAAAAGCACTTTAGAGGTTCTTTTGTGAAAAAGATACTCTGTGCAGTGCAAGAGAAGGGCCAAGAATAATTGACATTCACCCTGTGGAGAGCACATCAGCTGCTCCAAGGAACAGAAAGCTAAAAAAAGCATCGCAGACAGGAGGGCTCCCTCCAGCTTGTGAGGAAAGAAAAGCCCTGGGGGAAGCTGACATTCAGCTCTGTGCTGGGAGCAGTGACTCTTAACAGCAGCTGGGTAAAGTGACTCCCATTCCCCGTGGATGGCTTGAGGGTGACCATAAAACACCAGGCAGGAGCCCTGGTAGAGTTAGCCAGGACAGAATGGGGGTGATTTGGGTTCATTTGGGGTGATGGGGAGAAACTGAAGACAAAGTCAGATACCAGTGATAGTCTGAAGCAGGTATTTGGCCTCCTGGGTGAACTTTGGAGGGTTTTGATTTTCCACAGACACATGGCTATTTATTTTATTTTATTCCAAAACTTTGCTCCCCAGTCGGCAGAGCCTGGCTGCTCTTTGGCGCTCGGCATCCTTGACCTGCACACACAGCCCTGATATCAACAGTGCCCAAAACCACATGAACACAGCAGAAAAATCTGACTCCACATCATCCTCTTTAACTATATAAATATCTGCAGGCCTCAGGGCCCACTGAGGTTCTCCTCCAAAAGCAGCTGTCACCCTCACGCCAGGCATCCATGGGTTGGTGACGTTGTGGCTCTCATGTAAAATTTAAGATACACACAGGAAGCTCACATGGCAATCTTTGTATCCCATACTAATTTCAGGTGTATTAAACAGTTGAGTATTCACCACCAACCCATCTGTTCGTATGAGTGAAATATTTTTTATACCTAAATTTACCAGTAAGAGCTCAATAATCTATCTGTTTGATCACATTTTTCTGAGTGACCCCTGACTACACTATCCTGAACTGCTTTGCCCAGTGTGTCCCACCCTTGGCAACACCTCCTCAGCCTGGGAGGTGTTCCAGAGAGCTGCTCCCCACGGCTCAGGGTGTGTTCAGGGAGCCCAGGGTCATGGTTCTGCCATGGAACAGCCCTGGGAGGGACCAGGACAAGGTGCTTGTTCTTTGGGAGTCCTCGTTTGGAGCCCCACTCCACTGTGCATGCCTGAGCTCCACTGGATGAATTTGCCTCTGAAGGCTGAATTTGGGCTCCTCCTCCTGCCATGCCCTCTTGGAGCTCCCTGGAGACATGCAGAGGAGCTTCATCACCTCTCAGGTACACCACATGACATCTTCTCTAAAAGGGAGAAAAGAGTTCATGGGGCTTCAGTGACAGGGACTCCAAACCCACAGCGATTTATTTATGCAGAACACCACCTTTGGAAGGTTTTTATTTACTTTTTTCTCCCCCAAGCTGAGCAGTTTATGGAGTGAGGTAAGGTTAGCTGCCTACAGCCTTTTGCTTTAGCTTTCACAAGCCCAGCTGTAAATGTACCCTTCAAACATCCTGCTGGCACCCTGAATCACAAATATACAAATATACATTGGAATAGCAATATAGAAAGAAACGTCATTTATACTTGGAAAAGCTTAAATAAAAGTGGGAGTGGCTGAAGGTGCAATATCAGGCCAATGAGTCCAGTAGCATATCCAAAAGTCACTATTAACATCTCTCTGTTATCAGTTGTAACACTTCAGTTAGTTTTTTCCTGATTCTCTTGCCTATTGGGATAAAAAAATTTGATTTCAGGAGGAGTGTGACACAAGCCTTTTGTTTAATGCCCTAGAGATGACCCCTGTGCAGAAATTCAGGGGCAAGGGACTATCACAGGAACGGTTTGAAGGATGAGGGAAAGAGTCTGTGTGAGGAGCCTTGATAAAACTGTTAAGGATTTAAAATTACAAATAAACTTGGAAATCTGAAACTCTTAGCTACTCCCAATATTTTGAAGTTACTAAATTGAGTAGTCCTGTTGTCGGCATATTTATGTTTTGAATAAAAACACATTTACTGATTAATCTTTTCACTGCAGACTTATCTGAAGTCGCAGTGGGGGTGGAACAAGATGGTCTTTGAGTTCCCTTCCCACCCAAGTCATTCTGGGATTCTGTGATTGCATCAATAGTCACAGATGGCTCTTACATGCAATGTAAAGTTGTTTTCCTCACATTTCTAGTTAGGCTGTACCAAGAATGCTGTTAATAGTGTAGAATGATTTCAACATGTGAATACAAAAGGAAAAAAAAAAATTAAAAATTTTAAAAAAGCTGAAGGGAATGAAAATATTTTCTAAGATAGATTACAAGAGGCATGTAGGATAGTCAAAATCTCTTCCTAAAAGCAGTAGGACGTTGTGACACAATCAGAATAATGTTAAATCACTGAGGAGAAGTCTTGAAATAAAACAAATGAACAAAGATATAAAAAAAGTCATCTATCATTTTTTTTTGGGGGGGATTAGCTAATTTTTTAAAATTTCAATGTCTTTTGCAAGAAACACAGTATGGGATACTGCTTGCTGATTTTGGTTTTCATGCTTGCTCCCTGTGTTCTCTGTTGTATATGTGAATTATCAAAATAAATGTTTTGCTTTATCTGCTGTCAGTACTCTATGAAAATGCAGTTGTGTTATCAGTGTAGTTATTAGAGACATTAACTGTGTCTCCCTGAATAAGCTGCACACGTTATTTTCCATCCACAGAATGGAAAGTCTTGGAGGGCTGGACAACTTTCTGTGGGAAGAGGGACCAGAACCTCATGCTGACAGAAGAGATGCTGGGAGCTGATTGCTGCCAACCAGGTGAACTCTGTGCAAAACCCTCACTCATTTTGGTTTTAGTGGTTTTCTGGTGGTTTGTTTTCCTTATCACGCATTCCTGGGTTTCTCTCCCCTCTAAAACTACAACAAATGGGGTTCTCTGCCCTGTTTATACTGCAGAGACACGACACCAGATGGGGCACCCAAGCCCAGAGCTGGGGGAAAGTCTGCTCCAGATGGCAAAGTGAAATATTGCTAAATAAGCCTGCAAGGTATTTGAGCACAGTGTGACAGACAGCCAGAACAAACAGAGATGGGGAAAAGCAGGATAAACAACAGCTGAGGGAAGGCTGCCTTTTTGTGGATGCTCCAGCCTTGCTCCAGCCTGTGTCTGAGACACAGGGAGATGATGCTTAGAGCAGGGAGCAAGACAAAGAGGATGTCAGGCAGCTCCGGGCACTGCAGCTCAGTTCCAGCTGGAACACATCACAGTGAGCTCAGGTCATGAGGAAGGTCCAGAAAACACCAAGATCTGTCTCCTTTCAGATGCACTGCCTTGGATTCAGATGGATCCCCTGTGCCCAGCTCTTGCAAAGCTTGTTAATTTCTGGGAAGAACAATACCCTTGACAACTTTTCATTCTTTGTTTGAGTTTTTCTGGTTTTCAACGCCTTGATGCTTCAGCAAGGCTTCTCTACTGACTTTTTTCCTGGTGTGTTTCCAAGAAATGATAGAAAATCCCAGGTCTCTCCTCTTTTAGAAGAGGAAGAACTATGCTGCAGATATTTTAAGCATGGAAAAGACTGTATACACTGTGGAATTCCTACACCTAGATTAGAACTCTGTTGTATTAACAAATCGTTGACCAAAAAAATCAAGGAAATTTATTATAAAGTGAAATAAAGCTCAAGGGTTGAACTAAAACATTATTTTTTTTTTTTTTTTTTGTTCTTTTCATGGAGCAATAGTAAAATACAGAATCATAGAAACATAGAATAGTTTGTGCTTGAAGGGACCTTACAGCCCATCCTGTGCCATTCCCTGCCATGGCAGGGACACCTTCCACTAGCCCAGGGTGCTCCAAGCCCCATCCAACCTGGCATTGGACACTGCCAGGGATCCAGGGGCAGCCACAGCTTCTCTGGGCACCCTGTGCCAGGGGCTCATATATAGACAGTTTTATTGGCAGTGTTTTAGGGGTTATGGAATCTTTTAAAGGTAATACTGTATTTCTATAGGAGAATTTCTCACCACCCCTTGTCTAACTGCTTTTCCCTTATGAGTCTCTTTCTCCAAACTGAGGCTTAATTTTGTCTCCAAGGTGAAGTCCACACCCCCTTCAGTGAGTGAATTGGAGGAGGATTGGGATAATGTGGTGGTGCATCATCAAAGTCCTGTGATACAGGACAGTCCTGACAGCAGACTGGGAAGATGGACCATGTCACAGCTTTAGATATTGTCCTGCTTTTCTAAAAGCTTCTCTGAGGCTTTCAGAAAACGCACAAGAGCATTGGCTGCTTTGGGAAATAAATTTTCTCATCTACCAGAGAGAATGAAAGCCACCATCCTCACCCTGAGTGCCTAAAGCCATAGGCATTAAGTTTTTTTGGGAGAGCAGCATTGCTGTCAGCAGCTGTGCTGCCGTGTAGTGAAAGATTAATGTGATCCATGAGAAAAAGACAAGGAATATAACACAACCCAGAGGCAAGAGTGCTTGTGATGCTGTGCTGGTCTTCACTCTGAGACTGTTTCTGTAGGTTTTATTAAACTTTGATTAGCTGTCAGTGCATTCTAAAGACCACACCAAGCTGCTCAGCTTTCTGGAGGGCACAGTGTTTCTAAAGCACTCTGGAAGCAGAGATCCGGGCTCACTGGGATGCCCAAAAACAAACTGGGAAGCAGTTGGAATTGGTTATTGCCTAACCTTGGGGTTAGGAGAGACTGTGCAGGACTCTTCTCCAGACTTCAGCAAAGCAGAATTTATGATGTAACTGGGTGCCACAGAGCAGTGGAGAGTATCAGGGTTGGAATGGGAGAAGTAAGAGGACTTGGGGTGGAAAAACAAAGGCAGGCAATTTTCATGATTGAAGGATTATGGCATAATACTACTTTGGAAATTACAGCTTGGACTGTCCAATTTTTCCACCAATACTCAGATCCAATATTAAAAAGAGCCCTTGAGGTCAAACCCAGATGAAAACCACGAGCTAAAGTGATGCAGCTCCCATTCTAAGACTAGAATTTCCAAGTTTCCATGAAGTCTTTTGTGTTTAATCCGGGAATCATTAATAGTTCTTTCACAGAGACAGGAACATTTACAATTCCACATTTTCTCTGTTT
This sequence comes from Sitta carolinensis, assembly GCA_032173965.1. NCBI lineage: Eukaryota > Metazoa > Chordata > Aves > Passeriformes > Sittidae > Sitta > Sitta carolinensis. The sequence goes on from CM063289.1 coordinate 5,519,676, forward strand.
CTGTTCACCCCTGTCACCTGTTCCTCGGGGTCTTGAGGTCAGTGGGAGTAGTTTCCTGAGGATGAGTGAGAGCAGGGGGTGCAGCAAGTAGTCAGCCTGTCAAGGTTTTCCCAAGCCCAGCACGCTGATATTTGGGACTTCCTCGTGTTCCTGCTGAGTCTGCTTAAGGTCACTCCTGTAGGAGTGCCAAGATGAGCTGCCTGCTTTCTAGAGCTGCAAGCTAAAATAAAACCTTATGCCCCAAATTTACTACCTATTTTATATATTTTATACATGCAATTATTAGTCATTTATCTTTACAGCTGTGCTCCAACTTTAAGTCATCAGCTTGTCCCTTGTGTTGGCATTTTTGGGAGCCTTTGTAACATTCCTGTTTGGTTTGGTGGTCGGTTTTATCAAGGTGGGTTTTAATACTGACCTTTGTAGATGCAGAGTTTTGCTGATCACCTAAATTATGTTTTGTTTACACAGTCTAATCATGTAGGTGTCCTGCTTCTAGAATTGTTAACAGTTCATTCTGGAGAAATAATGACCTCTGAGAAGGCACACAGGGCAAAATGCTTGGGGAATTAATTGCCATTCTCACCACACCAGTCAAACACGGGGGACAGACACAATCATTTCACATTGCTTTCATGGTGCTTAGAATTTCTGCTCAGTAATAAATACATGAAATACAAATGTGCCCAAGTTTTGGTAAGATTTACCATAAACATTTTCAAGAGGAAAAAATACCTGACATCAAATATAGCAACAAAATAAAATAAAATAAAATAGAATAAAATAAAATAACATAAAATAAAATATCCCTGTGTCTATAATTTAGTTCCTTGTAAATATTGATGAATAATACGAGGTCAGTTCAGATCTATTTAAACTTGTTTTTCCAAATTATCCAACATGACAAAATCCATGGTGAATTACAGACGAAATAGCACAGAATACTTCAGATCTTTCTTTGGCTATAAATGTGGTTTTTAATGGAACATGTTAAATTGATTGATATTAAATATGAGAATGATTTCTACAAAGACAACAGTTAAAAGAGCACAGCTCTGCCCCTCTGGGGTAGCTGTCTAAGGATGATAGAGTACATAAACTCTGTTCTGCTTCATTCCATACTGTTTGCACAGTTCATTTCAAATCCACAGTATTCCTTACTTTCCTGCTCCCTGCTCTTGCACTCTAGCCAGCACACTGTAGGAATTTGGAAGTCCACAGGAATTTTCTACATCCCTACATAAAGGAAAAGCTCTAGGAATATCTCACACTAAACCTTTCACAATAGGGAATACAGACAAGTGCTTGACTTCCTGGAGAAATGACGGACTACTCCTTTCTCCAAATATAAAGTTCCAGGAGCTCTGGATCTGACCTACAGGAAGGCTGGAGATACAAGGCCACTGTTTAAAGGATGGGGACATCCTCAGTGTTTTGAGGTTTTTCTTGTATTCTGAAATGAGCAGAAATTCTTGAAAAAGTCCAGAGGAATTAATGGGAACAGACCAGAGGTTATCTCATTACCTTGGGGACCACGAAGGGAGGATTTGAAACAGCAGTGCAGATACTGATTAATGTAAGAGGTTAATAAAGGGCAGGATACACAGAATTATCTCATAATAAGGGCATTCAACTTAAGGAATTAAAAGCCTCAGTAAGAAAATTATTCACAATTATTAACATTCACTGATTCTGGTGAATACGCAGCTGTGTTTTAAAGTGGACAAACAAGCAACTCTTGTTTCAAGGAAAAATTAATCAGACTTAGTAAAAGTAAAAGGCTGAGGATGCATGGTCATCCACCTGCTACTATTTGCTTTGTTCATATAAAAATATTTCCTTAGAATTATGATCTATTTTTATCCTTATTTTTTTTTTATTATTATTATTGTTTTGCCTAGTTTGTCACTTTCTCCATACAGGTCTTCTACCTTCTGAAATGAATTGAAACCCATGAGTTAAAGAAAGCCAACAGAAAGGTGTTGACAAGATAGAAAAGATGTCCATAAGGAAGCAAACTGTTAAAATTACCTACAACTACCACATTTTAATTTACTAAACCCATTCCAACCTAACCATAAATTAAAATGATCCAAATAAATTGATCCAAAGATGCAGTAAATGCTGTCTCCCATGGAGTGGGAGATGGGATTAACATCCAGAAGAGTTAATCCCATCATTTCTTCCACCTGGAGTATTTTACAGCTTCAATCACTTAAGAAGTGATAGGAAGAGGGGGGATGGCCTCAAGTTGCACCAAGGGAGGTTGGATTTTAGGAAAAATTTCTCCACTGATAGTCAAGCAGTAGAATAGGCTGCCCAGGGTAATGGTGGAGTCACCATCCATGAAGTGCTCAAAAAACAAGCGGATGTGGCAATTCAGGATGTGTTTTAGTGACAGGGTGGGTTTTACTCAAAGGTTTGATGGCCTTGGAGGTCTTTTCCAGCCTTAATGATTCCATGGTTCATAGACCTGGCCAGAAGCAGAGGTCCAGCACTCACTTCTGCTGAGGATGCCTGGGCACGGCTGGTAACTTCCAGGAGAGCTGGCTCTCCACAAGGGAAGGAAAGAACTGGCACACCTTGGAGTGAGAAACTTACATCAGTCTGGCTTTTGACCCAGATGGAAAAGAGTCCTGTAAATTGCAGTGTCATCTGCAGACTGAGTGGAACTGATTGTTTTCAGATCATGGTGTTCAGATGAGACTGTAAATTCTTAGCTGTTGTGAAATTCAAATCACAGTTCAGGACACAAACCAGTTATGCCTCAGCTTGCAGATCTGAAGACATTTAAAATTAACTACAGAGTCTGTTCTTTGGTTTTTAGTATTCCTTGTAATCACTAATGAAATCATATATTTGATATCCATAACATTAATTTTTGGAAGAAAGTCCTATGGAACACACATGGAAGTGCTCAAAGTGTGTAGAAGTGGTGTTTAGAATATGGTCCTGGTACCATTAGGTTAACGGTTGGATTCATCTTAGAGGTCTTTTCCAGTTTAAAACGTTTCTATGATTTTATAATACCTTCAAATAAATCTCTAGAATTATTCTTTTGTGATATCCCAAGCTATGATTTATTTCTTGAGCAGCTTGTCCAATACCACTGCGTCCTTTCCTTATCCTCACGTCTTGAATTTAGAATCTGAGTATGAGAGATAGATGGAGGAGTTCTTAGAGGAGAGGAATTGTGGTGGATGAGACAGCTCTGAAGCCAATTACACTTGTAATTTAAAGGAGGAAAAATTCCCTTTCTAACCTGTGCTCATCGAAGGCAATCATCAGGTAGGACTGGATCCTGCTGAAGCAGCTTCTCACTGATTTCAGTGTAACCAGCTTCTCTTTAATTAGTTTTTATTTATTTCAGGATAATAAAAACTAACATATGCAACAATTTAAAAGCATTCGCCTCCTTTTAATACATTAAAGTGGAAGCAGAGTTCCTTTGCATAATTGCATTAGTAAACAGATTAATTTACATTTTAATTTACATTAGCAGTGTAATTGGGATTCCAAAGTGTAATATACAGGAAGGAATGAAAGCAGGAACAAAGTCCCGAAGCTACCAAAGGATGGAGATGCCAGACTCCAATTAAGACATTCTTTTGTCAAGCCTTATCTCTGAGGTTTGCAAGATTAACTTGAAACAAAATGGCAGGCTTTTATCTCCCCTGTTACTAGTTTTATTTCCACAGCTTAAAAGGATTCCTTTGGAGATTTATATGAGGAAGGCAATTTCTTCCACTGTGTCTTTCCAGTACCACTGGCCCTATTTTGGGATAAATGGTGCAGCTAAGAGGAATATTAATTCTGCCTCAGTACCCCTTGCTCTTGCCTCAGAGAGGTTTCATTTATAAAGCTTTATTTTTGAGTGCAGTTTGTTTACTCTGAGGCTGCCCACCAGGGAACACATCCCACAGGGCTGGTGACGTTCTGTGACAAGTGAACTCCTCGGTGTCCTGCAATAGCACAACTGTTTGTGCAAAAGATGAGTGGCCAGCTCCCATTTTGGGGAGCCCAGAGTGAGCATTTGTACAGAAATACACAGATTTCTATAGAGCTGCAGGCTGACTTGTGACTTGTGCAGTGTCCTGTTTTTCACCAAGCATCGTCCTAAATTGTCCAGAGGGCATTGAAAAATCCTGCTGGAAGAAGGAATTATGGAAATCCTGGTGGAAGAAGTCTCCCTGGGACCTCCAGCAAGGTAGGCTTAAAAAAAACAAACATGGTAATAAAAAGAGTATCCAAAATATGTTTAAAAATTTGGAAATTATATTCTCTTTGGCTATTTTGGTGTCCAGTCTTTCAAATTTAATAAAGTACTCACTTCACGTGGCAGTCCCACAACTGTCCTAAATGGAATATTTTAATCAGTGTTGAGCTTCCTTGTTTCAAGCTGACTGCTCCTTCACTATTAATGTTAAACCTGATAAACAGATATTTCCTAATTTCCTAATTTTCTAATCTAATTTCTTAATAGAGTTCATTGCCATCCTACTTGGTCGCTTTCACGGAATTTCATATTTACATTAATTTTTCAATGTTCTCTGATTTATATGAATCTGATGAGTGCTTCCTCACAGCAGTTGCTTTCATCACTCCTTTCTGAAAGTCCACATTCCACAGGATCTTCTTGGAAAGGGGGGTGGTAAGTAAATAAGGCTTCATGGGTATAATGAAGTTCAGTAGTTATTGTTCATGTTCTTTCTTCTCCTACAGAATCAAATAAAACATTTGAGAATTTCATTATCTGCAACAGTTTGATACAGAACTTCTGGAAGAGAATTACTCTGATATCAAAGTCAGTTATCACAAGATATTATAACTGACCTTCAAAACCAAGCACATTAAGTAAGGATTCAAGTGCTCTGGTGCCATAATCCAACATTATCTGGAAATTGCTCGCTTCCATTGGGTGAAAAAAAGTCATTTTTATAGTGTACTGTGGGATTGAGATTTTAATTTATTTAGCCTTTAGGAACAACTTTAAGTGGATGAGCATTCTAATAAGGTCTAAGACATATCTGGCTTTGTAACATCTGCTTTATCTTAAAAATATTCTTTAAAGGGACATACCAAGCAGCAAACTCTCTCTGGTGCCTCACTCAAACTGCTGGGTGAAGCCTCTTTATTTTTTGAAGGAGGATAATCCTAATTCCAGGCATGACTGGATTGTTTTTTCCCTAGCCTTGAGTATCTATTAATACATAGGAAATTCAGTTTGGAGACAAAAAAGAGTCTTCCAGTGATCAATATGTGATCATATGGCCTAACACTGCTGACATAAGAACAAGTACCCATGAAAATAAACACCCTGTGCAGTATCTAACTAAAATAAACCACAAGACTAAGGTAGGCTAATCCCTGGAATTCCTTAATGGCTCTAGTGCTCAGCTATCAGTGTCTCATAGGTGCTTCCAATATTTACTGTGTCCTTGTCTATTGTGACCTCAAAAAGTTATTTGGGAAAAAAATGGAACTCTAATTCAAAAATCACACTCTGATAGAAAGCTTTCTCTTGGTTAGCAGCACTTATTTTTTAAATAGAAATATTTAAGTATTGCAGCTTAATTTAGCTCACACTGAAGTGAGGGGGAGTGAGCTTTGCCATATTTATGTCAGGGTACACTGTGGGCCAGGAGCCAGGGAATCTGTGTCTGAGCAGGGTGTGTCCCACCACCTCAAAATTAGTTCTGTTCCACGTGCACAGACATGAACATCCTTGGAATTTGCATATTTTCCTTTGGGTGTAAGGATGCATAAGCATATATTTGACAAAACACTCAGCCATACATCTGGTGTTTCCCTTGCTTTGTCTCTCATCCTGCTGTGATTTTTTAATGACATAAGAAGACTTTTGCCTGTGAGCCATCAGACTTCATCTGAATTTTACCAACATACACATTTTTACAACATTCACACATCACATATTGCTCACACATTAAAATTACACTAAAGAATCCCTAAAAGCCTTTGCAGTAGATTTTTTTGGGTTAATTTAGCAAATTCAGTGTGCCAGTGAACATTGGGGTTATTACACCATCATGGGCACGTTCAGGCTGACAGTAATTAATAAAGTGAAAATGAGCCACTGAGTGTGATACAAATGGGACCTGTTGCCACAGTAACACAACCTGACGTTGCTGAGATAAACTCCAAGCTCAATTCACCTGGAGTAAGCAGTTCTTCCCTGGCTGTGCCAGCTTACTTAGAGGTTCAAGGTTTATTACAGAGCCTGGTCCATTTCTAGTGGTGCTTTAGATCATGTTGTGTTTAGCTATAAATGAAATAAGTTCAAGAAAGAAGTCACAGTTCCTCAGCCCTCTGCATTGTTTAGTACCTGCACAAAAAATCCTAATATATATTTTAAAAACAAGTCACTGAACAAATCCTACTTGACATGATTCAAAATAACAATTATTCAGTGTTCAAGAGATTTGCAGGATGTATTTTTTTTTTTTTAAATACAGAACAGGTTTGCTGCAGTGGCCACAGTCTGGCTGTTCTATAGCCTCTCTGCCAGCCTGTGGGCTCTCAAAAATTAAACCCTCAAACTTTTTGTGTAGGTGATGATTCCAGCAATGCTTTTAAAGAGCTGCCAGTAGCTGGGTGTTCTGGATGCTTGCAGAAACTTCCTTTGAAAAGTCATCTGTTGACAAATGATGTCTCCTCCTCGTCCTTAAGGATGTGACCCTTTCCTTGAGCTCACCTTGGACAACAACATTATTATTTCATGTGTGGCAGCTCACTTTCCTGTGGTAAGAGAGTGGTTGATCATGTCCTATCTGAACTGTCAGTGCACTGTTGCCTGAGGGACTCAAAGGTACTATTCTCATTAACTCTTCATGAAAGTCAAAACCTTCCATAATGCATTTCCAAACCCTGTGCTGGTGCTTTGTTGTTCCTCAATGGAACACTCCTGATGGACAGGTATTGCTGCAGTTTCCCCTTTCCCAGTGCTGTTACCTCAGCTCTGCTTTGGCTTTTGATCTGCTGTGAAATTCTGCTGAACAAATGTTCATTAAAACCTTTTACAATGAGGAAAAAAATAACTATAAGGTTATTAAAAATGAGCTGATGCTTTCCATCTTGAACAGCCTTTGAGTGAAGTGCTGCAGTTAGAGGTACCAAAGTCTTATAAATCTATGAACATCAAAGGGCAGCTATCCTCTTGACGTCTAAAGCAAGAACCAGGAAAAGGTTTGCAAAGTACATATTTCCTCCAAATTCTTATCCCAGGCAATCTGCTTTACCAGTATCCAAACTATTTTTCACAGTTAGTCCCAAACAGGACAAATATTGTGAGGATTGCCCAGAGAAGCTGTGGCTGCCCCTGGATCCCTGGCAGTGTCCAAGGCCAGGCAGGATGGGGCTTGGAGCAGCCTGGGCCAGTGGAAGGTGTCCCTGTCCATGGCAGGGGGTGGCACTGGATGGGCTTTGGGGTCCTCTCCAACACAAACCATCCCATGTTTCTATGGTCCTGTGAAATCCTTAAATGTCAGCACATATAAATACTAAAAACCCCCAAACGACTCTCATTTAAAGTAAGGTTGTCATTACTTATAAACATTTGAGAAGTTTTAAAGGCTTTATTAAACATCCAGAAAACTTAGGAACTAAATATCAGATCTCATCAACAAACAGGGCTTCACCAAGGGCAAGCCTTGCCTGACAATTCTGGTGATCTTAGACAGCAACACAACCTTAAATATTATACTTTATGATGGAGTCAAGGGTTTGAGGGTAGTGCCAGGATTTCAATAAGCAGCCATGGCCACCTGCAGTTATTGCAAACCTGGAGTTCCTGCTGTGCACATGGAATAACTGTGGTAGCATGGACTGCTCCAGGAGTTTGACATTGTGCCTCTAATTGCTTTTAACAGTCTATTTAATATTTCCAACCTAATGCATTCCACAAAGTGGTCATACTGATTTTATTTATTTTTTTTTTTTAATGTTACATTTTCTTCTCTATATTAAAATACTGTCTGGGAAACCTTTCTGTGTGCTTCTGAGAAAATTGTGAGTTACAAAACCTGCAGCCAGACCACTTCAGTGGAAGGTTCACATTTATACCACCCATGTACACTCTCAAACAGAAATATACTTTATAACTTTAGCATTCTGTTAGCTAACAAACTAAAATACCTTACATGATCTGATCTGCCCAAGAACGTGACCCACCTCTATTTCTTTTGTATTCTTCCCTGCTTAAATCCATGTTCTTACCTCTTCCTTTTTCATTTAGTGAGTCATGTAGCTCCAAATACCTAAATTGTCACTGTACTATAATTTAATTCATATACATTCCACAGCTCATTTGATATCATTAATGTCAAGATTGAATGGCCTCTTACAAGCAATGATTCATTAGCACAGCACATTCATTATTATGTTTGTCTTTCAACAGATTTTCCTTCATTTATCCATCAGCACTGGAAGTTTCTCATGAAATTCCACCATTTATTGGTGCAATAACAGAGCTGTGAACATCTGGTTTTTTATTTGCTCTTTGTTTCAGGAGCAGTCCTGAGGCAGGTTCAGGTTCTGCCAGCACAAGAGGGGAGCTGTTTGCTGATGTTTCATTTACGTGTGTGCTCTGCTTTTTTTGGGTACTGCTTTTACCTTGCCTTTGATTAAAACGGAATTTACAGCCTCAGAATTAAGTGTTCATAATGCAAGGACTAAGTCTGCCTAATTAGGGAGGACTGAGCAGTAGGATTCAGTTTAAGTAAGGCAACAGCTGTATTGGGAGGAATTTACTTCTCTAAAATGTAGATGCTGAGGTTTTTTCATGGAATCAGTGAAACCTGAGTTAAAAATGAAATGAGATGTGACCAAGTCCTTCTGCTTTTCCCAAAACTTTTGCTAAATATATTCACTAATTATAATTAAATAAGTATTTTTCCTATTTTAAAGAATTTACACAATTTCACAAGCAAAGATTCAGCACTTTCCACCTGAAAATTTGTGTCTTCATCATGCAAGGGGATTATTTGTGTAATAATTTGTGTTGGCAACCGGTGCCACGGCCTCACTGCCTTCTCAAAGAAGAACTATTTCTAATGTTTTCCCATGGTTTTATTATTGGATTATTTAATATAATTGCTACATCTAGCTCAGAGATTAGGCCACAGCTGGAGTAATCTGTCATTAACAATTTGCCTATAGCATAACCTTACATGTTTGATATTGTCTCTATTCATACTGATTTCTTTATATGTATATTAACTGCTATGTCAGCCCTAGTTTCTTAATAATTGGTGTTTTCAGTGTCTTCACCAGCTGCCCTGGAAGACAATTTGAGATCAGTTCTGGATATGAAATATCTTTAACCAGTAGAAGTTACAGATGAGGAATCAAAGGCAAAATTAGTGATTAATCTTTTTATTTGTTTGTTTGTTTGTTTCCTTTCCTTTTTATCAAAGAGTGTCTTGAACAGAAATTATGTAATTTCATAGATATTATAGGAAAAAAATATTTTGTGCTGCGTTTTATCAATTTGTACATGAAGAGTTTTTACCAACAATGATTTTATTGAACTGAATGAAAGCAACAAAGGAGTAAAACAATTAGTTCTATTCAAAACACTCAAGCAGTCACAGTTCTTCCCTGAAACTGAGAAACCTGGGAAAATCAGTGTAAGGGTATGTGGAAGGAGATAGTCTGCTTTCTGGTCAAGGACATTTTCAATGCAAAAAATAATAAATTAAAGGAGGAAGATTTAAAGAAAAGCATTCAGGAAAAAAAGCCTACCTGTGAGCAGAACAAACGTGGTCAGAGAAGATGTGGACTGAGAGGCTTGTTTTGCAGTAAGAGTTTCTAAGGAAGAACCTTGCCAAACTGGGATTACAAGGGAAAAGAAGGAGACAAACACAAAGAGACAAAAATCATGACCTGATTTGGGTGCTCAGTGTCAAACTCAGCTGTTGCCTTGGAGAAATCATTTCCTGCACCTGTAACTGGACCCTGTGCTGGGGCTGGCCCTGTTTTATGGGTCCTTTTCAGGACAAGACAATGGGATCTCAGAGTTCAAGAGCTTTGCTGCAGGCCAAGGGTGACTGTCCCTTGTCTGTAGTGCCAGGCGTGTCCAGGATCACATTCCCTCTGGTAGGGTGGCCTTTCACCTGGCTTAAGTTATTCTTCATGCATTCCAGGAGCCTCCTGGATTCCCTACAGCTCCTTTCCAGCAGATGTTGGAGGGCTTGGAGTCATGCAGCAGGATGAGAGCCTGGGAGCAGGACACTCCTCTAGCTGGAAAAAGAAGTCCTCATCAATCAGCTCCCCTTGCTCAGGGATGAGCCAACAGAAGGAATTTGAGTGTTTGTATAAGAGCACATGAAACAAATTATATGATACTAAGAAGACAAGCTGGATGTGTAAGAGAAAGGTTGTTAGCAAGGAAAAGAGGGATTGGAGTGGATTTGGGAAGGAACAACCATGGACAACAGAGGGAAAAGGAGATAAAAGAGAAGGTCTGTATAGACAAATTGCTCAGGACAGTGGGAGGGATCTCCTATGTCCCCAAATCTACCACAGCCAGTGAACTAACACATTCCTTGTGTTTTAGCTGCTCAGAACAGACAGATAAAAAATATTTTTAACTTTTGATCCCAGAGATGAAGCCATAGTTAATTAAAGGTGAAAATGCAGCCTGGCATAACTTAAGAAAAGGCTCAGTACTGCTTCCTCGATTCTGCCTTGCAGGATTTTTCCTGCCTCCATTTCCAGACATAACTTTTGGAAGTGCCAGGGTTGTCGGCTCAGAGCTTTCTTTTCCCAGCCTGGTTGTTTAAAGGTACTATCAGCATTCCCAATGCCATTTTAAAACCCTCCCAGCACAGGGAATTTTGGAACCTAATTTCTGGTGGCCGGAATATTGCCTGAGGGAGGTTCTTTGAAATCGATGTGGGAAAATCTGTTTCACCTCAGAATGAGAAGCCAAGGAACAAACAATGCTGTGCTACCGAATAACTGAGGCAGGGCATGACTTCATCATGAAGCTGGAGAATCCAGCTGCCAGGTTTGTGAGTGAAGAACAGGTAAATGCAATCTGGGAAACACTTTAAATACCTCTAGCATGTTCTGGTACAAACAAGGATGGAGTTTGGGATTTTTGTTTTAGTATTAGATCTTGAGGAAAAGGGAGGAAGGACTCTGGCGGCAATCCTTCTTCAGAGTGGCTGAGTGAGCAAGCAGAAAGTATTCAAATATTTTTAAAATGTTTTTAAAAGTTTTTTTTTTCCCTCAGGGGGAAAAAAAAGTCCAAGAGGATGAGGGAAGGGAAGGAAGGAAGGAAGGGGAAGGGAAGGGAAGGAAGGGAAGGGAAGGGAAGGGAAGGGAAGGGAAGGAAGGGAAGGGAAAGGGAAGGGAAGGGAAGGGAAGGGAAGGGAAGGGAAGGGAAGGGAAGGGAAGGGAAGGGAAGGGAAGGGAAGGGAAGGGAAGGGAAGGGAAGGGAAGGGAAAGGGAAGGGAAGGGAAAGGATTTAGATACACACATATATGTCTATATATTCCCTCCTCTCAGTCTTAGGTTTTATTTATTTTCCTTTCATTTCGCAACAAAAGGCATCTTCTCTTGGGAGGAACAACAATTCAAACGTTTCAATATAAACTATACTTGAAATTTTAATTTTTGTGTAAAGACACATCTGGATTAAAGAAAGTGATATTCTTGGGTTTCAAGTTTGCTCTGCACTTCTTTTTTGATGTTACCTTCAATTTCAGGTTTGCATTTCACTGCATTCAAACAGAAAGGAAAATTAACTGCAGTGAGCAAGCCTCGGACTATTGGGAAGAGAATGAAATGACATTTGGCATTTTAAATTTGCTGCTCCATTAAATCAAATATTTACCCTGCGGACCAGGAAAATTGTATCAGGATAGTGATACTCGGATGCACTTGAACAGAACCATTTTCTGAGGGTGTGAAGTTGCCGTGAGGGATTCTCCTGAGTCTACTCCATTAGGGAACTGTGCATGGCAAGGACTCCCTCATCTTCCTAACTGATTCCTTTCTCTTTCCTGCACTGAGCACAAGCAATAATATGCAAGTAAGTAGAGCTGATAATTAAGTGCTTCTAACCTAATATATCCTGACAAAAAGGTAAATGCAAATGGGATTTATTCCCCTGGGCCAGTCACAATAGGGTGTTTCTTCCACTCATTTCCAGTCAGGCTCACCTCTGCTACCACCAAAGTCAAATCCTGTGATCCCCTGTCACACCAGCAATAGAAACAGGTTCTGCCCCCACGTGTCTCCATGGGATTACAGTTCACTGTGCACCAGTGTCGACCAAGACCTTGTATTTTCAGGATTTTCATGTGCCAGGCCAATGAATCCACAAAGCCCATAAGACACAGTTTTCCCTAGCCTCTACCTGGCTAGAGGCAGGGCCTCTCTAAGCTTGGTTATCCTTCTTCCCCTGGGTGTATGTCTGAGAGGTTCCTTCAAGGGGATCAGACGTGTCATCATTATCATCATCATACCTGGCAGTTTGGCTCTGGGTTACTGGAGCTGCTTCCTTTTGGGTGGAACTTCCTCTCTGAGCCTTGCTCTCCTTTAATTCACACACCAGAGCAGCAGTGGGTCTTCCATTCCACCTCCTCATGTTCTCCCCACAATCACAGAGGCAGAATCCCAGCTCAGCTTGCAGAATGCACTTTCCCTCCCTGTCTGGGGGATGTCTGCCTTGGGTACCAGAACCTCTGATCTGTACTGCTGAGATTTGGAGAAGGTCCTCTTTAAAGTCCTCCCCGAGTTTCTTGTGATTCTCCTCTATCTTTTCTTCTATTTTCTGCAGATGTGTTTCCACAGCTGCAATTCTGGCATGTGTTGGGCCATGCCTGGCAGCTGCATATGCTCAGAGCTGCTTCACCATATCGAGCACGGTCTCCTCCCTGTCAGCCTGAAACAGTCATTTTGAAGACTTAAAGATTTTTTTTTTTAAGTTGCTGAATTAGCTAAAGTAGATGAATAAACTTTGTCTATAGTTAACAGAAGCCAAGCTTTAGATAAGCTGTGCCAGATCTAATAACTCATTGTTTGTCAACATTATGTTTATGTAACTGTACTTGTAATAAAAACCAAAATATAGTAAATAAACCTCAAAGACACAAGATAGTGCAAATTTCCTTTGTACAAAAGACCCATTAAACACAAGAAACTATAAATTGTACCAAAAATTCATTTGTCACATATGCTTAAAAAGTAAAAAAGTCAAAACGAGGAAGACTCCTTTTACTTCCTCATTTCTAGAAACCACTCCCCAAAATAAACCCCCCGACTCATTTAAAGAGACAAAATGCACATGCTTAATAACTTTCTTTCCAATTAGTCTACAAAGCAGAAAAGAGGAAGTGACAGAAGTATGAATATGCATTTGTATTTTGTGTATTAAACACTTTTATAAATAAAAAGCTTTGTAATTACCTGTGATCTTTGCTGATGCACATTAAAGTTATCCCACATGCTGCCCAGTTTCCCGATAAACATACCCTTTCTAACTTAAAACTCTTAGAGAGTTTTTGTCCATCATAATTGAATAACAATACTAGATCAATATTCATATTTTAATAATTCAATCCTGCTCCATTATTACTAATGCAGAAGTGTATTCTTGTTTTTGCCACGTCAGGGATGTCCATGGTACCAAGTCTGGGTTCCTGGTGTTTAGGTCATCCAAGAAGAGAATCTCTGCCACTGCCATTTCTCTCAAAGGTTGGGTCCCTTGTCCTTGGTCTTCCAGTGGGTTTGCTGCATACAGAGCTCGTCTGCACACAGGTATCTTTGTGCCACACTTCCCAAGATCTGTGCCCAGAGGCTGTGAGTGCCCCTCATCATTCCTTGGTTGATAACTGGATCATGGGACAGGGATCCCAAATGCCTCACCTTAGGGTTTAAAGCGCTGACTGGCTTGGCTTTGCTGGAAAACACACTTCTGGGGAAGAAATTAAAGGAAAAGGTATGTTTTCTACTCAAAGTGAGGTAGTGTTCCCCTTAATTGCCTGTATCTGCATAACCTGGGGAGAAAAACTGGACTGCACAGCTGAATCAGGATGGCTTATAGATATCTTATGGTACCTCACTAAAAAATCTGTTTTTCAAATATTTGTTAAGGATATCTCACAACAAAACTCCAGCAGCTACAGATGCTTATTTTTATTGCAGACAAAAAAAAAAAAAAAAAAAAAAAAAAAAGGAATAGGGCAAGATGGTGAGTTTCACAATTTATTTGATGGAATAAATGGAAGCAGGAAGCAAGTCCAATGCTTTACAACCCTTTCCATGAAGAAACTATCCATCATATCCAATCAAAACCTCCCCTGGAGCAACTTGAAGCCATTTCATTTTAGACTTTGCATATACATATCCATGTAAAGAAGAATATGGAATTCTAAATATTTCAAAAGAACCTTTTGTCGAACTTCTCAGATATGTGCCAAATACAAATTCTTCCTAATATTTTTTTAATCAAATCACAGCTCTCAGATGATTTTCTCTATCTCCACAGAGGTCAGGAAGGAAGAAATAACTTCTGTAAAATCTATGAGTTATGCAACATAAGAGATCATATTTTTTCTCCTTTATTTCTGCCATAAAACAGTGAGATTAATGACTTTAAGTGTCCAAAGCATTAAAAACCGCAAGAATAATAGACTTTCAGGTTGATGAAGAAGTTCAGATCATTAAAATGAAATTTCCCATATCAGACTCTTTCAGACTTTCCAATTTCATACAGGGGAAAGAAGAGGTGACTTCAGCAACAGCAGAGAAGTGAGTGACCCCAGTTCTTTTCAATATCACTGCATTGGGGTGTAAATCTAAATATATATAGGAGTGAATTATTAAACAGAAAAACAACTTTAATTTTGAGGAAAAGTACAATCTGGATGTCAGCATAACTCATAGATGAGAAAATAACTGCTGAATTTCTCTGTACAAAATATTTCTTATTATAACATGAAATATTTTCTTCCTTTTGAGAGATATCAAACTTTTAAGTTTACCAGTTTTTGTCTCATCAGTGAAAAAATTGAATAATTTTTATGGATTTCAGTGACATCAATCCTAAAAATATTCTGTCATGTTACGGGACTCTACAAAATTTTCTCTTAAGCAGTATAGAAGTGAAAATTTTATATCCATAGGAATTCTTATAAGGAAGGGAAAATTCTTATATTCGTCAATAACTTGAAGTTTTTTCAAGCCAGTGTTGATGTTACTATTGAGCCAGTGCAAGATTCCATGAGTTTATTTCATTAAAAATAATTGGTATTATTCTGGCCTAGTAATTTATTAAAAAATGGGATATCAGAATTCCTTGAGCCAATGAAGGGTTATTTAAATATAGGCCGTGAGTGTTTCCATTTCCTGACTTGTCCCAGATCTTGAAGCCTGTTCCCAGTTGAACACTTTTTCCTTTGACAAAATCAGTTGGGAACTGAAAATTTTATTGTACAAATAAACCCAAATTCAGGTCAGTGTCTCCTTCACTGCTGGCATTTGTCCAGGATGGGATCCAAAGCCATAATTCAGTTTGGTACAGATTTTTTTTCACCGTTCTTATGAACTAAGACTCCCTGAAATTTTCCCTGGAATGGTACATTTCACCTTCTGCCTTGCCCCTTGTTCTTTACCCTTGCACAGTTGACTGCCTTTAAAATCTATGCCTCTTTAATTAATTTTAGAAACTTTGTCCTAGGGACACTGTCTTATAACATCAGTTTTTCACAAGGTGAAAGAGAAAATGCGATATCCACTGAAAGTTTCCTGGGTAGGGATTGTTAATGGGGTCACTTTGGAAACTGAGATTCATCAAAATAGCTCACAGTGTTCATTGGTTTAAAGACCAAATTTTTGTATCTTTATCAGTATAATAAAATATAATATAATAATATGAATGTCTTTAGATGTGTGCCAGCTGCTCTCCTCAGCCTTTTCTTCACCTTGCAATAAGTCTAAAATACACAGACTGAATCCAGATGTCTTTTGAGAAGGTTCTTCCCTCCACCTTCCCCTCAGCCAGATAATAAATCCAAAGTGTATGTACCAAGCTACTAAATTATGATCAGGATTTGAAAACAAAAGAAAAAGTACACAAAAATACATGTGTTTTTTGTTTCATTTTTTTTTTTTTCAAATGAAGTATTGTCTGATGAAATAAATTTCTCTTACAGTGTGTGGATATGCACGTCTGTACGGACATGTGTAAGCAGGTGTGTGTGTGTATGGGTGTTCAGGCATGATTGTGTGAATATACAGGAACTGATTAGAGATCTGGAGCTCAAAAAGAACCCCTCTGGCTGCAAGAAATATCATCCCAGATGCACAAGAAATGCCAGGCATGAAAAATTAAAACCTAGGCTTAAAATGGCATTGCCACTAATAGTCTTAACATATAAAATGTTTTTAATGGCACAAAACTGTGCCCTTATGAATGACTTTGGTACTGAATTAAGCTGGAAGTCTTATCTATATGGAAAATGAAATCAAGTAATAAATTTAGACACATTGGAAAGAAAAATTTGTACATTTGGATAAATTTTTCTTGTAAATTTTTAAACAGTGACGGGACTCTGGAGAGTCAATCCTTTGAGGAGCAGCTGAGGAGCTGGAAAGGGGCTCAGCCTGGAGCAGAGGAGGCTCAGGGGAACCTTCTGGCTCTGCACAGCTCCTGACAGGAGGGCACAGCTGGGGGGGTCGGGCTCTGTGAACAGGGAACAGGGACAGGAGAGAGGGAACGGCCTCAGGCTGTGCCAGGGCAGGGTCAGGCTGGAATCAGGAGGAATTTGTGCCTGGAAAGGGCGCTCAGGCCTTGGCAGGGGCTGCCCAGGGAGGGGTTGGAGTGCCCATCCCTGGAGGTGTCCAAGGAAGGGCTGGGCTGGCACTGAGTGCTCTGGGCTGGGGACACGATGGGGATCAGGCACAGATGGGACTTGATGGACTGGGAGGGTTTTCCAACTTGAATGAATCCATGATTCTGTGGTTCAGTGAATAGAACATTTTCAGAACCATGAGCTATAATAGTAATCTATGATGTCATCATTTTTTTCTCATTTCAAGATGATTTAACAACCTTAATGAGTTTGTTATAGGCACTGATCCCATTGGAATGTTCCTGGATGATTTCTTTTGCTACAGGTGTGTGCAGGACACACACTCCAACTCCAGCAGGTCCCATTGGCACAGCTCTGAAGGTGTATCTGGAAGTTTTCTCTTTGTTGTTAATTCCAAGTCAGTGCCAACCACTTTGGTGTTGGCTTCCTAAGAATTAGAATTTGCAAAAACCCCACATCAGAATGATGTGAAACACAGAAATGTGTAAGTTTGAATACGTTGCTTAATTTTAGAAGAACCAACATCCAGAGTGATTCTCAGCTTTCATCTAGATCTGGGTATGATTTATGAATTCCCACTTATTTATCAATTATCAATGCTAATTCTCTTAGAGCTCTGCTAAAAAAAATTGACAGTGTCTCTGTTCTAGGTGTTCTTAAGGAAAAATTATCAGTTCAAACACTTTGTAAAGAAACTTAGAGGAAGCCAAAATTGGATGTTTTGAAAGTAAAATATAAAGTGATATTACTGTTATGTCAAAGCTGCCATTTAAGTCTTTTGAGCAAAGGAGATAATTTTCTTAAAACAGAGAATTAAAGTGCAGATGAGACTAAATGAGCTAGGAGAGACACAAAGAGGGAATAATATACTAAAGTAAGAAGACAGGGATGAGAAAATGAAAAAAACTGGCTGCCACAGAGAGCATGCTGGAAATAATGGAGTTCAGCAGTTTAAGAGAAAAAGAACTAGCCATACTTGGCATATTTTTGTATTGCTAGGAATATATGCTTGAGAAACTTTCAGTGTGTAAGTGAGCTTGTAATTTACATTCCTGAAACACCAGCACAAACAAAAGAATGTTGAATATAATCAAGATGATGAAAAAAGAATACAAAGGACCATTGTAGTTATTTCAGCATTTAGGCCTCCTCTCTCTCCTCCTGTCCTCTGGCACAGGCCACAGTGTTACATTCCTTTTGAAGTGTCCTATTCCTTATGACAAAATCCTGCACTGTTGGTTTCCCAGGGATTTTTAATGATTTGCTCACCTTGACTGGCTGCTTTGTGTTCCAGCTGTGTTTTTTTTGTAGGCTATGAGAATCAGAAGCCCTTTCTCTCATTGTTCCATGGAGTGTTGCAAGTTTGGCAGCTCCAGGTTGCTCCTCCTTTTCCCTACTCCTGCCCTCCTGACACTAATTGTTGTGGAAGTTGACTGGCACCATTGATTTTTTTTTTCCCTGTGTACAAGTTCTAATTGCTTATTTCCTGCAAAAGTTGGCATAATTAATTGGTAATGATTTTCTTTTTTCTTCAGGCAGAGCACACTCTGCTTTGACATTAGAGATAAGCTGATAGGGCAGGCCCTACAAAAAATAATGAGGCCATTGCCTTTTCAGCTGGAGTTGGAGTCTCCATTGGCTTCCACAGCAAAAGGAACCTGCTTGGTCTAATGACATTGTAAAGTGGCCAGGACTGAAGAGCCCCTTTACTGGATATGAACATTCACTTCTTGGATGTGCTCAACCTCAGCTGAACAGGAGCCTCCTACAAACATTTCTGTCGAACAAAGTGTTGGGGAACTTCTACTGCTGCCAGACCTGGAAGGGCATCATCATGTTTATATGGATCCGAGCTGGGAGAGTTGGAGGTGTCCAGCTGGAAGAAGGGAAGACCTCAGAGCCCCTTCCAGTGCCTGTAGGAGCTCCAGGAGAGCTGGAAGGGACTTGGAACAAGGGCCTGGAGTGACAAGACACAGGAATGGCCCCCCAGAGGGCAGGGAGAGATGGGACATTGGGAAAGAATCTTTCCCTGTGAGGGTGGTGGGGCCCTAGCACAGGGTGCCCAGAGCAGCTGTGGCTGCCCCTGGATCCCTGGCAGTGTCCAAGGATGGGGCTTGGAGCAGCCTGGGACAGTGGAAGGTGTCCCTGCCATGGCAGGGGGTGGCACTGGATGGGCTGCAAGGTCCCTTCCAGCTTATCTCAGAGGAAATGCTTCTATTATTCTCTGCTCCTATTTGAAAACCACAGAGGAATTTACAAAAAAGAACAGAAGTGTCCAGTGGTTTGGGGTGGGGTTTCGTTGGTGGCTTTCAATTGGTTGGGTTTTGCTTCTTTTAATGAAATGGCTCTTTGGGGTTTATTTGACTTTGGGTTTAGTTATTTAAACTTTCTAATTTACCTTAAATAATTACCTTCATTATATTCTAATAATAGTAAACAATTTTTATTGAAATAAAATGGACCTACAGGAGCTACACTTCAAAAGAGCAATCCAGCTGTGTTGGAAATGCAATTGGAAAAATCAGGCTTTAGCAATGCTCACACTTCTCTCCACAGAATTTACTCCTCAGAAGTTCACTCCAGAATCCTGCCTTGTGTAATTCCCATGTCTCCAGTCTCCAGAAGAACTGAAGGAACAGGAGAGTCTAAATCCCAGGGAGAACAAGTGATACATAAGGTGTTTAATTCTTTTAGTACAGTGCAAACACACAATTACAGGACAAGCAAAGGACAGGAGTTAAAATCACTTTTTGCCTTTTCTGTGATCCGTAGTTTAACTTCTGACTTGACCTATGGATTAATTGTAATATTTTTGGCCATAGCCTCATATTTGCAATTTAAGTATTTTAAAATTGGAAGCAGTTCTTGCACTGGGTCACAGCACTGTGAAGAACAACCAGGCCAAGTTTTTGCTCTTGAATTTGTTGCAAATCATCAGAGTGTCCGTGTCCTTTAATTTTTTAACTTTCCAAACTCTTTGAAAGATCTTAGTTTCACACACCTTTGAATTGAACTTTAACACCATTAGGAACTGCTGTAGTTCACACACTTAAAGAATTATTCTTAAGAGTCTGGGATTAAGGGGCCAAAATAATTTCATTTCGTGTCTGCCCAGGACTGAGTCCCAGTAGAGCAATTACCAGAGAGCCAGAATCAGAGAGATCAGGGAAGTCAGAGCTGCTATAAAGCATTTATACAAGCACCCCAGTGCATGTGAAAAATGGGACTGGGGGGGCAACGTCCACTGCTCATAAATTAGAAGTAATTTTCTGTGCCTACAACACCCCGAGCACAGTATAATCTATGTACCCACGAGGCAGAATGGTCATGGCTATGAACTGAATAGACATTTCACACCAAAAAAATGCTGAAATAATGCAAGATCCACACTCATTCAAATGGGATAGAACTTGATCCTAAATCTGTGCCTAGAGTTTGCTTTCTTAGGAAGCCTCAAGGAACTTCATCCCTGAGTTTCCTCCATATCAAATGGGATTTCATGTCAGCCCTTGTGAAAACCAACCAGGTGAAAGAGACCTGACACAATAAGGTTTTATGAAGTGTCACCACAGGCTTCCACTTTTATGTTGAAACTTTTAAAGTTTATACTTTTTAACAGGAAACCAGTATCAAATATTCTGTTTCATATCTGCCTTGAAAGAGAAAGGCAGGAGACTTTCTGGATTAAGGAAACTTCTGGAGTTTATAATTTTTATAGTTTTGAATAGGAAATCCTGACAAGATCAACTATTCTCTTTCGCACCCGAATTAAAACAGAATTTATAACACTTAAAATCTTTACAGACCTACTAGAATATTCCTATTTCATTAAAAAAATGACACAAATTTGCAGTGTCTGAAACATGAAGTCAGGACTTCCTGTCCACTTACACTTCATTCCTGTCTGCAGGAAAACCAGCCATGGAATGGAGTGCAATTCATCAGAAATAACCTCTCAGCAGGCATTGATTTCATCTCAGGATCTTCCTAAGTGTTCACTGTCTTCAAATATGTATCAACTCTCTCTTTTCCTTTTTTACATTGGTTCCAAATTAATTGGTTCCAATTAATTTCTTCATGTTGTCAATGACAAACTACGTCCTCTGATTTATTTTGAGTTTTTGTTTACTCCTTTCCATCTATGTTTTGCAAGCCAAGAATTACTGTGAGAAACTGCTCTCCGTTAATGATTCTTAGCCCTTCTTCTCCTTGTCTATTGAGAAGCTCAGGTTTAGTCAGTTTATCCTAGAAGACATCTCATAACTATAATTTTCCTTGCTAATAAAAACCTTATTAAAAGCAATTTAGAATTTTCAGGACATTGTAAAGCCTTCTGTACATTTGTACCAAAGAAACCCACCACACATAAAAACTGTTTTACCTGTGTTTGATTTTAGGAACATGCCCTGCAAATGTGACCTTAGCAAAATGTTCACTCCTTGGTTTTGCTACACTGTAAGTGTTCTTATATTTATTTGGTTTTGTTTTTTTTTTTTTTTTTTTGGTAATTCACACTGTCTGCCTAATGAACATATTGAATATTGCAAAGATTCAGTTGGGCTAATTAAATTTTAACATGGAAATCATCAAAAGAGCAATTTGGGGGAAAAATAACACCCTGTCTCTGCTGCAAACATTGCTTCTACCACTTGGCAAGGCTGAGACCTTCAGCAGTTTTTCTTTTTCCACCTCCCTGTTAACTCATCCTCTTAAAAATACCATGGGAGATGGAAAATGGAGCTGATCCCACATTATTACAGTAATGGAGGCCCTCGGTTCACAGCCTTTCATTTTGATTGTATCTCTTTCATAAAGTACAGAAAAAAACCCTGGAGTCTGAACATTTGGCATGCACAAATTGCTTTAATCTTGCAATGATTTTACACTTGAAAGGCCAAACAGCACTACTCAATATTTGCTGCAGATTCAATCCTAATTTATTTCTTCTTCCAAACATTTGTTTTTTATTTGACAGCCAGGAAAACACACCACCCACAAATTTCAATGGGAACTGGGCTGGAATAATATTGTGTATTATCTACAAGACACAGTTCTTTGAGACTTTTTGTGAAATACATTACCAAAACACTTTTGCTTTCTATGGGTAATTCTTCAAATAATACAGAGACTGCAAAAATCTGATGATTTGCCACATTAAATGCATATAAACTCGTGTATATAGCAGTCATTAAACTGAATGTTATACACTCACGTGCAGTGTGCATATACTCATATATTCAATTTAACAATGTAAATGTATTATTCCATTTATAGCTCTACAAACACACTTTGTTCTGCAACCCACCATTCCTTCTGCTCTCCTTAAAGTTTGTTTTCTGTGAATTTACATGTTCAAATCCTAGATAACAGCCTGTGGTTGTAAAGGGTAATAAAAAAGCATGTTAGGAAGGAATGGGACTGAAAATCTGTGAGTTAAAGGGGTAGAGAACTGGGATTATCTGGGAATAAAAATTGTGCAGTGATATTTGTCCTCAAAAAGAACTCAGGTTAGGAAAGCCAAGAAGGCAGGCTGTGAATGTGAGATTTTTAGAACCATGAGAAGAGACCATACAAAAACTGGGATGGTGGAAAATAAACTAATTTAGATGAAAACTATTAGTGGCTGAATTAGAAAAAGGAAAGGGTAAAGAAAAGTTTGAAGGTGACGGGAAGAGGCAATCATCGTGTCTCTACTCAGCACAGCTCAAACTGTCTAGAAAGTCAAGTGGAATTACCAAAGTAATTCCATTTTCCTTCAGTTGCAGCAGACAACAATATTTATTGCTTAAACCTCTGTCTCCCAGAATCCATTTGCTTTCATTTCATCTCCTTGATTTCTGTGGACAGTTCTGAAGCTGCCATGAACTATTCCCTGGGATTTTGACATATCTCCTACCTTGCCAAGACATAAATATTGAATGAGTTTTGCTTCTGTATTTCACACTCCAGTCAGGTTGCATAACCATGAGAAAAATGGACTCTCACTTGAGATGGTGCAGGTCAGCTATGGAGTAGCCAAAAGGTGAGAACACTTCCAGCCCTATCTCTAATTTTTTATATATATTTATAAAATTCTAGGTGTTCTCAATTTCATATCAACTTTACTGCTCAAGAAAATCCTACATGGAATCACTGAGTGAAATATAAACTCAGGAAAATTAAACTGCATTTAGTTCTTGGACTTCTGGGAGCAGAAAAAGTGTTCATCTGCACTTCAGACTGTTTTCTTTGGTATTTCTGGGAAAAATTACTGTCCATAAGTGCATATTGTTGTCTTGCTTCTTTTCCCTTTGGAGTGGATTGAGGGCAATTCTAAGGACTTCTGATTTTCCACAATGAATGAGTTTTGTGAGTGTCTGAGGATAAAAATGCCTTTCTTCAGTAAATAAGAGGAACTTTTGCAGTGAACTCAGCCTTCCTGGCATAGTTGTACCTTCAGAATTGCGGAGCATTCTGAAGAGACCTAAAGTCTTCTTGCAAGTGGATTTATTGTTTGGAAAAAATGTTAGATTTCTTTAAAACAGTTCAGCTGTTTTATCTAAGACCTCTCCTATCCTTAGAGTGAATTACTAAAGTAGTCATAGTTATAACAGCACCAGAATTTGTTGGGAAAAGGAAATTAGTTCTGTTTCCATGACTGAAATAAAATGAAACATTAGTGAAGTTAATGAAAATTAACTTGGGTTTTAAGTGTCCAACTGGGCAGGTGGAAAAAACCCATTCACAAGAAACTAAGGCCATCTCTCAATCCTAAAATCTTTGAAATATTGGAAGAATTTAGCCCACCATCATCCTGCAGGAGATGCAAAGTGTTCAATATTTACAATTCCTTTAAAATATGTTTTTTTTTCTTCCAGCCATGTGTGCACACAGAGAAAACTATTAATTAAAAATGCTCACGCAGAGATTCCCTTTAAGCCTGGGCAATAAGAGCTGCAAAAGGGTTGAAAGCAAACATCTGCAGCTACTGTGTTCCAGGTTATTGGTAATTATTCCCTTTGGAATTTATTAGTCTTGTGTAGGCAAAATAAACCCTCCAGTTTAGAGCAGGCAATACGAGTCCCTCCCCTGGCACCCGTAAAGGCTCCACAGCTCCTGTCTAAGCGCTTTAGGAAAGGCTGGGTGGAATTCCCCAAAGCCAAATCACATCACAGTGCAGGGCTCTTGTTCCACTTTCCAGGCATTTAAGTATCTTTCCCAACTTCCACAAGATAAATCTAACTGCAGCCAGAGTCTTTGCAGCTACAGAAAAGCTCCAGGTGATGAATAATTCCAAATCTCTGCCTAAAAGTGAACTGAAATGCAACATAGGACTGATAGGACACTCACAAATTATGCACTATCACCTTTTTATTTTTTTTTTTTTTTGGTGGGGGGCTCTGCTTAATCTGACCACTCTAATTCCTCTTACTGCTCCTCTGCAAGATTTTTATTGGATTATTGATCCTTCAGGAGGTGCTACAACAAGTCCCCCCTGTTGCTATTTTAATAAAGGCAAATAACTGTTAAACAGAAAGGGCTACAAAGCATTTCTATCATGCAGCAAAAATATGGCTTAATTTCAAGATTTTTCTTTTTTTTTTTTCCCAAGGTACTTGATTCACAATATTTTTCAATTTTTTCACAAGTGTTTGGATATCAATTTAGTCTTCTTTAAGAGCATAGATTAAAAAATGCAGTAAATATCATCTAAATGTTAAGCACAGTTTATTTCAATCTCCACTATGTAGCTGAAACCCTCCCAGGGAGATCTTCAGATTTATATGAATTTTTTCAATTTTCAAGACCTTGGAAAACTTATCTTGTGCATAAGTATGAAAAAATGCAAAACTTCAGCTCTCAAAAACATTTATCCTCATTTTCCATGTAATTGTTTATTGATTGATTGATTTTTAACTCAAACAATATTTGGGTTTTATAATCTCATCCATGATCTTTATTTGCTGTTAAAGCAACTGGTAGGAAAATACCTTCACAATCTTTTAAAATGCCTTATAAAATAGAAACTAGTAAATATTGCTTATCTAGAGTCATATGTGCACCATTAATTAATTGGTTAATTTAGGATGAAAAAGCCCTCTGATTCCATAGAGCCCCAACTCCTTTTCAAATCAGGTCAGACCAGATCAGGGGTGTTCTGAGACCTGACCAAACAAGTTTTGAAAATCTTTAGGGGTGGAGATTTCTGGGTAAACCATTCCAATATTTTATCATCTTCAAAATTAAAAAAAAAAAAAAAAAAAAAAAAAACACAAAAAAAAACAAAACAACAAAAAAAAAAAAAACAACAAAAACAAAACAAAACAAAACAAACAAAAACCCAACACAACCCCCAAACAACCAAACTAGATTTAATTAATTGCATAATTTGAATAACGAAGTTATATTTCATTGTGCTCCTACTGTCTCTGTTGCCTCTCACCCTATCACTGTCCACCACTAAGCATCTGCATTTTTCTTGTCTGCACCTTCCTGTGTTATTTATTCCTTAAACACCCCATGATTTTTAATTAATAATTTAATAATTAAATTCCTTTTCAGTACCATATAGACACAGGCCAGATTAATAACTGAGGCACTATTATAAAACAATAAATAAACAAAGTGACATAATATTTTCTAAAGTTTAAGACCCATGGATCACCAAGAGAATAAATCATTCATAAGATCAGTATTGCCAGCTTTTTTAATTATGGGAGGTTTTCTGGTAATTTGTGTAGGGACCGAGGACGTCCTTCTGCACTATTCCGGAGTGCACAGGTTCAGCCCTTCTGGATGATCCTGGGATATCTCCCAAGCTGGACATGTGCCAGTCCCAGCAACATAATCAATGTAATTACATTGATTTGTCTGCAAGGCTGACCAGGGGTCACTGCTGCTCATGCACCTGGAATTCAGGGTTGATCCCAAGCTTTAAGTTTCTACTCGACACTGCAATTTTCCTGCTCAGCCTTCCTTCTCTTCCTTCTTCCTGCAGCATAAAGGGTTCCACCCTTCTTATTAAACCCTTCTTAGAAAGGGTTTCACCCTTCTTTGGCAGGAGAGATCCTCTACACTACAGGCAATCCCTGGTTATTACTGAATATGCCAAAATTCCAAGCACTAAACAAGAAATCATGGAGAGACTGTTGTCATTTAATCTACAGGAGGTGATTTTGGGCTTGCACCCTGGAATCCAGAACCACAGAGTCATGGAATCACAGAGGGGTTTGGCCTCCCCCTCACAAAGAATTGCCTCGTAACCACCTTCACAGTAAAGAGCTTCTTGCTAAGATAAATGATTAGTTCAATTTTCCTGTTATCAAATAATGGAAAGGGAGTAATGAATATGGAGATTAATCAATAAATGTGGAACATAAGAAATGCTGTGTTGCTCTAATGCCACTGGCAGACCATGAATTGAACTTGGAAGGAATTTTCTCCTTCCTGGTAAGCAAAGAGGTGGCACCCAAGGTTTACCTTGTGTGTTTATCTTGGGATACCAGTCAAAATCTGAAAGCTCTTTAACTCTGTGTATTGCAGTTAATTCTGATCCATTCATTCATCTCAGGGGACAGCTGGAGCCCATATGGTATTTAAGGTACCAATTTGGATACAAACTCATCAGCCCACAAAACGTTCCCAAAAGGTTCCAGATGCAGCAATGTTGTCACAATTAGATTTGGTAAATTAATATGAAACAAGATACTTCAGCCACCAAAAGCTGAATGGAATGCAGAATTCTTAAGTAAAGGCAGGAACATGTACCTCACAACTTGCACTATATTCCCTGATTAGAAACTGAAATTTGGAGTTCTTCCTTCTCAAGAACTGTAAGAATTATTCAAACAACACAAATGAGTTCACCCAAGGACACAGTTGTGGTCAATTGAATACAACAACACCTGGGCAAAGTTTAATCCCAAGATGAGGATCTAAATGGCATTTTATATTAAACCTGATTTGCAGCTCGTTACCAGGACAGAAATCTTGCATATGGCCATCCCAAAATATGTTTAGCAGAGGAGGCAACAAAAAACCCCTTGATATCTTCTGTGTCAAAGACAAGGGCGATTTGCTTCCACATTTTTCTTCCCTCTGCGCCACCCTCCTTTCCCTTACCAGGTACTTCTACACATGCTGGAAAACTCCTCTGTTTGATTACCATGTCCTGGTGACAAAACACTGAGTCCATTCTGATTATTAATGATAATGAGAAATTAAGAAATCAGATGAGAGGGTCCATAAATCCTTGGGAGAGAAGGCCCAGGCTAAATGTTTGTGTTGTTGTGGTGATTATCAGAGCTAATACATCCTCACATCTCTAATAACAACATGAGGCCAGGTTCTCCAAGGGATAAATCATTCTGGCTCTTGTACCAGAAAGGATTTTGCTTTGTTGGCAGGCTGGGTTTGTTTTATTTCAGTATTTTTGTTCTATACAGTGGGTTAAGGCCTCCCTCCTCCCACAGCACAGCTCCCCCATAATGGGAGCTCTGACTTGTGTAATTGAATGTACCTTTTCTCCAAAACCCAACCATTGTGTAGTACCCCATTTTTCAAGTATTTTCACAGAATAACTAGATTTAAAGTCTTTTATTTTTTCTATATTATTTTGGTCATCTGTGGCAAAGCCAAACAATCACCTGAAAATTTTAATTTTTAAAAAAGTCAAACAAAACTCAGAGACTGACCTGAAAATGCCAGCTCTTTTACCTGCTGGCTTTGCTGTTAAATCAAGAGGTTACCCCAGTAAATCCCAAGAGTTCAGGATGTTGGAGACAGTAATATTTCTTTTGTTAGAGCAGCAGCTCTGTCTCGTTGAGAGCACAGACCAAGGTGTCTTGTAACTTGTCCAGTCAAGCATTGAAGAAAAATTACTCAATCCATTTTCCAAATCTGTGTGCTTTCTCTCCAATTATTTCTTAATGTGCCTTTTGACAAATTGTCAGGAAGGGAAGTTAGCAGGCTTGGCTTCTCTGGTCAGACATGCCAAGCAACAAGGAGCCAAAACCTCTGAGTGGGAATCCAGCCTGGAAACGTGGTGGCTGAGCTGACTTGGAGTCTGGAATACCAGGGAGAAAGCAAATGTAGGTGGTGGTGACAGTGCTGGCCTGGCTGTTAGTCTGGGAAAAGACAACAAAGAGGAGGAACTGGCCAGAAAAGAAATTATTACTATGTTTTTAAGAAAGAAAATGCATGGACACCTTTTTTGGGGGTTATGGTGAGAGATCCAGTCCATAACATGGGTCTGTGTATGCATTCTGAAGTGTTATTTTCATAATTTCAATTAAAATAATGTCTAAGCCAAGTGATTAGCAAGCACGTGGAATTTGCACTGATTCCATGTATTAAAGGAATATATGCTTTGTTTAAATTAAAGTGCTGTGTCCCAAATGCTTACTGGGAAAGCAGACCAGAAGGGAAATGGCACAAGGAATGTTCCCATCTGGAACAAAGTACAGCCAGTTTTATACTTTTCCACATTTATTTAACAATATCAACCCTCTGTAAGACCTGATGTCTCAGAACTGAAATATTTGATTACATTTTGAAAAGTCAAAGTTTGAGATATTGACTTGCATGTCAACTTAGGGTGTGTTTGGAGAGAAGGAAATTGTGCTGCCCTGCCACAGGGCAGGGGATCCTTCAAAAGGGATGGGAAGTCTGGTCTATGAAAAACATGTTGACAAAGCAGGTGGAAATTACCTGTAAATATTTGCTCAAAAAGAGACAGCACTGCAGGGGCAGTCTGAATTAATTAGGGGAAATAAAGAGAAGCTGTGGCTGCCCCTGAATCTCTGGAAGTGTCCAAGGCAAAGCTGGGGCAATCTGGGATAGTGGAAGGAGTCCCTGCCCCTGGCAGGGGTGGCACTGGAAGGGCTTTGAGATCCCTTCCAACCTCAGTTCTGGAATTCTGGGATTCAATGGCACCTGCATTAAAGCAATGAACACGTGAAGCACATGCTTACCTGTGAGAGACATTCATGCAAAGCCAGCCACAGGAATTTTACATGAGTTTTCCCTTGTATGTTACATTTTCACTGAAATTCACCCTGCTCCCCAGCAGCCTAGGCTTCTCTCCCTCTTTCGGACACTGAGAGCCTCTGCAGTCATTCTAACACACTAAGAAGCAAGCTGCCTATTTAAACCAGAAAACATTCCAGTGACAGATAAAATGCTTTCATTTAACTCCTGCGCTTGTCTTTAGGCTTATAAAGTGCTTTTCAGCACTTCCAGCTCTGTATAAATGTGAGATAATTTCTCTTATTGAAAGGTTTCAACCATCTGTCATGCTATAGGATTCATAGAATCATAAAATCCCAGACTGGTTTGTGTTGGAAGGGACTTTAAAGCCCAGCCAGTGCCAGCCCCTGCCATGGGTATGGATTCCTCCCACTATCCCAGGGTGCTCCAAGCCCCATCCAACCTGGCTCTGGACACTTCCACAGCCACAGCTTCCCTGGGCACCCTGTGCCAGGGCTGCTCACCCTCACAGGGAACAATTCCCTCCCAATATCCCATCCAACCCTGCCCTCTGGCACTGGGAAGCCATTCCCTGTGTCCTGTCCCTCCAGCCCTTGACCTTGATAGGACAATGTGGAATGGCTTTAAACTGACACACAATAGATTTCGATTAGAGATTAGGAACAAACCATGATCAAAGAGGATTGGAGCACGTGACCTGGACAAAGGCTGAGAATATTGGGAATGTTCAGCCTGGAGAATGGAAAGTTGTGTGGAGACCTCACAGCACCTTCCAGGACTTCTGAGGGCTACAAGGAAAGTAGAGAGGGTCAATCCATCAGGAACTGTGGTCACAGGACAAGTTCCTTCCAATGCAAAACACTCTGGGGTTCTATGATTCCATGTTTTAGTTAGAAAACTTTGTCCTTATGGCAGACAAAAAAGCCCCAAACAAACAAACAAACAAACAAACAAACAAACACAAACCAAACAAAAAAAACCACCCAAGGATAATATGCAATAGAAATCTAGGAACATAGAATTATCTTATGTAATGCTATAGAAAGAGGGAGGATATAGGGCAACAGCACATCTTGTTCATCCAGCAGCATGTTGTGTGTTACATTACACTTACGAAGAAAATATTTTCTACTAAAGAGTTACACCAACTTGAAAACCAAAACCAAAACAACAAACCATTCCATGCCATTATTTTTCCCTCTTCTCTGTCAAGAACAACTCACCTAACACCACCTGACTTGTGGCTGTCCCTTTGCAGCATCATTGGAGCACAATCCACTTGGAATTCAGGCTGACTCCTGTGAAAGTGTGCCAACGCTGTCCCTGCTGCTGGGACACGCTCCCCTACCCCAGGGATCTCAGCAGTCCAAGGGAAGCTGTGCATGGAGCAACCCCAGGGGCTTACTCACAAAAGGGCAGAGAAATTTATCAAGACTGGGGGAAAATTCTCTGCACTTTGAAGAAAACTGAAGCCTTGCATGACAAGCAGAGCCTGTTTGGAGGCGTGGGATTGAACAGGGATGAATGAAACTGCTCCAGAGATGCTGATGGAATATTCCCACTCCTGGGGCAGGTGGAACAGCAGGAAACACGGACTTGGGCATGCTGTGCCCAGGGAAACATACAGCCTGAGCTTCACATCCAGGGATTGGCAATTTTACTGCTTTAATGGGGATATAATCAGAGTTTGAAAATGTGACCTTCAGGGAGGAAAAAACCCCAAATAACTCCCCCAAACAATAAATCAACAACAACAACAAAACCTTCACCAAAATAAGTCTTGTAAGGGGAGTTTCAACTCTGAAGGACAAGTTTTGAGATTTGTATTATCCTTTGTTGTTGGCTGGAAAAAAAGATCATCATTAGAAGGTTATTGGATTGTTGGAGTGAACAGAAAAGGTGATCAATCTGACACTAGGACTAATTACAGTATCTGAATGAGAAGGACTCAGGGAAAGGGACTAAATTGTCACATTTATAACATTTGTAGCATTCCACATTGGAACTAATTGGAACATTTTACCTTGATGAAGTACAAAGATAATTTTGCAACAGCAGAGCAATAAAGTTGCATGTGTTCATCAAGATTTTCAACCTGAAATTAAGGAGAAAAGAAGGGTGAGATTATACAGAAATCACCACCCCAGACTCCTTCCTTTGAAAGGGAACTGAAATAGAAGTTGAATTTACCTCACTGGTGAAATCCAGCCCTATGATCTTTGAGAACTCTGCTGGTTATCAGCATTTTAGCTGATGAATAGAACTGAGGAACAGAAATTAAAATAGTGAACAGCAAGTTATAATTATTTTCTTTTTTTGGGTGTAATTAGAAGCTCTGTGTGATGCTCTTTGCTGGTGGTGGCAATGAACAGCTGCAGATAGTCAGAAATCTTTGGAAGGTCCAAAAAATTCCTTTCCCCACCCCCAGTGGTCCTCCCAGCTGGTTGCAAAGCTCTCCTGCATTGCCACGGACTGTCCCCAAGCCTAATCCTAAAGAATTTAAAGTTCAAACATGAACCAACTGTCTGCAGTTCCCAAACAAATCAATGGAAATATGTGCTTGGACATTTAATGATGGAGGTTTGGTTTTGCAAGGCATTCAGTTCTAAAAGGAACTAAAACATTCTAAAAAGAACTAAAAAGTTCTAAAACCACAAACCTTCTGATCAGAGGTGCAGGAGTGAGTCAGGAAGAGAAATGCATCTCACACTCTTTCTTCCAAGCAGGAGCATCTGGGCCTGGTAAAGTGGATGGGTGCTGTTTATATTCCATATGGCATATGAGGCTTAGAAAAGTTCTCTCTCACAATCCCAGGATGATGTCTTTATCTATCATGGTTATTTAATACGGAAAAAAAAAAAATAAAAAATATTTTTAAATAGACATTTAGACAATATAGGGTTATTAAATTCTTAGAAGACCAATGAAAATTAGGAAGAGTAGAAACAAGAATTTTTGGCCAACTGAAAGGGGGAAGTAGAGCCCTGGTTAGAAACTCACGTTTCTCAGAAAATTCCCAAGTGACTGAGCAAGGCACAGTGGGAGTGTGCAGTCAGTCATGAGAGAGCAGAAGCAAAGCTGCAGCAGCAAAGATTAAATGGATCATGCTGCACAAAGAATTTGTGTTTTAGTATTTCAGGAAATTCCCTCCTGTTCCTTCCTTAAAATAAACATATTATTCTCCCACAGACTTTATCCTGCTCTTACATTTACCAGAGGCTTCAGTGTCCTGGTACTGTTTCTGCTAAAAACCTTCACTCCAGACCTGTTTCCAGAACATTCACAGGGACATTTTTGGTGCATTATTCCAGATTATCAGTAGCTTTTACTTCAGAAACATTCATTGCAGAATGGCATTAGAAAAGGCAGGTCAGATACCTCCTAAAAAAGGGCAGCATTTTTTCAGGGCCAGGAGTTGGACTCGATGATCCTTGTGTGCCCCTTCCCACTCAAGATATTCTGAGATTTTGTGGAAAAAAAAATTAAAAAAAAAAAATAAACCAGGAAAAAAAAAAACAGGAGAAGTTTCTGCTTTAGTTAGCTTCATATAGATATGTATTAAAAAACTAGAGAGAAAAGTTGAAAAAGAGAAAGAAATTTCTGGTTTAGTGGCTGAAGTTATGTGCAGGAAATGTCCCTTGAGGTGACCTTTCACTTCCAGGTGTGCCAGAGGTTCCGTGTGTTTTCTCAGTGTCCTGAGTATTGAATATATTCTGTGTCATCTGCTCTGTGAGGTACCTGCTGCTCTTAACTCCTCATCAGAGACATTGATAAAAGATAAACCAAAAGAGAAATGTCACGGGCAAGGCAGAGGGACACCTGTGTGCTTTAACCTGTGTGCTTTGCTATTCTCTTATCTCCATCCTTTTTCTGGCAGGAAAAAAGGAAAAACAAAGATTGGTAGGGAACAAAGGTTTAGGATTTTTTTTTCAAAGATTAATGTATAGCAACACTCATGGAGCAGGGCACAGAAGTTTTGGATGCACATTTGCTGGATTCTCATATTTTTCCCAATTTCCTTCTACTTCAAAGTAAATCATCATCACGAGAAAGCTTTGCAGAAATTAATTTGTTCCTAGACATTGTAATGTGATCTAAAAAATAACTGGAAAGTTAAAAATCCCTAATATTCTCAATTTCGTGTCTATTCAGAGTGTGACTTCATGTTTTCTTGTACTCTACCTTGAAAAGATTAGGTACCAAGTGGAGGAATATTCCAATTAACATCCTGAAATTATGTTTTAAATTTACTGCAAATGAACCAATTTTGCTCTACTGTAACAGCAGCCTCTGGAGCAAATGACTTCCAACATCTTCCTCCAGCCTAGGAGAGATGTTCCAGGTGATTATGTCTCTTTCACCAACCCCTCGGTGTGCCAGACAGCTCTGAACTTGATTTCCAAACATTCTAGCTGAGGCTGGAGAAAAAGCTGATTACAGAAAGCAATGAATTTTCCATTAACTGGAAAAGCAAAGGAACAAGCAGCAGCAAACAAACAGACAAAACCTAAGGCAACACACTCCAAATGGTTTGGGGTATTTAATTTCAGCTGCTCAAACTGAGACACTGAAGGGTTTGATTTCAAAAAAATTCAGGACTCAGGGTGATATCAACAGGCTCATTGGAAGCAAAGCATTCTGAGCAAACACAATTTAGGTGCCTAAAATAATTTTCTGTTCTGTCTTGTTTATAGAAATAAAGAATTTCCTTCAAGCTGAAGTAAACAGATTTATGGAGAGACAAGTTGTGCTGAGTGATTTTCACTCCATCAGGTCAGGGCAGCACACTCCATAATACAAGAAAACAAATATTTGTTACTCTCTCTTTATCTAATAGATTTTGGCTTTCGGTGTGGTTGTTTTTCCTTGCAACATAAAGGATTCAGAGGTTGTAGACAGACATTTTTATAGCTTAATGTAAATCACTTTAGGTAGAAATAATACCCCTTTCCAGCTGTATTGTAATTTCTATTCCACAGGCCAGCATTGTTATTTGACCTTTCCAAACAAATATCAAATTGTTTCAATAACAAATGGCAATAACCTTTGGCTCTTCCACTGGGGAAAAGTGACCACTTTTGACACTGTCCTCGTTAGCATTCCTGGTTGGTGGGATGCTCTCAGCCACTGACTGATATTTATTTCTAATGAATAACAAATTAACTCTTAGGTCAGAGCTTTCCACCAGGAAGCTGAGACACACCAGAGGTACCAATGCATCACTGCTGTGTGGCTGGAACCAAGCACTCTCTTTGTGCTTCACGTGCAGGTAATAAATGCACTTTGTCCTCCAGAGATGTAAACCAAGCCCTGTGATGGATGGCCTCAGCTTGGACTGGGAGCATCAACACCAGATTGTTTCAGTGCAGAGAGGAAACTGCTTTTTGTTCAGATCAGAGCTGCACTCTGATGACCCTTGTGGGTCCCTTCCCATTCAGTGTTCTCTGATATCACAACAACTGGAGTCATTACATTTATTGTCCATTTGATATAATAGGGTTTAACTTTAGTTACTTGGTGAAGAAAATCCCACAAGCAGACCTTTAAAAATGCGGTTTGTATTTTTCCTTTACTGTTTACAGCTCATTTGGGTCTCTATTCAGCAGCTTCTCTTTGTAGCCCAAAGGATACAGAAAAATGAAGCAGAGCCTTCACAGAGAAAAGAAAATTATCTAATTTTCCTTGTACACAGAAATTGCTTTCCCAAACAAAATCAAGCAATCACAGTCTTCTGCAAAACAAAGGAAAAACTTCAGTGACAAGAACAGCAATGGCACAATGTTCCAGGCAGTTTTTAAATCCATGGATCTCTGCTGGAGAGATATAAGTCATTCCACTAGCTCAGTTAGAAAAAAGAAGTCCAAAAAGCATCTTATTAATCTTCCTGAAGAAAAAAAAATTCAAAATCATTACTAGGAGAAAAAAAATGATTGTTCTCAGTATTCCTGGCACGTATCTGCTGCACAATCTGAAGCAGAGATGGGAAATGTGTGTTTAAATTGAATTCTGCCAGTTGTGGCCAAGTCTGGGTGCATGAGTCCTGTGACTGCAATCCCTTGGATTGTGGGGAAAGCCCATAACTGGAGGATGTAGAAGGAACACCACACTTCAAACACACCACTTGTATCCTTTAGTCCCTGTCTCAGCGCTGCTCACACTTAGGGCCTGAAGAATTAATTTTCTGTAGTGAGATCCTTTAGTCAGTTGCTCCAGCAACCTAAAAATCTCATTGAAAATATAAGGAATATTTTCTGTGATGCTTATATCCTTCCACAAGGCCTGCACTGACCTCCAGCAACACCCAACACACAGGCTTTGGTCAGGCAGTTTTCCTTAATCCTGCTCTTTCCTTTTCCAGAAAAACAAATTATGAACTGAGACTAGAATATAGGGGTTTGAATAGTTTAGGGACTGCAAGAGAAGCAGGGTGTTCCAATGTCAAAAGAGAGGAATTATGACAGCCTTGGAAAGGCTCAGAAGAGGAACTGAAAAAGCTCCAGCTGTAATTCCTTCCTCAGGTACTCGAACAGGAATTTCTCTGAGCAATCCTGCTATCATCCATTCTTCTTTGGAAAAGCAAGGCATTGCTTTATAATGGAGAGCTGCAGAGATGGGGCTTGTGGCTCTAGAACCAGAGCAGGGAAGAAAAGAGATTAAAATAATTCAATAATAAAATCATTAGACAAAAAAAAAAATCCGAATAATTAAAGCAAGTTATTTCCAATGAATCAGTAACTTATTTTAACATGTAAATATTCTTCTGTGCATATGGAATCCATAGCAGTAAAAAGAATAGCGTTTGCAAGCACATCTAGCTTAAAAATTCAGTATTCCATCTGGGAATAAATCAAGGATCTTGCCTGGCAATAGAAAAACTTTGGTGTCACTGTAGGTTTGCCCTGACATTACTCATTAATACCTAAGAAATCCTGAGCTAGGCCAACTTTTCCCCTAGCATGTTATGGCAACCCTGTTGTTCTTAGGCCAATAAAAGTAAAAAATGGGATGGATTTGTGGCCTGGCCTGCAGCTGAGATTCCTGGACTTAGAGACAGGAAGACCCCACAGAAACACAGCTCTCACAATGTTCCTTTGTACCACTGCCTCCACAAGCAGCACTGATTTTTACACATAAGCCCAAAAAAAGATTCTTTAGAATTAATTGTGGTTGATTGCAATGCTGCTGTCTAATGACCACGCAACTATAAACTGTCAATCAATACTTAACCTCATAAGGAAAATACCAAATTCAGATCCACTCATTTTTACATCATTTCATTGTAAATTGACTTTCCTGCAAGAACAGTTGTTTTATGTTTTATGCATTCTGTTATTATTATACAGCAGTTGTTCCTTACCTTGGAAAACGAGGGGTTTGTAAAGATGTGCATTTGAGAAGGGATTCTGCCCCAAAAGCCCCATTATAGGGTCTCTGAGGGATATTCTGTCCAAAAAAACCTCACTGTGAGATGCCTGATTAGTTATTCACTTCTTCTGCTTCCCCAGTTGTGCATATATAGAACTCATTTATGCACATATATTACTTTTTTTCCAACACTTGACAATATATCTCTCATTTAGGATTTTTATCTGCCTTTGGGATCTTCATTTGTTCAGCCATCTGCTTGGGAATATCCCATGCTGGAGTGGAATTGGAAAGGCAAAGCACAGCCACTCATGTGTTGTTTAATGTCTCTGTTAACAAGAAGGATGAAATGAAGTGGAATGCTCCAACCACAAGCGGAGCCACTGATGAATTCTGGGGTGGGATGGTTGGACAGGGGCCCTGGGCAGGACCAGAGGGCCAGACACAACCTCAGGAGATCCAACTGCAACCCATGCAAGGCTGGGCTGGGTGCACAGCTGGGGCTGGAGTGCTGGGGCAGCTGCAGAGGCAGGAACAGCGGGAGAGGGAGGGACAGGAACTGGGGGCTGGCTTGGAGGATGTGTTGAGCCATAAGCCACACATACTCCTGGCTGAATTTCCAAGAGAGGAGGGCACACCCAGGGTGCTGGCTCTACTCTGGAGCTCCCCAGCTCCTGAGACTCATGGAAATACTGGAGAGAGCCCAGTGGAGGCGCAGGAGATACAAGAAAAGGCCAGGAGAACCTGGTTTGTTGGATCTTTAAGGGCTTGGCTAACAGAGATTAGGGCTATCTTCAGCTCAAAACTTCCTAATAAATTTGGCTGATTGTGCAGCAGCAAAGTGGGTATAAAAAATCCTCCCTGTTTCAGTTCATGCTATAAACTCAATAGTTTTAACTACCACAGTTATGCATAAAATTATCCAGCCATTTTAGAAATTCAGCTGCCCCGTTTGACTCCCTGACCTTCTGCTGCAGAGGATTTCACAGATTCACAAAAAGATGTTGGAAGAATTACTTCAATTATCGCTTTTCTTCGTCACTGGGTTTTTAGATTATACTTCAACAACTGGAACACCTACCCAGGGCTCCTGGATGTCAAATCCCACACTTCTGTTCTCCTGCAATGCTTAGCCAAATGAATTTCTGTCACCAACATTGATATCAGGTGATGGGAGGCAGCAGGATAAAGGCAAAGGGACAAAATTTTACCCACAAAGATTAAACAATTGGGACAATCTTAGACAAGAACATTGAGAATATTGACATGAATCATAGAGTCATGGACTATTCTGAGCTGGAAGGGACCCACAAGGATCATCCAGTCCAACTGCACAGCCCCCCCCAACAATTCCACCCTGTGCTGAGAGCATTGTCCAAGAACTCCTTGGGCTCTTTCAGGCTTGGGGCTGTGACCATTCCTCGGGGAGCCTGTTTCAGTGATTTTCTGGAAGTTTCTTCCCTTTTTTCTCCATGTCATCTGTAAGTATTTCTTTACATCTCAACGACACCTGTCAGGAATCAAGCAAAGACCAAGGAGATAAAATTCTGCTTCCCCTGAGAGTCTAAAAATCCTCAAAATCACTGAAATCACTGTTTATTATTTGATATCACCCAGCTGTGAATCAAACTCAAAGTGCTGTTAGAAATTTTATATTAGTATCTGGCTTACTTTGGGGCAGAACAAAGAACTATTCCTAAAATAAGTAAAGAATCCCCATTATCCCTTGAGGTTGCAAATTTATTTTTTCACCCTCCTTTTCAAGCCCAATAAATTAATTAGTGAAACAAAACCCAGTCACCACAGACACCCTTCTCTCCTGGAAGCCAGGAAATACACCCATTGATGGTCTGGAATTTTTAATTTTTACATTTTTTACTACCTGACATCTAAAGCCAGGTAATACCATGGATTATGTCAAAGACAAAAGTTAAGCAGGAGCAGACATTAGACCTGGAGTAGCTGCTGTAAAGAAGAAAGCCTGCAATGGACAGTTGGGAAAATAACAACAACATATCTTCAATTAAAATATGCAGACTAAATTGAGTCATTTTGATATTAATTCATTGCCACAAAGGAGTGGTTTCTGCTCTTGCCATCAAAGGTATTGGCAAAAAGCAGATTTTAATGGAGTTCAGTGGCAAGGTTCAGTCTATTACTGACTACATCAAGGAAGTGCAGATAGGAAAATGGGATTGGAGTCAATTTTGAGTGATTTACACAGTGACTGGAGGTGGAAAAGGGTTAGGGGGCAAAGGATACAGATACAAAAGAGTGTAAGAGGATTTAGCAGCACTTAATCATCCACCATTTAGCATTAAAAAAGAGTGATGCACCATCACACTCAACTGACTTTATTAAAATAAAGAAAAAAAGGATTAAATAAAGGATAAATAAAAATACAATAAAGAATTGATACTGCTTTTAATGTTGAAGTTGGTTTTTACATTAGCCAACATTTGGTGCTTTTTTCCTGCAAAATGAAAGTGTTTGGCACACTTAAATGTTTATTTCTAAATGGGCACTCTTCATCTGCAGCAGAAATGCACAGTCAGGGTCTTTGTGCACAGAGAAATTGAGGAGGGTATCATTCCTGCAGAACTGAACCGATCCAGACCTTCATCTGCAGAAATTTGTATCCCATGAAAATAAGGCAGAATGCACAAAGTGTTTGAACGGGGAATCAGTAGGAAAGATGTTTCTGGGAAGTTGGGTTTCCTTGAGATTTTTCCAGGGATTGATAGAATCCTTCCCTATCAGAAACTGAGATGGAAACAGGCAAAGAAATTTGACCCAAAGAGAATTAACACAACCAGGTGAATTCCAGCTTTTGACAGCAAATTTTTGAATCACTGTGCTGGCACTTTAAGAATCCACCTGTCAATTAATTAATACAGCCTAATGGCTGAACAGTAAAATGCCTGATTTCATCTTTGTTTATCTCTTTAAGGCTTACCCACTTCATGATGAAAATATGTGTGTGTAAGTACAGCAAAACCTGTCCCACTGCAGTGATTTTGTAGATGGGGTGTGAGGATTTTGCAGGCATCAGTTTGGACAAATGGGTTTGTCCAGGTTTGGAGGGAAAACACTTTTGCAGTAAAAACCTAAGTGGAAAAGCTCATTCAGTATCTGTCCAGAAAATGCTGAAGAGGAAAAACCAACTTCAGTCTAAATGGGATTTCTAAATGTGAACCAGTGAAAAGTTCTGTAGATCATAACTTTATCAATAATGAGATGAATATGTCATGTGTGGGCTATTGAACTCACTCTGACAGATAAAGAAGCATTAAGTAGTGACCTTTAAATGCTAATTGCTGATGTGTTAGAGCTTGTAAACTGCTTAAATGGAGTTCATGCACACAAATCTTAGAGCAACAAAGGATGTGCTCATTTCGAATATTAAAGGAACAATTTACTGTAATGGTTTGAGAAACTAAATTTGAGACTAGAAGTGTAGCAAAATAATAAAACAACATTATTAGATATCCAAAGGTCAAATGTCTGAAGCCAAAGCCACCATGACATATAAAAAGCCAAGTTGTTTGAGAGGAGTGGAAGATGTTTAAAACACCTTTCTATGGTCTAACGTGAGCTGTAGAGAAGGAATGGAAACGAGACAGGCAAGAAGAGGCAATAATGGATTTACAAAGTAGCTTCCTGTGTTGGTTTTGCAGGGCCTGGGTTTTTGGTAGTGGGGGGAGCCACAGAGGTGGCTTCTGTGAGAAGCTCCTGGAAGCTTCCACCATGTCCAGCAGAGCCAATCTCTGATGGCTCTGAGGATGGACATGCTGCTGGCCAAGGCTGGGCCAAAGAGAGATGATGGGAATGCCTCTGGCGTAACAGATTTAAGAAGAAAATCTGAACAATGTGCACACAGGTTTTTCTTCTAGCCAGAGAAGAGGAGAAGGTGAGAACATGTGAGGGAAACAACAGGGAGACACCAAGGTCAGTGGAGAAGGAGGGGCAGGAGATGCTGCAGGTGCCAGAGCCGAGATTGCCCTGCAGGCCATGGTGAGGATGGTGGTGGAGCAGCCGTGCCCCTGCAGCCATGGGGATCCCCAGGGATGCAGAGATCCACTCACACAGCCCCTGGGGATCCCCGGGGACGCAGAGATCCACTCACACAGCCCCTGGGGATCCCCAGGATGCAGAGATCCACTCACACAGCCCCTGGGGATCCCCGGGGATGCAGAGATCCACCGGCAGCCCCTGGGGATCCCCGGGATGCAGAGATCCACCGGCAGCCCCTGGGGATCCCCGGGGATGCAGAGATCCACCGGCAGCCCCTGGGGATCCCCGGGGACGCAGAGATCCACCGCAGCCCTGGGGATCCCCGGGGATGCAGAGATCCACTCCCACGGCCCCTGGGGATCCCCGGGGATGCAGAGATCCACTCACACAGCCCCTGGGGATCCCCGGGGATGCAGAGATCCACTCACACAGCCCCTGGGGATCCCGGGGACGCAGAGATCCACTCACACAGCCCCTGGGGATCCCCGGGGATGCAGAGATCCTGACTCACCAGCCAAGCCTGGGGATACCCCGGGGATGCAGAGATCCACGGCAGCCCCTGGGGATCCCCGGGGTTGCAGAGATCCACCCGCAGCCCTGGGGATCCCCGGGGATGCAGAGATCCACCGGCAGCCCCTGGGGATCCCCGGGGATGCAGAGATCCACCGGCAGCCCCTGGGGATCCCCGGGGATGCAGAGATCCACCCGCAGCCCTGGGGGTTGCCCGTGCCGGAGCAGGGGCTGCCTGGAGGGGGCTGTGCTCCAGTGGCAGAGCCGGGGGAGAGGGAGCCCTGCTGCCAGGCTGGAGCAGCCTGTCCTCGGAGGGCTGCACCCCGGGGGAAGAGGGGATGGCAAGCTTGACACTGCCCCTTGCAGCACTGCAGACCGGCTGCACCATGTGCAGCGCTCAGTCACGAGGCCCATTTAGGATACGTGTTCTTCCTCTGCAGCTTTTGTAATACAGTTTTGCTATTAGTCCTTCATGAAAATGTTTAAGTCATAAACTATAATATTTCAGTCTCTGACACTCTGTCCCTGTGGGAGGGACCCCACAGTACAGCAGGGGAAAGACTCCAAACCCTGAAGAAAACTTTGGGATAACTGACCAAACTCCCATGCCCTGTCTCCCTGTGCTGTTGGTGGGGAGGGAGGGGCTGGAGGGAAAAAGGTGTTTTAAGGGCTTTTTTTACTTCTCATTATCCTTCTCCAATTCTGTTAGTAATAAATTCACTTTGTACTTCTACTCCGAGCTTGTTTTGCCCTTGGAGTGTTTTCTCCCTGTCCTTATCTCAGCTCATGAACCCTTCATTACTTTTTTTTTCTCTGCCCAACTGTAGCAGGGAGGGTGAGTGAGAGACTTTCATGGGCGCCTGGTGTTTTGGCCAGTTTAAAACCACAACATTTCCTCACTAATTTTGGTATCGTTTTAAGTCTTAAAAACCTTACCTTCATTTTTATAAGTCTACCATCTCTTGTAAAAACTGATGAAGTTCTCAGGTGAGGTAATTTGCTCTGATGTTAACCAAGGTGTATTTCCTTCAAAGAAGAGGGATCCCTTGTGACTATTTAAATCACGTGTCCTCCCTAAAGTGGAAAATCTGGCAGTGTGTCTGTGGAGAGAGATGTGACAGGAATGTCTCAGATACAACCTGCTTGTTTTCTCATGCACAGCTGAGTAGGGTTTATTTTTTAATTTTCCTTATTTTAGTTATTTTTGTTACCTTTAAGCATGACCACCTAAAAGCTAGTCATGCTCAAAGCAAAGGCCTTTTGAAGAACAGGAGACTAGTGATGGCTGGAGGAGCCTTAGTGACCCAATCACTGAAAATTCCTTACTCCCAATGCTGCCAAAGGAGAGGGTTTCACCATTCCACCCTCTGGTGCACAGACCCAGAGAAGAGTCAAGGGGGGAGACTCTCTTACCTCGAACCATTCCAGGATTTTATGACTCCTACCTAGATCCAGACCAAACCCTTACACTACTACAGTACCTTAACCAGAAATATTTCACTTTTCTCTTGATACAGTTAATTGCATTATTTCAGAGTATTTTCTTTTTCAGTTAAATTCTGAAATTGAAATACTTAAGCTTTCCTTTGAAATTATTTTTGTGCTCTAGAAACAGTTCAGTGAGGTCTTGAAGTCAAACATTTCTCTTTACTGTGTCTTCACTGATATATGTGAACAACAGATTTGGAAGTTTGCGTTAAAATCTTTTCTGTTTAGGTGAGAATAGGCAATATTTTAAATATTTTTTTCAGTTATGTCCTGAAATAAAAATATTAATCTGCTTTTGAAGGTTTTGTTGGAAACTGTTTTTTTTTACAAAAGTTACTTATGGTGACTCTTTTATTCCAAAGCACTGACTTTTCTTTTTTTTTATAACCATAATTATAAACCTAATGA
The DNA here is from genome assembly GCA_032173965.1 of Sitta carolinensis. Taxonomy (NCBI): domain Eukaryota; kingdom Metazoa; phylum Chordata; class Aves; order Passeriformes; family Sittidae; genus Sitta; species Sitta carolinensis. Next base: position 5,562,269 of record CM063289.1, read on the forward strand.
GCCTATGACAGGTTTCTCTCTCCCTCAATTTATCTAAGACACTGAAAGCAAGAAGCAAGGGTGTGAAACCCCCTCTGTATTCACTCTGCAGCGAAAACCATGGATTCACTACTGCCAGTGACCCGTGTCAGCCAATCCAGGCAATGGCACTTCCCTGGCGCTCCAGGAGGCACATCAGTCTTTCCAAGCACACAATAAACCTTTCCCGATATCGCCAGCAGGTTGGATTTGTTACTGCAATCCTCGCAGACATCCCTGAATTCGGCACTTTGTCCTTTTTTTTTGTCTGCAGTGCATCCATTGAGTTTCGTAAATGACACTTGGATTTCAATCTGTTCAGCACAGGGTTAGGAGCCTTCTGAGTACAAATCACATCCATTTGATGCAGGCATTTCTCAAAAAAATTCATAAAGATCTATCAGACAAGCAGAAATTCCAAAACTCCTTGTATTTCATTGCAATCTGCACATCTAAAATACATGGATATAATTAAAACAGAACAGTTTAAAGGAGAAGCATTGGAGAGTCTATTCAGAAAATACAGAATATTCTGTTAGAAGATGAAAAGCTCTCTTTTAATTTCTTTAGGCAGATGGAAGATTTAAGATATAGGTCTCCTACACCCTGGGAAAATCCTATTCCAATCACCCTGTAGGAATTAGCAGTGACAAATCTTTTTCTGCTGGATTTTCTGAGCACAATCTCTCTTTCTTCTATTTATTTCTCCCTGAAATTCAGGGAATTTTGCATAAAATCACATTGTGTGGGGAGGGAAGGAGCTGATGGATGGACTTACTTTGCTGCAAGAATTAAAGTGACTTAGCCCAGGGCCTAAGTGTATGCTCCATACTTGCAGTGAAACCTCCTTGGGGGGCTAAAAGAGAGCTCAAGTTTTAGTATATTTTTTCCATTTTTTTAGAAGTTTTTGATTGTTTCCCTTATCTTTCTCCTCCACATAGACATTTGGAAGGAAAAACACTGAATCCATGTTTATGGACACTGTGTTTTCTGCTTCTTGCCAACAGTCCCATTCTGCATAACAAGATTTATGCTGTTAGAAAGCCCCAAAATGCACTCAGCAGCTCTTCTGTGCCTGTTCTTTTAGCTCTCCTGGTATCAAGCACAACCATTTGTTTTCTTGAATTTTAACCCAATTGTAGAAATGTACCTCAGGGTTCAGCAAGAATACAATTATTTTTGTCCTATTTACAATGTCTCCAGTCACTTTCAGGTTGCAAAACTGCAAACAAGGAAAACACAGTTGTTTAACCCATTGTTAAAACCCTTTTTTTTTTTACAGTTTTGAACAGAAAAACAGAGCCTAGCACTAAATAATATCTTAATGCAATGTTCACATTTCATCCTGGGCTTGGGGACATGTAGAGGGGGAAGATGTGCTGCCAAAACATTTGTGTTGTTCCTTCTCAGCTTGCATTCTAAAGGATAGAATCCCTGGGAGTGTAACCCCATCCCTGAAGTGTCCAAAGGTTGGATGGGGCTTGGAGCAACCTGGGATAGTGGAAGGAGTCCCTGCTCATGGCAGAGGGCGGAACTGGATCAGGCTTTAAGGTTCCTTCCAACTCAAACCATTCTAAGATTCTGTGATTCCATGAAAATCTTTCTGCATTTAAAACTGTTTCACTTGGCTCTCTCTTCTTATTCCAAAAGAACTTTCAATCAGCCAGAAATACATTTGTTTTCTCAAGCTGATCAAGTTCAAGTAAAGATGTGGCTAGTTTGAAAAATACATAGGTATAAAAAACCCCATGTTTATACCTATGTATTTTTTTCCTAGAGCTTTTTAACGTTCTAAGAAATTCTAGTATTTGCCTAGGATTGTTCTATTTTATTTATCTAAATAGCAATGCAGCAGAAGGACTGAACAGACAATTGGGAGAAAATAATGAGGACAAAAATGGAGAGGAAGAGATTATAGTGATCAATAGAGTGTTGTTAATTTTCTTTCATCCTTTCCAAAATTATGGAGCCATGCTAAATGATTTAGCCCTGCATTAATAGGAAACAGCACAGAAATATGTCACCCACGTGCCTTGTTTTCCTAATAACAAAACCCAACAATTGCTGGAACAAAATACTCTGCTGTCAGAGAAGAACAATAGAGCAAAAGCAACAAATCAAAGTACTTTCTCAGTTTTATCCTCCAGAAGGAAAGAGAAGGCAGAGCTTTGCTGTGATCCAGTGGCATTTCTGTGGTCCTGCTCCTGCTTTTGATGTTCTGTGAGGTCGCTGCAGCATCTCCCCATCTTTTAAAGGGAAGACAAACACATCTCTAATAACTATTTTGATCATTATCCATGCACTTGAGGAATGAGGAGAAAAGATCCGATGATTTCTTTTGCTCCTGAAAGAGGAGAGAGAAAGCCCCCCACTAATGAGATTGCTGCTGCCTCTCCAGTATTGATTGCTGCACATCAGCCAGCCCGGGGCACGCTGCTGGACTCCTCAGTGCAGGCAGCTCGCCGGGAAAGATTGAATGAAATACGGCTGGGAGGCTCTTCAGATTTGGAGAATTCAAAGCAGGATCTATACTTTTTGAAGGAGAGGGGGAGAGGGTGAGGGAGAAGCGTCACTTGCCAAGCTCAGCCGCTCCAGCTGAACAGACAAAGCCTCAGCTTGGCATATCCACACAGGGAAACAGCAGGCTCAGGCACTGGCCCACGTTTTGCCCTGCATCAAAACTTCAGGTTTTTTTTTCCTGAAGAAGAATCTGCAGGCAGGTGTAAGCTCTGCGTTTCAGGCACAACACATACTGCAATGTCATTAATCTTAGAGGAATGTATGATTTTTTTATTCCTTTTCTCTGGTTTTAGGAAGAAACTATTTCTTTAATATTCAGGATATTAATCCAGGTATAGCTGTTTTTCACAAATAATTTAATAATTATTCATAAAAATGATGACATAACTGCTACAATTACTGTTTGCTATCTCAGTTTACCATTATTATTTGAAGTTTTAAACCTTTTCTTGATTAAATAACATCATTTAACAGATCCCAGTTTTCTCAACCTTTATAAGAAAAAGCCTGTCAAAGCCTGTGCTATCAACATCATCATGTCTTTGCTCACAATTTGCTTTGCATTTGAAAGCAGATATTACTGCAGACATGTTTTGAGGGGTTCATTGTCCATGAAAGACCCTGAAGTAAATCGTGTTTCAGCAGTGGCATTTAATAAAAGCCTGTAGTTTTATTTTCCTGAGTGCAACAAGCACGAGCAGTGCTGTGTTTTCTGCTGGCCAGAGCAGGGGAGATGCTTTGGCAGGTGAGGAAAACAGGGACCATGCCTGCACATCCTCTCTGCAGAACACAGCTCACAAACACAAGAAATGGAATAATTAATCCTAAAATGAGCACAGAGTAAGACTGAAAGGTCAGCTGAGCTGATGGGCATGTTTTGCAGTGTAACAATTTCAGAAATGGTGTTGAACTTCTGCGGGGTACGTGGTGCTGGAAATGCCATCCATCTGCTTGCGCTGAGCTTCGGCTCTGCGCTTTGGAGTTGCACAGACGAGGATCAGCCACGCATGGAAAGGAACAGCCAAGATAATTTTGTAGGGGGGGAAAGCTGAAGGTTTAAGTTCTCCCTGTTGAAGAGGCCTTAATCATTCATGCTGCTAATAATAATAAATTAAGTCTTTAAATGTCAGACCATTGTTGTGCATCTTTTCCGCATCAGAACCAAGGAAAATCTTCGGTTACTGGCATTCAACCTCTCAGAAAGGAGTCACCAAGAAGAGTTTCCCTGTTGCTGGTCTAGAAAAGGTGGGAAGCTGTGTCCTTGCCAGCCTTATTGCTCTGGGATGAATGCTGCATTCCACCCTACTTGTATGTAATATAAATTAATTTTGTATTTTGGTCAAAACCAGCATCCAAAACTGATTTGACCACAAAGATTAAGCCCACTTGCAGTGGAGAATGGAATTTTTCCTAGTTAGAAATTAAGTGCATATACAAGACAAAAGAGAAATGTCTGAAAATAAATATTCTTAGTGTTTTCACCCATATCAATATAATACAATGGCTTTAAGCTGAAGGAGGGAAGATTTAGATGAGATATTGAGAAGGAATCCTTCCCTGTGAGGGTGGTGGGGCCCTGGCACAGGGTGCCCAGAGAAGCTGTGGCTGCCCCTGGATCCCTGGAAGTGTCCAAGGCCAGGCTGGATGGGGCTTGGAGCAACCTGGGATAGTGGGAGGTGTCCCTGCCCATGGCAGGGAGTGGCACTGGATGGGCTTTAGGGTCCCTTCCAGCCCAAAGCATTCCATGATTCCATGATCTTACCAACCACAAATTCCCTGGCAACACAAAACCCCAGAGAATCAGCAGTTCTCATAATGACTACAACTGTCACTTAAAAATACTTACCCTATAAAATATTTACACCTTAAAATGAGATGTGGGACTAAACACAAAAACCAGACAGAAGGAAATATTAATTTTAAATATGTGCTGTATATAATTGTAGATTAAAATATTACAGCAAGTCATTTTTTCTTGATGGGAGACACTGTTCTCCAAGCAGACTCATGAGGAAATATGACAGTTTTGACAGGACACGTGTTGCAAACACAGGTAGCAATTTTGATAAAAATACACGGAATTCTAGTTTTATTCTTATCAAATAATGATATGTTAAAATTTAATTTAAAAACTACAGCTGTGTTGGTATAATTTAGTTCCTGTTAAGTAAGTAAAATCAATCCAAGAGATAAATATTTAGATTTTATCAAAATAGAATGTCATTTATATAGAATGTATTTTAGCTGCTTAAAACACATATTAATCTAGAGATTTTTTAGGTTTTCCTAGTTTTGCTTTGGACAGAAACTATTGATCTATCAGTACTGCACCACTTATGTCCTGAATTCAATATGTTCAAATATCAGAGTTATAAGGCTGAAGCCAAAGATTTCATTCTTGAAACACTTAATGATGTCACAGTCCATTTTTGTAGCCCCATCATTACAAATTCTCCTTAGATCAAGCAAAATAATAAAACATTAGTGAGATTGGTTTATCCCTTTAGTCTGATTCACACATTTTTTTCCATGAATTATTAAACACTAATATTTTACTCACTCTTTGGGCCAACAACAACTCTTTAGTGTGACACAGAGCTTATTTTGGGCTTTGATGCAGCTCAAACAAATACCTTGCAGAATAATAATGTCATTTAACTGCATTCATCTCCTAAATGAGTCAGTATTTAATAAACTTAATCAGCTCCCCCTTCCTTCCTGCAATCAGGTGTGGCAGTGTGGTTTTCCTCCCACCACAGAGCTGGATCCCAATTAATCAGAGCACTCCAGCTTCTCCTCACTCCATTTAAGACTTGTGCTGAGCACTGCCTCCACTGTGTCCTGGGATTTACTGTCACAAATAAACTGCAGCTCATTGCCTTTGAACTGGGACCTGTTTCCACATTCACACGTCCTGTGATCTGTAATTCCATTGAAGCAGCAGCTCATAATGACATTTTTGTCCCCACCATTTGCCAAAGGAACAATTTCAGTTCTCAGCACACGAGGAGGGGTAAAGACACATTCTTTAATTACAACCACGACAGAGCCATGGAGCTCTATCACTAAAACATCTACAGATATTTATCTACAAGCTGTAATTTCACTAATTGAATTTCATAAAACCTTATTGCATATAACTTCATCCTTCTGGGAAGCAGCAAATGTCACATTAACACACCCACAACGAGGAAAAGTAAAAGGGAGTTGCTCCCAGTTAATCCAGGTAAGAAGGATGGATTTTGTCTGAGGTGAACAATGGTTCAGGAAAGGCTAAAGCTGAAAGGACTTAAACTGTAAATTAGTAAAATCATTACTCTGCCTTCTCAGAAGAAATTGATATTAATGTTGCAGCACTGTGACTCATCTGACCATGTTTCAGGAGCAGCAGCCATATCCAGAGGGGATTTTTTTTTTTAGTTTGTATATTTGGTTTGTTGGGTTTTAGGACAGACATGGGCTTACAAGCTGTTTGGAGTCTTCTGTTTAGAAGGTATAATCTGCTTTGTACCTATTGACTCTCTTTGCTTGGGATATCAAGGTTCCTCTCTGGGACATAAAAATAAACATGGATTCATGGTATAGACAAGATGCAGATGTCCCTACATGTACCAGAAAGGCATTCTGATTTTTTAATCTCTATATACTTCGAAAAAATAGGTTTATGTGCCCGTGTTGATGTCAACAGTTCCTGACTTCTAACAGAAGATTTAGGGACTGACAAAGTGCACACGCAGCAGCCCCTCTCTGAAATAAAGATGTTCTTTTCACAATTTCTATGAAAACAGGATGTGTAATAACAGCAATAGCAATAACTGGGGTACCTTCCAATAGTAATATCATTAAAAAAGCTAATCCTTGATAAGAAAAAGGAAATGAAGGAAAATTAATAGCAGTATTATCAACAGTCTGAATCATGACCCATTGTCCTGCAGATACCTGACTTTTACACGGCTATTCCAGGAAAATTACAAGTTTTATTTCCAAGCTGGCTAGTCTTGGACATCATTTTGTAAGCAACAGTGAAAAGTTTCAAAGAAATACTGGTTCTACTTATGAGCACTTAATAATATATCCTCAATATTTAATACTACTTACAGAAACCTACTCCCTTTGCCAAATTCAGCCAGGCATGGTTTTATAAACAGTTTCAGAGCACTAACTAGAGAAAAGAAGGTAAAAGGCAAAGTAAATTGTAATTATGTCTTGCCATATGGCCCTTGTATAAGGAAGAAGAGGATTCTTAGCATATATTTTTAATTAAAAATGAGCTACCCTTTGTAATACAGCAGCAACAATGTCTTGAAGAAAATATGTGACCCTAAAATTGCTGCCTGGAACATCCATTATTAATTACCTTGATCAGACAGTGATGATTAATGGACTTCAGGTGTTCCAACAGGACAAAGTGAAAACATTTGAAGCTTGGCTGAAGCCTAGGGGGAGAGAGGAGGGGTTGCTCTGGAACTCAATTATTTTGCAGGGTTAAAGTTCCAGCGGATAACATTCCTGTAAAAGTTGGGACAGTAAAAGTTGCACCTCCTCAGCAGCCACCACAGCACACAGGAGGGACTGGTTTTGTTGGTCAACCTGTTCTATTTCTGAGAGAGAGAGAGATTTCTGAGAGAGGGGATTTGGCAGAAATCTGGGCAGTGTCCTGTGCAGCTCAGCAGCCAAAGTGACTGCCTCCCAGCAGGACAGGGAGAACAGAGAAGGAATGTCACTCCAGGAAATGCACTGCCAGTGGTCCTTGGATAACATGAGCTGTCCAGAAGAGGGAAAAAAAAGAGAGAAGAAATAAAAGTCACATTTTTATTTTTGTCCATGGTCTAGCATAACAAAAGGTAAATGTGGTGTGACTCAGTGGGCTTTGGGGAAATGGTGCAAACTGCAGGCACCTCCCCCATGCAGGGATTCTCCAGAGCAAAGGCTTTCAACACGAGGGTTATGGTGGTAGAAAACCTTGTTTCATGTCACTTCTCCTTGGCATCTACTTGAGATCAGCCTGATACTCCCCAACTGGAAGAGAATTCCCTCCCACCTCTTCCCCATGAAGAACCAAGGCATCTGTAGTTACTTTCCCAATGATAAATATCCACGTATTAATTTCATGAAAAGCACAGAGGAACAAGTTTTACCCTTCTGAGGGTTGGCAGCTTCTTTCCATGAGATTTTTCTCCTCAGAAAAGAGCAGAGATTGCCCTTCTGTGTCCTTGGAAGTCTTCCCCTGAGGCTTTTTCCTTCAGCCTTCCCTGCCTCTGTGAAGCTTCCCTCGTGCTAGGGGAGGTGCTGAAGCTCCCCTCTGTTGCACACGGACACTCCTGCCCAGCCTTTTCCCCCAGAAAATCTCTTCTCATCTGGGATTGAAGCCAAACACAGAGCCCAGCTCTCCTTTCCCTTGGCAGCTCAATGCCAGGTGCCTCAGCAGGGTTAATTCCAGGCCTGGGATGGTGCAAGCTGATTGCAAATTGTATTTATGTATTGGGATCTGTACTGCTTCCAAGGAAATGTCCAGAATATAAGAAATGCCTGCAATTGGGGCTGCAATACAAGAGCAAAGTAATTATTGCAATTTCCTGTTACAGATGCTTATGAAAACCTGCCTGGCTGAAAAAGAAAGCATTTAAATGAGCAGTTTTCTGTTTGTGCAACTTGTGTACAAACAAGTCCTTTAAAACAAAGATCAAGAATGTTTTTTCCTCATTTTATTTTCCTCACACCCCAACAGTCTTCTCTTTTATTTTCCCCACAAAATATTTGATTTCTGCTGATTGAGTTTCTTGACTTGCATCTATAAGTGGCCCTCATGAGGTTCATCAAGTGCTATAATCTTTAACAATAAAAATCAATGGGTGCTGCCTTTTTTTTCCTTATAAAGTGGTTTTTTGCATATAATTGCTGCCAAATTTAAGGAAATATTCCTGCAACACAATTTTTCAAAGAATTCAGTCTGATTCTTATTTTCAATGCTCAGAAAGGCAGGCATCTCCCCATAGAACATTGCCTTGACATTTGCAGTTAAGGAATGTTACACTAGGAAAAAAAAAATCAATAACAATATTATTCAATAAAATGAGTGATATTTCTGGGAAGAAAATGATAAAGTTCAGATTTATTTTTAAAAATGTATTGATTTAAAGGGTTTCCATTGTAAACCTGATCCTCATAATAACAAAAAGTGGGGCTTCATAACCAGGGTTTAGTGGGTCAGTCACATGTTAATATTAGGACATATAATTTTGTGGGCCGACAAAGTCTTTTTTCTGTAAAAGACTGGAAATTTTTGTGTCTCTTACACATAAAATTCATCTTCTCCTCCTTTTGCTGGAAGCTTTCTGATGGGATCCAGCACAGCCTGAAAATGTGGCTTTATTTTTTGCTTTTTTGCATTGAGCTTGGTACATCATGTTATTCTAGTGCCAGTTATGCAGGTTTTTATGGGTTCTTGGAAGTAGAAAATGAAAATTGACAAAGTTAATAAGTGTGAGGTTAGTACAATAGAGAGAAGACAAATAACAATCCAGTGCAAATATAAGTCAAAGTTCTAAGACTGTAGTCCTGGTGGAAGATAATTTTTATGAAACAATAAAGTTAAAGGCATCAGGAAAGGGCTTCATTCCTCATATGAAAGGTTTAGGTGCCCAACAAAAAATTGGGCAAGATATATCCTAAGTAATAGCATCTTGGAAAAATAACTAGTTTTAAAGTAAATGCAGAACGAACTGAACAAAAAAAGTACAGAGGATAAAAAGGAAACAACATCTTTTGTATGAGCGGGGTTAAGATTTCTTCCTGCTTCCTTATTGATTTTCAGACTTGTTTTATAAGGATATGAAACATGGGGTTGCAGAAAAATCCATTCCAAGAAAGACAAATGCCATGTTTTAGTAGGGTGTGACACAGCAGCAGGCAGGAATGTTAACTATTGCCCTGGTCACCAATCAGCAGATAATAAGATTTCTAGGTGGAGGATATCTATTTTTTTTTCCTTTATTTTTGTATGAGAATGTGTTTGCTTTGCAGTGTCTAACATTTACCTAATGCATTGTGTCTCATAACAAAATATATTGCCTGGTTTTCCTAGGATAGAGTGTTTCATAACATCATGTAGCAGAGGATTCTCAGAAACACAGAGGTCATCTGTAAATACTCCCCTGGATGTGATTAGTTGTAAATATATGGGTTGAAGTGGAGGAAAATCCTCCTTTTTTGATCACAAGACTCACTTCTTATGTCAAATAGCAAAATTGATGTTGATCATAAAGATTAAGTGAGGAGGTCTTCCACTGCCGAGTCTCAGGGCTAAATCTTTCCTGGAGATGTGAATTGCTTGTGGAGTCAGTGGAAAATCATAAATACCATTATTATGGTTTATGGAAGACTTGAGGCTGTTCTCTACACACCTAAAGCAGAATATGGAATGACATTGGGAAGATTGCTGTGAACTTATTTTATGCAAATGGTTGTGAGCATAAAGGATTTGAATGTATTCCAAACTGGAAAATATAAGATTTTCCTGTGACTCTTGGGCTTGTTCTGTGCAGGGCTAAGATTTGGACTCAATGGTCCTTGTGGGTCCCTCCCAGCTCAGCAAATTCTGTGATTCCTGTATTGTTATTCCCTCAGAGATTTTTCTTCCTTCATCACTGGGAACAAGCCAGAAACTGATGGACAATAAACAGATGAAGTGAAATATCTGTGTGCTTCCTCAAGAGCCTGGCTGAAATTATGAAATTGTACAGTGTGCATCTAAAAGTGAATTTTCTCATAAAACACTTGAGTTTCCTGAGTTTATTGTCAGGAGAGTGACAGTCCCATCTATTATTTAGACCTCCACAGGCACTGTCAGTGCATAAAACCCTCACATCTCCCACTGCTGGCTCATCCTGGGTTAACTAAATTAATGTTAATGATTTTTAGTAAAAACCAAAGAAGTCATTGAACGGTAGGAGAGAGAAGTTAATTTAGAGAAAGCCATGAAGAAGGGAAGTGGAGGAGTGAGAAACTTCAAGAGAAACTGGAGATTGAACCTGGTTCAGCACTGACCTGCTCAAATTCTATCACCAAGGTGACACCAAGCCCTGTGCTGGTGAATAGAGAGGAAAAATGTCTCGTTTGTCATATTCTGCAGATAAGCTTCAGATAATGATGTGCATATTTAACGCAAGGATACAAAGAGATTAAATATTTCTGTAACAAATTTGATGTCTCTGTTTTTGAAGGAACTTTCCCAGAGATGCTCTGAAGAATAAAGATTTTGGTCTGTAATGAAATTGATAAAATAGCTACTTCTTTCCATTTCTGTTTCCAAAATGATCAAATTAAAAATTTCAAATAAAGATTTGCTTTGAATTTGTGTCATCAGTGCCAATATTGAAAGGAGCAACCTCTGTATTCATTCTAAATCCAGGCTTTTACCAAAAAGAGTAAAGTCACAGGACCTGTTGAGTATCTATCACGTTTGTATAGGTTTAAAGCAAGAATCATGGAATAAGCTAAGTTGAAAGGGATCCTCAAGGATCAAGTCCAACCCTTGTCCCTGCACAGACACTCCAACAGTCCCACCCTGTGCATCCCTGAGAGCATTGTCCAAGGAATCCATGGGTCTTTTTAGCTCCTTGATTTTACCAGGCCTTGACATTTCCTGCTGAAAAATCCAGGTAAGACATAACAAAAAGATGTTCAGTGAAAAATAACCCAACAATCCAAAAAAGGCTTTAAATATTAAATAGTTTTTACTTGAAGTTTTGGAAATTAATTCTCTACAGGAAAGGACTTGTGTCCTTCAGCTGTCCTTTTAACTCTTTCATTCCCCTTCTCCTACAGCCTTTCTCCACACTCTGCTTTTTTGTATATGCAATTATTTCTTCATTTTCATGGATTCATGCTCTATAAGTGATTCCTACACTACATTTAGGGGTTTTTTTGAGCTGTATTTAGATCTAGTAAAACTTTTCTTTCTGATGGAAAAATCACAGGAACATAAAAATTAGATAGCCTGAAGCCTCCACAGTATCCTCATGTTTAATTTTTACAAGTTGCTATAGTAACTTATAACAAAAAAAAAAAAAAAAAATAAAATCATGTTGTGTAAAAAAAACAGGTAAGAAAATGATAGAAAACCAAATTAAATTCCAAGATAGGAGATTGAAACAGGTTAAAATAAAATGGATACTACCATATTTCAGACCTATGTAAAAGAGAGCATTTAAAAATCTAAAGATGGGAATCAGTCTCTAATCTGCAGTAAGATAAGTAAACAGCAAGAACTTAATTTAAAATATCTTTGTCTGTCCCAAGGGGTTGGTTGCTAATGTTTATCTTCCTGCTCATTCCAACTTCTTCATATGAAATCAAGGAGTTGAATTCAAGAGGAATTCAGCTGTGGCAGTGGAAAGGGATTTAAAAATAATAATTAAAAAAAAAAATTAATCTCACTCAAATCCACCCATAAGAGAAGCTGTGGCTGCCCCTGGGTCCCTGGAAGTGCCCAAGGCCAGGTTGGATGGGGTTTGGAGCAACCTGGGATAGTGGAAGGTGTCTCTGCCCATGGCAGGGACTGGATGGGCTTCAAGGTCCCTTCAGCCTGGTCTGGAATTCCATGAAAGTCAACAGAAAAACTCTTAACAAATGGGACCTCCCAAAATTCAGGATAATTTCATAGTGAACAAGTGTGCCTTAATTTCTGCCCAGATTATCTATGTCCTTAAAAGCAACATGTTCCCAGCTCTTGAAAGGATGATGATAATCTGCTTAAAGCAGAGGAATTAGCATCTCTTTATTAATACAAAACCACAAAAATTCCATTTGCACTTCCACCTCCTTGTAATAGAATCCCTTGCAATAAATGATATGCAAAGAATATTCCATTTCTCTGAAGATGAAGTTCAGTTGACTTAGTAGAAATCCACAATCTACAAAGAGAAAGCACATCAAATATTCTCTGCATCCATTAATAGCTGATTAAACAGTGACACTGAAATACTGAATCAAATTGTTTCCCCTATAAAAACTTTGAAGAGGCTCCTTGAAGAGTCTATTCCTATATGGAAATCTGTGTGAAGCATTCACAAAAATGAAATGAAGGGATAAATGAATGCTCAGTGGTGCCCTGTAGGTGACCTTTTGGTGGACTAAAAACTGCATGTTCCTTGTCATTTTATAGGCTCCTGTTACCAAGTCTCTCAGTCCGTTTTCAAATATTATGGTCCGTTTTAGTTTACTTCTTTCTCTGATAAAATATTAAAAAATGTTATTGTTCATTTCATAGTCTTAATCATGTTTAAGGTGCACTGACGTTATGGTGAGGCTTGTAAAGATGAAAGAATAACCTGAGGATAGTTTTGAGGCCCTCATGGCCAGAGAGACCCTGAGGGGCTGGAGCGTGTCCAGGGAAGGGAACGGGGCTGGGGAAGGGGCTGGAGCCCCAGGAGCAGCTGAGGCAGCTGGAAAGGGGCTCAGCCTGGAGCAGAGGAGGCTCAGGGGAACCTTCTGGCTCTGCACAGCTCCTGACAGGAGGGCACAGCCGGTGGGGTCGGGCTCTGTGAACAGGGAACAGGGACAGGAGAGAGGGAACGCCTCAGGCTGTGCCAGGGCAGGGTCAGGTTGGATATTAGCAAGAATTTCTGCCTGGAAAGAGTGGTCAGACTCTTGTCTTGTCTGCTGTCCCTAACAGTCTGTTCTGCTTCCCTGTGTGTTGATGGTTCAACCCTACGTTGTATCCTCTCCTAGTTGTCTATTCCACCCTAACCATGCCCTGTGATGTACAATGTGCCTTGCTCCTCCCCACACTGAGCTGCCAATCCTGTTTTGTACCCACCCCCTGCTCTGGAAATCCCCATGGAAATCCCCTAATATTCGAAGCCCCATTGGTTTGTGTGCTCTGTTCCCCTCCCCTTGTGCTCTCCAGTGGTTTGCATATTGTGAATCCTGCCCTGTGATCCTCCCCTGTGTTTTCCCTATTGGTTAAAGATTGTCCCTTCCCCTGAGACCTCCCTTGTTTATAAGCTCCTGCACACTCGGGAGTGTTCTCAGACTCTCATCCCTGACCCTTCCTGGGAATAAACCCCTTTTGGAAACCACACAGAAGCCTTCTCTCTCGTTCTTGCTCCTGCCCTCGATGCTTGACAATCTGTGTAAACCCTACAGCTATACCACAGACTGTGCTGCTGCCAGGAGCTGCCTGGGGAAAACCTGGCACCGTGGCAGTCAGACACTGGCACAGCTGCCCAGGAAGGTGCTGGAGTGCTCATCCTGGAGGCATTTAAAGCCAGAGCAGTGTGGCAGTTGGACACATAATCAGTGGTGGCCTTGGCAGTGCTGGGGAGGGCTGGACTTGATGATCTCAGAAGGCTTTTCCAACTTGAGCAATTCTAGGACTCAGTTTTGGAGCAGTGAGGAAATATTGATTTAGGGAAAAACCAAGAGAATTATTTTGAGGGGGATAAGGAAGATGCGCTGACATGGCTTTGGCTGTGGGAAAGGATACTGTGCTGTTTGAGATTAAAGCAGATGTTTTCTAAGGAGAAATTGAACTTGAAGATGAGGGAGAATAGTTGCACATTAAACTCACTAATCAGAGACCAGCCAGGAGAAATTAGCATGACACAGAAAATCAGATTCTAACATTAAATTAATGTTGATTAAAAAGTGAGAAACTGATTGCAATGGAAACAGAACTCCCTGTGCATAAGCACCACAAAAATTAATTATTAAAAAAAGTTCAGCTACTGAAGTATTTAATATTTCATAAAGGAGCTCCTGGCTCTGAGTGAAAGAGTAGTTTCTTTTATCAGTTCACGGCATGCTCTGCTTGTGCAATCACTAAGGACAATATTGATGGCACTGAGGAATGTGCAACTGGGCTTTTTTTACAATGCTCAGCCTATTTAGTCCTGACAAACTGGAACACAGAGCTCCAGGATAAATGCAAACTATCAAACAGTGGATTTTTACTCCCAGTAGGGGAAAATGTGGACCGTCTATTCAAATAGTGCAGCTACTACACTACAGCTAATTTATTAATCATAATTGTGGTGCAATATGCTGCATTATTTAAGGCTTTCCTACATTTCCACTTGCACAGTTATTTCAGGGAGATTCATAACTGTTGGCATGTGGAGCAGTCATTATTCTAATTAGGAGGGAAAATACCAATGGCTCAGTTCATCCTCCAACAAATCAATATTTAATTAACAATATGTCACCACCCAAATGTCTGGAATAAGATTTTGTGTGGGTAAGGTGACAATACTGTTCTTTACCCACATTGCCCTATACATTAAAATATTTGGACGCATAAGTGAAAACTTACAAAAAGAGTACCACAAAGCATTCAGGCAGCCAGGGTCTTTTTCAACCTAGCCTCAGTGTAATAATATATTTGGATTTTTTAAAAAAAATCTAGACTTCTCCCTTAACTTAGATCCTTCAGATCTGTATGAAAAACAAAAAGTCCTCCAAAATCCTGGTGTGCAAAGAGCTCTGGCTGTGAGAGCCAGGCACATTCAGTACCTGGGCTCTGTGAAACTTGGAGGAGGGGTAAACTTCCTTTCCATTACTATTCTCCTGCTGGGGTCTTTCCAACAGCTGGAAGTGTTGGAAATGTGACCATATTATTATGAGTATGAATATTTAGTGCAGAGGATAGCAGTGTTCCTAAGGGAACTTTGGAAAATCTTCTGCAAATGCATCATCTCTATTGAAATATTTTGCCAAAGTTTTACTGGACAAAATACAGAGTTAAAAATTGAAGTGGGACAATATTTGGCTCTTGAATAACCACACAATATTCCTCTGGTTTTCTTCAATTTCATGTTTGTGGTAATGAAGGATAATATTTAGGAATATTTTTTTTTTAGGAATGTGGTTCTGCAATGTATGACAGGCAAAAGGATATGGGAGGGGAGAGAGAAGACAGGACTGAAAAACACACATAGCTGGTCAAAACAATATTCTCAACACAGAAAACACCTTAATATTTTTATGTTAAGAATGTCCAGAATATTACTGAGTGTTATTAAATATTAGAAATACTAATTTTACAGAAGCCTACTTCCCTGGGGATAAACTACAAACAGTATTTTCTAAAGCATAATTTCAGGGTAAGTTAATTTTGTAATTAAAGTAAATTTATTTTTTCAAAGCTAATAGCTACTCATATTAATTTAGAGATCATGGATTTGTTGTTCATTTATAGTTTCTTATATTTAGTTATCTTAAAAGAAAATATGGTACATTCAGAGTCTTCCCTAATCTTGATTGAATTGTCACAGCTTGGTTTTAACCCTTTTGAAATATTAAACTTTTAAGCCCTAGAGACTTTTAACTTTGCAGGTGGTAGCAAGTTAAGCCTCCTCTCAGGACTTCTGCTTTTCCCTGGTACATGACCAGCAGGCAGGATATAATCACTGTAATTCCTTCAAAGACAGGGAAGGAGATCAAACAGTGCCTTCTTTGTCCTGCAGTACTTGGCAAATCCCAGGTGTGAATGCTGGAGCTCTCCCAAGGCCACAGCCATGTGTGCACCAGGGTCAAACCAGTGCCAAGGCAGAGCTCTGGGGGGAAGCAAAAACAGGGAAGGGACAAATTTATTGCCACAGAGCTTTTCCTTCCCTGCTACAAGGGAATTTGATTTGTTCTTTAAGAATATATATTAATATCTGTAGGAAAATATTACACCAGTTGTTGTCCTGAGAAATAAAACCATAGGGCTTATTATTGGATAGAACTGCTCTGCCTATGGGCCCAGTTCTGAACTTCATTCAGTTCTTCAGCAGAGTGCTAAAATTCTGGGATTTTCCAATCTGAACTGAGGTGGGAAAAGACTTCCAAGATCACTAAGCCCAACCTTGAATGAAGAGAACTACACCCACTACAACATGCCCATGTTATAATGATTTCTCTGTAGGATGGACATAGAGAAACCTATTCCACAGATAGATTTTATAGACTGGTTTACCCAGCTTTGCAAATTGCCTTTGAAATGCTAAAGTCATTAAAATCAGTTGAAATTATTTTCTCAGCTTTCTTCACTTGTAGCTCCATAAGTCATGCTCAGATTGAGGTTTCATGTGCAAATAAAACCCCACGTCCCTGTGGAAATCCTGTGTTCATGCAGAACCCATGCCCATGCCCACCATGCATCTGTCTGTTTTCAAAGAATTTCTACATTTTGATGGATTTCCAACTCTTTTGACCCTAGAATACAGAAAATGGAAAAACATCCATTGCTGTGGGGTCAGGTAACATTCGCTGTTCCCAGAATCTGCATGTGAACTTCTCATGCAAAGAGTTATCTGTGCCCTTCTGCTCGACAGCTTCTGATCCTAGTTCTTTTTCCTTCTACTTTAGCATGGTATTCAGGACTGTAGTCAGAAAGTCGGTAAAAAACCCAGGAATCAGAGAAGCAGGATCACATTTCAATCCACCATCATACACATGAGAGAAATAGCCTGTAAGAGGTTATTTTATCCTTTTATTCACAACACAGTGCTTGCAAAAGAGACAAGAGATTTTAAATTTCGTTTGAGACACAAACCAGGATCAGAATCAGATTCTAAACATGCTAATTGTTATCCCACAGACTGACCAGAAACTCCATCTAATTACAGTTCCATTTTGCTCTACTAATTAATAAACATAAAAGTAATTTATTTTTCTTTTTGCCTTGAAAATAAAAGAGTGAAGAAACAAAATCAGGTCTTTCATAATGTGTGAAAGAACCAGAAATAGAAAAATGAACTCCAGGACCTGATCAGCTCTTCTTTCAGGAGAGAAAAATATGATCAAACTCAGGAATTGCTCTCTATATTCCTGACCTCAAAAATCAACTAGATATGGAAGTGTTCCTTTCTGTTGTCAAGGTAGAAGTTGTTACCACACCTTGCTGGGTGAAACTCAAAATATAAAGTAAAAAAACCACTGGAATTTAAGTATTTTAAAAATACTGTGCATTACTTAGACAAAGATAAGCTTTCTATTCCTACTGTTCTCCCACATTTTCCACATGACACCCCAAATTACCATTGACCTCAGTTAACACATTAAGTATACAAGATACCTGGATATGACCATGGCATCGTCTCACATGGCAAAAATAAAGCTCCTTTTTGATATCTGCATCCCTAAACCCAAACAGAACAAAGCAAACACTGTCTGCAAATAATCTACATTTCTTTACATAACAAACACTTTAATGTCATTGGAAACTGCACAAAGTGAGGAAATATTGAAGTGGGAATCCTGACAGACTTGTGGAGTATCCCTGCAGTGAGTTCCATCCTGCTTGGCCCACTGAAGATGCTGATTCTGCTGCCTGAAATGCAATTCTACCTGACCCCAGAGACAGGACTAGGATGAAGGTCCTGACTCACCCTGGTCGTGGCAGGGGAGCTGGCCAGAAGAGACAGTGGGACAGTCCTGCCTCCTTACACATCAACATAATGCCATGGGAATTGGGGCTGTAGACGGTGATAAAAGTTTAATTTAGGGTGAGCAGAGTTAGAGAAACAAAGCCCCATGGGAGTGAATGTCTTCACTGGCCTGCCCAATAAGATTGAACTTCTAGAATGTTCTCAGTTCTCTCCCCTGATTGGTTGTCATTTGTCACATTATTTTTCATGTTCCTAATCCCGATTTGTGATTGGATCCCTGCCCTCGGATCAACCCCCAGATCTACCATATATATATATATTTATATATATACTGCTGAACCTACCCCCTGGGGGCCTTTGGTGGTTAACCCAATAGTGTGTGTTTGCTTTCTGCTGCTTGTTATTTTGCCATTAAAACTGTTTGACCTTTCAGGTAATCCAGTCATGCCCATCATTTTTGTTTGCCACACCACCCCTGGCTGGCCCGGTCCCAAGGTCACGGGAGGCGAACTGCGACACCTGGTATGAGTGGGCAGGAGTAACAATTCACCTTTTTTTAAAATTCTTCCAAACATCCTTTTTTCTGTGCTAAGCATACACAATGAAGGTGCCTCTAAAGACCTAAAGAAGGACAGTGCCTTGGCTCTGTCCAGAACCAAAGCAGAAATGCTGACCTAGAAAGGGAGTCCCTGCTTGGGCAGGAAGGTTTTGTTATTAATTCCCTTGCAGCTGTGCTGAGCCAGTGATGAAGATCTGCCTTGCTACAGTTAAATATGAGGGATGGCTGAATAGAAGTTATATCACCTTCAATTCCCTGTTTATCTGTGCACGAGTAGCTCAGGATGGTGGTGGATCTGTACTACCACACAGGAATTTGTTACAGATTCCTCCCTCAGCAGTGGAGCTGAACTCCTGTGAAATCCTGGTGCCTGAGGCTGGAGCCGGGCTTTTTTCCATGCAGGATTTTTATCACTGAACGTGTGATATTCACTCTCTGGCCTTTAGGAAAGGGAGCTGTGCTCTTACCACCTCGGGGAGTTTTATTGCAAGTGGAATGATTAAAGCCTATGGTTTTGGGAGTGTGGGACAGGCCTTTATTCTTCCTGCACCAATTACTCTGTGATTTGTCCAGTTATTGTTCCAGTTGTCTATGGAATAGGACTCCACTCTTTATGGACTGGATTACAGGGAATGCTTGTGTTTGTGAGCTCTTAAAAAGGCAGCTCAGTCTAATATACAGATAAGTCTAAGCTATAAAACTCAGCTCTAGATTTCAACTCCTTCCTTCCCTTCAAAGAAACAAAAGCATTTATTAGTATTCAGGCTTTGGATTGCCCAGTTAAATAGAGAAGGGCCAACTGTGAAATTTGAGTCTGACTTCATCCCACAGAAACATTTGCATGGCAGACATGATTTTGTTTTGGGTAAAGCACTGCAGGTCTTGTATAAATAAACCCCACCTCCCCCTATTAGTTAGATACTGTAATAGCAATAAATCCAGTTTTAATCATGGAATCACACAATGATTCCTCCACATCGAATAAGCCCCACTTCATCATTCACGATTTCAAGGCATGTGGTTAAACCTTCCACCTACTGGGAAATAAATAATAGTGAAAATATTCTTTGTCTACTCAGATAATTGTCATAGATGGCTCAGGTAAGATCTCTGTTATCAGATAATTAATAACCAGAGCTTAGGTGAACAGCAAATATTCAATTTATGTGGAAAATAACCATCTGAGAATGCTGAAGAGCAAAAAGATGGTGAACTGAATGCAAAAGGGTAAAAAACATTAGGATTAAATAAGATGTGTATGGAAAAATATTTGGATATTTGGGTTTTCAACTTCAAAGTTTTTATGACTTTTTAAACATATTTCTTATATACCTATCTCACAGCTTATCAATACATAACTGTATTCCATTAACATTCCATATATTCAATATCATCCCTGAAATATGTCTATAAACTCACTGTAATTCTAAACATGATTTCTGTATTAAATGAGACACCTTTTCTTCTTACCGTGCTGCTTCTTTTTGCTCCAAGGCTATTTCTTGACTGCTCTTGATCAATCCAGATTTATTTGAGTGCATGTCTTGCATTATTTAATTCACTCTGTATTGCTCTGCTCTGTTAGCCAGTATTGAACAACAGCTTTTAAAACTTTTTTCCCCTCGTTATTTTGGTATTTGTAAAAACTTTACAAAACAAATGTGAAGTTCCGTATACCTGTTTCATGTCAGAAAATTATTCCAGGCTGTTGCAGGCAGCCTTTCTTCTTTTGAAAAATGGAAAGCTCTACAAGCTTTAGGAAAAAAAAAACTCAACCATATCCTAAGGCAAAAAACAAACAAAAAAAAAGGATCTTTTCAAAACGGAGTTCAGAAGATGACTGAATTTTTTTTTTCTTTTAGCTATTAACCTTTCCACCACTTCCTATCTTCCTCCCTCATATATACATGATAAAACTACATTTCCAACATGAGCAGGAGAGTCCCCACCAATTAATTTTCTGTTAGGAAATTCAACTATATAATTTCTCCACTTCCATAATGATTTCAAGTGTTAATACTCTCATCTACACAGCCAATATGCTCCCCATGAAAAAGAAAGTGGCAATGGTCAAAACCACTGAAAAGTGAGGTAAATGAGAAAACAAACCGGTCTGACTCAATTTTACATGGTTTATCCACAGCTGGGAGCATTCATTATGTCCATATCCTCAATCAGAATCACGGAATGATG
Source organism: Sitta carolinensis (assembly GCA_032173965.1). NCBI lineage: Eukaryota > Metazoa > Chordata > Aves > Passeriformes > Sittidae > Sitta > Sitta carolinensis. The sequence continues at coordinate 5,582,933 of CM063289.1, forward strand.
TGGGTTGGAAGGAACCTTAAAGCCCATCCAGTGCCATGGCCAGGGACACCTTCCACTATCCCAGGTTGCTCCAAGCCCTGTCCAACCTGGCCTTGGGCACTTCCAGGGATCCAGGGCAGCCACAGCTGCTCTGGGCTGGGCTGAAAAACCTTAAAAATGTCAAGTTTGCTACTGACAAAGTCCAAAGTGATTTCAAATGTTTTCAGTTAAAGCCAAGATCACCAATTGTGACAAAAAATATACTGAAAGTACAAACTGTTCAACATCCATTGAAATCTGGGCTTCCTTGAGAAGAAAAGTGGCCCCTGAAAGGTCAATACATGAACCCCTGGGATCTTCATGAGGAATTTTATGTTTATTATTGAATGACCAAGACTTGCCCAAGTGTGCCTCTGGAGCATCATATCCAGGATTTAGTGAGATCAGTAGTTTTTGAATGATCCAATTCCTGCCTTAAAAAAGGTAGAACTTGCAAAAACCAAACAGAGAAAAATGAGTTAAATAGAAAGAGTTTTGGCTTTTGACATTTCTCAATTTCTTTCATTACTCAAAACAGAAGTTGAATATTTATTTTCTGATTCTCATCACTCTTTATAACAAAATTAGTATACATTGCATACATATATTATATATATACATAGTATATATAATTATTCTGCATTGTACTATATATGTGAAAATAACATTTTATATATTATAATATTATATACTTTACTATTATGCATTAATTTTTCCATTATACAGTAGAGAGTGCTAGGAAGAGATTTTGGAGTTAATCATGGCATTCCCAGCATAGTTGCAGAAATGGAGCTGGATTCAGTCTTATGGTTCTAATTTAGGCAAAAGCAGAATAAGTTTGTAGATATATGTAAGATTAAAAAAATGTTGTAAGTTTTAGGAGATAATAATTCTACTGCTTAGTAGCGTTGAGTTTGGTTTATATGTTATAAAAAACTTCCCATTCTTTATGCTACTTGCTATTTCTAATAGTGAGTAGTCATCAGTCATAGAATCATGAGCTCCCAAAAAATGTGACATCTGTCTAAAATATGATCAGGAATTTTATTTGAATTTTCATGACCTTTCTACTTTGCAACTTTATATATATGATATATGTAAACCTACAATGACTGAAATATAACTGCCCTATATATACCAGGCTAGGATATGTTTCAAGTGCTATTATGAAAAATTAATTCATTACAATTCTGTGTCATGTTCTTCATCCTACATTTAAAGTATTTCCTTCTACGAGATTTTACAGAATTTTTAGAGAAATTCTTTTAGGCTTTTAATTTATTTTCCTTTCAACATGTGCCACAGATCCATCAAAAATGCTCATTCTCCAGAACAAACATGTAATATAAAAATGAGGACAATTTCTTAGTAAGTCTTTACCCTTAGTTCTACAAAGCTCTGTTTCTCCAGAGAATTGTTAACAGTGGGATGTAAAAAGGGTCAGAGCTCTTAAAAGTAACTTAAGAGCTTCTGCACTATACAGCCAAACCTGGTGCTACTCTGCAGTTCCTTCCTATTACATAAAAGAAAGTTGTTTTCCCTCACAATTTTTCTCTTCAGATATTCCACCAGCAGCAATATTTCCCTGCTGGAGCCTGGAGCTCTTCTGAAAATGTATTTATTATTGCTGTGTTTATTCTTTATTTATTATCCTAATAAACATTGCTTTATGATTCATCTTTCTTCCTCTTTTGCTCTACCCACAAGACTGTGCTGTAGCATCTCACAGTAGGAACTGACCTTGAAATTCTTAACTTCCAAAATAAAATTCACCATTTTTTACATAGGAAGAAGGAAAATAAAATACTTGTTAGTTACAGTAGCAAAGCATTTCTTGTCAAATATTTTCCTTTTTCTTTTTCTTCTTTTCCTGGAAACATTTAAGATTAAATTTGCCCGACAATTAACAACAGTAGGGGTAGTTTGTATGTTAATGAACAGAACTGCATGAAGCTGTAGGAACTCCCTCTTTGCCTGTTCAAACATGAATTTTAACAGCTATAAAAACTTCACCTTGGAAGGTATCCAAGCCTTTACAAATAACAACCTTGGCAAGAAGTACTTTTCCCTGTTCAAAATTAATTACTTTTGTTTGTTTTTCAGTTACCTATCAAGGAGAGGTTGTCTTTTTTTTTTAACAAAGTTTTCCTGACATTTTCCTAATTTCTACTGGGGTATTTTAGCAAAGTATTCTTCAAGATATTTTTTTTTTTTCCCTGGGAGAGATTCTCTTGCAGTTTTCTCACTTTCTATTAAAGAAATTTCTTGATGATGTAATATTTGTGGTCTGGAATGAGCCACCCTTTATGCACATACTCCATATTTTAGCACGCAGGCTGTAAATTTAGGAGTGCATAATTCACCTCAAACTGGAGACTGACAGCATTTTATGGGTTTTACATTGTGTGTCACATCTGCCAGGCTCTTTCCCATCCTTCCCATCCCACTGTGCTTCCCCACAACAGTTTATGAGAGGAAATAAAGAATTTTAGGGGTGGGAATGCTTCTTGGAGTAGGAGAGTGTAATTATCTCCCGGGGGATTTAGCAAGGACGGCAGGCTAAAACACTCCTGTCAAGGTGCCATATTATCTTTAACAACTACATGTGGCCAGATGCACAACATATTTTTCCGATGGATAAAGAGTTTGTTGGAATGACTGACCCAAGTGACCTGGCAGAACAACACTGGAGTGCTCCTGGTGATTTCCCAACACACAGCTCAATGAAAACAGCACAGAGCCCTTGGATATTGCCTGCAGGTTACATCCTTATATTGCTGTTGGATAAAATTAATTCCACAGGGGGAAACAGACCCAAAGAAGGTCAGATGGGCATCGAATTCCATATAGTTCCATCAGGATACTTCACCATAAACAGCAGGGACACATAGAAATGAGGGCAGCAGAGAAGAATGGAATTCTCTCCCTCTATGCAAGTGAGACCCCAATTGCTTCATCCAGGCCTGGGGTTATCAGCACAGGAAGGACATGGAATTGCTGAAGCAAGTCCAGAGCAACCAGGAGAATGTTCCAAGGGCTGAGCACCTGTGTTATGGAGATAGGTTAGAAGAGTTAGAATTGTTCAGCCTGGAGAAGGTTCCAGAGAGACCTGAAAGCCTCTTATAGTGGCTGAAGGAACCACAAGAACGATGAAGAGAGACAATTTACAAAGGGGACAAGGGGAATGGCCTCAACTGACAGAAAAGAGGTGTTGCAGACCCTGTTTATTTTACAAGTTTATTGTTAAAATTATTTTTTAGCGGTTTGTTCCAATGTACCCCATGTTTTCCTTGAGTTGGTTTGTCCTAAGTCGTCTCCTCCCCTAGGCTGCCCTTCATTGTATTCCCTGGCCTTTGTTCCAGCTCCTTCCCTGCTTGTCATAGTAGCCCTGCCCCTTGTCCCTGAACCTTCCCTCCTTGGGCCAGTCCCTGAGTGTACCAGCCTTTTGGAATTCCACTAACCCTGGAGGCGCCCATTGGGCCATGTGACCTGCCCTCTCCTCCCACCTGCCTTGATGTCCCAAGGATGTGGCCTGATGCTCTCACTCCTCCCCTAAGGATTCCCTTAAGTGAGCTTAAGTTATTAAAATGGGACAAATGCACAAATGCTTTGTGCACTGAACTTTAGACTCTGACTTTGGGCTAAAAATACAGGCTGAGCATAGGCTAAAAAGCCAATTCTTAAAATGTCTCTGATCATGGAGTTTTATAAGAGAAAAAGCATGAAAGATGAAATCTGGGATTCTTTCAGAATTCTCCTCTGGAACACAAACCTTCCATCAGGCAAGAATCCTCCAAGTGATAGGTCTGAGCGTTCCCAATTCTGGATTATTTTTCTCCCCTACTCTCAATGTATTTGGGGGAACCAAAGGAGTTGGAGGGGGGAAAAAAGAGAGGGAAGAGAGGCAAACATTTTAGTTTCCTTCAAACCTCTCCACCCCACACCCAAAACGTTTTCAAAGGAACACAAAGTTTAAGCTAGATTATTTGGGCTCAGCAGAAAATTATGGAATTTTAGGATCATTTCTCAAGTTCCATGGAGAAGATGTGTGCACGTTTGAGATGCCTTCAGTGTAAAAGGAAGGCACTGAACTGGAAAGGGATCTCACTTCCTCTGCTCCTGGATGATCCGGGGAAAAGAGGTGTCCTCACAGGCAAGCAAGCAGGAATTGACGTTTGCTTTTAATTATACCAAAAGAAAACAGGGAAAAGCAGCTGAATTCCTAAAGGAACCATGTGAGGAAGCAGTGCCTGAAAAAAACTTCCCTGAAAACAAACCCCAAGTTCTCCAGAGAATCCATGTGGTGTCTGCACAGCTGTAGACAGTTTTCATCTATAAGCTTGGAAGAGATCTCTGTTTCTTACTCTAAATTAGGAGATTCGGGGTTCAGAATTTAGAGTCAGCTGATGTGTTAAATGACTTCTCCTCTCAGTTCCTCACTCTTTCAAGGCCTTTCCAAAAGAATCAGGAAACATGGCCCTGCTCTAGGGAACACTTATGAGGGTTTCCAAGGAAAAAAGGGATGGTGGTAAGAAGCAGAAGGAATACAGTCAGCAATTACTGATCCAGACACCCCCATTGAAGGGACATTCCAGCTGGGAAGTCAGGCTCTTTAATGGTAGGGAAGGCTGGAGCTAAGGCTGGCTTGGATTCAAGCAGGAAAAGTAAAATTCAGTTCAGGTGTGACAAAACCTTCCTGTTTCTCCCACTACACAAACACCTACTGCAACTTTCCAAGCTGGAAGTGTCCTCCCCAGCCACATAAAGAAAACCTGACTGGACTTTTTTTCCCCACTCTCAGTACAGTTTCACTCTCAGAATTCTGCTTTCCAAGATTTCCAGCAGAATCCAAAATGAGCAGTCACACCATTTCTCACAACTTCTCTTTACTGTCACTCCCTTCCCTCTGGGTAAGGCTGTCCCAAAAATGGTGTTTAAGAGCAATTCCATTTCTTCCTGATGCTGAGCAAAGCACACTCACACCTCCATCTACTGCTGAGAAGGCTGAGAACCTTCTCCAGCACAGCTGAGCCCAGAGGACGAAAGGGACACCCCAAGCCTTGTGACACACAAAAGCACCGAGAGCTCACACCCATAGCTCACCAGGCATGGCCTGGGCTCAACATTTCCCAGTGCCAGAGGGACTAACAAGAGACTGAGTGAAGTACAACCCACAAAGAACACTTTCCAGATTCATCATCTCTTTAGAACAGCAAAAACTTTTGTTGTTCAATATTGTTCATTTAATAAACTGAAAAGTACTTTGCCTGTTAAATAAACGATTTTTTTCCCCCTTTTCTCCAAAAAAATCTTTTTGCCCAAACCAATTAAAAGAGGGGCCATTTAAATTTGCTTTCTAAAAAGACCCCGTTCAGAAATTTCTTACCAAGTTTACCCTAAACCAGAATACACACAAAAAAAAAACCCAAAAAAACCCCAAACCAAACCAAACCAAACCAACCAACCAAACAAACAAAAAACTTGGGGAAAGGAGGATCAAAAGAAATCTCCATTGTTAATCGAAGTGTTGTTCAAAGCCTACAGGTGCTGAGGCTCTGCTCTTCAGGAAGAGATTTCCTATTTCCCTGCTGAGGGAAAATAGTGAATTAATTCCCTTTTCTTCTTTGTGTTCCCAGCTGTAGCTTTCCTTGATGAACTGTCATTGTGTCACTAGTTTTAACCCTAGAATTCCAATTTGGATTGGAGGGGAACTCAGAATCCAGTTCCACCCCCTGGCAGGGGCAGGGAGACCTTCCATTATCCTAGGGTGTTCCAAGCCCCATCCAATCTGGCCTTGGACAATTCCAGGCATCCAGGGTGGCCACAGCTTCTCATGGGGAAGAATTTCTTCGTAGTATCGAGTCTATAGCTACCTTCTTTCACCTTAAGCCATTTTCCCTTGTTCTGTCACTCCAGGCCCTTGCCCCAAGTCTCTCTCCCAGCTCTCCTGAGCCCCTTTAGGCACTGCAAGGGGCTCTGAAGTCTCCCCAGAACCTTCTTTCCTCCAGGTGAACTCCCCCAGCTCTTCCAGCCTGGTTTCAGGGTAGAAGGGCTCTACCAAGAAGTGTCCTTCTCCCTCCCTCCCTCCCTCCCTGCCTTCCCCTTCACATGGGAGAGGGGAGCAGGAGAGATTTCAGGCACTGTTTGGCTTTCTGCTCCTCTCCCTCCTGCATATTTTCTGTGCTTCTAGGCTGCAAAGGCAGCCTCTTCATGGAAGACACATGGAAAACACTTGGAGATTGCAAATTGCTGATATCACTCACAATTCTCAATCCTTCTTGTTTATCTTTGCACTTTTGTTTGCTCTCTATTGGTTCCTTGTATACTGAAACTCTTGGCTTAGTCCAAATTTGTAATAATGCCAGTGGAAGAGCTTGAAGCCAAGGTAACTTCACCTCTTGTCCTAGTCTTATTATTTGCTGTTTAATTAGGTGATTCATTTTCTCCACTTGGCCGCTTGACTGGGGATGATATGGCGTATGAAGTTCCCAGTCTATGCCTAAGTGGCAGCTAATTTGCTGTGCAATTCTTGTGATAAAATGTGCCCCCCCTCTCTGAAGACATTGTGGCTGGAACTCCAAAACACGGTATTATTTCTTGTAACAGTGCCTTGGTTACCTCCCACACTTTGGCAGTTCTAGTAGGGAAAGCTTCTGGCCACCCTGAAAAGGTATCTGTTAACACCAATAGATATTGATACCCCCCCCCCCCACCACCCCTTTCCTGGGCAGTTCTGAAAAATCAATTTGCCACTGCTGCCCAGGTCCATATCCTTTTCCAGTTTGCCCAAGCTTTGGTTTAGGAATATTCTTGGGATTAGTTTGGAGGCAAATGCTACATTGATGAGTCACCTGAATCATTGTACTTTGCAAACTCCTAGCTTTGATTCTATATTTTAAATAATTGTACAAAGCATCTATTCCCCAATGTGTTTTCTCATGTCCCTGTTTCACTAGTGAGCACAGCATATAAGAGGGCATCACAAGCCTTCCTTTCCCTTCCCCTGTAACAGCCCACCCCTCTTGGTTATAACTTCTGTCTTCTCTCTCAGTAAGTCTCCTGTCTCTTTTATTGTACCTTGGCTTACCCTCAACAGAAATTTGCCCATCTGGAATTAAGTCTGACTCAACTGTTTCAACAATTGCTTCACCTTTCGCTGCTTCTTTTGCCTTTCTATCTGCCAGCTCATTTCCTTCATCCAATTCAGAGCTCTCTTTCTGGTGTGCCTTGATGTGCATGATGGCTACCTTTTCAGGTAGCTGGACTGCCTCCAACAGTTTTATTATTTCTTGTGCATTTTTAATGTTTTTTCCTTGTGAGTTCAACAGTCCTCTCTCCTTCCAGATGGCCCTATGTGCAGGGACTACCCCAAGTGCATACCTTGAATCTATGTAAATTTTGATTTTCTTTCTTTTTGCCAGCTCTAAAGCCCAGGTTAAGGCAATTATTTCAGCCTTCTGTGCTGAGGTGTTGGTTGGTAATGATCCAGACTCTATTACTTCTTGGCTTGTAACTGCATACCCAGCATGTCTTTTCCTGCTGCTGATGTAGCTGCTTCCATCAGTAAACCAGGTCTCAGTGTCCTCAAGAGGGGTGTCCTTCAGGTCTGAGCAACTGGAATAGATGGATTTGATGGTCTCCTGGTAATCATGGATCACCAGTTCTCCCATACTACCACTGTAGAAGGAAGCTGGGTTCACAATATGAGTTACCACAATTTCCACATCATCTTGTTCTACCCATATAGCTTGATATTTCAAGAATCTCTGTGGGGAAAGCCAGTGTCCACCTTTTACCTCCAAGACTGCAGACCCTGTGTGGGACACTAGCACTGTCATCTTCTGGCCCAGTGTGAACTTTCGGGCTTCTTGGATGTTCACTGCCACTGCAGCCACAGCTCAGAGACACCTGGGCCATCCTTTAGCTGCTGCATCCAGCTGCTTGGAGAGGCAGGCAACTGCCCTGTGATATGGGCCCAGGTCTTGTGCTCGTATTCCTAAAGCAGTCCCCTGCTTTTCAGGAGAGAACAAGAAGAATGACTTACTCACATCTGAAAGCCCCAGGGCTGGAGCTGACAGGAGGGCTTTCTTTAGTTGGTCGAAGGACCGTGTTGCTTCTTCAGTCCATTGAAGATCTGTTTCCTTTCATCATCAAGGCATATAGGGGTTTAACTAACAGTCCATAATTTTAAATCCACAGTGAACACCCCCCTCATGCCCAAGAAGGTTCTCAGCTCTTCTACTGTCTGGGGTTTTGGGGTCTGGCATATTGCTTCCATATGATCCTGTCTCAAATTTCTTTGTCCAGCACTAACCTCACAGCCCAAATAAATAACTGCCTCACCATCCTGGCTTTCCTCTGGGATATGCGATACCCCTGTAGACCCAAAAAGTTAAAGGGGCTTACTGTCTACTCCACACATGCCTCTTGAGTTTTGGTAGCTATCAGGAGGTCGTGCACATACTGTAACAGCTATCCTCCTTCTGATAGAGCTTCCCAGGATTCTAGATCTTTCACTAGTTGTTCTCCAAATATCGTGGGAGCTCCTCAATTGCTGGTGCTGGCAGCTTCCAGCTGCCCGGCCAGGGGCTGGGGGCACAGCAGGGGCTGTTCACATGGAACTCCTGGGGTTAAGAAAGCAGCTGCTCTCTCTAGCAGCTCCCAGGATTCAAGTCTGTCCTGCGTGCCCTAAATTAATATTTGCTATCATCAATTAGAGGTAATGGGGAAACAAGGCATCTGAAAGATCAGAAACAATGCTTTCCCTCTCTGTGGCACTGTGGGATTTGTCATTTGTGACTGTAAAGATAGAGGATTTGGGGAGCTGTGACCATCTAGATGCATTTTGGTATCTATTTTATTTCATTTATTTGTCTGTGCAGGTCTGTCCAAACAAACAAAACAAAGCCCTTTAGCAAGCGACATTTTGACAACTTTAATGATGATAATTTTAAGGTACTGATATCTGAAAACATCTTGCATAGCATGGAGTCCATTAATTTTTTATTGATTTCATAGCACAAAGGGATTAGGCAGACAAAAAATAAAGTGTTAATTAAATACCTTATATATGACATTTTTCACATGTTTTTTTTTAAAGTTCAAAGTTACCACAAGGTAGTACCTATCTGGATTACTAATGGCTGAAACTTTTGTAGGGAAAAATGAAAGCATTTACTTTTTAAATGACTAATAATGTCTCATTTTGATATTATATTATTACAAGTTCAGAGCATGAAGGAAATTATATTTTCATCCAGATAAGTTGAAATGAGATATAACAGCTACTCTTTGTTTGCTACATAATGTTCTAGCAACATCTATTATTTACAAGTTGAATTTTGTAGGTATTTTTAGTCCCATTAACTGCTGATCTTTTAATCATAAACTTAATTAAAGGTATTATATCTAGATGTCCCTATAACTGCATTTTGAGAATATTATTTTTTAGCTGCAAATATCCCTTGCTATTCATAACAGAATTATAACTTGACTGTGGTCAAATGGAAATGACAATTTTTTGTACCATTCTTAGCTCAGAGTAAATGATGCAGAAACCAAAAATATCAACAATGGATGGTTTATTTGCTTCACTTTTGGTTTTTTTTATACATCTCCTGTTGAGGTATGGAAGGTACAGTTTCAGAAGCTTGAAAACCAAGTGCAGGGAGACAGAGAAAGACCATAGTGTTATAGTGTAATTTCAATACAGTTTTCAGATAAAAAGATTCTCAAGTTCACTTTTCTGGTTTAATATTTTTTGGTTGATTTGCTTAATTTTAGTAAAAAATTAATTATTTCCCACTTATCCATATCGTATGAGTTAAGTAAAAGGTATTTTAGTATGTTTGATAATTATTGGGTGTTTTCTACTGAAGTCCCATTTTTGACAGGGCCAAAAAATAAAGTGACCAGTCCAGGTGAAGCAAAGTCTCCTGAGTTTGTGTGAGTGCTTTAACAGCAAAATCTGCTGGACACAGCCCTGGATCTCTGCACTTTTCTGGGATCCTGTGTCTTGAGCTGCTTTTAATCCTGAATTTTGGTCTTACCACCAGGATACTGCTAAAAAGGTGCCCTTTGTGATGGTTGCAACTAAAGCTTCATTTGTCTGTCACTGGGGGAAGGGTTCACCATCATGCAGGAGGTTTTGTTCAGAGTTTCTTGCAGCACCAGTGCCCCGAGTGTTGCTGGCTCTTCCCTGTGAGTTGGGAGGACACATTTCTCTTGGAGTTGTCACCTGGATCATCCCACACCTCGGGTCCTGTGCTCGGTTTGGAGCCCCAGGAGCAGCTGAGGGAGCTGGAAAGGGGCTCAGCCTGGAGCAGAGGAGGCTCAGGGGAACCTTCTGGCTCTGCACAGCTCCTGACAGGAGGGCACAGCCGGGGGGGTCGGGCTCTGTGAACAGGGAACAGGGACAGGAGAGAGGGAACCGCCTCAGGATGTGCCAGGGGAGGTTTAGACTGGACTTTAGGAAAAAATTCTTCATAGAAAGAGGGAAGCACTGGCACAGGCTGCCCAGGGTGGAAGGTTAGACTTGGTGATCCTCGAGTTCCCTTCAATCCTGCTCGTTCCATCATCTCAGAATCCTGTGTGAATTCACTCACTTTGGTGTCCCAGACATCCTGGGCAAAAATGAATCTCCCTTTGCAGCTTTCTGTAGAAAACCCCACACGGTTTTAGAAGACTGAAGCCACCCTTGATGAACAAAGTGCCATTGGAATGACATCAGAATGGTGGATTTCCTGGATTTCAGAGGGAGTGGGACTTCAATTATTTATCATGTGGGCTTATAGCAAGAAAAACGATATTGTGGAAAAAAGGATAATTCCACATTTCCACATTAATTTTCTTCATTACCTTCAATTTATATTAACTAATTTCCATGTGCTCCTTTCTCACCTTAGCTGGTTGCAGTCTTCAATTACCTTAATTTAACCAGAAATCTCCAGATAGGTCACAGCTCTCATGTTTAATGAAAAATGAGTGAAAGAGGCTTAATAGAAATTCATAAATTCCTGATGTTCTTTGGAGTAACACATACATTATTTAGTTCTGAATGATGCTCTACACATTTAACCATATTTAGGCTGCTAATTGTACTGGATTTAATGTCCCTGTGGGAGTATCCTTCACAACAAAAGACAGCTTCTCACTGAACTTGCACTCACCCTGCATTGCTCACCAAAGCAAAAACCACTCCTGGATATTGATTACTCCTAATATTCAGAGTTTTAATGACAGAAGAATGCTTTGTAGAGTAAACCAGAAAATCCTTCATTACTTCTAATGCTCCCTGAACTGCTCTAAGTGAAGGTAAAGAGATAAGGAGACAATTTCTATAAGGTTTTAAAGCATGGTGAATTTTTTTTTCTTTTTTTTTTTTTTTTTTCTATCATTGTGGGTATTCTGTCTCAACACTTGGGGTCACTAACTCCAGTAGAAGCTGAAGGTGTTCACATGCTGAGAATAAGATCTTCTCCCCTTTTCCTTGGTCTTTTCTGAATTACTTTATGCTGGGAAGGCTCTAATAACAAACTATGCAAACTCACTGGTGAACTAAACTAAGCAAAGAAATGTTTTTTATTGAAGAGTGCCTGGTCCAAATTGGCTTCAAAAGGATGTTCTTCCTTTGTAATGTTGTTTCTTTTCTCCCCAGTACATGATTGCATTTGACTTTGTTCAGGGCATTGAACTGGAGAGGGGAAATATTGGTATTCCACAGGAAAAAAAAAGAGCCAACAAGAAAAAATTGAAAAGTGAAAAAAAGAGAGAAAGGCTGAATTTTCCCTTTGGACTTTAAATTACATTAAAAATATTGAAACACAATATGTGGCTTGGCTATGAATAATACTTTTTAAAAGAAAAATATCTGTGAAATACTGAATTCATTCTGAAAAATCCATATGAGTAGCAAACATTCTTTCAGCAAAAATTATGGAAAAGTTTTTTTGAAACCATTTTCAAGAGTCAAAAAATTTTCAACTACTTGACTTCTTGTAAAATCCTGGCAATCTACCAATAAAAATAAACATAGAGGCTTCTTTTAGGTAACAAATTCAGTTTTCAAAACATCAATTTTGATGATTTTCAAAGTTTTGCACAACTGAAATAATCAGTATTGTACAACTTAACTACTATGGATTTCTAAGGTAATTGACAAAAACATCTTGGGGTAAAAATGTTCTTTTTATTATATTTTAATTCTGTTTTAAAGGAATTTACTTTCTACCTAAAACATATTCAAAATTCATGTGTTTTATATCAACTTGTGGAGAAAATAAGAATCCATAGAATTTAAAATTGCATATTTCAAAATCTCAAAACACTAAACAGATACCTAAAAATCTACATAAGTATTCTTCCTGCTGCTTTATGATAATATTCAAATGTTTCTTTAGCTCTTTACCATTTATTTTCCACTCTTTATAAAATCTTTCTGTTCTAAGAACACCACTAAAATAATAAATCACTAATAACATCTTTTTATATGTGAAAGCTGAAAAGGAAGCTCTAACCTGAAGCTTCAACTGTGCAGATTCCTCCTCTTCTTTTAGACTAAACTATTTTATCCCTGAGATTAGGATGTTTGTGTGAATATTGGTGAACTGTTGGTACATACACAGAAATCAAAGGGATTCAGGGATCTGCATCCCAGAAATCCGGAGCATGACAGCAGCTGAGGAGATTTGGCACATCTCATAAATAACTCAGTCAACCCCAGACAGGATTATACCTTCACTGTAAACCTCTGACACATTTCTTTATGGAGTCTGCATCCTACACTGAATCATCCCTGGATATTTATATCATTACAGAGCCTGGGAAAAATGATGCCTTGTTCTGATAATGTCACTTTAGTCCTGGCAAAGAAGAAATCTAGACAGGCTGGGGAAGCAATACAAGACTTCTCGGGTAGTTCTAAGTTTGATGCAAAACTTCTGCCATAAATAAAACTAATATTTCATGTGACAACAGAAATTTTTAAGAAGGGGTGCCTGAATGTGCATAGAGATCCTGACAAATGAAATGGCAATGAAATAACAGAAGTCCTTGCAGAAATTGCAATGTTGTTTTTTCTGCTGTGATTGAGGCCTATCTCAGTTGAAGAATTTTCTCAGCATGGTACAAAGAATGTTTAGTACAAAGGAAATTATTTTAAAAATATTTATTAGGTAAAATGGTTACTACATTACTCTAAATGTCTGTAGAGTAATTAATTAATTAATACAATCCAGTCATATCACTCAATCCCTTCATAGACTGGCTAAGTTTGCTCTTGGAACAAGCCCCTTTCTCCTCATTTGTTAAATACTCACAATTTGCTAACTAAAATTCTTAGAATCCTTCTGGGTTTTCACAGAACTAATAAATAATCATGGTTAATTTAAATTTCTTGCCCTTGTGCCATTGTTCTCATTCCACAGGAGATTGTGCTCCTTATCCAGACACCATCCTTTAATTATTGCATCTATGGAAAACAACTGCATCTCCTTTCAGATTTTGGTTTGCTTGGATGAAAAAAAAAACAAATCAGAAAGCCAAAACCATCTGTCACCTGCATTTCACAGGGGAATTTCACAATTCCTAACATTACTGTGACCTCTCTCTGCATCCACTCCAGCTGGAATTAACCCTGAAAGCAAGAACTGTATGAAATACTCAATAGAAGGTTTAAATAGTGCCTGGCATAACACTAATAATTCCCAGTAATTAGAGAAAACACTCTTCCTGATACATCCTAACATCTGCCTTTTCCATGGCTTCACCAAAGAGGTGGATTGTCACATAATCATCAAAACAGGAGACAGGAAAAGCCCTATCAATCCTTCCAACTTGGCTCTTCAGATGTACAAATCCATTCTGTTTCTTTCTTTATTAATTTTCTAGTGAATAATGCAATATTTATTAAATTAAGAGTGAGGGAAGTATAAAGGTTAATATTCCTGGAAGTTCTGTAGGACATGGCAAAATGAGTTGAGAATGTCCAGCACCAGGACTGAGCAAATCTTCAGGATCAGGGTTCTGCAGGTCAGCAGCAAGCCCAAAAAATGGGGAAAAACCCTGTGAGAATCTGAATAATGTTCACTCAGAAATAACAAGTAAAATGTTTTTAAATGCAAAATAGGATTACTTTTGATGGACAAGGGAAAGCATTCTGCTTTTTGTCACTTAAAAAGAGCTAAGTTATTTTTTGATCTACATTTCAGATTTTTTTTCAGCCAAAGTGGTGCTGCCAGTTCTGTGAGTAAACAAAGAGCACAAAGAGAATGGGAAAAAGAAAAGAAGAAAATAAAGACAACTTTAAGAAGCCAAATGTGCCCAGGGAAAATGGCTCCTGGACAGAACTTTAAAGAGGCTCCTAGGAGCATCCTTAAATCCAGATGCCTTCCCTTCATCCATAAGCACCCACCAAAATATGGATTTGAACATTTTAAATGACCCTACCAGTTAAAATAAGAAATTCAGCTGAACAACATTAGTAGAGTTAAGTTCACTTTATATTGAAACTAAATATCTATACTGGTGTTGCAAGCAGTGAAGCTGGAAAGCATTCCAAAATACTCAGTTTGGGGTGGGGATTTTTTAAAGTCTTGTGTTAGGAGCATAAATATTTTAATAATTTACTTCTCTTGTTCAAAATTTGGCTATGCCACCAAAAAATCCACACCTCTGGAGGTTATGTTAGATGACAACACAGATTGATACTGATCTGTGCAAGCTATTTATATTTTTTAGGTTTTCTGGAAAGGCACAGTGCTTTTTAGCAGAGCACAGAAGCGAGGAAAAATCCCAAATTGTTTGTATTTGTAGCAATAGGAATGATCACTGGAGCAATATCAAACACTTACAATCCCCCTTCCTGTCTAGTCTTTTATCAAGTGATTTAAAAATGACTCATGTAATTTAAATTCTCCATTAAAAAAGCGACTTGTGTTGTTCTCTAAAGCTTCCAGCTGCAAGATATGATTGCAACATGATTTGTTACATGCAGGAAAATAATTGATCAAACCCAGAGTTCCACAGAGCCATCAGTCACACCAGCACCTGAGTGAGAAAAAACAAGAAAAAGCACCATAAATTCACAGGTTCTGAGTTATGTCTGTGCCTTGGTGTGGGATGAACAAGCTGCTGATAAAAGCAGCTGCAAACAAAACTTTATCTCAAAAAATAAGGGGTATTTATTCCTGACATTCTCTGGAGGGTGCAGAGAAGACAATTAACAGAAAGGATACTGTTGAAGTCAGGCAAATCTATACAAATTATGCAGAATCATCACTTATCAATTGCACATTAACCCAGAATTTTTGACAGCCAGCAGAAAACACAGCCCAGTAATTCAGTGTTCTCATGACAGCTGCAGTTTTCAGTGGTTGTTTGCACAGAATGTCCTAATTCTTGTTATCTGTTGCATGGCTCCATCTTTTCCCACAGATTTGAGATTCTCAGGAAATGTGTGGGTCCCCCTGGCTCCCTGGAAGTGTCCAGGTTCAGGCTGGACAGGGTTTGGAGCAGCCTGGGGTAGTGAAAGGTGTGCCTGCCCATGGCAGGGAGTGGCACTGGAGGGACCTCGAGCTCCCTGCAGATGAGCTATCCCTTTCCACCCTTCCTGGAGCCCCTTCAGGTCCTGGAAGGTGCTGTGAGATCTCCACACAACCTTCTCCTCTCCAGCCTGAGCATTGCCAGCTCTCCCAGCCTGGCTCCAGGGGGAAGGTGTTCCAGACCCTTCAGCAGCTTCCTGGACTCCCTCGGGCAACGCCTGTACCAGTTGGATGGCCTTGTCCTTTCCCTTTTCCCAGGAGAAGTGCTCTGTTCTGCTGATGCCACCAAGAGGTTGAGAGCTCCATGCTTAAGGACTAAATTTCTATTTAAAGCACATTTCCTGCAGTGCCAGGATTCCTCCCAGCCTTGCCCCGGGGCTGTGTGCCCTCCAGCACTGGCAACCGGCAAGGTCTCCTTAAATCCACAGCCTTGCAACCTTGGCAAAGTTCTCTTTCCAAGTGCCCCGTCCTTCATTTTCATAATTGGTAGTGCAGAGGAGACTAAATGCAAAGTCAGGGAATTAATTTAGGTGTGCTGCCCTCATCTGCATGTCCTTAATTGAAGCTGTGCACTGCACTCAATTATGGGTCACTTCCAGGGAGATTGGACCAGAAGTGGGCAACAACGGGGCCAAGAGCTGAATCTCAGGCAGAAATAGATTGACCTGCTAAAGCAGCAGAACTTATTCTGAAGGATTTATGGTCAGACATCATGCTTAGTCATAGAAAGCACAGAATATATATGTATTTATATCTGTGCAATTATATTAATTTATAGACATAGATATCCCCTAATTTCAAGCAAGGATATTAGACACAAGATTTTACATGTGATTCTAAAAGTGTATAACAAGGGCTTAGTGTTAAATGGAAGATAAAAATCTCACCTGAATTTGAGCCCTAATTGGGATGAAAAAGTTGATTTTGCCTTTAGTAACTTGTGGCCTGGGAAAACAAACAGTCCTTGTCCTGTCCTGAAAGATGCTCAGGTGCAGAGAAGTTTCAGAATATGGGGAAGATTCCAGAAGAGATGCTTCCATAGGCCCTCTTCTTCCTGACCTAGGATTCTCTGAGCCTGGGGCTTCACCTCATCCCCAAAACAGAAGGGGTGAACCCACCTGTCTCAACACACTTCACCTAACTGGGCATATCAGAGGACTTGGAGCCAAAGCAAATGAATATTAATTGTACCTTCTTTAATCTCATTCTCCTTTTTGGGTGCAACTACCTACAAAGTCCTACCAACAGAGTTCATTGATATTCACTTTTTATATGCTCTCTTTATCATTTTCTCTTTTATTTTTAAAGAAGTTTATTTATTTTTAGAATTTTTAAGACAGCAAAGTGCTCCAGAACACTGCATTAAACAATTATTTATGTGCATATGGGATGCACCCCAACTTCCTTTCTTAAATATATATATTTTAGAATAACAATAAAATAGATCTGGTGAACAAGATATAATTTTCACCGATGATTATGCCAACAAGAGAGAAAAAAAATAGATGAACCGGTGAATAATTTATAAATTGGGTAGGAAAAAGGCAGATTGATCTGTGAATTTATTAAATATTAATAATCCTACAATCCTGACATGATAACATAATTCAGGATAATGGTGAAGTGAAACCAAGCCGTATGTGCTGGGTGTTTAGAGCAGAAGTGTTGAATGGAGACCACCGTGTTCCTCTAGGTGAAGATTTGACACCTTCAGATCTTCAAGAATCCCCCAAAATGTTGAAATATCCTTGGGCTTGTGCCCTCTTTTACATCTGTTAAAGTGATTATTAAAGGAAGTTAAAGGAGTTCTTAATATCCATCAGTTCTCTTCCCCTGATGGTGTTAAAAGAGCTTTTACAAAGGCTCATTTCTGGGTACCTGAGCGGTAGGAGCATGTAGATCCTTTAGAACTGGAAGGGTTTGGGGGCAGGATTATCTCCCCAAATATCAAAAATCCCACAGTGGGCAGCAAAATCTCTGAGCTGAGACCAGAGTTCCCAATTTATGAGAAAAAGAAAAAAAAAAAGGAAAAAAAAAGAAAAAGAAAAAGAAAAAGAAAAAGAAAAAGAAAAAGAAAAAGAAAAAGAAAAAGAAAAAGAAAAAGAAAAAGAAAAAGAAAAAGGGGGGGAGGAAGGGAGGGAGGGAGGGAGGAAGGAAGGAAGGAAAGGAAGGAAGGAAAGGAAGGAAGGAAGGAGAGAAAAGAAAAAAAAAAATAAGAAAAGAACCCCAAACCCCTGTTATTTCTGCACTTCATGCAAACACATTTAATAGGATGAAATTGTGTCCTTACCCCATGGTGTCCCCAGAGCTGATTTGCAGAGCCTGGGATCTGAGACAGATAAGCACTAATTTCTGAGCAGTGCTCATAGGGCAGCTGCTAAAGTGGCAGCTCCCTGACTCGGGTGTTCTGCTAATAACATTTAGTGGGGTTGGCAATCCCATTGATTTCCCATATGTAATAAGGAGAGTGCATTGCTACCTTCCTACTTAAGGTTTATTAAGCAGGCAGGATATTAGAAGTCAGAACTGATTAATTCAAGGCATAAACAATCAATTTGGGTTTTTTTAGTCTTCTTTTTCATTTTTTTTCCCCACAGTCTTTTCCCCAAACACATCCTTATTAGTGCTCTCATTTCTGGTGACACTTGTTTTTCACTTTCCTTTGTGAGTTTTCACCTTTATGTTAAAGAATTTATTAAATACTCATGGTTTTCTCTTGATTTGTATTATCAGTCACATTGAGCTCAAGGGTTTGGTGACAGACCCTGAAAGGCTGGAGCAAATAAACCTTGGCATATGCAGTTCACACCAATACTGAAAATCTTCATATTATAATATAATAATAATAAAATAGGTGCGTGTTCTATAGACTCAAATCAGGGTTTTTTACAACAGACATAAAGGGAACATTTATTCTCTTTCCTTTGCATCTATTTTAAGGTCAAGAGCAGCCAGGGATTAGCCTGTAATTTAGGTAAGCCCATTTCAGGGTCTTTGGGGGGAAATTTGTATCCAAGTAGAAAGCACCTCTTTAACTCTCCTAATTTAAATAGAAGTATCTCCTAACGTCCTCCTTGCTCAATAAACTTCTACTGGAAATGCAGCATTCTCTACTCCTTGTTACTTATGGGAAATCAAGGGAATTGCTAACCCCTGGATATGGCATTGCCATAGCCACAGGAGCCAGGATGTGCCAGCACAGCAGTTGCCATAGGAGCACTCTTTAGAATCACTAATTTGTCACTGGATTGGAGTGGGAATGAGCACCTGGAGTGTGACTTGATAATGATGGAGCTCTGTTCCAGTAATGAGCCTGCTGCCTTAGTGGAGCTCATTTTTATAACTTCGGGTAACTTCAAAAGAATCCACTCAGTGCTAATGTTGAAAATATAAATAGAGGTATCTACACCTATTCAAGATTTTAGTGGGCACACATGTATTGCTTATTAAAAAAAAAAAAAAAAAAAAAAAAAAAAAAAAAAAAAAAAGATATTTTACTGCTTCAAGACAGCAGTGAAACAACAGAAAGATCATGAAAAGAGTAAAGAAAGGTTAAATCTGCCCAATGGAAATTTTCTTTGCCATGTTCATGAGAGAAAAACTAAAGTAAAGGCATAATCATACTAAAGGTGGTTAAATAGAAAAACAAAGAAAAAGTGCAAACCATTTTGACATGAGAGTCCAGAGCCAGTTTGGGGTGCAGTGGGACAGGGTGGCCTGGTCACCAGGTGTCCTCCCTGTGCCCATGTCTCAAACACCACATTAAACACCCTGGGGCACTGTGATAAACCCTTCAGCTCCTGGGCAAGTCATGATTCTCAATTTCTGCTTTCCTTCAACAGCTCCTGAAATATCTTCTTGCCTTGGACCAGTTTTACAGGTTGTTTGACTCCAGCTGACAGCTGCTCTTGAAATCCCAAGAGATTTTACAGCTCGAGATGCCTCTCTGTCCATCTGTACAATTTTTCCTTCAGATTGTGTAGATCCTTCTTTCCCTGCATGTTGCACTACAAGAAGACATCTCTCTCTTGGTGTTTTTACATTTTCTGTTATGGTTTCTCTAGGAGAAGCCTTTGTTGCCAACAGTAACAGAAATCCCATTCCTGTTCTCTTCCAGGGGACTCGTCACACTCATTTCAGACAACTGCATTTGTCCATGGCAGCCAGTAAAGAGATTATGTCAGGCTTCTCCAATAACATGGGGTTTATTCTCCTCTGACTCAAGCAATCAAAGAATGCATCTTCTTTTTCTAAAGATGCAGTTAGAATTTCTGTGCAATAAATAGTGGAGGTGATGTGGCCAAGGAATGGGGTTTATAATGACAGGAGGAAAGAAGTATGATTAAAACAACAGCCACGACAAAAGGTCGAAACATTTAATTACACACCACAAAAGATACCAGTCAGGTGGGCCTGGTGGGATGATACAATAAAGAAACAAAGACTGAGTATTTATTATATGGCTTATCGACCTGGGAACATCCTGAGCTGCTTTCTGGCAGAACTAAAACAAGGCTTTAGGTTTACAGTTAAATCCCTGGGTGATATTTGTGACATTTTTTATCTTCACAAGTTTGCTTCCAATTACAACTTGTGATTCTCTGTGTTCAGAATATATCTCCATCCTTTACACCATCCAGCTCCCCAAAGGCTTCATTCTCTTGTTGTGCTCAGATATTATGTTTGAAACCATTAACTTCTTCCAGGCATCCCAAAATCACAGGATCATTTTATTACAAATTTACTCTGCCCAAGTGAAAGGAGATCATTCCTGTATCATGATGTTCTTCACATCAGGGTTCAGAAGTTAAACTTGTAGGTTGTGGGTTTGTTTGGGATTTTGGAGTAGAAGGGAGAGGAAGGTCCTGTGTCCTCCTCACATCAGAGTTTCTATCTCTTTTTATGATATTTAACTTAAATGAACTGAGTCTGTGGTTCTGCTGAGATAAAAACACTCTCTGATGTTGCAACCAAGAAATCATCGTGGCCTTTAGGGGAAAGGGGACACAAGGACTTGTGGCTCCCTCATCTGGACACTCCCTCCCCCTATTCTTCAGCTCTTTTTAACCATTCTTAGCCAGTCAGTAAACATTCCTGTGTACTTCTGATGGAACTTTTCCTGAATTCATAACCCCAAAACATTCTTCCAGCCCTGGAGTAAACCTTTAAGGTACTTAAAGGGGTCCCTTCTCTTGCAAAAAAAAAAACCCAAAAAAAAGCAAACCCAAAAAAACCCTGCATATTTGGAGTCAGAAAGAAAATGTAAAATCATATTTTTTCACAGTCCTAATAAATCAAAATCACTTAATTGTCAACATCAATCATACTAATTTGAGTGCTATAGCAATAAGTGAATCAATGAAGGCCTAAAAACAGTTGGATGAACACAGTTAATGAACTCTTTCCTGTTTTCCAGTAAGAGAAAAGCTCAAAAATTCACAAGGTGCATTTATCTGTGGAATTTTTATGCACTGATTGTATTCCAAAAGCAACAATGAGTGAGAAGCCTTTAGAACTTTTCCTCGGGAACCACCCTGCACTGATCAGACTTTGCTATAAATGAGCTATAATGAGATCAAGAGTGCATTTTAAGTGTCTAAAGTGGAGATTCTGAGTTGCTTTCTCTCGCTTGTAAGTACTACCACAGCTCTTGCTGATGGCACTGTGGTGGACTGCCCCTGGCTGGTCACCAGGTGCCTCTTTATCATCAACAGGGCAGGGGAGGTGTGGTGAGAATCTCTCCTGGGTCAAGATGAGGACAGGGAGATCTCTCCCCTGTTATGATCACAAGCAGAAGTCTTGACTTGGTGAAAGTAATTTCATTTATTGCCAATTACTTGTAACAGAGGAGGAAGAGAACATGAAATACTAAACCAAAACTGAAATCCCCTCCCCCCACCCTCCCTTCTTCCCAGGCTCAGCGTAGCTCCTGACTCTTCTGCCTCCTCTGCCCAAGTGGTGTCTTCTTTGTCATCCATACATTCCATCAGTGCCCTCCTGCTGTTCATGGCAGTGTCCTTGATGAATTTGTAAATCATTGCCCTTCTAAGATATAATCAATAGATTCAGCAGCTCCTGTTCCCTTAAGGTATGACTTAAATGAGGTAAATGCATTACACAACTTTACCAGAGATCTGTACAGGTCATTTCCATATTGCCGTGTGACCGTGTATGTCTTTTCATAATATACACATTTTTCTAAAGTCCAGAAAGGAATACACAAAATAATAATAGTTTGATGTTCTATTAGGCAGCACCACCATGTCTGAATTCCCCAGCAGACTCATACTGGCTACTCAAAACCTTTATCATCTTGAAGATATAAACAGAATTTTGGTTTCTCTTTCTCTTGGGTTTTTATTTCAGTTTAGCCCATGAGTATTTAAAGCATCCTTTAAAGATTACTCTTACAGTTTTTTCCCTTTGAAGATTTTCCTTCAGCTTTAATGAACAGTGTAGATACTGTTCCCTTCCACCAGGAAGGAAGGATGTAGCACCACATTGGCCCTGTCTCCTGCTCTGCTTTGCCCTTCTTGTTCTCCTATGCCTTAATTTCCCCAGATATAAACAGCAAGTAATGTCCATATACATATTTGCTCCTGGAGGCTATTTCTACTGAAATTTTGGCTCAGCATTCCCTAAACACTCTGCCTTTTTAGAACAGTGTATTATAACAGCTTCAGAATCCCCCTGCCGTTAGGGGAAAGCCATAACTGAAATGAAGCCATAATAGGCAATACTAAAACAGCTCACAATTACTGTAATTTTACATTTAACTCACTCTCAGCTTATAGAAAAAGAAAAATCAAGCAGTAACTCCTTGTGCTGTATACCTTTTTACAGCTTCCATTAGAAAATGTACAAACAGCCTTGTTATGTGAGACACAAAACACTTCCTGAAATGTCATCTCAAGCTCATTACTGGGAGAATGAGAGAGCTCTCTAATGTGATTGCTCTTTCTTCATAACAAAAGCAAAAATCACCTGTTCCTTGGAGTCTGAAACGAGTTGTGATAGGAGCTGGATGAAGTGCTGCTGATGAATATTCACTTGCGCTGGGTTTGTGTGTGTAAGGCTGTGTTAAAATGTGTAAATTTAATCTGCACTGATCAGTTCTATTCATAAGATGAAGAACATCATAGAATTTAAAACCACATAATGGTTTGGGTTGGAAGGGACCTTGAAGCCCATTCAGTGCCAGCCCCTGCCATGGGCAGGGACACCTTCCACAATCCCAGGTTGCTCCAAGCCCTGTCCAGCCTGGCCTTGGACACTGCCAGGGATCCAGGGGCAGCCACAGCTGCTCTGGGCACCCTGTGCCAGGGCACCACCACCCACACAGGGAACAATTCCTTCCCAATATCCCATCTATCCCTACTCTCTTACAGTCTGAACCTACTGCCCATTGTCCTGTCCCTCCAGGCCCCTGTAAAAATTCCCTCTCCAGCTTTTTTTATAGGCTCCCTTCCATTCCACACTTAAAGAGTCATCTGAAGTCAATGTCAAACTTACACAAAGCCATAGCCCACCCTTTGTGACCATTTAAATAGAAAAACCCTTTTGTCACTGATAGCAATATTGGGTTTTATTAGGTTTGCTTGAGTCAATTGAACTGTGTCATAGATGGATCATTCCTCAACTATAATTTGAGAGGTTCCTTCAGTTTCCAGAAGGATTAGATCAGATTCACTGGATTTGTCTCCTATGTGTGTCTGCCATGGATACACACACTGGGCCACTTGAGAAATTCTGGATTTGTGAGGGAGCCCAGCTGGACCTTCCTGATTGCTGCCCATTTGTCTGCAAGATGTCACATTCATAGGTCCTAGAGAGAGAGCAGGGGTGGCTGAGTCCCACATAAATCTGGGGAGTACAGCTCTGATATAAAAATTATGCTGGAAACTGAAAGCCCTCAGTGCCTGTGAGCTTGCTGACCTCACTGTGGCCTTTCAGTGCTTAAAGGGAACTCATGTACAGGAGATGAAGGGAAGATTTTTACAGGATAGGATAAAGGGGAACAGTTTAAAACTAAAAGAGGGGAGATTTCAATTAGATGGCAGGAGAAAATTGTTCCCTGTGAGGGTGGTGGGGCCCTGGCACAGGGTGCCCAGAGAAGCTGTGGCTGCCCCTGGATCCCTGGCAGTGTCCCAGGCCAGGCTGGACAGGGCTTGGAGCAACCTGGGGATAGTGGAAGGTGTCCCTGCCCATGGCAGGGGCTGGCACTGGATGTGCTTCAAGGTCCCTTCCAACCCAAACCATTCCATGATTCTATAAACATCATTAAATGTTTTATTTATCTTTCATCACTCCTTTGTTCGCTTTGGTCCAATCCTCTTTTTGATGCTGTGCTGGGAGTGAAACAAGACCTGTCATTCAGAGGAAATATTTAATGACTACTAAGCACCTAGGTCAGGGCTGCAGTTGCATGAATATACTTGATTTTAAGCAGAATCCTTTTTTCTGATGTTTGCCTTGGCATGAGCAGATCAACCCACATTTACCAGAATATAAATATACGAGACACACTGAATACTTTAGAAGATGGAGCTGTATGAATTGTCAACAATTCCAAAGCTTTTCAAGCAAAACACAAAATCTTTACTTGGTCAGGTTTTGCATGTTTTTTGTGTAGTGCTCAGATGCTCCAAAAATGCTTTCACAATATGGGCCCTTCTAATTCAAAGCAGAAGAAACTCACCTGTGACAATCAAAAATATAAGGAAACACAGACCCCACTCATGGAGTCTGATTCTAGAATCATATATCACTTCAAGCTGCTGTGACTTCTCTTATTGTGACATAGTTTATAATAAGCTGAAAATAATAAGTATCAAGCAGAGTCAGGTGAAATGCAGGCCAGGACAGAACTATGGATCCCTGTATCCTGTGTAATTAGGGCTGCAGTGTGCTAACCATGGAAATGAAACTGGTAATAAAATAGGAATGTTATTTTCTATGACACAATGAGCAGCCTGCATACTTTAATAACCACTAACTTAATGAGTTTGGAAGCAATGAAATCCTTTACTAGTATTAGGAATATAACAAAATTATATTTGACTCAGGTGTATTTCTCCTCCAAGGTTAATTAGAAAAATTAAAGGAAAACTATAGAAAAAAAAACAAAAAAACTTAGGCTAATTTATCTCAGAAACAAAAGTCATGGCATGTTTATTCTTGAGAAAATTATAAAAAACTTATTAACCAAATGAGACAAACACCATATATTAAAATCTTGTGTTGTTTGTATTCTGAATGAAAGGAAGAGATTAACAAGATGTGATCTAATTAGTGAGATGTGGTACAACCACGGAGGGCAAGTCCCTCTGTACAACACTTCCTGGCCAGGCTTCAGCAGTATTTTTACACTAAAAATCAATGCATCTCTACACACATCTCCCTTCATCAGAGCACTGCTGAAGTGTCTTATTCAAAACCAGTTTTTTAAAAGGTGCCACTCTTTTTAGTTTGTTTCTTCCATGAAATTGCAAAATACGCTGCTCTCCATCCTTCAAGCCAGGGACATGGAGGATCTGCCACAGCCAAGTCTTTTGTACTCTTTACATTTTACAAATTATTAAAATTCTCTTTTCTTACCTTAAAAAAAAAAAAAAAAACAGAAATGTGGCTAATTCTCAACCCATGAGAATAAGGAATAGATGTAATCTAGATATTTAAGTACTGCAAGAGAAAAAGCCTCAATTTTTTTTTTTTTTTTTTTTTTTTTTTTTTTTTTTTTTTTTTTTTTTTTTTTTTTTTTTTTTTTTTTTTTTTTTTTGGTGCTGGCAGTACCCTGCCTTTGTCAGTGTCCAAACCCTGACCTGCTGCATGTCAGCATAATACTCCACATGAGGGGAAGTTTTAACCTCAAACGTTTCAGTTTTCCAATTTCATCTTTTAATAACAAGACTTTTTACAATGATTAGCAACATTGGGGTTAGATGTTCAAAATGTTTAGGAGTAAACAAGTTGCCATACAAATACAATTGAGTAATATATTCCCCTTTTCCCAGATTGATAACTAATGATTTTTCAGAGAACTCCTTCACTTTTTCTGTTCAATTTGTTCAGAGTAAGATTGTGTACAGTGCTTTTCAGGCATGCTTTGACTTGCTTGACTTCTTTGATCCTGTTGTGCCTGGTAGTTGTACAAAAATGAGTTACATTCCCACTTTATCCTAAAATGAAGTATAAAAGCTCTTCTTCTCAGGGAGAGAAAAATTAGATTCTAAAACTGACCCTTGTTCAGCAAAACTTTTACAGGCACAGGGGTATCAGCAGCCATGCCATCTGCATTTACCTTGTGTTTTCTCCATCTTTCCATAATAAGGAGGTGTGAAACACGTTAACCTTGAAGTTTGACCCATTTTTCTCTCACACTTGCACACCCCTAGAAAGTACACAAGTACTTGACCTTCTCTGGCTCAGGTGCTCCATTATTCCACATCTAGCCTGTGACAACCAGAGTTTTCCACGAGATGGAGTGTGCTTTGACTCCTGTTACAGGAATCAGTTTTGAGGCGAAAATATTTCTCCAGAGAAGTGTCATGATACAATCTTGGCAGCTCATTTATTCTCTGGCGACTCCTCTTTCCAAGAGCATCTATGAATGTATTCATAGACAATATTTCACCCTGAAACTGCTAAACTGCTCGAAAAGGATGCAGAACAGAGGGCCCTGTTTTCATACTGAAAAATATGCAGCTAAAAGAGGCTGCCTCCTTTGTTCAGCACTTCCAGCTGTTGTACACCCAGTTCTGCGACGACACTCACCCATGCTCTTGTCACTGAGGGCATCAGAGAAAAATAACTTTATTCATTAATTATGCTTTCATTTGCACTGATCCAAATGTGGTTGCACCGGACTAAGCAATCATCATAAATTAGCTCTTGTATCACATATTGCAAAGAATGAAGATTTTTTCAGTGGGGAAGTGAGATTGATGTTTTGAATTTTGCAAAAAGAAAATGCAGGTACAAGTCTGTTCTTTGGTCATTCCCTAAAGTTTGGGGCTGAGAGAAATTTTTTTCCAGGTGCTTTTTCTCATTTGTCCCCCTTTCAGAACTTCTCTTGTATTAACTGCACAGGACTTGCTTACTCAAGGGTCATACACTGTGAGTACAACTGAATGAATTCTGAGTAATAAAAGATGAGAGCCCCTCTGGACTTCATTTAGAGTTTGCTGCTCAAGAGGCTGGAAACTCGCTGTGTTTTTGCTCCTTCCTCAAGTATTCCCAAAGGCTCCAATCTCAATAGATCACTTGGGAGCCTGAAATGATATGTCTGTTGCCTACCAGCCTTGGAGCTGAGAGGAGGGAAATTGAGGTCTCGACCTGGACGTCCATGTCTGTATGGAAAAGGCTACTCACCAAATGCCATCTATATTAGGATCTCTCTTGCTTATTTCAGCTTGTTGGGAAATTACATGTTCAGTGAGTGTTGTCCTTGAAGTGTCTCCAAGACTTGCTGAACCTCAGCGTTAACCTTTCACCAGCATGAAAATCGACCGTTTATTTCTGCTCTTTGTTTTCCACATCTTTCAGCTGGTTTCTAATCCAGGCAGACCTTCACCTCCCACCTCAGCACTGCTTCGGTCCCACAATCTCCTTCTGGCAGGATTTTGCTGCAGGGTTTTTGAAAGTCCAGACAAATCATGCCAACTTTTCGTCCTCTCCTTCCCAGATATTCCAGGGATTGTAGTGGGCTGGCAGTGAGATGGGATGTGTGTTGAGTCTTCAGTCAGCACAGCCAAAGCGTCAGCAATCTTTCAGGGTTTAAAACTGGGAACACGTAGAATCATAGAATCATTAAGATTAAGGAAAAAATATCCAAAAATACTAAGTTCAACCTTTGAAAAATCCCACTGAGCCCAGTAAATTTTTTTGTAAAGTGTCATATCCACTCATTTTGTGGACACCTCCAGGGATGGTGATTCCATCACTGTCCTGGGAAGCGTGTTCCAGTGCTCAACCACTCCTGCAGTGAAGAAATTTTCCCCAATACCCAACCAGAACCTCCCCTGGTGCAACTTGAAGATGTTTCCCCAGGAGAAAGCAGAGCTTAACTTGAAAGTGTAATTTGGTACCTGATGAATGACCTTTCCTTCTGGTAAAATAAAACCTGGTGGTTTGGATCAAAGAGATTATTTTATCTGGAAAAATAAGGAGCTGGAGTGGGTTTTTTAATCTGGACACACCTAAAGGTTTCTTCTGCTTGATTATAGCATCAAGTGAAGACATAAGATACTAACAGAAACATGAGGAGTTCTCTTGGAGTGGGAGTGGAATGGATACATGGATAAGGAAGAGGGCAGTTAGGTCAGATTTATTAAAAATATATGGTTTAACTTCTTTAAGTTTTCCAGTAAAGAATAAAAAAAAAATTGCAAATATTCAGGCTCAAAACAGTGCTGAAAAGAAAAAACACAAAACAAACTAAACAACCACCATCCAAAAAACCCTAAATAGCAACAACAAAAACAAACAAACAAACAAAACAGAACAGAAAAGACAAAAAGAATGGAAAAAAGGATTGATTTTCTCTCCCTTCTTCTGTTTTTCACTTGCATAAGCAATCAAAATATTTACCAGCATATTATGAAAATCTTTTGGGGCAAGATTATGTAAATCCCCTATTTTAATGTTTTCTCTTTGCTTCCCATTTTTCTGTGTCTGTACAGAAATT
Organism: Sitta carolinensis; assembly: GCA_032173965.1. Lineage (NCBI taxonomy): Eukaryota > Metazoa > Chordata > Aves > Passeriformes > Sittidae > Sitta > Sitta carolinensis. The sequence continues at coordinate 5,611,175 of CM063289.1, forward strand.
TGACATTTCCAGTACCAATGCCAAGACTGATCTCAAGGGGTGTTACTGGTATGGCCCTCAAGGTGCTGCTGTCCCTGTGAAACTTCACTGGCCAAAATATCCTTCCAGTTACCTCTGAAAATTGCAACTGTCCCTTACATGGCTGTGAAGATCCAAACACCTTCCACAGTTTTGCTGGACATTTTTGCTGTCTTGTCCCACATCTTTTCCACATTCAGCAGTTTCCCATGCCCTTCCCAGGAGTTTCCCACCCACTGCCTGGTCAGCTCAGCTGAGGGCAGGACCTGCTCAGCACTTATTTCTACCTGGCAATTGTATTCAGGAGCTATTAGGGGAAAAATTTCTAGGACTGCCTAAAGAACCTGTTTAAGGCTGAGAAAAAAAAAAAAAAAAAAAAAAAAAAAAAAAAAAAAAAAAAAAAAAAAGAAAACACCTCCTGTTTTCTCCATTGGGATAAACTAATTACTGTGTTCTCAACATCGTTAGTTTGGAGGAACAAAGTTCTTATTTTCACTGGGAATGCAGCTAAAAGAAGTAAATAGGAAGAAAGGTCTCAATTGTGGATATCCAGTCTGCATATTCTTGATCCAACATATGCATCTTTTCCAGGAACAGAAGTAGTTCATTGTTATTTAGCCTCTAACCCAGACAGTGCTTGTCTTGAGGGATGGTTTTCTTACAGCTCTGATCTCTGCTCCCTGTGCCCAGGGACAGCACCCATGGAATGGCTGCAGCTGTGCCAGGCAGGGTCAGGCTGGAGCTCAGGGAAAGGTTCTTCCCCAGAGGGTGGTGGGCACTGCCCAGGCTCCCAGGGAATGGGCACTGCCCCAAGGCTGCCAGAGCTCCAGGAGTGTCTGGACAATGCTGCCAGGGATGCACAGGATGGGATTGCTGGGGTGTCTGGACAGGGACAGGGGCTGGACTGGATGATCCCTGTGGGTCCCTTCCAGCTCAGGATATTCCTTGGTTCAGATTTCAGCTGGTGAATACATAAAACCCACCCCTTTGCTGGGTTACCAGTTTGGACACAATTAGCAGGGAACAGAAACTCTGCCAGCAGGACATTCAGGGCTTCAAAATAAACCCATTATTTATTGTCTGACACGCAAAAGACAGGCCAAGGACTCTGAGGCTCTTCACTCCCTAGGTCCTGGTGTTGCCATCCTCCAGCAAAATCCTGGGCAGCCTCAAGAACCTGAACTGAGCATCCAGCAGCTCCTGGTCCCCACTGGTCTCCCTGATATTCCCCAATACCCTCTTTATCCCTCCTCATGTCGGTGATTTCTCTCTTGAATCCTCCAGCTCCTGCATTCCCCACCTCACTGCGCGACCTCTCCCTGCAATTTCACCTCTCTCTTCCTCCTGCAGATTTCATAGCTCAGGCTCTCAGCTCAGCAATTTTCTCAGCAGCCTGAGCCAAGGTTAAGCACCAGAGCAGGGCTCTGTGTCCTTGTCTTTGTGTCCCTCCTGCAGGGAGGAAGTTTTGGCAGAACTCGCCCAGTGAGTCGCAGTTTTACTTCAGCGAGAGGCAGAGTAAGAAACACCATGGGGAAAGGTGGACAGGAGCCATATTGTTGGAGATGTCAGAATATAAATCAAAATTATTGCATCTAAATAGCCCAAGGAAATATACTTTAACTGTAAAGGCAAATAGCTGAGAAAGTCAAATGAGATGCTAAATGCATGCAAATGTTTACTTGAACATTAACTAGAAAAATCTTCCCCCTCATGACATCTTAAAAAACCAACTTAGTCCTAAAATATCATTACCCATATCCAAGGTTTTTGCTCATATTATGACCATGCTGATTCTGAAGGTACTTAGTAAGAAAAATTTAAAATTTATTATTGTACTGTTATTCTGAATAATTAAAAATAGATCGCTGGCATGAGCCTTTTTAGAAGTGTTGGGATGCCAGTCTAGAAATTTAGGAAGTGAGAAACAAGTCCTGCTATTTGGACTACAAGGTCAGAGCTTTCTCATTTCTTTAGGGAAGTCAAATATCTGTCATGTATTTGGATACAAATGTTATCCCTTAAAGCCAATGAGTTCTAGTGACAGTAAACAAAACTACCTCAGTTTCATAACAAACTTTTTTTTAAAAAAAAAACCTTTCTTAAGACTTAGGCTTTAATTGATAAAGGTATATTTGCATTTGATTTGTTTTTGCTATATTTTGTATCTGTTTTCACTGCTTAACAGGGAATTACAGAGATTTTGCAGCAGAAAAAAATCCAAACTCTTAAAGATACCCTGTAACCAAGCCAAGGACCCAAGATTACAAGATAAATGACAATTTAACAGTAGCTTGCAAAAGAATAATGGTTATTTATTTTCTCTGCACAGATTAATCTGACTGAGGTGGTTGGAGTGACTGATGTGCAGTGACTGGTCTGCACCCCAGGCTGAAAGAGCCAGGCAAGGAAATTCTTTGCCTCAAGGAGGAGCAGGATTCATGAGGATGTTTGTTAAGGGTGGCTGAGGTTATCTATCCTGATTTCCAACCTCATCTGTGCATATGAACTCCTTATTTGCAGGGATGGATCACTCCCAAGCTTGAAGGAACTGTTTCTTGAATATTAGCCAGCTTTATTGGACCCTTCTACCTTCCAGGGCATTATCCCATTTTTGAACAGGTCAAAGTCTGCTCTCCTGAAACCCAGGGTTGTAATCATTCTTTGCTCTTTTGTCCCTCTCCTCAAGAACCTGAAGTCCTTCCAGAACTCTAGACAGGGTGTTTGAAGCCAGGAGAGAGAATAAAGCACAAGCATAACATATTCAACTTAGAAAAAGCTGTCAGTAATTTCTCCTTCATAAATTATTTGAAAGGCCGCTCACCAGTAGGAATTATGAGAGTTTAACCTGTTGACCAATGCATATGATTGGGAAAATCTTTTTCCAAGTAGGTTAATTTTCATTTCCTTTTTTCCCTGATCACTGACCCCCTGCTTTGGTATCAAAAGATACTTTACTCATGTAATCATTAAGGCTGTTAAAGCCCTTTAAAATTATCAAGGCACTGCCAAGTCCACCACTGCCCATTGCCCCCAGGTGTGACATCCACATGCCTTTTTAATGCTTCCAGGGACAGTGATTCCATCTCCTGAGCACCAGTGCTGTGTTGACTCATCCTTTCTTCCTGCTGCTGTTGGATTTTTGAGCTTTATTTAGAGAGGGAGTGGAGTGACTCCAACTCTGACCTGTTCCACAAAGCATCTTCACAGTTGTACATCCTCCATGAGTTTCCTCAGCTCCATCCCATGGCCCCTGTGGAAAAACATCTCCCTTTCCTGGCTAGTCCATTTGGTTGAGGAGAAAAGGGAGCAGAGAACTAAAGCCAGTGAAATTGTAGCCTTAAACAAATTTACAAGGTGGACGCGGAAGCTGCTTATTTTTCAATCAGAAATTTGAAGCCATCATTTCACTTTCCCCACTAGGGAGGGAAAAAAAGCAATTGTTGGTGCTCTGAAATTCCACCTGAATTCACCCTGGCTTTGTTTTTATGGCCCTCTGAAAAATGACTCCGAGAGAGCAGAGAGAGAGGGGGTTACTTTTATGGTTTTCGATATATCCAAAGTGACACGGATGGGATGTGGCAGGACTGTGATTAGAATGAGGAGTTCGGGAGACAGGGTCATCATAAAGTATTTATAACAGCAAGTTGTATATTTTCCCTGTCAGAGAACAATGGATGGGGAAGCAGTAAAGCTGAATTAAGTTAAAAATATGAAATGCCAGTTGGTGTTGAGAGTCCTTGATGCAGCTTGAATAAACAAAAGGAAGGACAAAAGTGTTTGAGAAGAAAATATCATGGTCCTGATGACTGGTGAATTTATTCTGAATTAAAAATTGCACGTTTTGACCTCTATTTTTCTGGTGGTTCAGATAATCACCCTCTGAGCCTCAGTTCCTACGGGCTAAAGGAGTATTTCACTGAAAAAAACAGATGTTGGGAGGAGAAAAGCGAACACAAACTTTAAATGCTCCATGAAATATTCTTGTGCATAAAAAATTAGGAAAAGTAAATGAAAAATCATGATGGAGATTACTTAAGCATTGGAGCAAAGAGCCCTGGAAGATCTTAAAATATTTTACTGTTTCAAGGCTAGGCAGCTACACAGTAATTAAAAGTAAATATAGTGCATTAAATAATAATTCTGCAGTGCATTCCAGCACTCTTTAGATTGTAATTACTGGAACTGCAACATATGCTGTAGTATCTCAAATAATTGGGATAATGGCCTTAGTTACTCTCTTACCCATTTTTAGAGCTGCTCCTATGATACATGAATTTATTTATTTATTTATTTATTTATTTATTTTTAACATGTACTGTCCATTTTTTTTGGTATATTTTTTAAAGAAAAGAGTATTTTACACAAGTACAACCAGACTTCTTTTGCTGAAGAGAATGAAGTTCCCTCTCTGTAAGAGTTTCCCTGATTTCACTCTCTAACCCCTCTCCCTGAAATTGCAGAGGGCATGGGCACATCAATAGGTTAAAAACACAATAAGACATGGGAGATCTGGGAGATTATCAATTTAATTACCTTGAAATGTCTGTTTTAACAGCTCCATTCGCATGGAAAATGTGTTGCTCACTGCTCGCTAAGATTTGGTATAAAAGCCATCAAGGCTATACATCAATTGGACATTTCAAACTTCCCAGAACAATTCTGGATACAAATGTTGTAATCATACAGTGCTGAAACAACTCAGTTATTTCAGGATTTTCCCAAATTGTTTTAAAATTTTATATTTTGAAAATCAAGATTGACATGATCATATTGATCACGCCTCAGTGTATGATTTTTCATATTACTTTTACTGAATATATAATATTTTCTGAATATATTTTTAATAATCCATCTTCAGGAAATATTGAGTAGGTTGAGGATATTTGTAGGCTCACAAAAGTGTCTCACACTGTAGCAAAAATTTGAAGCAGAAATGAGCTAAAAGTGTTTGGTGATTTCTAATGAATATTCAGATTTCTTTCAAAACATGAAAATCTGCAACCACAAAGCAGTAATATGCTATTATATCACAAATACACTGCCAGATATTATTGTACTGACAGCCCAGGTGTCAATTCTTACAGGCTAAAAATGCCAGTTTGGAGTAAAAGCTAATACAGTTCAGGGAAACACAGAGGATGGAAACTCCCTCTAACCTCTGAGCATTGTGTTTGAGGGAGTCAGGAATGTGACACAGCTTCCTCCAAAGCGATTAGTGGGGGATCTGGAATTACACTGTGAACATACTCCGGGTTTAATTGCTATTATTTTATTATACTACCTGCTATTAGATAATCTGCTTAGTTGGGAAATGTGTGTGCTTTGGACAAACTGAGTATTTTGACAGCGGTAAATTCATTAATAAGGGCAAAACTGCAGTGAAATTAATTACATCCTGAACTTGTCAGGGATCTCTGCTCATATTCCCTAAAATGCTTTGTCTTCTGACTTAATTTTCTTGGAAAAAAAATGAGTCATTGGAGAGAGAAACTGTCATGGCCAAGGACAGAAAATGCTGAAAGAAAAGACACAAGAGAAAGGTTTTATTCTTTATATTGTCACCAAGCAGGCAATTTCATCCTTAATTTTATCTTCTTGCCCTTCTTGCCTTTTAGGTCCATTCACTCCTCTCTTGCCTATTTAGTCTCTTTGGAGTACCTCTTTAAGCTGTGATATTCACCCAGGAGCTGCCCCTTGCTACAGAATTTTGCCTTGGCTTGACACCCAAAACTGAGAAACTGTGTCCCTGAGAATGCTCAGAATCCTGTTGCATCAAATCTCCTTTGCCAGAAGTCGTTTTTTAGAGTGCTTTACCAAATATACATATATATATATATATATATATATATATATATATATATATATAATATGTGTGTGTGTGTGTGTGTGTGTGTGTATATATATATATATATATAATATTTCCTTTACTTTGACTTCCACTGGTTTCCCTGCCAGTGCTGCTCCTGGAGCTCACAGCCTTTCTCCTTTCTCCTGTGCTCCCCAGAGGGTGCCTGCTCTCCCTTTGGGAGCACAGATCTGTGCTTCTCCAGCATCACAGGGCCAGATCTTCCAGCTGCCTCTTGGTGTCCATGGAAAAGGCCCATGCAGGGCTCCTGTGCTGTCAGGCAGCAGCTGCTCTGGGTGTTTGGTGCACGCTCCTGCTGCTCCACACTGTTCTATAAAACATCCTGAAATGTCCTTAGAGCTTCCTCTGGACTCTGTCCTTGGCAGCCAGGATCTCCCTGAGGAGTTTGGCACAAGCCCTCCTCGTACCCTTTAAAGCTCTTCACAGGGATAACTGGTGCTGTCCTGGCTGGTGAAACCGTGTTCCTGGAAGACTCTTGTGTTGTGACTGGAATGTTGCTGTCCATGCTGCAGGTGTGGGGTTACAGGCATTGAGCAATTTTATGGATAACAGGTTATTTAATTTGCCAAGCCAGGAGCTATTTCCCATGGAAGTCAAAGATCTTATTTCAGATCCCACAGAATCCTTAAAGTTGGAAAAGACCTCCAGGATCACCTAGTCCCATCTGTGCCTGATCCCCATCGTGTCCCCAGCCCAGAGCACTCAGTGCCAGCCCAGCCCTTCCTTGGACACCTCCAGGGATGGGCACTCCAACCCCTCCCTGGGCAGCCCCTGCCAAGGCCTGAGCGCCCTTTCCAGGCACAAATTCCTCCTGATTCCAGCCTGACCCTGCCCTGGCACAGCCTGAGGCCGTTCCCTCTCTCCTGTCCCTGTTCCCTGTTCACAGAGCCCGACCCCCCCCGGCTGTGCCCTCCTGTCAGGAGCTGTGCAGAGCCAGAAGGTTCCCCTGAGCCTCCTCTGCTCCAGGCTGAGCCCCTTTCCAGCTCCCTCAGCTGCTCCTGGGGCTCCAGCCCCTTCCCCAGCCCCGTTCCCTTCCCTGGATTAACTCCAGCACACCAAATGTTAAACCTCATCACTTGTTTGTTTGGTGCTCAGTCAGACATCCTAAAATTAATATTATTAAATAAAATAAATTCAGGCTACATTGAGATTAAACTTGAGATCAGTGCTAATACGGTTTGAATTTGCATATTTTGTTTGCTTTATTTATTCAGCACTACAATGAAATCCTAGTGGAATTTGCCCTTCAGAAGGGCAAACGCAGAAAACACTTAATGATAGTGCAGAATTAGGATTCAAAGAAGATGTTTCATTTTTTTCTTGTTTATTACTACTTAGATTTTAATGAGATATAATTCTGTGATTATTAATACAAAAACTATTCACTGTCACTTATTGCAACAATTTTCATTGTGTGTAACTGACAGCACATTGTGCTGAAAGAAAAATAACCTATTGATAGTGTTTTACTTCTGCTTAATATTTTGTAATTAAAGAGATTTCTTTCTTAAAAAATAAAACTCATTAAAAGACAAGAATCCAGGGATATTCTGAAAAAGAGATATACATTTGTATTTAAATTAAATTAAATTTCATTACATATTTGGAAAGACAATATATACCTAAAATGTCTATTAATCACAAGCCCATAATGTATTTAAAAATACTGTTCTATTCAACCAAGAGGTGCAAATTTATTTTATATATATAGTATGGGAATCATCATAAATTTTCTGTAATTTGAATTAATTCCATTTTCTCTGTAATGAGCTTAGTTTAATCATATTAATGAATTATTGGAACCAACATACCTTGTGTAAACACTGAAATGCTGAGTAAACAACCAACAAGAGTAGTTACTTTCAGTAATAGCTTCCAGAAGAGCTTTGTCTTATGCAAAAAATATTATTTTTGGCCAAACCTGGTCTGCAGGTCCACAAGAACTTCCATGTGAGATGGAAAATAAGGAAACTCTGACCCAAAAGTGGGTGACAGGATCAGTCTTTAGGCACAACTTGGTCACTGTGTGTGAGGATGTAGGAAAATGAAATTAGCATTAATAACATTAATAAAAAATAATAAACATTAATGAATATTAGCTAGTTCTACTAAAAATTAATAAAAATGCATAAAATTAACACAACAGTATAATACATTTGTTCATAGTCTGAGCACTGCAGATAATTTGTGCTGGAACAATCTACCATGGACTTTCCCTCACTGAAAAGTTATGTTGAAAAGTTATATAGGAAAAGTTATCCACTTTACCTTAAGCAAAAAACCCAAGAAATTTTATTTTTGGGAGGTCAAGAGCAAAGCAAGAGAAATCCTATTTTTTATTTCTTCTTTAACTTAAGTGTTATCACTGATTCCATATACTTGAAAATAGTTCCACAATTTTCCTGCTCTTTACAGAATCCCAGGAGGATTTGGGTTGGAAGGGACCTTAGAGATCATCAGTTCCAATCTCCCTATTTGGAAATGCTTTTAGCTTCTACTAAACTTGGTCGAAGAATGACCTGTATGATGATTTGTTTTTTCCTACAACTTCATCTTTTATATTTGCCTTTCTTGTGTTAGTTTATTTTGGGGATAAGAGACATGCCCAGATTTTTTAAGAATATTAATGGATTGTGAATATTTGAAGAAATTCTGATGACAGACAACATTTTATTAAAGCCTTTGCTCTGTGTAAACACCCTGGCCAAGAAAATAAAAGTCTTTATTAGTATAGTGCAGAAACTTGTGTCCTTCACAATGTGGTTTAGTGGGAATGGTGGGATTTGGTCAAATGTTGATCTTGGAGGTCCTTCCCAGCCTTAATGAATCTGTGATTAATTATTCATATTCCAGGTGTTGATGGGGTACAGCACGATGTGACTTATTAATGACTCTAAACATTCTTTTGATAGAAAGAAGTAAATTAAAACATGGAGCATCCCCTTTTGCAGGGTATTTTAAAAGAGCAATGAGAAATACAAACAGCAAAGTGATGGAAAGGTTGTGTAAGGTAAATGATTTATTTCTTAATTTGTTTCTTTCACTGGGTACATTTGAGACATGAAATTCAGCTCTAAATGTCCCAGTATCCTACAAGTTCCTTTAGCCAGTTATTCAGCCAAACTTCTTTTGCTTTGAAAAGAAATAATTATTCTTTATACTTGTTTTTCCCCAGTGGATAAAACTTCAGAGAAAAGCATTTAAAACCCTTGTAGGAACAGCCATCCCTGAAAATATGATTGCCTTCACCTCTGGAGTGGCATCTCCAATCCAGGACTGTAGTTTGAGCTGTTTTGCTGGGAGGTTAAAGTGAGGGCCAGAAGAAAATTTATCTTCTACTGGAAATATTTATTGGCTGCTGCATTCTGATACATGATCTGGTTTCCAAAAGCTTTCATTACAGCACTTCATTTGCATTAATTACATACTCAAATTAGAAAGTATATTTGGGCTTGCAGCAATTTGTAGAGGAAATGATGTGTTTTAATTATTGTTTGCAGCTTATTGTGTGATATTTCTTTGAAGATTAATCAATCTGGAAAAAGGAGGGAAGGATCCACTGTTTGGTCTTCCATGAGCTGCTTGAAGTCAAGGGGAAACTGCTGGAGGGAGCGGGGGTGCTTCTCCTTTCCTGCTCTTCACCAAAACTGGCATGACTGGGCAATCCAAATGAGATACTATGCACGTGGCGGGGCAGGGAACAGCACCTGGAAACTCCACGGTGAAATTTAACACAGCAGAAAGCCTGGGGAGAATCCCAGGCTGGGGGTGTACCTGGGAATCAGAACCTCCCTGCAGAGATTCATCAAGCAAATGGGAGACAATGCTAAACCTTATTTTTCACTCTTTTTTCATAAGAACCTCTGGGTTTCTCTGGTTTATAATCAGAATTATTATTATTTTTGTTTTGCTACAATATGAATTATTTTTTTTAATTCTAGATTTTTCTGAGTCTTGGACAGAATTAAACTTAAAGGAAGCTACAGACACCTTCATGGTGTAGCAGAAATGAGGGTCCCATATTTACTAAATATAGTGGTTGTACGGGGAAAGTAACAAAACAAACAAACAAAATCCTAATTTACTTGTCTGGTTATAAATGTTGACAGAATCATGGACTATCCTGAGCTGGAAGGGACCCCCAAGGATCATGGATCCAGTGCCTGTCCATGCACAGGCAGCCCAGCAATCCCACCCTGTGCATCCCTGGCAGCATTGTCCAGACACTCCTGGAGCTCTGGCAGCCTTGGGGCAGTGCCCATTCCCTGGGGAGCCTGGGCAGTGCCCACCACCCTCTGGGGAAGAACCTTTCCCTGAGCTCCAGCCTGACCCTGCCCTGGCACAGCTCCAGCCATTCCCTGGTCACAGTTCTGTCATCCCAGGAATTCCCTGCCCAAGGAGACAGACCCGGAGTGCAGAGCCAGCTCCAGGATCACTCCTTCGGGCCAAGTTTCCCACAACATTCCTCTTGCCAGAAACTGAATCCACCTCAGCTGGGATTCTTCCAGTCCCTACAGGGACAGACTATTTTAGCAAGCAAGGCAGGCCACCCTTTGGGTAATTCAGCAACCAGCCCAGCTCTTTCACAAGTGCATCCTTAATAAATACTTTTATTACAGAAGCTCCACTTCCCATATTCCCATTGCCAAGCCAGAGGGAATGAGTCACCTTATCCTCAAAGGCACCACTGGGCAGCATAAAAGCTCCTATTGGATCCAGGATATTTGAGTATTGATATTGCTCACAGCAGGTGCCCCTCAGAAAAATAATTCCGTTAATGAGCTTCCTGTTTGAAAAAAAAAAAAAAAACCAAAAAAAACAAACAAACAAACAAAAAAACCCCACAAAAAAAACAGAAAAAAGATAATTGTCTTTGGTTTTGCAGAGAATAAATACTAATAAATCTCAATTAGGAGATCCTCCTAACCCACTTCTTTGTAATTTATTCCATTAATTTAATCTGTACGTGTGGGGTTTTTTTATAGTATTTATCACCTAATCTCTATCACCAGCTTCACAGCAAAAATCATTATATTCCTATTTCTTGGTAAGTTAGTTTTTCTATTGCATCAACACTCACATTTGGATGTCTTAATTGTATAACCCACTTTCTTGGTAACTTTTCCTAGTGCATCAACAATTATATCTGGATTTTTTAATTATATAACCCAGTGCATAAGTACCTCAACAACCAAAGTTCTGCACCCTAAGGAATGGCTGCAGCTGTGTCAGGGCAGGGTCAGGCTGGAGCTCAGGGAAAGGTTCTTCCCCAGAGGGTGGTGGGCACTGCCCAGGCTGCCCAGGGAATGGGCACTGCCCCAAGGCTGCCGGAGCTCCAGGAGTGTCTGGACAATGCTGCCAGGGATGCACAGGGTGGGATTGTTGGGGTGTCTGGGCAGGGACAGGCGCTGGATTCTGTGATCCTGGTGGGTCCCTCCCAGCTCAGGATATTCCATGATTCTGTCATTCTACACTCATGCTAGTGAGTCACCACATTCTACTTCCCCAAAATTGTTTTATTTATTCCCTGGGTTAGAAGTAAATTCTCTTTAGAGGATATTAATTGGAAATATGAGGCTGTCCCCAGAATTAACTCTTGCCTTTTGGCATTATTTTTTTTGTCTTGTTTCCTCAGATAATTAATTCTTTTCTCTGGCATATAGAATTTGTTGCCAAAGATACTTAAATATATCAGAAGAACAGATCTCTCTCTGGTTTTGATTTTTTAATTTTTTTTTTACATTATTGTGCTGAACATGGATCAAGACTTGATAACACACAAATGTCATCCCAGTAAGAAACTGCCAAGACTGCACTGAAAAATATAAGGTAACATACCTAAAAAATTCTGAGGCAATGATATTTTGTTTTTATTCAGCAGATACCAAAGCAAAGTTCTATATTCAGCACAGTAAATACTGATTAAAAAATCTTATTTAAATTTTAAATGAAATTAGGTATAATTGTAATGTTTGATACTGGAATTTGGTGTGAGGGAATCAGAAAATGCACAGGTGAGTCTTTGGAATAATGAGTTTATCTAGAAAAATGAGCACTAATAAGCACTGGATGAGTAATTTTGTCTGCAGCATGAAGTATTCTGAGAAAAAAAATTGCAGAATATTTTGGTGACAAGGTCACAGTGAGTAGCTCCAATAAACTTTATTTTTTGCCTGGCACTCTGTGATGTAATACATTCAATGAAATATTAAAACCCGTTCATTTATATGGTGGTATCTTTAGACTCTTAGACGGTTTCTCAAGATAGCCTTCAAAGGATTGAAAATAATGCATTATGGAAATCAAAGAGAAAAAAGGAAAAGAGTATTTTTAGTTTGGGTTACCACTGCAAAGAGCATGTGGTAAATTGAGTCAGTAAATCATTTCATCTCAGGATTAAACCCAGCCTTCTAGACTGTCAGCAAGAACTTCCCTGCTTTCAAACTTCTGCTGTAACACAAATTTTGGTGTGATCATTCTTGGTTTAATCAATTAGATAAGTCTGAAACAGAATATTTAATAAATTTATTCCTGTGGGATTTTTTTCTTCCTTATTTCAGAAGGAAGTGTTATGAGAGTCATAGAAGTAAAACAAATAGTGATGTCAGTGCTTGTTAATGAGATTTGGTGCCGTGGTTTAAACCCAGACAGGACCCCCCGTCTCCTTACTGCCACACCAGTGGGACTGGGGAGAGAACTGGGAGTAATAACTGGAGTAGGGTGAGATCAAGGCAGTTTAACAGGCACAGCAGAAGCCACCACACAAGCAAAGCAAAACAAGGAATTCTTTCAGCCCTTTCCAGGTCTGGGCGAGTGTTCAGCACATCCAGGAGAGCATCCCATGGAACAGTGACTTGGGAAGAAAACAGCCATCCCTCCAAACACCCTCCATTCCTCCTTCTTTGCCCCACTGTATATCCTGAGCATGAAGCGACAGGGTCTGGGATATCCTGGGGCCACCACAGGAGGGGCAGGAGAGCCCTTGGATCTGGGTGAGCTCAGCAATAACCAAAACATCTCTGTGTTACCACCCCTGTGTTCAGCACAAACCCAAACACAGCCCTGGAACAGCCCTGGGGAGGAAAATTAACCCAGCCCAAACCCAGCTCAGCTGGGAATTGTCAGGAGCAGCAGAGGTGGATGGAAGCAGACCCTGGGATGGAGGAGGATGGGACATTCTGATAACCAAGGCTGAGGCACTGCTGAGTGTGCACCAGGATCTGTCCAGTGCACAGAGCATCCACTGCTGCTCCTCCCTGAAGGACACCTCAGACCAGAGCCTGGGGCTCAAAGGGAAATTGCTGGTGACCAGGCTGTTCTTTGGTGCCATTCCACCGCCTAAACAAAAGTGTGTGGCCAGAAATGGAACCCAAATCAACTCCTGGCTGCAGGGATGGGGCTGTTGGGACAGTTGTGACCACGGGACATCCCCTGATGTTTATATCCTGTGGGATTCACACGTGGGGAGTAGAGCAAGGGGAGATCTGGCAGCCCACATCTTCACCTGGAGGGTGGCAGAGAACTCTATAGGCTGCCCAGAGGGGCTGTGGATTCTCCTTTTCTGGAGACATTCCAAACCTGCCTGGTGGGATCCTGTGCAACTGCAGGGCTTGGACTGGCTGATCTCCAGAAGCCACTTTCAACCCCAGCCAGTCTGGGATCCTGTGATTAGAACTGAGTGAAAAATATTATATTCATCATTCAATTATTCGAGGTAAAAAGAAGGTCTGTCATGTTTATATCACCTGAAATTAAGTTCCTCAAGTGTCTGAGGGAGAAATTAATGCAGATGCAAATTATTCTGGCAGTTGTGCTTGAAAAAGGGATGTATACTTAAGAGTTTAATTTTAAATTTATGGTTTTCGGTAGCTTCACCTAGCAAGTAAACATATGCACAAGATGTGCCTGTGGTAACAATAGGTTTGATACTGCAGAAAATTACATAAAACCTCATAATCGTTCTTGTTGTTCACTCTTGTCTTTTCATAGAGAAGAAGAAAGCAGGAATATTAGGCAGAAATATTCAAATTGTCCATGAAAGAGAATAAGGATGAAGGCAGAGACAGCAATCTGGATGTTTCTTATATTTTTGGATTTAAGAAGGTTTTAAGTGTTCCTAACTTTTATTTATTTATTTGTTTGTTTGTTTGTTTAATTTTACATCGATGCCTGTCTTTTGCCCTACACCTGCAGCACACCCTGTTTTTCACCCCAGGCTTGCACCTTACAGTGTAATTCTTGCAGTAGATTTGGTGTTGGAATGCACAATACGGGATGAATTGTTTGTGAGAGAGATGTCTTTAAACATCCTTGATGAAAACAAGAAAGATAACTAAGAGATAAACTTCTGCACAGTTGTGGCTCATTGGTAAAGCTATTACAGTTCAGCGAGATTGAAAATAAGTAAATAGTTCAGTCTGGGAATTGAGTATTTCATGCTGATTTTCCTGACAGAAACTCATAACCTGTTATCAGAAGGAAAAAAAAAAAAAAAAAAAACAAAAAGAAAAAAACCAAAACAAAAACAAATAAACAAACCCAAATCCAAACAAACAAACCCAAAAATAACACACAAAAAAACCCCCACAACACACAACACAGGAAAATAATTCCAGAACATTTCTAATCAGATAATGTTTAAACCTGTACTCATTATTAAAGCACAGGATTAGTTGTATTTACTCTTCATATGGAAAGTCCTGTTTTAATCCTCTTACAATCTCAGGCTAAAACAAAGGTTTTGAATGATAGTACTGTGGGTTTTGTCAGGCCTATGTATCTCACTGAAATACAAGTGGAGTCTAACAAGAGAGGAATTTTTAATTCTCTAGTGCACCCCAGTCTAGGAAATAGGTTTTATCCCCTAAATAAATGCAATAAATAAATAAATAGTAAACAAATAAATAAATAAGTAAAAAATTAAATTTTAGTAATTAATTTAATAAATCATTTTCTTTGCTGTTCATATGCTTCAGAAATTTATTTCAGTAAAGAGATGCACGGTCCAGCTGAGCAAACCTCTTGGCTCTGATACAGCTCATGGATGCTTTGATGGGGTACTAAAACTACCATGGCCCCAAAGAGACTCCTGTAAGAAGTCCATCAAGTTAAAATCCCAAAATTTCAGAATTTTGTCCCAGAATTAAGGCTGGAAAAGATGTCCAGGATCACCGAGTCCCATGTGCACCCGATCCCCAGCGTGTGCCCAGCCCAGAGCACTCAGTGCCAGCCCAGCCCTTCCTTGGACACCTCCAGGGATGGGCACTCCAACCCCTCCCTGGGCAGCCCCTGCCAAGGCCTGAGCACCCTTTCCAGGCACAAATTTTCTGTCTGGAAGCACTGTGAGTTCCCTGAGGAACCCAATGCCATTGCTAATGCAGGACCTTGAGGTCTAAAGATGCCCAAAAATCCAAATTTGTTTACAGTTACAGGGAAAAGGCCATTTGGCACAACAAGCCTGCCCTTTCAGGTTTATTAATCTCAGTCTCCTCCCTACTTCTTCCCTGCATCCTTCAATTAATTCCCTGTACAAATAACTGGTTGTCTTGAACCAATTTTTTATATTCTCTTTAATGGCTTTATGGAAGCACTTTGCATGTATTAAGGGGAGAGAGGAAGTGTGACTGCTTTGGGAATGGCATGTGGGTTTGGCCACAGAAAGCTGTTATTTTAATGGAATTCTTGTGGTTGCAGTTCACAGGAATCACTGTCACCACACAGGGATTCAAATGATACCTCTGAAACAAACAGATGTGTCTTAATCTCCTGGCTGCAGGGAAGATACAGTTTTTTATTATTATTTTGTAATACAAAGATTGCACTTCATCCCAGTTGAAATCATCTCCATCTATAACATGAGAGCCCTTAGTTAGGAGCTTATTAATTGATTATCTCACTAATTAGACTCTGATTGCTGTTGTACGGCTTCAAATTAATTTTAAAATGCTTAAATTAAAAAAAAAAAATACAGATTGCATCTATTGCAATTTTGAATACAAATATAATAGCAAGAGATATGAATGACAATTACCAGTTTAATTAGCCCTTCAGCACAGAAAGGAATGGAGATATAGCAATTTGGACATCAAAATGGTCCTGTTTGGTGTTTTGGTGGCGGCATCAGTCACTGGGCTGATTGGGACTATATGGGTAGATGGCTGTGGTGAATTTGTCTCCATATCAGTTGTTCCCTTGTTTGCTTCTTTTGCTAAAGGCCCGTGTGTACAGAATCTTAACACACACTTAGTCATTATTTTTAGATTTGGCCTAGGTGCTAACTGCAGCTTTCTTATTAAAATGCTTTTTCTAAAGGAAATATTCAAAGTAGTCTGATTGGAGTAGGGGTGCTCCTAAACGAAATTTCAAAGAACAGCTTACTAGACTGTGAAATACATTTTTATTTAAATTTTGGAAGAGCCTTTTTCTCTGTCGTGAGCAAACATCAGCCGATTTAAAAGAGCTGTGATGTCACAGGATCTCAGCTACTGCAGTTTGACTGTATAGGTGTCTTCAGCTACTTATGAAGAAATACATAAAGAGAAAGATTCCTGAATTGGAAGATTTCCTTAAAGGATCATGCTGGAGATTGGAGGAAGGACTGGCTATTACATACAAGAGCATACAAACAGAATTCAAGAATGGTTTGGGTGGGAAGGGACCTTAAGCCCATCCAGTGCCACCCCAGCCATGGGCAGGGACACCTTCCTCTGTCCCAGAGTGCTCCAAGCCCTGTCCAGCCTGACCTGGGACACTGCCAGGGATTCAGGGGCTTCTCTGGGCAACATTAAGTCTTAGGGTTTGCTTAAAAATGTTGCTTATATCTGGCTCTGATTTTGACCTTCAGAAATACAGCAAGCTTTATGGAAGTAAAATTCTTCTGATATTTACACTGATGCCTTCCATTCTGGATTCTGGGACTCCTGTGGGAATGTTTCACTGACAGCTTCTGTAGATGTACCTGTGAGGAGGGGCACAATAATTCATGGTTGAAAAATCCACCATCCACCATGGCTGTGAGGAAAGGCTGGGAGAATTGGGATTGTTCAACCTGCAGAGGAGAAGCTTTGGGGTCACCTCACCGTGGCCTTCAGTGCCTGAAGAGGCCAACAAGAAAGATGGAGAGAGATTGTTTACAAGGGCAGGACAAGGGGAATGGCTTCCCACTGCCAGAGGGCAGGGTTAGAGGGGACATTGGGAAAGAATTCTTCCCTGTGAGGGTGGTGGTGCCCTGGCACAGGGTGCCCAGAGCAGCTGTGGCTGCACCTGGATCCCTGGCAGTGTCCAAGGCCAGGCTGGATGGGGCTTGGAGCAACCTGGGATAGGGGAAGGTGTTCCTGCCCATGGCAGGGGGTGATGCTGGATGGACTTTAAGGTCCTTTCCACCCCAACCATTCATGATTCCATGGGAAGCTCTGATGCCCATGCCAAGAGTGTAATTCAGAAAGCCAACATTTCTAATGTTGCAACTTTCAGTTCTTGAAAACGTAAAAATAGCTGAGAATCTTAAAAAACCTGAAAAATATACATCCAATTCTAGCATATCTCTATTCAGTTTTAGGAATATTTTAGCTTACAATTCCTGGAAGATATTTCTTAGGTTATCAGTGACAGTTTAGGATTTGCTGCTCCAAGGCTCTGTATTTAGTACTTTTCACATCAAACCTGCCTAAATTCACATGGCAATGCTGGGAACTCAGTGAAACACCTTTCTGAGCATCTTCAGGAAAGAAAATGGGTCAATGTTCAGACAGTCATTAATCTAACAAAGCCTATGATAATTGCAAGCAGTCATAGTGTGAGTCTATAGTTATTCCCTTTAACACTAAAATCCCAGGATACTGAACTATCAGATACAGGGTTCTATAACAGAATGCTTATGTAAGTTCAATAGCCTGGTTTGTAAATCTTCTGGTCTCAGAAGGATACAGATTGATGATATTTGGTACTAAGATCTCAGATCAGCACTTACAAGGCATTGCTTAAATCTTTCCTGCCACTTTCTGTCTAGTCAATTGGAAAAATCTGTCCAGAGAGTAATTGAAAATTGCCCCAGATTGTCGTTGAGTGATTTACAGAAATACCCTTTGACTATAGTCCCAGTCAGTTTATATTATACTGGACGTCATACTGCACTGAGAAAAATAAATAATTCCTCAGCTTTGGACAACAAGATAATTGGTGTAGTTTATTCAAAAAAATTATGTCTATTTCTGTAGATGATCTTCAGCAAGGTTAGGGAAAAAATCAATACCATAAATCATGTTTCAATGCAAATATGATGGACTTACAAGGTCTGCTAGGCTGTATCCAAACGTTTATTTTCCTTCAGCAGGATAACTTTTCTGCAGGAGGTAAAAACAACACAATTTATACTGCTCTCCTTCCTGCAAGTGTTCCAGGCCAGGTTGGACAAGGCTTGGAGCAACCAGGGCTAATGGAAAGTGTCCCTGCCCATGGCAGGGGTGGGATGGGATGGGCTTTAAGGTCCCTTCCCACTCAAACCACTCTGGGATCCCTCCCCTCCCAGAAAATATCTTTAAAACCCCCATCTCCTAGCTAGAATTGAACACATGTTTGAGCTGTGAAGCAGCAGAGCAGTGAAGCAGACTCTTGCAGGTGCAGTCTCAGGCCAGGCAGTGCCTTCCAGTGCCATGTGTGGTTTGATATTCAAGTCTTTGTTTCAAGTGAAGCCAGGAAACTTTAATGTTTTTCTTTGGACAACTCTCAGCATTTCAGAAGGAAACTTTAAAGTAAAAATTGCAATATAAAATACTGGCAGAAAGACGCTGCACTCTGGAAAAATTAAACCCTCTGTCCCTTCAGTCTCTTATTTTATAATCCAGCATTCAGCAAATGCTGCAACCGGAAATCTGCCCTGACATTTGGGAGCCTCATGTTTCGTTTATTTTGACATCATCACAGGGCCATAAGCAGAAAGCCTGGTCTTGGCTTCAGAAGTCACTGTTTCTGGGATTTATGAGATATTTTAAAAGCTGGTTTGCCCTGACATATAAAAAGAGACAATCCACCAGATAAAGATGTGAACCTTCAGAAAAATTCTGGTCTAAATGCAAATTTATTATAAAAGAATTACTTAGCAGAAAGGTTGATTCTGTTAGAATGATATGAATTTGTCTTCTTGCTTTCTTAAGTATCATAATGAACTGATGGGACTGGATGACAAGAAGAGAACTGTCCTGAAGCTTTTCCCTTCTCAGGTGCTAAAAATGTCTTGAAATAAATATAAATAACAACTGCAAAACAAATGAACATTTGTTGTTTGGTAACACTGGCAATTAATATTATGCAATAATATTGGCAACTAACAATAAACAAATTTAACTCAAAGGATTCAATAATAATCAATAAACCCACCATTTGGATATTACATAAAATTGGATGTTATTATTAAAAAAAGAGGAAAAAAAGGAGAAATTGCCTGTAGCTGAAGGAATGACAAGTGAGTGAATAAATTAGCTTAAATGGGCTAAATTATCCTTTTTAAATATGGGTTAAAATATTTAAGGGAGTACAAACTGGAGAATTTTAAGAATAGGAGAAACAGCAAATATTGACCTTCCAGTTTAGAACAGTCTCTGGTCCTGAGCAAGTCACTGAAGGTGTTGCCACCCACTTCTCAGACTTCAAATACCCACTTTAGACACGTGAGGCTGTTTGTTACTTTTCATCATTTTCCTCAAAGACAGAGACAGAAAATACAAAACTTGCACAGTATTTTCCATATAGGAAAAAGAGAATAGTCCTGAGGTCTTCTGTTCCTGCCTTCTAATGATCTGTATTCTGGTGGGGGTGATTTGCAATTAGCACAGTTACAGTGCAATAACTGTCCCTAAAGATCCATCTTGTTTCACCCCTGTGAAATTTAATTAGTAGGTCACCAGTAATTGTGCTGTGAAATGGCTGTCAATTATGTTTTACTCCAAAATCACAGAATCATGGAATTATTTCGGTTGGAAGGGAACTTAGAGATCATCCAGCACCTCCCCCTTCCACTATCCCCAGGTTGCTCCAAGCCCCATCCAGCCTGGCCTTGGACACTGCCAGGGATCCAGGGACAGCCACAGCTGCTCTGAGCACCCTGTGCCAGGGCCCCACCACCCACACAGGGAACAATTTCTCTCCAGTTTCTAATCTAAACGTCTTCTCTTTAATTTTAAAAGTATCCTCCCTTGTCCTGTCCCTCCATCCCTTGTCTAGAGTCCCTCTCCTGGAGCCCTTTCAGGCGCTGGAAGGGGCTCTAAGGTCTCTGTGGAACTTTCTCCTCTCCAGGGTGAACATTCCCAGCTCTCCCAGCCTTGCTCCAAACCAGAGGGACTCCAGCCCTCAGGAAATCTCTTCTGTTTCCCACTTGTACCTTTCTGCTGCCATCATCCAGTGCCCATACCCTGACAACAAAGAATTAGAAGTTGTTCATAGGATTTTTACTTTCTTTTTCCTATCTGAGAACAGCAAGAAGACACCCATAGAGAAAAATTAAATCCCAGTATGAGAAAAATGATGTGGATTTCGATGAGAATGGTGGATAGGATAAAGGATGAATGTTGATTTAGGTTTTGAGGTGGGGAATTCAGACTTCTCCAGGAATATGTGATAGGTCTTTAACCACTTACGGCTGTTATGGAAAAAAGCTGTCATGGTAACTGCTATGTTGGGAAAAGCAGGAGGCAAAGAGTTAATTCTTGGTCCTTAGAGATGACTTTTGCTGACAGCCTCTTTGAGCAGAGTATGTTGCCTCCAAGGAACTGCATGAATCCACATTTCTGGAAAACTGGCAGAGTAGACGATGCTGCAGCCTCTGAGAAGAAACCTGGACTAATGTGACAAAACCTGAGGAAGCTTTGATTAAACTTTGACAAAAATCTGATATTGAGGGAAGCACAGAGTTGTCTATTTTTGAACAGACAAACTCAGGTATCAATATGTGTTGTTAGGATACAAAATTTCCTTAAAAACCTTTAAAAATACATGCCTTGACTTCTCTTTGTATCAGTGAAGAAATAGCCAAAGAGATTTGCCTGTCGTCCTCTGGCTTTGAAGTGCAATGTAATTTTAAATAGGACACATTTCCAATCATTAGTTAATTAAAATGAAAATTGAATACTAGACTGAGAAAATAATAAAAACAGGGAAAAAATTGTAAAAATGGTTAGACAAGAAAAAGTTTAGAAGCATGAATTTTTAGGTATCTAATTGTATTAGTTTTATCTGACCTATTTCTCAGCAAACACCCCACTCTTGAACAGTTCTGCTGAACTGCAAGAGCTGCTTTTCAACCAAACCCCCTTTAAATACACATTACTCTGAGCCAAACCCAGGAGCTCAAACAGTGGGTTCATTTCTCTGTGTCAGAATACCTCAATAATTGTGAATCACATTCTAAGCTGACAAGGTAAGTAAACAAAACGAGAATTAGACCTATAAAGTCTAAATAAAAGCTTCACATTCCCAACAGCTGGAGCACAACAGCCTCTGCTGCTTTTTCCTTTTCTCTCACAGTAGCTGCTATAATTTTTTGGCAAGGGCTGAGGGAGATACATGGCAGCCAACATCCTCCCTGGAGGCACCGAGCATTTACCTGAGTGATGCACATCCCTTCTGCCAGCCTGAGGCTGGAGCAGTCCAAGCTTTCCTCCTGGATGCCTGCACGGAAGGGGAACGTGCTCCCAGCTGCTCCACGAGGCTGCTTCCCTGCAGCTGGGGCCAGGAGCCACAGCTGGGGGAAGTGGCATGGATCGTAAACAATTAAGCAAAGGAACTGCAGTTTTTGAAGCCTTCATCCCCTCAGATGCAAAGAGCCATCAGGCAGAAGTGCCATCCCTCCCCCCAGAGGTGTCTGGGAACCTGGTGGAGCAGGTGAGTTGGTGCAGGGGCAGGCTGCAGTGACGTTCACCCCCCTGCACCAGGTACCAGACTCGCT
Organism: Sitta carolinensis; assembly: GCA_032173965.1. Lineage (NCBI taxonomy): Eukaryota > Metazoa > Chordata > Aves > Passeriformes > Sittidae > Sitta > Sitta carolinensis. Next base: position 5,632,996 of record CM063289.1, read on the forward strand.
CTGACAGCCTGCTAGACACCAGGACTTGTGTGACCCCAGTGCCACTGGGGACAAATCCACCCCCCGAGCCTCAGTGGGACAGAGAAGAAGCAAACGAGAGGCTGAGCTGCTCTCCTGGTCTTAGGTTAAGCCAAATCATGGAACAGAATAATTAATTTTGGAAAAGGTCATCAAGTCCAGCCATCAACCCTCATTCACCACTAAACCATGCCCTCAAGTGCCACATCCAGAACGTTTTTTTTAATAATTCCAGTGATGGTGACTCCACAACTGCCCTGGGAAGTGCATTCCAGTCCTGAACAACCCCTTCCACAAAGAACTTTTCTTAATATCTAACCTTAACTAACTAATTCTAAATAAGAATAGCAAGAAAATATCTTCATAGCTCCCAATCTGTACATGTACAGTGGATATTTATTAAAAAAAACCAAAAAACTATGGTCGACTTTTGATTACTGCTACTAATTTTAAAACCTTTTTTACCTGGGCTACCAGTTCAGCAGCTTCATGGACAATTTGTTTAATAGAGAGGGGGATGCACATTCTTGAGTGGATTTCACTGCAAATATTCTATACTGAAATTTCACAAAATGACCAGGTGTAGACCTAGGAAGTCACATGTAAGAGTTAGGTCCTCAGGGGCAGGTCTGGGGAGAAGGGTCCTCCTGGTGAGGTGTCCTCAGGCAGAACTGAGACAGGGATGGGGAGGGTCAGAGCAGTGGCAGGAAGCTATACTGTGGGAATATCAGTGGCTTTTTTTTCTGGACTTGTGAATTCTGAGCAAACCAGGCTAGTAAAGTTGTCCCTGCCCTTGGCAGGGGTGGAATGGGATGAGCTTTAAGGCCCTTCCTTCCAACACAAACCATTCCAGAGTTTTGTTTGTTTCAAGGATTTGATTTGTGCAATTGTATTTCAATAAATACATAAATAAAGGAAGGGAACCTTCCATTCAGAAATCTCAAGTTTTTATATTACTATTTCTCTTTACCATTACAGTGCTGACAGCAAGGTGTGAAATCCACTGGTGACAGCTGGAATTTATGCATTTCAGCACAACCACACATTACAAATGGCAACTGCTAATGGGGAGGGGTGGGGGGAAGAAAAAAAAAAGTAAAACTTCTTGTAAGCAACATTTGTTTGTGTCTTGTATAGTGTTCTACTTGACACCAATCCCACATGGAATTAAGTACATGCTGCACATAAAGCATAGGATTAGTCCTGCTGCAGAACAAAAATTATCCAGCTGAAAAGTGCACGTAGCTGAAAACACTTTATAACTATAGAAATGTCCAAGTACTTTCAGGCATGAGTTGCTTTGTAAATTAAATTAAGAGTTGCCATTTCCAGTTTGAGGTACACAAGGATTATTACAAATTATTAGGAGAAGGATGCAAATAATGATTAAATTTGAAAATTTGCATGTGCAAGGTGAAACTGTAGACTCAGGGAAGTAAATGTGAGGATCTTTGGTGGAACAAGAATGTTAACTTCCCATCCCCTTCCCCTTCCCCCTTGTTTTCCCCTTTCCCTGCCCCTTCCTCTACCCTTTCCCTTTCTTCCTCCCTTCCCTAGCATTACATTCCAATATCTGACAAAAATAATTTGGGATACCAGAGCTTGATTATGATTTCCCTGTAAACCCAACATTTTCATGTGTTTATTTAATCACCCTGTGTAATGGCTCATATTTTTTATTCTGTTGGTTTATTATGAATGGTTCTGATGCTGATGGTTTGCTCTGGTGCTCCCCCATGGGTACCCCCAAATTGTGAAGGTTGTGTCCTCCCCTAAGCTGCCCTTGATGGTGATCCCCTCCCTTTGCTCTGCTCCCTTCCCTGTCACTCATGGTCACCCTGCCCCTTGCTCTGCTCCCTTCCCTGTCCCTCCTGCCTTGAGCCAATCCTTCCAGTGTCCCCGGGCATTCCTGGGCTCCCTATCCTCACCGTCCCGGGACCCGTGCCCTGTCCTTGCCCCCCTTCTGTCCTTGTCCCGGGCTGTGCCTGCCCCTGCCCAGCGCTGCCCTGCTGCTTCCCCGTTGGTTTGGGGGTTGTGCCCCCTGGAATGGCCGCAGGTTTTCCCCCTGTGCCCGGCGGTGCTCGGGGCTCTCCTGCTGTGACCCTGCAGCTCCAATGAACCTCTCCTGCTGCCGAGAGCCTCCTGCTGCTCCTGTGCCCGAGCCCTGCCGTGGCTGCAGCCCCTGCCCTGTGCAGCAAGAGGCTCGAAAGGTTCAGCCCTTGGCAAACCCCAACCCACGGCTGTTCCCACAGCTGGCCCGGCACCGGAGCCCGCTGAGCCGGCCGGGCTCTGCTGGGATGTGTCAACCCTGTATGTTTAACAAAATCAATTGGAAATAGTTGGAAATGCAGCCTTCCTTATAATATACAGGATGATAAGAACAGGAATGTAAAATTGATCTTTTCCAGCTCAGTTCTATCTTTTCCTCGGGATTTTTTTCCATTCTGTGCTGTGCATCCATCTGATGGTCTCACTGACAATCTGCTGTCTCGCCTCTGGCATTGCAAAATCAAAGAAGAACAAATTTATTCCTGTTTATTTTAGTAACAACAAAACTTTCCACTCCAAGCTCTACATTTTTTACTCTTGAAGGTGATGTATGAAGCAGGAAAAACAGCTCGACTTTCAGATACTCAACAGAGGTTATGCTGGCAGTAAACAAAATCCTTTCAGACCTCTGCAAGGAAGAGCTTGATGCAGAATTCACTGGGGAAAAGGTACCTGGAATAGAGGTTGTTATCAACTGTAATTCCCAGGTACCTTAAGGAACGTGAATGAAAGATGATATGGAAGTATTCAGAATTGCAAATCATTGCTCCAAAGTGCTTTCCTACTCTGCTGTTTGCAGTATTCCTATTACAGAGCTGCAAATATTTACTCACCTGTTACAAACGCAGTAATTATCATGTTTCCAGTTTCACATGGAAGCTGGAGTTTGCTTTCTGCAGACTAAATATATATTGTCATTGCATGTTATTTACATGTAGAGGGGATTTTTTAAACATGGAAGCTTTGTCTAGGATATTACTCAACAGGGTTATTATTTGTGAATTATGAAGAAAAATATAAAATATCGAGTATGGCTGTTACTTGGAGCCGAGGGAATGGCTGGAGCTCTGTCAGGGCAAGGTTAGGCTGGGCATTGGGAAAAGGTTCTTCAGCCTCTGGGGGAAGCACTGCCCAGGCTGCCCAGGGAATGGGCACTGCCCCAAGGCTGCCAGAGCTCCAGGAGCGTTTGGACAATGCTGCCAGGGATGCACAGGGTGGGATTGCTGCCGTGTCTGGGCAGGGACAGGGGTTGGACTGGATGATCCTGGTGGGTCCCTTCCAACTCAGGACATTCTATTCCTTCATTCTATTATCCCCTCAGTGTGTGAATTAAGCAAAAAATTATTAGATAAATGCTCAAATCTGATGGAAATTGCATTTGTACCTGTAAAAGGATTTGCTGTTGTAACCATTTCTTCCATAAGAGGAAGAAACACTTTGCCTGAAGCTACTGTGACACAGAGCAAGGTCACCCAGGAGAGTGATTTTGGTTTAAGGAATACATTTTCAGTAGGATATCTTAGATGGAGCAACACAACTGCTGCAGAATTGTGAGTCTTTCCCCACGTCTAGAGCTTCAAAATATATAAGAGAGTTTTTTCCCCCAGGAAACAGTCCTTGAGGATTGCTACTGGAATTAGAGAGCCCTTGTTTTCACTGTGTGCTCTTGTGCATGTAGAGGTTTCCCATACAAAGCTTAAAGAACACAATGCTGTTAATTTTGAAATTGAATTATAGAAATTGAAATTGAGATTGAAATTCAATCTGAAATTGAATAATAGAAATCCCACTTTTTCCCTGACTCTTCAACCAGAGCTTCACAGCCTCACTATAGGCTGTTATATGTGTAAATATGTATGTAGGGACCAAAATCACTGGCCTGTTTTTGATCTACTGTGCCTCACTCCATGAGAAATAATTTATATTTGTTATTTTAATACTTCTACGTGAGTATACAAGTGAATTTGCCTTTTCCAAAATGAAACCTGGCAACAGGATCACTGCTTTATCCAGGATATATGAATTAAGCAAGAAAGTGATTTCCTTTTAATACTTTCTTTGGATGTAGATGGTGAAAGAACACAAAATCCAGAAATTAAAGAAAAGGCAAAATCAACACATGGGCTTACAAAAATATTTGTGTCGGCATATAAAATACTGTGGAAGATGTGAAATGAAAAACAAGTGAAAGACAAACTGGTTTAGATCTAAAAAATAGATTTCAAAAGGGTGTTTTAAGCTCTTGAGTAGAAAAAAAGGTTAAGTGGAAGAAAAATTAATGGAAGAATTTCCAGTAAATAAAGAATCATCCACTAGTTCAGCAATTAGGGGGGAACAGGTCAGGTCATTTCAGACCCAAGATCTGAGCTCCAGATCCCCACTCGTGTCACAACTACAGACTGATTCAGGGTCTCCACTGGGCCCTGGGAATGCTTTATACTGACAGATTTATAGCACTTCTTAAAAAAAAAAAAAAATACTCAACATAAGAGCATTTTAAGGGCTCCTTGTTTCAAATCTCAATCAGCTTTAATTTTGACCTGAAGCCACTCTGTTCTCTTCTGCAGCAGGACTGTATGGAATAAATGAGTTCCTTTTCACCATTCTTCAGGCTAAGCCTGTCTTCAAAGTGTCCTCATACCCAGGCACAAGAAATGTTTCATCTCAGAAACCCTGCTTTGACAACTCTGATCCTTTTTCCCTCCTTTCCCCAAATTGGGACTGCTGTGCCAGCACAGGCTGGCCTTTTACACTGCATTCCTCTACCTGGCTGAGCAGAGCAAAGAGCCAGCAGCTCTTGAACTCACTACATCATTCTAAAATGCTGCTCTTATCAGCTTAATGCTGCAATAATTGTTCTTTTTGCCTGTTTGTGCCATGCTGTGTCTCTGACTGCAGGACAATCCCCTGATTTTTCATTCCAATTCTCTGGAAATGTCGCTGTTACAGTGTGAGTTATCTCCACTTTATAGCGTCTATCACTCAGAATGAAGTTCAGTATCTGAACCCTGCAGCCTCCAGCACGTTATCAGCTGCTATCCAGGTAGGTCAATCATTTATAACACGTTTAACTCCAATCCTTTATTTTCCTTCATAAGTTTCAAGGTCACCTTAAACCCTGGAAAAGGCCAGAAGAGTGGTGGGGAGATGAATGAGTGTTTGCTGTTGACATAGGCTGCTTGTTTCCGAGCAGAGTGATACCTAAAATGCTAATAAATGGGATCAAAAGGCGAAGAGGTTCAGCAAAATGCTGCACTGGTCACTCAGATCCTTCTGTGCCAGGAGTGTGGGCCAAGGAAGAGCCACTGCAGCTGAGCACCACTTTGCCCTGGGCTCACAGTTCAGGGAGCAGCTTTCCACAGCTTCCCTGGCTCCTCCCAGGACTCAGGGTAAAGCCAACAGCTTATTATTTTTAATTTAATGAGAAGCCAAATGTTAACCCCTTGTCACTGTACTGAGAAAGCCATGTGCTTCAGGAACTAATAATAAATAAAGCTATATTGACAGTGAAATATTTGTGTTATTTTCTGCATTGGAAATTTCAGATTTTAGTGGTTATTTTGGTTTTTTTGGTGTTTTTGGTTTTTGGGGTTTTTTTGTTTTGTTTTGTTTTGTTTTCTGGAGGGGGGTTTGGGGATTTTTCGTGGGGTGTTTTTAGGGGTTGGTTTTGTTTGTTTGGTTTGGTTTGCTTTGCTTTTGTGAACATTTGTATCTGTGCTGGAAAGATGAGAGTTGCAAACTGGCCAAATTTCCAAGAAACTATTTTCTCAAAACTATCAAGAGTCTGTTAATCGACAAAGGGACAAGAGATCTTAACAAAGCCTGGTATCTCAGCAGCACAATAGGGCTGAAAGTCACTGTGACAGCTGCAAGGTAAGGCACACTGGAAGGAACAATTGATACATTGATGGGATCTAAATTAACTGTAAGTACTCAGGGAAAAACGTCCCGGCTGTCATTGTGAACAGCCCGGTGGAAATCTCTGCCCGGTGTTCTGCAATGATTAAAACCCAAACAAGATGTTACAAAGTGCTAAGCAGAGAATAGAGCACGGCGCTGAAAGTGCTGTAAGGCCATTCTGTAAATCAGCGTGGGAGCTCACCTTGAACCACACGCTCAGTTTTATCACCCCATCTTGAAAAGGATGTATCAGAAACAAAGAATAGGAGCTCTGAAAGTCTATCTTTTCAGAGAGATGGTTGGGTCAAACTCAGCCTTTGATTTATACCTTGTGCTGTCTCTTTGAAATCAAGTGATTCTCTGGGTTATAAATCACAAGGCAATATGACCTATTTAATTTAGTGAAGGGATGCATGAAAATGCTTATGATGAAGATACACAAACTATTGAGTGCATACTGCAGGCAACGGAGCTTTTCTTTTCCCTGCCAAGCAGCCTTTGCTCCGAGAGGACCAGCAAGGCATAAAAACAAATACAAGTGTATCACTTTTAAATAGAGACAGGCAGCTGATACTTCCTCCAGGTGAAATACGTCATCTTTCCCCAGCTTCTGCCACTTAAAAATATAATTTGGGTGTACAGGACTAGAAGAGCAAGAAGATTTAAGCTTCCTAAGCAGATGTAAGGATTGAAAAGTTACAATAAATTGATTTTGGAAAAATAGAGAGTCACCGAATGTCCTGAGTTGGAAGGGACCCACAGGGATCATGAAATTTAGCTCCTGGCCCTGCACAGGACATCCCAACAATCCCACCCTGTCAAAACAAAACTCAAATGAGTGTACGAGGACTGGGGAACAAGGATCTCACATCACTGATTCGGAATGTAGAGATTAGGCCAGGGAGCAATGAAAAAAACCCCAACCACGAGCTGATAACCTGGGTGACCTGGAATGGAGAACAATGTTCAGCAACTCCATAGAGTCTTAGGGAACATCCTGGGCTCAAACAGGGCAAAGCCTCCAATTCCTGCCACAGCTGAGTTGTGGCAGCTAAGAGACACCGAGCAGAGCAGTCAGTATCTCTGGCTGGGCTTTGAGCAGCCTCTGCAGCCTGTGTTTGCACTGCTTTGTAGCTACTGCAAGGCAGAATAGTTCAGCACTAATTAGAAGCCCGTGTGGTCCTGTGTTTGAAATGTCTGAACAGAGTCAGAAGCTCTCTCCAGTAAGGCAGAACGAACTGGATATTAGTAATGAAAGCTGATCACAGGGGGAGATACACAGCCTGTGAATCTATTCCATAACGGGCAGGAGAGCAGGATTTCAGCAGGGGAGAAAAGGAACATTTCATTCTCTTGTCACATGTCCTGGCAGGGGAGAAAGCCCAAATGGAGCATGTCATGGAGACTCTGCAGCTCTGTGCTGGATGATGTGATTTACCAGAGACAAGTACGTGGGGAGAGAAACAAAGACAAGAACTCCGAAGTCTGATCTCTCCTGGTTTGGCTAACAGATTCCCTGGCCCATTTATAATGATGGTTCCCGTTCCTGTCTCCACTGAGCGAGGGCAGAAAGAGACAAAACCATGGCACAAACTTTGCCATCCCACACTGCCCATGTTATTTACCTTGCCCGATCTGGAGGGGTCATTGTTCTGCTTGCCTTGACATGGGTTCCTACAGGTAAAGAAATGTTTCACATTCCTCTTAAAGGATGAAGCACACCAGGCTCCATTTTCACATTCAGCTGTGTATCAGGTAGCTTAAAGTAGAATTTAATAAGGCTGTACATGCAATTTTTCTCCTTAGCTTACTGCTTGGCTAAACTGTTGGATAAAAAGAGCAAATATTCCGGTTTGGGTTTGGAATCTAGACCTCGCATTTCTCTCCTCTTTTCCCATTAGGTCTTGGCTCAGCCACTTATTATTCTGACAGGTATATTCATCACCTGAGTGTGTGCACAAGGTCGGAGCTGTGGGCTGTGCAGGACACTTGGGGTGGTCACTGGAGCCTCCAGTGTGGCTCGCTCCTGCACTGACACCCCCTCTGTAGCTGCAAAGAGCGACAGAGCAATTCCCAGCAACTCCACTTTGCTCAGGGCTCTGCAGGGAGTAAAAAGGCAGGAGAAGAGAAGCAGGCTTCCAGATTTAATTAGGGATATAGGAAAGAGTTTCTCTTTCCATTACAGGACTGTGATGTTCTTTCTGTGCAAATGGCCTTGGCTGTCAGGTGAGGATTTGAATGGACTTTAGAAACTTTAATGATGCATTCCCTTGACAAATCCTCCAACAGTGCTGTTCCAGAGGTGAAGTAGCCCTTGTGGTATCCTGAAACGCTGTCCCTGGCCAGAGACAATTACACAAGTGCATCTACTGTGTGTACAGAAAACTGTACTTAGCTATTGCTTGATATCTCTTGGAAAATAGGCAATAATGAACATTTCTCATGGTAATTGGTATCTCCCTCAGTGGGTCACAGAAGGTTTTGCAAGCTGTCTGTTAACGGTGCATCTCAGCTGTTCTCACTCAGTGGGAAGCATATTTTACAGACTTTTTCAGTGCTCAGGAAATATTTTAACTTTTTAGCAATAGTTTTATGAAGCCAAGCAGAGACGTTTGCTTGACAATAGTAATTGTTCCAGTTCCTAAAACTAGAAGCAAGCCTGCCAAAATATTATTAACATCAACACCTCTAAACAACTTCTGTTTTGTTTCTTCCCTTCTCCTTTCTTTGGAACATTTATAAAGAAACTCTGCCATCTTGCATAAAGAAATTATTTTCTTAAGGAGAGTTTTAGTGTCTTCAGCACAAGTAATTAGGATAAGAACAGAAAGTATTTATCAATGTTATTACAGTGAACAGAGCACTCAGACTGTGACAACTGAGCTCTTGTAGTGAAGTGCAGGGAGAACAAACGGGAGCAGGTGCAGACAATAAACCTGGCTGGGTCCACCTCACACTGTTTAAAATTCTTTATAGAACTGCTTTGTGAGTAAGATTTCAGGAGAAACAAGCAAAAGGTGAAAAATCTCCGTTATAAAAGTTTCAACACAATTTCTAGAGAGGGCAAGCATAAAAGTTTACAGTTCCCATAATGGCTTTCTGTGAACCAGACAAACCCTGGAGATTATGGGAAGGCAGGCATGCCAAGGTTATAAATATATTTATAGGAAGCACTGGTGCAGTGAGTAAATGGGCTGTTGCTCCCAGCAGGCTCCCAGGAGTGATCACACAGAGGCTGCATGGCTCCTCTAAGGGCAGGAATCCTGTCTGGTGTGTCCCACCCTGCAGGGAGCACTGAACTTTCAGCAGTCTCCAAGAGTGCCCTGCAGCACAAGTGTCATGCAGGCTCTTTCTTCTTGCAGTAAACAACTTCTCTTCCCAGACAGAGACTCTCTCCCTGTGAATACACAAGCTACACGTGTTCCTTTGGAGATCCTTGGGTGCATCTGAGAAGCAGCAAAGCAAGTGGGATGAGATGAGGAACTTTTAGCTCTTTTAGTGACTCCTATATGGGGATTACTCAGAAGTAATATCTGAGTAGTCTTTTGCCCCCTGAAATCTTTATAGTATCTTTCCTGCAAAGAAAAGTCCACATAGTGGCATTTGGTTTGGACTAACCATTCTAGTTTAAAGCTGGAGTGTTTGCCTGGTAAGACTCCAGATGTAGGCTCCATCTGAACTGCCTTCCTTTCAAATTGATGTGAAACAGTGAGCAGAGGCTGGGTAGTGTCCACATCCCACTCTGGACCTCTGGCTGTGCCCTATAGCACTTCAGCTTTGGTTAGAAAGAAAAAAAACCTCACACTGCTACAGCCCCAAAAGAAATCTATTTATACTGTAAGCCTAGACAGAATGTCCCCAAAAGCATTGGTGACTCCCAGGGTGAACAGCCTGGTGTGCTTGCACAGCCAGAGAGAAGCTTCCACATGGCAAAAACCTTCTGATGGTTCTGATGGGAGCTGATGCACTACAGGAGTTTACTCTCACCAAAAATAAGATTTGGCCTGTTCAGTGTCAGTGGGTGCTGTCTTGATTCAGACTGTGTTCAGCTCCTTGAATATATATTCCAATCAGGTCATCCCTCATTATACAAATTTCCAGGGAGTTGCCTTCTTATCCTTCTGTCCTGTACCAGAGTATGCTGGGCTCATCCAAAAAAGCATGGGCAGGTGAGGGAGGGATTCTGCCCTTCCACTCTGCTCTCTGAGACCTCACCTGCAGTGCCGTGTCCAGTCCTGGTGTCCCCAACAAAAGGAGGACATGGAACCATTGGAGCAAGTCCAGAGGAGGCCCCCAGATTGTTGAGGGAACTGGAGTATCTGCCTAAGGAGCCAGGCTGGGACAGCAGACAGTGTTCAGCCTGGAGATGAGAAGGATTCAGGGTGACTTAATTGTGACCTTCCAGTCCTGGAGGAGCTGACAGGAAACATGGAGAGAGACTGTGTACAAGGGATGGAAGGATAGGACAAGGGGGAATGGCTGCCCACTGCCACAGGGCAGGGAGAGATGGGATATTGGGAAGGAATTGTTCCCTGGGAGGTGGGGAGGTCCTGGCACAGGGTGCCCAGAGAAGCTGTAGCTCCCCCTGGATCCCTGGAAGCTTGGATGGGGTTGGGAGCAACCTGGGCTAGTGGAAGCTGTCCCTGCCTGTAGCAGGGAATGGGACTGAATGGGCTTTAGTGATTCTTCCAACCAAAAATATTCCATGATTCCATAACTATGATTATGATTATGATAAGGTTTTTTTGTGGTTTTGGACAACATTTTGTGTCTCTTTCTTTTCTATCTACAAGGAGACTCAAGGAACAGCTTAGTTATTGAAATAAATATGGAATGACTGTAAGAAAAACTCTTTTTGGATCCATTTCTGGTAAGTCATGGTAAGGTCTGCATTGTTGTATGAGCATCTCATAATCTCAGAATTATTTATACTCATCACAAACCTTTGAAGTGCATTGATATCTCACATATTTTACAAATAAGGAAAAGGCAGGATTATGTACTTTGAGTTAAAAAGCAAAATAAAATTAGATACCATTAAGTCTTTGAAAATCAGGAAGTAGTGCTGCTCCAGATAAAAATTAATTGGTCTCATTTAACAAGACAGTGATACTTACATGTCACATGTAGTGTTTTCCTAGGAGTTTACTGCTGATAAACAAGTCATTTCCAAAGCTTTAAGGATATTAGTGAGCTACTTTGAAGTGCTTCAGAATTATCTGTGTTAAAATAAAACTCAGCAGATGGCACAATATAATGGAAAACTACTGGAGCATGGTAGTGTGTCTTTAAATATATTTTTAAACCAAAATTGACAACAATGTGAAAATTGTTCTCAAAAGGTGTAGTGTTTGTGATAAAGTAGAAAAATGGTTTCATCCATTATCTTTCTGTATTTTGAACTGGGCTGTTTATGATTAGCTCCATAAATCACAGACTGCTGCTCTTGGTTTGATGGTTTGGGGTGAGGTACATGGGTTAAAGGTGGCAGCTGCTGTGGTTTAATTTTACAAGTTTAAAATGTAGGAGGTTTGAATAACTTTGCCCACACAACCCCTCCTACCTGGAAAAAACACCTTGAAGACAGAGTTCTAGGAAGAACCCAGAAACAAGTAGAAGACAAAAAGAAAAATAACATATGGAGAGACTTGTTTGCCAAATTAGTACTGTAGGAAAGGAAAACAGGGCAGAGATGGAGATTACATACAGACAACCCTCTACAGTTTACAGATCCTCCAAATATCAATAAATCTTTCCGAGTCTGGTTTAAAAAGCACTGTGGTTGTGTGTAATCCTCCCTCAGCAAAACATTCTGGAACAGCATTGAGCCACTTCTCATCCATTAATTTAATTTTTTCCCCAGTCTCTGTCAGTGGACCTCTTTTTGTTCCTTCCTTTTTTGCAGTGGTTGAAGAGATCTGTTCTTAATTAGTATATCAGTAGAGATTTTGCAGGTGAAACTTCTGCAATTCACACATTTGTCTTCTTCAGGAAGGTTATTAGACTCGAGCACAGATCGTTTGTCTCCTTTTGCAGGCTCCTGACAAACCATGCTTTGTTCCCAATGGGACTCTGGGAATCGTAATATAGGCAGAAAATTGACCCTGCATGAGCGAGTTGGGGAGGAATACATCTGCAAACCATCTTAAAACAAAGCAAACTCCAATTTGCAACATTTAATAAAGCCTGAGAAATTGCCAAGGAAAAAGAGAAAAGGAACTCTTACTTTCTAGGTCATTAAAACCCCAAAATTATGGCTTAGTCATGAAATGAATTACTTTTGGTGTTGACATTGCTTCATCCCTTCTGAGATTGGGACATCTGGGTCTTTTCTGCTCTGGAGCTTTGGAAGGGAGACAATAATTTCTTTTCTTTAGGCTGGTCTTACTGCTGGACAAATGTGGTTACTTTACTCAGAGGATGCTGCTCATGGACACATTTCTCGTAGTGAAAACCTCTCTAAAGCAATGAGGCTTGGTTCCTAGGGAATTGGACTGCTAGGTTGTTTTTTATTCTCTTCTCAGTTTCCTGGGCCTTGTCCTTGATATCTCAGCCATGAGCAGCATCTGCTGTTGCTAAAGCTTATATAACTTGAGTCAAAGCTCTTGCTGCTGGATTTTAGGTAATTTTTTGCATAAATACTGATCACAAAACCGGAGGTGAGATCTATTCACAAACCTGCTTCTCAGTGGTTCAATGCCTGGGATGTTGGAGTGGACAAGGCCAATGGGGCAAAGGGCCAGGTCCTGCCCTTGGGTCACTCCAACCCCACCCAGGCTGGGGCAGGGGGACTGGAGAGTGTCCCTTGGGAAAGGCCCTGGGGGTGCAGGTGCCAGAGGCTGGACAGGAGCCCAGGGGTGCCCAGGTGGAGCAGGGGCCAGTGGCCCCTGGGCTGTGCCAGCCCTGGTGTGGCCACGGGCCCAGGGCAGTGGCTGTGCCCTGTGCTGGCACAGCTGAGGGACCTCCAGGGCTGCGTCCAGTCCTGGCCCTCATGGCCAGAGAGACCCTGAGGGGCTGGAGTGTGTCCAGGGAAGGGAACGGGGCTGGGGAAGGGGCTGGAACAGCTGAGGGAGCTGGAAAGGGGCTCAGCCTGGAGCAGAGGAGGCTCAGGGGAACCTTCTGGCTCTGCACAGCTCCTGACAGGAGGGCACAGCCGGGGGCGGGTCGGGCTCTGTGAACAGGGAACAGGGACAGGAGAGAGGGAACGGCCTCAGGCTGTGCCAGGGCAGGGTCAGGCTGGAATCAGGAGGAATTTGTGCCTGGAAAGGGCGCTCAGGCCTTGGCAGGGGCTGCCCAGGGAGGGGTTGGAGTGCCCATCCCTGGAGGTGTCCAAGGAAGGGCTGGGCTGGCACTGAGTGCTCTGGGCTGGGCACAAGGCCTGTCCAAGGAAGGGCTGGGGATCAGGCACAGATGGCACTAGGTGATCCTGGAGTCCTTTTTCCAACCTTAATAATTCTGGGATTTTGGAATTTGGTATTCTAACAGGTTCACTCAACTCCCTAATTCCTACAGAGGAATTGTCTCACTCTTGATGGTATGTGCATGTTTTACCTGAAGTCTAAGCTGGAGGTTGTGAATGACCCTGCACATCCAACACCTGGAACTGTTTCCTATCCCTGTGGAGGGGAATTACAGGTTGGTGGTTTTCCTGCAGAAGCAGAGTGACACCATTCAGAGCTGAATAGTGTTCAACGACCTTTTGCCCTCAGAATTCTTCTTTGTCCCCAAAGTTACTCAATTTTAAGTCAAGCCAAGATTATTTTCAGTAGTAGCAGTATTAATGACTGTGTCAGCTTTATTTACACCATTTATGCTTTGACTTCATTAGTGATCTCTCATAAATGTGTTTTCTTTCTGCTGCTCACACTGGCATCCACATGGCAGCGTTGTATTTTTCCAGAACACCTTTCCTCCTTTCTCTGTCACTTGTGTTTCTTGCAGGGTATTTACCAAGGGCAATATCACAACAAAAGGGCACAAAAATAAACAGGAATGTGGGATGAAGTAACAGACAAGTCCTTTTTAGATGGCTCCATTTCCCCCCCCCCCCCCCAGACACTGGTCTGTACCTGATATAATAATCAACAGGCAGCAGGCGTTCAAGGCAGCTTTGTGCTGGTTGAACATCTTGAAGCAGCATCCCTTTGTTCCTTAAATTATTCTGGCGGAAGTTTTGGAGGAGCAAAAAGTTCCTTGATGCTTCCTGACCTGTTCCATGGGGGTCCTTTATTTATTGCAGGTTGCCAGGTTACCTCCTGCCTGGTCATTGAAGTCACTTGACATGAAGCTTTTATCTGCCACCAAAAGGTTGTTGACCAGGCCATTTATTTCAGTAAAGAGTTCTTCTGTCACTCTTAGTCATAGTTGCATAAATGCTGCAATGATAATAGTGGGAAAATTTATCTCTTAAAGTGGCGACTGTTATTTTATACCCTGGAGCAAACTGTCAGGATTCCTAAAGGTCTTGTATTAAATTGCAAATCCAGCACCGTTGTGTCTGAATTCTAATTTTAGATGCTCTTGTTACAAAATCTGAGCAAATGTGCATTCAATTAAGCTAAGGGTTTGAAACTTTGCATCTAAGGAAATAAGCTTTTACAATTAGTTCAAAATTAAATCAGAACATTTCCAATCCACTTGTTCTGAAATATAGTCATAATAATTAAAAAAATCATTAATTTGCTTTGCACTCTAGGGCCTTTCCTTTAATATTGGATTTTCTGTACACAGAAAGTTGAGGGTTGTTTGTCTGTTAAGGGAAAAAAAAGCAGCTGATAACCCAAAAAGTGAAGTTTCCCATTTTTTCATTAAAAGCTGATCAGAAACATCAGGATTCCTTAACATCAACCCCTAAAGCTATAATTTAACTGAAACAAGCTCAAAATGGCTTTCAGCAGACACTAAATTAACACTTTGTGGATGATTCCATCAGAAATTCTTCTTTCATGACATACATTTAACTTCCTTTTTGCCTTGATATGCAGAAGAATGGCAAGAAGTTTGACAAGGAGTCACTTGATTTGCTCAGTCCTGAATTTTCCAGGCTGTTCTCTAGTGTGTTGGCCAGTACTGCAGGTACCACAGAAGCACAAGATACTCCTTCATTCTGAGACAAAACTCAGTTCTGTAAAATCCTAAGTGCCAGGAAAAGTGTGAACAGGGATCAGCTATTCTTCACCAGAGGGAAATCTTGGGGGCATGAGATGAAGCCAGGAGACCACAGAAGTGTTCAGAAAGCTCTTTCCTACATTGCAAAGATCTGCTTTGAGAGGGAAATCCCAAAATGTGTGTTGGGGCTGTTTATCCCTTTATCCCTTGCTGTAATGATCTCCTGTAGTCTGGTTTCAGGCCTGATGTGTTGGTTTTCTGATGTTCTTTCCCACGAAAATGGCATAAACAATACAGAACGTTTTTGTAACGGTGTGTCTGTTGTGCATTCTTCTGGGAGGAGGGATCTCTTTTGATGTCCCTCTGCTCTGACCAATGTGGATGAAGAGGTTTGCCTTTCTTTCACCAATCACATTGGTCTGTGTAAAATTGTATATAGGGGGAAAATATCCCTAATCAAGAGTCATTTTTCACAGCCTGGAGAAAGTCCACAGGAGTCCGTGTCGTGTGTTATATAAAACAGCAACACTCTCCCACCCTCAATCCCACTGCCAAAAGTAACTCTCAGGACATTTTTTTCTTGATGGGCCAGACACCATTCCTGGTGTCTAAGCAGGGAGAGGTGGGAGATGTCCACACACTTCCTGAGGCCATTGCTGTGGGAGTGTGGGTGGGAGGGAGCCAGCAGGCTGTCCTTGCCTCTTCCCAGCAGTGCTCTGCTTCCACAAACCCTGGCTTAGTTACTGAAAAAGCCATAAAAATGCATTACACCAAATTCAGGTAAGTTTTACAGTTGAATATTAAGCTGCAGAAACAACAAAATTAGGTGACTTATATATGTGGCAATAAATTTTTTCACAGGACTTTGAGTGAACTATTACATTCCACAGCTCCTTCAGTGGCCTAAATTGGCTCTATTTGGCTCATAAAGGCAGTATGGATCCTCATTTATACACATAACAAATGGAATAAATACACTTCTCTGAAAAATGGGAATCTGACAGTTTAATATATGTTGGGGTTTTTTTTCCAGGATATTTTGACTTCTTCTATAAAATTTTATTAAGATGACACATCTACATGTAGGTACATCCAGATGTATAGACAAAAAAGATTAAATTAAGATTCCTGTTGGTTTATTTGCACCAGTTTCAACACGGGCTTATTCTCAGAATGATAATTCCTGCACACAGTTGGAAGAATGACCTTAGCTCTCCTGCTCACATTTTTGTAAGTTAAATGTCATAAAGAAGAGGTGAAATTCCAGAATAAAGCTTGGTTCTAATTAGCGCACTGATTTGAACACTGAATTCATTTTCTGCTAGGTTACAACTTTCTAAATGTTCCAAAGCAGATGCACCTCATGATTCCTCTGCCACTTACTCTAAAGCACAGAGCACTTTACCCCTCTGAATTGGCTCTTTAAATCACTCTCCTCCCTGCTCCTCATTACATGCACACATGCACCACTCTGGAGCTGATCCCACCAGGAAAATCAGAATCACTTCTGCCTTCCCCCTGCCAAATGCCCTCTTCTGCTGCAGAGCTCTGTTTCCACATTCTTGATTACCTGTGTCTCACAGAACAGCACTCAGTGCAAAACACAGGGATGTGCTCCAAGAAAAAAATCAAAACAAGCTTAAAACCAGCCAATTTTTACAGAAATGACAAGTTTTCTTTGCGTGATGTTTGATAAAGTTACAGTAGATGAAAACTAATAAATATTTTTACTCCCTCAAGGTTTAGAGTTTGGTTTTAGTTTTTCTTGGGAAAATTTTTCAAGTTATGAGCTGCAGGTATAGAATTACAGAGTTACAGAATGGTTTGGGTCATAAGGGAACTTAGAGATCATCTCATGCCACTGCCTGCCATGGGCAGGGACAACTTCCACTAGCCCAGGTTGCTCCAAGCCTTTCCAGCCTGGCCTTGGACACTGCCAGGGATCCAGGGGCAGCCACAGCTTCTCTGGGCACCCTGTGCCAGGGCACCACCACTCTCACAGGGAAGGATTTCTTCACAGTATCCAATCTGAACTTACTCTTTTTCAGAGAGATGTACACTTATGAATAGTTAGGTTGATGTCCATTATCAACTTGCTGAATAAGGGGAAGAAATTAATGTTTCCAAGAGAAATTGCTTTTTAGAAGTGGTCATATGAGGGGCTCATAGCCCCTACCCTCTAAATACTCTGCAGCTGCCACTCTCTTTTTTTCCAGAATAGAATCTGAACTGCAGCAGCTCCTGTATTTCTAATCAGCATGGAAATTTAACATCCTGTCCATTTCCCCTGGACTAATTAAGAAAAACATCAAAAAGTGGAGTGACTTTAATTAGCAATTTATGCAGCGCAGTGTTATCATTAGCCTGCCCTGCAAGCGCCACCCTCATCACAGCCATAATGATGGGGTAAATGGAGCTGTCCATATTAACCCTGTGGAATAAGCAGTTCCAAAGCCAATTGGATTTCACAGGAATGCAGTGGGTCAATGGGTGTGACTGCAGATCCCAACAGCCTCACAGAACTCTGAGTCCACCTGCTTTGAGAACACAGATATGAATTTGTGTCTGTGAGTTGGAGTGCTGCAATGAACTCTCAGGGAGGCAGTTTGAAAAATCACAGTTGATTAAGAAATCCTATTATTAAAGGTTTCTAGATTTAGTTAACGGATTTCTTAAATCAACTGTGAATTGGAAGGAAGACTGAAAAACATTCTTTCTATGGAATAGAAGTATTCCAGGAATGGGACAGCTACAGCTTCTCTGGGCACCCTGTGCCAGGGCCCAGCCACCCTCACAGGGGAGAATTTCTTCCTAAATATCTAACCTAAACTCAGTGTGAAGGCATTTCTCCTTGTCCTGTCCCTACAGTTCTGGATGAATTGTCCCCCTCCAGCTCTCCTGGAGCCCTTTCAGGCACTGGAAGGGGCTGTGAGGTCTCCCTGGAGCCTTCTCCTCTCCAGGTGAACAATCCCAGCTCTCCCAGCCTTTCCTCCCAGCAGAGCTGCTCCATCCCTCTGCCCATCCTGGTGCCTCCTCTGGACTCTCTCAGCAGCTCCAGGTCCCTCCTGTGCTGGAACCCAGGGCTGGGGCAGCTCTGCAGGTGGGGGCTCACCTGAGCGGGCTGAGGGCAGAATCCCCCCTGCCCTGCTGCCCACACTGGGAGATCAACCCAGGACATGGGGAGTTCTGGTTCCAGCCCACATCTTCAGCACCTTGAAGATCCTACATCTTTGATTGTGTCTTTCCAAAGACTTTTTCTCTTACAAGGTTGTAGCTCCTCTCATTCCAGAAGACCTGTGTTAATTTGGAACAGGAATCTTGCCTCAAACCCCACAAACATTCATATTTGTATGTGCCATTGTACAGCCAGTACAATTGAGCTGTTTTAATCAGCCAGGGGTAATTTAGATTCACAACAATACTCACAAATATTGCACAATGTCACAAAGGATCAAATGCAAATGCACATTTCTTCTCAGCCACTGAGAAGCATTTAAAAAGAAATTAAACAGCAGATCTCATCTTCTCCCGAATATAAATATGCAAACTGATGCAAATTGCTTGCTCCTGCCCCGGGAACATGATGGCCAATTGCCTGACCTGTGTTCACAAAACAGTATTTCATTTCATTGACTGCTCACAGGGAGTGCATCTGAAATTTCTGTAGCATCAGATAAAAATCAGAATGAGCATATGCTTCTCAGAGCACTTCAATCACTTCTGATTTCCTAGGCAGTGACTGTGCCTACCAAAGCGTGAAGCCCGGAATATATTAGCAAAGTATTAATTATGGTTGAAATCCTCAAACAGATTTCAATACTTAGCTGTCACCAAAGTGGGGGCAAGAGTCAACCTCTAGCAAAAACCATTGTGTAGCAACAAATGTGGTAGGATCTCTACTATTTTTTAAGGAAAGTTGTAAAAAAAATATATAAATCATATTGTGTACTAAACAGAAGAACAGCAAATAATATAAAGCTTCTGATTGGAAGAGTAAATGTAACACTAATGGGAGTCAGAGAATCACGGAATGATTTTTAAGATCATCATTAAAGATCATCTACTTCCAACCCTCAGTTCTATTTCTGCACCACTACTGAAAACAAAGCCAACACCGTGTTCTAGTCTCATTATATACATATATAAAAAATTAATCCACAAACTTATCTTTACTGCAAATAAAATGCAAAGGGAGAATAAAATTATCATTTTCTCACATGCAATGCAAAATTCCCTCCTTCTGGAGGTGCCTAAATTTCTCTGTTTCTTCCTGGTCATGCTAAGGATCTCAAAACTGAATAATAAATATAATAAAAAGTTGCTGCCTTTTCATAAGATGGAAGTTACCATGAATTCTTAGGTCTGTCCATTTAAATATTAATTACATCAATAAAAATAATAATATCAATACTGACTGTGGTATTAGTGTTTTAAAAACACTACAATAATTTATCAAAATATTACTGATATTTATGGTTATGATTATGATTATTACTACTGGTCTAGGAGAAGGTGTTCCTGCCCACGACAAGGGATTGAGCTATATTATTTATTAAAACAATTTACATGGATTATAAAGGGTGTTTTCCTAATGTGCTCCATGAATCCTGGAAGAAATGTCCCAATAACCAGCCACAAAGCTTTATTTCATTACTATGAAATGCTTTCATTCCTTTAAAATGGAGAGCTTTAACAATCTAATTTTTCTATAGATTCATCTAAGCTGGATATAAACTCTGAATTATTAGTAATGGTTTACTGGAGTATGATCATGAAACTGTGAGAAACACATTCCAGTAGCTGGTATGTACTTCAGGCCTTCCTGTCCATCAAAGAGCTGTTAAAAATATTTTATTAAGCAAGTTTGAGAGTGGTAACAATCTCCCACAGCCACTGTCATTATCCTCTTGATTCCCCATTGCCTTAACCCAGCAATTAGAAGTCGATGAGAAACATTCAGGAACAATAATAGTTAAAGATCAATTAGGGATCCATGAGGCTGAGGAGATTAAATATTTATTAAAATAACAACAGCCTTTCAAATAATAGTTCAAACTTCATCACTTTAATCTGTTCTGGAGCTGCTATTTTCTGCCTCGCTTCCCTGTAATTGCAAACTGCGCCAGTGACAGGGAATGTCTCGCACCAAAGTACGTAAAAACATAAAGTGTTTGTGTTGCAGTGACAGTGCTGAGATTTTGTAAACAGATTGGAACACGTTTATTTTTTATTCGCCTGCACATTTCTAAAGTGCTTTTCTAGTGACAAAAATCTCCCACTTAGCTAAATTTAACTGGAATTTCCAGCATGGATCCATAGCTCTCCCTTTGCAGACAGATGGACAAATGACCACAGGCCTGATGTTCTCTTCAGCAGCAGACCTGGAGAAGGGAAATTGGGAAGCTGGGTGTAAGGCAAGGAAGGATTTTGCAGAAGGAACAGAGCTTCTCTCTGGAATTCAGTGTGAAAAGTGGCAGTTGGTGGAATGTTTCTGTGGAAGTGCCCTGTGGTAACAAGATTGGCAGCTCTGCTTTCTGTCCCTGCCTTGGTGACAATAAAAAGTGTGCAACCCACTCTTTCTCCAACACATAACACGAAAATGTTTCTAATTCATTTAAAATGGTGATTTAAACTAAATCCTGACAGAATTTGGGGCCAACAGATACAAGTTTTGGCATCTATAAATGCAAAAGATGAAAAAATGATTAATTAGCAATGCAAAAGAAAGGGAACATTTTTAAAAGACAGCACACAGCTCCTCAGAGTAAAGTTGGATTTGATCCTTGTGGATTCCTCCCAGCTCAGGAGATTCTAGGATGTAAAATTCAATGAAAACATCCCTCACTGAGGCAAAGGTGCACACAGGCTGTGGTGGCTGGAAAAGCCATCAGGGCACAAGGGAACACCTCTCACTCTGAGTGTTAGACCAGCACCCAGGGACTGTGGCAACAAAGTGTGAGGATGCCACAAATCCATCATTCCATTCAGGCATGGCATGGTAACATGGATGCACCAAGTAGCATTTTATTTTCCTGACACAGTTTTCTATATAAACTTTCTCAAGTTTTATGTACGGGGTTTATTGTTTTATACAATGGGTTTAGTATTCATCATAATTATATAATATATAATAATTATATAATATAGAATTATTATTCTCATATATATTTATTTTATATATTGTTTCTAGTTGTTTAGATACTGTTTGATAAAATTTTTTCAACCTTACTCATCCTTTGATTTTCTCTTGATTTTTTTTTTAATAGACATATATCCACGTGTTTTCTGATAACTTGTGGGGAAAGAGAGGCTTGCCTTTCATTATATTTTCCCTAAGTCCTTTATTCATTCCCTTTGGGGAGGAAAAAATATATGGAAGAACTGCATGCACAAGAAATTACTATGTCGTCAAAACAATGTTAATTTTCTTCTATAAAAAACCCAAGTTTAACCACTGCTTAAGCTGATCGTTGAAAGAAGCAGCAGTGATTTCAAATGCTTTTAACATTTGACATAACATTATCCTCAAGTTGTTCTAACACTCCTCTCTAAAGGTTTCTTATCAACTGCTGAGAATAGAAGCAGCTCCACAACTCTGATCACTTAGAGCAGTATACTTAGGAAATGTGAAACTATTTATTCCTGTATAAATATGCCTAATGGATTTGGTTTAAACAAGTTCCACACTGCAAATCTTTTCCTTTTTCACGGCAGCAATTTTACCCCTGATTTTTAAACTGCACTGTTTTTTTCTTGCTGGATCCATACCTCAGGGAAAACATGCTAATCATCCTGCTCATGCTTCCTCATGTTCTGAACTTCTTTCCCTCTGTCGCTTCCATGCATGATTATAATTTGATGATAAGAGAAACAATTTAAAACTGCAATTAAAAGCATTTCTTTGTTAATTCCCTCCCGGCTAAATGACTTCCTCTCACACTAGGAAGTTAAACATCTGACAGCATGACTGAGCTCCAGGAGCTTCAAGTTCCATTCACAAAAGCCTCTTTTTTAGCTGCCTCTTATATTCCGCTTGGAATTTATAGTGATTTGCTCCTTCTTATACTTATGGTTTCATGGATCCCAGGGAGACTCAACCTAGAGCCAATATTTGCAACTCCACTGGACTGCTGACTCTTTGTTTTAGCTGACATTATGAGGTGTGTGTTTTATGAAGTGGGTAGGGCAGGAAATGAACCCTTTTGGGGCTCTTCCACTGGGCACCATCTCACTAGCACAGAGACAGATCAGCACAGTGCTTCCAGAAGGATTAGGCAATAACAGCAGATTACATTTGGTGGAATAAAATATTACAGAGCAACTCAGAAATTGTCCTATCAATACTGCAATATTGCAATGAGACAATCAGGAGGTAGAACACGGGTGGAATGAAAAATCCTGTAATTGTTGCCTTCGTGTAGGCAAAATGATGAGCTGTGGTGCTGGTTCTGCAGTTCAAACACAGGTTAAAGGGTGCAGGGAGTTGACTAGGTTACTTTTTTCTTTCCTTTTCCTCTAAAATCATACCCACGCCAGCCATAAAGGAGAACAGAATAAAAGCAGTGTTAACATAGCAGGAAATAAAAATTATCCTCACTTATCTACTCATCTTTATTTCACAGTTGTGAGCAGATACCGGTGGACGATGACTTGCAACAAATCCAAAATTATTGTGCTTTCTAAAAATATGTAGCTTTGATTTAAAGTAATTTGTTTAAAAGCCTAATGAGGTTGACATTTGAAGCAGGTTCCTGCCATTTCTGTTCCTTCTGGCTTCACTGAGATAAAATAAAATTGTGGCAGGTGACTCATAAAATGAGATGACCTGCCAGGGCAGAAACAGACCTTATGAAATGTCCATGTGGAGTGATGGGATTTTTGATCTTTATTGGATACATTGGCAAGTTTTTCAGTACTGCTTCAGTTGGGCCAAGGACACCCTGGAAGGACACAATCAGGGCCCCATAAGGGGAGATGGGGTGCAGGGGTGGGGACTGGGCACACCTCAGATCCCTGCAGGCACAGGGCAGACATGGAGTCAAGAGCTGGTGCTGGAAAAGGATTAGGCAAAAATACTAGAAATAAACTGGGGACAGCTTGGCTTTCCACAGCTGGGCAAACCACACCAGAGAAGAGCACCTACAACACGAGCTGAGCTGGTGGGAACAGTGGGCTCAGAGAGAAAATGGGAATCTGAGCATAGAGAGATGGGAAAATCCCATTGCTTGTGGATGAGTTGAGGAAACACCTGTAGCTGTGGCTGCCCCACCCCTGGCAGTGTCCCAGGCCAGGCTGGACAGGGCTTGGAGCACCCTGGGCTGGTGGAAGGTGTCCCTGCCCATGGCAGGGGGTGGCACTGGATGGGCTTAAGGTCCCTTCCAACCCAAACTGTTCTGTGATTCCATGAAAATTGTACAGCCTGCAAGAGACTATAGTGGCTCTTACACATCACTTCCCTAAAAAATCTGAATGCCTCGCTTCAGTAAATGGGATAACAATGGGTGAACACACAGCATTTTGGAGCTGAATTGCCAAAATCTATCCTTAGAAGAAGAGATAAAAATTCTTCCATAAATCTGAAGTCATAAGGACAGTCTTTAACAAAGAGAGGGAGATGACATCAGACAGGGCCATGCAAATAAAACCTGAGGGAGATGAATGGGAACATGTGAGCAAACGTTTCTCATGCTGTAACAGAATCTGCAACTTGAAAGGATTGTTAAAAAAATTATTTTATTTGTGGCTGAAGTATTTTGCTTAAATTTTGTATTTCATTTGTTTGAAAGGTCTTTTGATTTCAATGATACCAGTGTGTTATTAAACACGCTATGAAAGGTAAACTGCTGATGTAGAATTGTCTCTGGACAGTCTGTGCCAGGAGGAAATGGCAGAAAGTGGCTGAGGAAGTGCTGAGAGGGATTAAATCAAGTGGTTTGGGAGGTTTGGAAAGAACAAGATAAGAGCAGAGAAGCAGGAAATGCCTGACATTTCTCTGGGAAAGAGAGGGATGCTGTGTGTTCTGCACTGGCCCTGCATTAGGCTCAATGTTGCCATGAAGAACCATCACACACAGACTAATATCTTATGTCTGTTTCTCTTGACCTGACCCATGACTGTGAGCCTTAAAGATAATGAGATCTGAGATAAGGAGGTCTTTTGGCTTGTATCTGTCTCTTCTCATCTCACAGAGTCCTGTTCAAAAGGTCACACAGATAATAGCCTCTGCAGGCAGACCTGAACTGTTCATTTGGGCTCCTGTTATTTCTCATCCCGCTGACGTCTTTATCAATCCATAATGTCCTCTGCAAGTAGTGCCCTCCCTAAAATCAGCATATTCAAACAAGAATTGTTTTTTCTTTGTCTAAAGAGGCTGTATTTTGCTTTAATATGATTTCACTGTAAATTCATGTTCACCCCATGCATGTTTTTGGATTTTCTTTTTACATGACCAGTGTCTGGGTCACCAGTCTGCTGCACAAAATCATGCTGTTAAACAGGAAAAAATAATTTCAGCGAACACCTCCAGAATAATTTTTGCAATGAAAAATAATCAGGGAAAAACTTATTTCAAACCATCCAAATTTTAGGTGTTTTTTAATCAGTATTGAAGTGAATTAAATTAATTAAAGAAGTGATTTCACTTCTGAGGTTCGTTGGAAGGCTTTTGTCATGGAAGCACCTTGATCCACTTGAGGAAGATGACTGTCTGGAACAGAGGGGTGCTCAAAACAAACCAGACTGCCACAGCAAGCAATCCTTTGCCAGCCTTTGCAAGCTGGGAGCCCTGTGGGCTGTCACACTCTTTGGCCCATCCCCTGTGTGATGCCATCAGGGCCCAGCTCCCAGCCATGGAGCCGGGGGTGTTTCCATTGGTTTGGTCACTTGGCTGTGAGGTGACAGCTGAGGAATTGCAGGGACACGCTTCCTCAGCTCCCTGTGCCTCTCTCTTGCAAGCAGCCTTCTTAATCTTCTCCCTTTTTATCACCCCACTTAATAATTTCTCTCAAGAGCACAGGTGCCTGCCTTGTCCTTTAATGATGTGTCCAAATGGGGAAATCAATGACATTAAATACTCATGGAATGGGATGTAAATAAGCAGCTATAAACTTACACGTGGAGCTTTTAAAGGGCTTTTCAGCTAAAGATGCATTATAAGAAGTCAGATTTTTTTTTTATATTTATGATTATTCTTCCAATTTACAGAACACTTTGGAAAATCTTATTGCTTTCCTCAGTATTTCAGGAATGTATTTAATTGCAGTTTGCTTGCAGAGGAAAAAAGAAAAGAACAAACAGAGAAAAAAAAATATATTTAAGAAAGTTGAATTAAAATTCTGCTCTTATAGAATCTTATAGAGTAGTTTGGGTTGGAAGGACCTTAAAGCTCATTCAGTCCCACCTGCTGCCATGGGCAGAGACACCTTCCACTATCCCAGGTTGCTCCAAGCCCTGTCCAGCCTGGTCTTGGACACTGCCAGGGATCCAGGGGCAGCCACAGCTGCTCTGGGCACCCTGTGCCAGGGCTTTGCTGCCTTCACAGGAAAGAATTTCTTTCCAATAGCCCATCAAAACCCTGCCCTCCTTCAGCTTAAAGCCATTCTCTCTTGTCCTCTCACTTAATTGTATTTTGTTAGAACACTTGGAACCAAACTTTAAAACAAAACTAGTCTCAAAGATAACAAATTAATAATCCAAGTAATTGGCAATATTATCATATTTTGCTGGGTCTTGCCTTCCTGCTAGCAAAAAAAGTTCCAAGCAGAAGCACCTGGTGATGAGAGAGACTCTTGTCACATTCTATTTGTAGTTTGTGTGGTTTTGCTTTTTAAACACATGCATTCAGTTGCTTCAAACAGTGGGACTCCAACATTATTTTGGTGCCTACTGAACAGTTAAATTGATCAGAGCACTGAGAATTTGTATATGTTTTTAAATCAACCTCCTGGCAAATTTCCTTTGCCTTAATGCTTCCCCATTACCCTTAATTAAATCCTTTTCTTATCCATTGCCTCTCAAATTACATCACTAAACCCTCTCCTTCTCATGTTGGTAGTGTCTCCAAAATTTACAAAAATTAATGGCTTCTCAAGCTTTTAACCACTTTGGGCAAAATTCAGCACACATAATTTGATGGGGAACAAATGGAGCTGCACCAGCAATGAGTCTGGCTGCTAGGAATTACTG
Source organism: Sitta carolinensis (assembly GCA_032173965.1). Classification (NCBI taxonomy): domain Eukaryota; kingdom Metazoa; phylum Chordata; class Aves; order Passeriformes; family Sittidae; genus Sitta; species Sitta carolinensis. The sequence goes on from CM063289.1 coordinate 5,659,255, forward strand.
AGCAACCTGAGGACTAAACTGATTCTGCACTCTGGTTTTGCAAATCTGATTTTTCCAGCATGCCAAGGGAGCTAAAGCAGCAAACCCTAAATGCTGGAGATGTCTGTGAGGCAGAGCCTGCCCTCAATTCACACTCACAGCCCCCAGGAACAAGGTTGGGAAGTCACAAACCTCTGGGTGCTGGGTGGCTGAAGCATCTATTTGTCTAGATATATTTCAAACTCTTCCCCTACAGACGTTTTTACTACCTGGGATGTGTGTTGGAATTGAATTACAACTGCCTTATTTTGGGTTTATGCTTCTGTAATGGCATTAAAAGCAACACTTACTCCAAATAAACCCAGAGAAAATTATGGTGAATCAGATTCACTTGTGGTGAATTGTGCTCTTTAAAATGTGGGGAAAATCTGAGTATAAATGAAGCAAACTGCAAAAATTAGGCTTTCCTTAAAAAAATTACATTTTCTCTCATTTTGGGTTTTTTTTTTTTTTTTTTTTTTTTTTTTTGGTTTTTTGGTTTTTTTTTGTTTTTTTTTTTTTGTTTTTTAATACTGGCTTGGAAACATAAACCCAATCTTACTGAAAGCTTTACTTGGACAGTGAAATACATGTGTAACACAATGGTTGGGAAAGCAAAATGCCCGGGAAGTAACACACCCAATTAATTTTGAAACATTTCAAGCAATCAATTAAAAACCTTTTAAGGCAACACCTTTGAATGAAGCAGAGCACTTCAAATGTCAAAATTGCCTGTAGATAGATTTTTCTGAGGTGGAAACCTGGAAAAGTTCTTGCTAAACTACAAACAAATTGCTTGAGGTTCTGGTAATCCGGAATGACATTTGGGATGGGAGGGACTGGGTGACAAGAGCAGGGCAGGAAGTGTGACAGCTGGACTTGGGGGCACTTGGGCACAATTCTCTCCAGAAGGCTGCCAGGAAAACAAACCTCCTAGCTGGAATTAAATTACATGAAATACATCGTGAAACAATTGTCTCCATTGGTTCTTAAATATAATGACGTGTTTTGAGGGTCCAAAATGCTGTTGTTTTATGAAATTCTATGTTTTCTACTTTGGAATTCGCTGTTATTTGAAAAATTAGTCCTTGGGAGGATTCCAGCTTCACTGTGTCGCACACAAAAACCTGTCATTGAAGAAAATGGCTTGCTGGGATTGATTTATAGATACTATATAATATAACATAATGACACATAACAAAATTTCATTACACAGCGAGGTTAATTTGAATTATGATTTGTTCTCCCTGCCAGGCAAAGGGAGATGCTGGTGTTCAGTAACTGCTGCAGTATGTTACCCCAGATTTCAATGGACTGCAGCATCCTGAGAAAGCAGCAATTGACTCCTCTGAAGAGAGAAATCCTAAGTGATCTCCAAGGTTTTATGGGCATGGGTTGTTTAAAGATAATTGCTGCAGTATAAGCTGGCAATCTGCTACATCAGAGCAGTTAAAGAGGCAGCAGTGCATAGAGGGAATTGAAGAAATTCCTGAATTGAAGGTACGCCCCATCCCTGGCAGTGTCCCAGGCCAGGTTGGACAGGGCTTGGAGCAAACTGGGACAGAGGGAGGTGTCTCTGCCCATGGCAGGGGGGGGACTGGATGGGCTTCGAGGTCCCTTCCTACCCAAAACAGTCCAGGCTGGTGATTCTAAGAACAGTGGAGTGGAGCAGGGATCAGGTTTGGTATTTGGTGATTTATTTCACTGTGGGGAAAGAAAGGGTTTGCAAGACAAGAACCCCAGAGTGAGAGGGCAAAAACTCCTGGGGGACCCTGGTGGCTTCCTGTACACACCCTGTGTCCCTCCAGGGACAAGAGTTCTCTGCTGTCCTGGGGGAGTTAAAAAATGGAATACCAGGCTGTAAAGAATGTCAAGGGTCATCTGGTCCAGTGGCTTTGGTCAGCAGCATCCCAGCCAGACAAAACCTAAAAGTGTCCAGTGCTGGAGAATCCACTGCTTCCATGGGGAGAACATTTCGATGGCTGACTGCTCACATTGTGAAACATTTCCCTTTGGTATCCAGTCAGAATGTCCCCAGAAGTTACTTGTACCCATTTCCCCTCATCTTTTCCACGTGGCTTCTTGTGAAGAGGGAGCCTTCATTCAGCATTTTTATACTCTGATCAAATCATCTTTTTCATTCCCATGATATCTGTGACTTAGTGGATTCTGGGCAAAGTGTTTAATGAAAATACACAGCCATGGATCTGATTCCTAAAAAATTAGATTTTGAGTAGGTCATAGAAAAAAGGCATGAAATCTGATTTGGAAAAGTAATTAAATAGGCCTTTGGAGAAAGGAAGAAAAGAGGGGAAGGGGATAAAAAATCCAAAAGCCAACAAGTCCTATTGAAATGGGAAGGATTTTTTTTTCTTTTAAACAAAATCAAAATAGCAACTTTCACTCTTTAGAGGCAAATGATATTGCAGAAAGGAATATTTCAGCAGCAAAACTATCTGGAAATCAAAATGGATTTGAATTTTTAAAAAATCTGCAGTTAATTCTGAATTGATCACTTGCTTGGGAAGTTTCCCAGCTCTGAGAAATCCCCTTAAAGGTAGATTGTGAGTCCTGATTTTCCATTGTACTCCTATATTTCCATTATCCTTTGACAAACACACCTTTTACCAATGTCAGAACATCTCTAAGAGGAGATGTCCAGCCTCATAGAGGAATCATTTCATTAGCTTGATATGACAGGACAGCCCACATGTCTTTTGTCTTTTTGTATTATCCAACTCAAGACTTTAAAACTCCCCTGAAACAGATAGGATTGAAATGGCAAAAGCAGAAGAGATGAGGAGAGGAGGGTTTGCCAAGGGAGAAGGGAAGCTGGAGTGGACATCCCCATGAATTTCTTTTTCCTTCCACAAACCTGCCTATTTTGGACTTGCAAGTCTTTCTTCACTTAAATTCCAGTTCAAATGGGAATACCAAGGAAGAATGATTTCAGTCATGTGCCAAGAGAACAAAAAAGCAGATTCTCAAGATCTGGAGAAGTGTGAAGAAAAAAATGACAGAGAAAGGTCAGGTACAAAGAGATCCTAGTTCTTGCTGGGACAGGATAAAACCCCAGGAATAATTAAGAGATATGTAAAAGACTGGATCTCATTCACATAGAATGCTGGAACACTGGGAGCTGGGGAACAATGAGAGAGTCTTTGCAACCACAATATACACATATTATTTCAAGAAATTACAAATCAATTTCTTTGCTGTTTAAATTTAGATGTAAGAAATATCTGCTTGCTGGAACTCAGACTCCCATGATCACAAAATTGGTGCTAACACCAGATGCAGACCCTGAGAATCTTTACAGGAAAGCAATAAAAGCATCAAGAAGAGCTTTGAGAGCTGAAAACAAAATTGAACTCTTATCTTCTTTGATATTTCATTTCCCCTGCAACAGTTTACAAAATAATCTCAACTTTACATTTCTTTGTCACTTGCATTTAAAGATACGGCATGATGAGGTGAAATCCCTGCCTGCATTAAAGGAGACTTTTCTGAAAGCACTGCAAGACATCACAGGGGGAGGTGAAATCCAAGACAAAAAGTGAGGGCTGAAAGACAACCTCAGCCACCTGCAAGTTTTGTGGGGTTGGGTTTTTTTCTCCTTAAGAAAATACCAACCTTTCTAAACATGAAATATATGAGGACTTGGTGCCCTTACCAAATGAATGAGTGTGAGAGAGAGAAATGGGAAGCAGGCCTAGGGGAAAGTATGATCCCTGGTTGTTAATGGATACACAGAATGCAGTGCCAGGATAATCAGAGGGAGTCTATTGGAGAAGAGGGATGTGTGGCACACCAATTACCGACAGCAGGGAAAATTGAAAGGAATTACATTCAGGGGACTGTGAAATGTGAAAGTCAAGGAAATAAATTAGATGTTGCATGACCTCTAGTGTAATATGTGAAGAACTAATACATTTAACCTAGTTGTAATCATGTCATAGCCAGATTGCATTAGGAACTTTTTCATTTACATTTTCCTCTCTATGGCTCTGCACTCAACTTTTGGAAATGGGGAATAGCGGAGCAACACAAAAAGGTGGTTCTGGAAAGGGAATGAAACAGCCAAGCTCAGAAATTACTAATGGTGCACTACTCCAATCTGATAGCATTAAATATTAGGGTCACCAGAGGTTTCCTCAAAAAAAAATAAAAGAGACAATATATCAGATGCAAACTCTGGTCTGTCATAATAGGCTAAAATACCTACAGAATAAAAATTACCTCTGTGGAAGTAGCTTTGCTAGGATCAGTAAAGAGGGAGGAGTGGCTTAAATTGCTTGAAGATGCTATTGGGGAACCTGAAGTGTAATGAGATTTCTTTTAGGAAAGCATGGATAGTGAGCTTTCATGCTTTTAAGAAGGCTGTAAAAATAGTAAAAAATTCTGTCTAGAGAAATTAAACTACTTTGGGAAGCATCTGTTCATGTGATCATACAGGAGTTTTAAAAGTCTCTAAGTCTGCCTGGTTCCTGAATTGAGTGTTTCAAGGTAGTTTATGTCCATAAGCTTTTGTCCTAAGTTTGGCAGGCTCAGAAAACTGTATCTCCTTCTTTGCAAAAACCTTCTCATGTCCCATTTTCAGTAGAAACAACTGCCATTCTTTCTTTATTTTTTCCCCAAATCATTGTGTCCGTGTCCCACTGGATCCCTGTTCCTAAAATGGCTGAGGTGACAGTAAAATTACTTTTGGTAGATATGAAATTTCTTATTTCCATCATGAGTTCAGTTCAAGCAGAACTGGGATTAATCTTCTTGTCAGAAAAAAACCACAAAAAAAACAAACAAGAAAAGACCTCATCCTATGAAGATGAATCTGTAAAGGTACCTGTTGGAGGTGGTTTATAATTTTGGGGGAGGAGAGGAAGACTTAATAAAAGAAATGCTGTCCTGTGTTCAAATGTGCTAAAATGCACAATATGTGTCTTTAGTCTCCAGAGATCTCCATCACAAACAGAAACAAAGGATTTTCTGCTCCTGGACACCTAGAAGGTGGGTGGGACAAGCCAGATGTCTTAGAACTTGTGTGTCAGTCTGTAGCACAGTCACAGATTTGGTGCAATCACTAAAGGTTTTACTCTGTCACTAGTAGTTGTTAATTGTTATAGATATGTCTGGTTCAAAAAAGAAATCTTGAGGTTGTGTTCCTTTCAGAAAAGCTGGCACAAATAACTGCTTTGCACCTTAGTCCTCATGGAATATAGCTCCAGCATTGCTAAAGCCTTTTTTTAAAGCCTCACTTAAAGGCTTTTTTTGGCCGTGGATTATTTCTGAGCAGCCTGGCTACAGCAGCCTCTTGTATTTAACTGAACTTTGCCAGATCCTTCTTGAAACAGGTGGAAAACCCAATGATTCATGTCTTCACAATTACAAAGAACCCCAGAATCCCAGAATACTGTAGATTAGAAGGGATTTTGGGGATCATCCAGTGCCTCCCCTGCCACAGGCAGGGACACCTCCCACTTTCCCAGGGTGCTCCAAGCCCCATCCAGCCTGGCCTTGGACACTTCCAGGGATCCAGGGGCAGCCACAGCTGCTCTGGGCACCCTGTGCCAGGGCACCACCACCCTCACAGGGAACAATTCCTTCCCAATAGCCCATCCAACCCTGCCCTGTGGCACTGGGAAGCCATTCCTCTTCTCCTGTCCCTCCAGACCTTATAAATATTCTCCTTCCATCTTTCCTGTAAGCTCCTTCAAGTGCTGGAAGTTCGCACTTAGGTCACACAGAATCTTCCCTTCTTGAGGCAGTTCTTGCATCAGAAAAATAGCTCATTGGAATATTAGGAAAAACAGGAAATATAACTTTACTAAACACTTTCTACATAATTTTGAAATAAATTTTGTCTAGAATATACCACAAACCACACACAATATTCAAAGGATTTCCAATTACTTTGGTTTGAAAGTCTTCTTCTATTTGGATGAAGCATGAATACCAAACCAATCCATCTTTGCCAACTGTGTCTCCACAGATAAGAAAGTCATTTTGGTCTTTAATTTGGAACTTATGCAGGTTACCCATTTCTGTCCCTTTCCCTGGATCATGATGCTTTTTTCCAAAGTACAAATCAACTTTCACAATTGAAAACCAGAGCAGTTTGCTCAGAAAATCAATCCATTCTATGATCTCTCAAAGTGCAGTTTTTACACCAAACCATTCTCCTCTCAAACATCTCCAGGTCCTCAGGTCTGTTCTGGGGATTTACACCGTGGCTCTGGGTTTGACAATGCTCAAGTCAAGTGCAAGTGCTCCTCCCAAATGAATTCCCAGAGTCCCAGGGTGGGTCAGGCTGGCAGTGCCCTCCTTGCCCCTCTGGTGCCCTGTCCCTGCTCCAGCAGGGCCATCCCGAGCACAGGGAACACAGCACAGAGTGCAGAGGGCTCTGCAGCAGCCCCAGGTGTGGTGGTTTGACCAGCCTATGGAAGCGAGCTGGCTAGTTTTGAGATTGGCTTTTATGGGACTAATGGGAAAGTATTTTTTAGTTCTTGTTACCTTTGAAAGGAAGCCCGGGAAGCTCCTTCTTTCTGGCTGTCTTTTGCAGAAGCCAAGACTTGAGGCATTCTATGAGATCCAGGTCATTCCTGGATATAATACTATTTTCACAAGTAAGCTTGCTTATTACAATATTTGCATTGTTATGTCCATGCTATCATTCAAAAAAATCCAGTTTCCAATTAGTGATGTGCAGTTTGGGGAATCTGCTCTTTAACATGTTTACGCAGAATAATCAGTAACTGGTTTTTTTTCAACCCATGCAAAAGGAAGGGTATGTTTAGAAGTTCTCTCCATGAGCCTCAAAATATTTGTTGTAAACCTCCCACGCTGCATGAGCAGTGTTGTGGGGGTAGAAGGAGGCACTGGAAGAGCAATAGCCTTGTGAGGGAATGATAATTAATCTAACCAGGCACGTGGTGTGCTGGGGTGAAAGCAAACTCCCCAGGGTGACATCCAGAGGTCACCATCAGCTCTTCAGACATCTTTGCATTTCTGGATATGAGGGTGAAGAGACAAGTGATGAAATTGGATCCTGTGGCTCCCCCCTCGGTGCTGAACTGTGCTGGAACCTGCTCTTAGGAGGCTGCCAGCTGCTGTTCCAGGGATTTGGGGCTGGAGAGCACACAGGTGCTCTCTGTGTTGGCTGTAAACTCTTTTCCTGCCACGGGCAAATCAGCTTCAGCCCTCAGGCAGCGATGGAGCTGGGTCTGAGCAATAGCAGGGAAACAGCCCAGAGGAGGTGTCAAAGCCTGAGACGTGTTTGCATGAACATTTGGAACTCTTATTCCTTCCTACACAAACCCAAACAATGCACAATAACCTTCCTCTCTCTCCCACAACTCCTCTGCTGGGTGCTCCCTGCCAGCCTCCCCATCCTGTGGTCACCTGGGAGCCAGCCATGGGATACCCACTCCCCAGTATCAGCCAGCTGGCCTGCCCTGCCTCCTTCCCCACCCTCCTAGTGCTCTTTGCCCTTCTTGGACCCCAGAAAACCAAATACTCGACTTCTAAAAATGCTCTGATAGTTTATGAAAAACACTGGCCATGTAAACCAAAGAGTGAGGACTACACCTCTTCTGGAATTCCACAGAGCGTCTCAGGAAAAAGGACTTAAAGCTCCAACTTCCAATGCTAGTATTTTTGTATTGATAATCCTCACACAGCTCCAAAACAAGTGGAGTTTGTAACAAGTGGAGCCTCAAACCCTATCCAAGAAATTCCCTGTAATGCAAATGAAAAAAAAAAAAAAAAAAAATGGAAATAATGGCTGGAACATGTCTAATTTCCTCCACATTAAGCTGTAGGCTGTTAAACAGCTTTACTTTCAAAGCCATTAGAAAGGTAAGGAAAGGACTTGAGAGTAGGAAAGAGAGAAAACATTCTACAGGGAGCCCTGAGGGTTTAGGATTTTCAATTAGGAGAGGATGGGAAAAATAATTTGAAGGAAATCGGGCATTCTGAGTTTAAAGAAAGGATGTAGAAAACCCTCAAGTGAAAGAGTTCCTAGGCACAGACTTGTTCCTGGAGAACTCCCTTCCCACAGATGTTGTGGAAATGTGAAACAACTCTAAGGGAGCTAATGGAATATTTAGGGACTACTTCTTCCATCAACATACAGGCATCCTAGAGATCCTCATTTACCTCTTCTTCTGCCTCCAGGAGGCTGAATATTGGTGAGCAGTAATTATAGGGTTTTTAATCATACAAGTAATAGTAACCATAACAAATTCACAAAAAAATTTCTTTGCTTATTGTTGTGCTGCCATTACTACAGCCAATGTGGTGTAATAACAGATTTCTGTGACTTCCATATGGTCATTTTAATCTTTTATTTGATATTCTGTGACAACCACAAGGAAAAACTTCTGGAAGGGATTTTATTTTACTCCCTCGGTACTGCCCCAGATGAAATGCAGTAGGATGGGATACAGCTAAAATGTCAGCTTGAATTGGGACTGCTTTATTAAACACGGGACTTTCTGAAGTTTTATTACCCAATTAATTTTCTGTAAGCCAGATAGAGATGCTTTCCAGTCTGTATAAAACAATTATGACTTTACAGTCTTCTTTAGTTATGACTGTCTTTTGAATATTTTAGGACTTCTCATTTGTTGTTTTATCCAGCTTGTTTGGCTTGTGGAAGGGTTTTAACTAATGAGAAGGGTCTGGAGGGGCCATGTAAGGGACAGCTGAGGACACTTGGCTTGTTCAGCTGGAGAAGAGGAGCCTGAGGTCAGACCTCACCAAGAGCTGCAGCTCCTCCCGAGGAGCAGATCTGATCTCTGCTCTGTGTGCCCAGGCACAGGACACAGGGAATGGCTGCAGCTGGACTGGGAGAGGAACAGGTTGGAAGGAAAACAAGGAAAAGGTTCTTCCCCTCGGAGGGTGCTCAGGCCCTGCCCAGGCTGCCCAGGGAATGGGCACAGCCCCGAGGCTGCCAGAGCTCCAGGAGTGTCTGGGCAATGCTCCCAGGACAAGGGTGGGGTTGTTGGGGTGTCTCTGCAGGGCCAGGAGTTGGACTCTGTGATCCTGGTGGGTCCCTTCCAGCTCAGGATATTCTGTGGTTCTGATTCTCTAAAACACACAAACTGAAACTCAGGAAATTCCACTTGAGCAGAGAAGTTCCCAACTCTGAAGGTGAACAAATCCTAGAACAGGTTGGTCGGAGGGATTATGGATCTCCATCCTTAGAAATACCCAACTGGGCAACCTGCCATCCCTGGCTCTGAGCAGGGCAGTTGCACAGGGTGACCTGCAGAGGTGTCTTCCACCTCAGTTACTCAGGTATTTTGTTAGAGATGTCAGATCTCAAAGTATGTCAGTTCCGGGTGTTTCTTCCATGAAATCCCGAGTTTCATATTCATCCCACATAAATTTAGACAATTCAGTTAAAAACCTGGATGCTTCTACAGTTCTGACAGCACAGACAGAAGCATTGCAGAAGAAATCTGAAATCTCCTTTAGCACTTCAAAGCCAGGGCAGGTGCATCAAAATCAGCAACATTATGTAACAATTTTGGAAGAGCTGTTGCTATTTAAAGAATGCCTGGAGCAATTACACTAGAGACTAAGTTTCTGATCTCCTATTCCCAGTTCGAAGCAAGGCAGGTCAATCTCCTCTCTTTACATTTCCACCTCGGGGAATCCTTTCCTGTGAAAGCTGTAGAGCTGTGTCTTTAGTGGGTACAGGAGTGCCAGCCAGGCATCAAGGCATCATCATGAGCAATACTGATCACTTCCAAAAACCTCTCTGCATTTCAAATTGTGGCACATAATAATATCTATAAAAACATTCTGTTCATGTGAAAAACAGAATTCCTGGTTCATCCAAGTCCATGGGCAAGTTTTGATATGCCTAAGTAATGTAAGGGTGATTGTTTGCTTATGCCAAGTTGTGTCTTGACAAAAGCTTAAAATGCAGCCTTCTCCAATATTTTTTTCATAAAGTCTTTAAGAAGAGTGTTTTAGGACTGACAGAGGAGATGTATCTCAGCTCTTTTAGGCCATTTGGTTTATATAAGGCAGGTGTGAATGATAAAATTAGTCAATTACTGAAAAATAACGACTGATTCAAAGAGGACTTCTCTGAATTATAGCCCCCAGCTGCTGGTGTACATCCTGGAAAATAACTATCTCAATTATCAACTTGGCACCAAGAGGCATGTTTGTGAGTCACAATTAAAGCCAGTTCTTTGAACTGGCCTTGCTGTGCTTTATGACCAGGAACCTGCAGGTGAACACCGAGTTTCACTTTTAAGACCTGCTCCATAATTTAAGCCAGAGAAACATCTAACTAACATCTAATGCACTTTTGTGCATTTAGCAAAGACCTGGCTGCCTTGTTCCAGGAAATCTGCAGAAAAAGAGAGAAACCTTCAATTTAAAGGGGATATTTTTAGAGATGCCTCATTCTGTCATATTTTTCGTGATACTTTATTACTGCATTAACAACTTAAAAAGTCTTTTGAGCTACTTCACCCTATTTGTCTAATTACCTGCCTTTCTTTTCTGGAACTAGTACTATAAAAACACACTCCAAGCACTGGAATGAAGTCATTAATCAAATTGCAAATTTAACTGTCACGGGGAGCAACAAAAAATTGGCAGGAATAGATGGTGGGTGGTAGGAAAGTGTTTCTGGCAAAGCACAACTTTACTTGTGATGTTTTGCAAACAAAGCACTGTTTCCTGCAAATTATTCCTCATCTCAGGTGTCTGGGTTGGAACAGAGCTCTGCAAAAGTGGAGGTACAAAGCCTAAGAGCTTTTTAGACTTGGGACATCATTAATTTTGGATGTACTGGGACCAAAATGTAAAAGCAGGTGATTCCTGAGCCAGAAAGCCGCCCAGATCTTCCCTGGGCACTGAACAGATCATATCCTGCCTCTCATGGAATGAAACTCTGAAGCAGTGCTTTACTGAGATAGATTGGCAGAGTTTTTCTTCTATCCATCTGTATATTTTCACAGAGTTTTTGTTAATTTAAATGTCTTTGTGGTGTTTGCCCTTTTGCTCAATTTGAGTAAAAATGGCCAGTAAGGTTAAGAGTTTTAGGGAAATGGCAAGCAAACACATGTAAGTATTCTATATTCTTGGAAAATCAGGCTGAAAATTACCATTTTTTTCCTCTATTTTGTACAGGATCAACTTCCACAAATATTAGTGATTTTTATTGTGTTCTCGGTTTTGAGACATTCTCATTCTTATGCCCTTGTCCTCTACAACATCTTCTACATCTAAACCTGTGACCTGGAAGTCTGCATATAACAGGTCTGTTGACAACATACGAATAAGAAGAAACACATACTTTTTTAATAATACCAAGGAAATTAATCCTTAATATTCAGCCACTTTCCAGTCCACTTCCAGTATCTTAGCTATCCACTCAGAGAAAACATGCCCTACAATTTAAAAGGAAATCTATTCCAAGGGAGTTTCATTAATATACACCCTTCTCAGTTAATACAGTGCTCTGAAAGCAATATATTGAGCAATATCTGAGTGATTCGGTGCTGGAGTGTTAATCCTTTGGGAATGGCACGTTAATAGTCTTGTTTGGATTGAACATCATTCATCCAGAGCATGTCATTCACAATTCATTGCAGATATCTGATATCAGCAATTAATGGAGGATGAATTGCTTAAAGCAAGTCCTGGGAGTATCATAGATCATTTTCCATCTCTGCAGGCAATGGAAGCTGGTATGACACCAAGTCTGACTCCTCTAATTCCTAACCTAGTTTAGGTTTAGCTGGTTTTAGCCTAATTTGCAGAAGATAGTAGTCTAGAAGAATTTTAGATTCACTCTACTGCAATTTAGGAAGCAGGCTAGTGGAAGTTCCAAGTTTTGCTTTTTATTTTGATCAAAACATTTCTTGCTGAAAAATTGGTAAAGAGAAAGATATTTCCCAAAACGAGCCCTGGGTCTCCAACAAGACTGAACCACTGAGAAACTGGGCTGCCTGAAGGAGGGAGAGGGGAAGAATAAATGGAAAAGAAAGAGACCTTTCAACTTGGAAAGCATCCCTCCAAAATATCCACATTTCTTGGCCAAAAAATTGACTAGCAAGCTGCTGCTCAGTAGAGTTGTAACATTTCTATGCGCCAGCATTATGAAAGATTCAAGTTACATTTCCTGTCATCTTTCCTTGGTGGCTTTGATGCTGGCATGCTTTCAAGTCAAATCAAAAGCATCAGAGGGGCAGTCAAAGGGCTGTTGTCTGTGTAAAGTCCTGTTTCCCAGCTGAAACAGCTCTGGGAGAGGCGTGGCGCGCTCCTCGCTTTGAAGGGAGGGGAGCAGGAGTTCAGTTCTGAAGGGATCTCGAGTGCTGCTGCCCCCAGCACAGCAGGGTCCTTCTGGTGCTCGGGACTGACCTCTGCCACACCGTGGAGCGAGCTGGAAGTGGTGCCAGGCGATTCAGGGATGGTGGATGATACACACAGCACGGATCGAAGGGGGATTCACTCAGGGACTCGTGGTGAGAAAAGGGTGGAAAGAGACCCGCAAGAGGGGATGGCAGAAGAGACAGGGTGGAGTGGCTCCTGGTCTTGCCTATGTCACAGGGCGGTAGCACTTCAATATGCTCCAGAGCTGGGAGCTTTTGTGCTTTTGCACAAGAAGGATGTGGATCTTTTGGACCAGGTTCAGAGGGGACCACACAGATCCTCTGGGGGCTGCTCTGGAGCCAGGCTGGGAGAGCTGGAGGTGTTCACCTGGAGAAGAGAAGGTTGTGGGGAGAACTCAGAGCCCCTTTCAGTGCCCAAAGGGGGGTTATAAAGAGCAGTGAAAGGGATTTGTACATGAGCAGACAGATAGGGCAAGGAGAAATGGTTTAAACTAGAAGAAGAGAGATTTCTGTGGGCTGTTGGGAAGGAATTGCTCCCTGTAAGGGTAGTGAAGCCCTCGCACAGGGTGCCCAGAGAAGCTGTGGCTGTCCCTGGAAGTGTCCAAGACCAGGTGGGATAGGGTTTGGAGCAAGCTGGGATTGTGGAAAGTGTCCCTGCCCATGGCAGGCACTGGATGGGCTTTAGGGTCCCTCCAAACCAGACCATTCTGGGATTCCATGAACCCCTGTGATATAAAGATGTCCTGAGGACTTTGCTGGTGGTGGTGTCTGCATTGCATCCCTCAGATGTTCGTGGCTTTTGTCCTTAGGAGTGTGTTAGTTCTCCTGCCTTTGTGCTGACTGCACAGGACAGGAAAGGAAGGCTGCAAAGGAAGGTTGAAAGAAAATTGAGATCTGCACATGCAGACAGTAAGAATGAGACCAGAAACAACAGAACTCCAGCTCACTGGACTTATTAAAGAATACATGAGGTGGGATGGTGCTCCCACCATGTCCAGCCTGGCACAAACTCTGCCAAAACACTGCTACTTCAAACCCATGTTGGGATATCACTGTTTTCAGGTAATTTGAAAAAGTTTCATAGAATTATAGAAATATAGAACGGTTTGGAAGGGACAGTACAGCCCATATCTCTCCATCCGCTGCTATGTGTAGGGGCACCTTCCCCAATCCCAGGCTCTTCCAAGCCCTTCCAATATGTCCTTGAGCTCCTCAGAGCTTTTTTCACGGTGGAATATTGCATTTGCTGTTCTATTTTTGTAGGTTTAGGTCAATATCAGGCACTCAGAAACTGGATTTGCTGTCGTGAGGAATAATGTGCTATGGATACTCTGAATAGAGCATGGAAATGTGAATTGGCAGCTAAACTATAGATAGATCTCTTTACAAAAAGTGTCCAAAATATTGGATTAAAACAATAGCTAAAACCATTCCCAACATAAACCTTGATATTTGTATAATAGAAATGCTAATAAGGACAGTTTATAACACATTACTGGGAAAGTTGCATGTGCAATACCATATATTAATCTACCCAATGTCCCCAAATGTTCAACTGTTACAGTAAATAAGTTGAATTGCAAAGCAGTTGTCTTGGGTTTTAATTGAGAAACAGAAATGATGACTCTGAGCAAAGCAGAACAACTTTCCTTTTATTACAGCCCCTGTATTATCACGTTGCTCCCATTTTGCTCTGAGGAAATCACACCACTTCAGTCAGCTCTATCTATTCCTTGTAAATATCACATTAAAAATGTCATTAATATATTCTTTAGCTGAAGGGGTGTATTCATATTTAGGCCTGGGCTGAACTCAAACTGCCACTTCCCACAAAGGAAGTAATGATCATGGATCATTCCATGGAAAATAATTTACCTTACTTCCCCCAGCACCCTTTGCACATTGACTAAAATAAGAAAATATTTTGTGCGATTTGCAGACTCAGAAGTTCACGGATATATTTGTGTTCTCATTGGAGAAATCTGAAGATCTTTATTTTTGCTTGATTTTCTGTCCCCAAGGATCACATTTGCTGGTTCTCCAGGCAGACTGGGCCCATGGATAACCAGTGGAACTCTTGTCTGCTCTGCTCAGTGTAATTTTGCTGCTGCCCAGGAGCAAGGAGAAGAATTGCAATTCCAAGATGGATTTGTGCTAAATCCAGTCATGCAGATTGATTATTACAGCTTGCTCTAGGATGTGTCTTACACCTCACTCAAGTCCATTATATTATAGGTGGAAATAAAAAGTGGGATTTAGAACCAAGATCATAATTCCTTTTTTTTTATTTATTATTATTATTTTTTAACCAAAGCTAGTTTGTCACATGTTGAATTTTATACCTATAGAGTATTTGGGATAGAAAACCCTAGGCTGTGTAAACAGAGGAAACAAAATGTCTCCCAGCACAGATAATAGATGAACATTTATTAGAATTAAACACATAAATGTGGCTAATTAACTTATTAACTTTTACATTAATGATTATATTTCACACTGTGCACTACACTGCTGTGGTTCACAGGTTTCTTAATTAAATCTAAGTCCACTGGTCATTCAAAGATTTCTCATTAATTTCACTGTTAAGATCCTGAGCTGGTGGAAGGTGTCCCTGTCCACGGCAGGGTTGGAAGGAAATGAGCTTTAACATCCCTTCCAGCCCAAAGCAGTTGGGATTCTGTGACTGTAAGTTCCATAATCTGGTGGGAAATATTCCACAAAATATAAATTCCTCAAGGTCCTCATGGTTACTTCTGTCTCTGGCAGAGCAGGGTTTGCCTTTAGTCACTCCTTCAGAAACGTGGGAACCTGCTGCATTTAATTAAAAGAGTCCATTTCAAGAATTTAGGAAGCAAAAGGTCTGGGAAGAGCTCTGTGCCAGTGATCAAGGTTTCCACAGGCTCCAGGTGCTCACCTGTCCATAGCTCTGTGTTCTCCATCTCTCAGGACACTCTCCTGAGTCCTACCAGAGCTCTGCAGTGACCAGCCCCAATTAAAGTTCCTGCCTCAACCCCTTGCTTCTCTGTGGTTTTCTGCCTTTCCTTCCCCAGTTTACTTCTAGATGGGGATCAATATTCACTCCACATTTCATGGGAATGCTGGGATTTGCTCCCAAGTTTGGACTTAAAGACCTTAGGGACCTTTTCCAGTTGTAATGATTCTGTGAATATTTGTGACTCTCTCTCTGAAAATCTCTCTTGTCTGACAAAAGCAAACAAAAACAAAAACAAAAACAAAAAACCCAAACAAACAAAAAAATAAAACAACAAAAAAAAGTGCAATTATTTGAGCTGCAAAATGTCCAATGCTCTCTATACGATAATTGTGTAATATTTTGGCCTCATGTAATTAAATATTGCTGTTAATATATTAAGTAACTGCTCTGGCTGAAATACTAAAAACACCAGAGATCTCAGTTATCAATTCTTCAACATTGGTGTAATCCTGATCAGCTCCTTCTGGGGGACAAACCACTCCAAGCAATCTCTGCAGCACCTCAAACCCCAAATCTTCCCCCTGGAATATAAAACAGGTTTATAATCCTAATGCATCACCCTGTTCCTCAGATGTGAACATTGTCACCCAGAGTCTGGAAGAGACAAAACCTCTTAAATCATCTTTTCCTGGAATCATAAAAAAGAAGGAAAAAGTTAATTACTGACGCTTAAGATGTATGAGAGGTTTTTAAGTGTAACTATTCAATGACAGAAACAATTCCAGAAGTTATTGCAAAAACGATGACAGGAGATTTATGTCTCCTCAGGTTTTGCTCTTTTTCTCCTGGCTTCCATCCAGTTCACCAGGTACAGTTTGCTGCCAGGCTAAGAGGCTGTTTCATTAAAATAGCTTTTTTATCTCTTTTTATAATTATTTTTTTCCACTGTAAAAGATGAACTGCAGCATTTTGAGATTTTCTATTTGTTGATCTTATTGAAAATGAGCCAGTGCTCCATAAAGCATCACAAACTTCCTGTTTCTACCATTAATACTCCTCCTATTTCCAACAGTCACCCAGAGCTACTTATTGTACCAGTTTATGAAGCTTCAAAGTGCACTTCACACAGGCCCTGAATGAGAGAGAGGAGTATTGACAGTTTTACCTTGCTTTTCATCACCTGTAGCTGAAAAGAAAAGCTTTTTAGTGTTCCTCTGTTTTGTGATTCTAACCCAGAATTGCAAGTAAAGAGATATACTTTTCAGGTAGAGAGGTCTGTGATTATATGGAAATAAACCAGTAAGAGACACATGTGCATGGGCTCAATTTAATACTTCAGAAGAAAACTGAGAAGCCCCTTTGATGCCATGTTAAGATACTGGCTAGGAGCAGACTCCAGAGGGAAAAAATGTTCCCTAGGGACAGCACTGATTATTCAGATATTTTAGACACCATCTGCTGATGTTCCCTCACTTGACTTCCCCAAGCAGAGCTGCAGGACATAAACAATGAGATGCAGTTTGTGTTGACAGGACAGTGTAAACCAGTCTTTCCAAAGGGAATTCCTGTTTTCCGAAAAGGTCTTTTGTTGTCCATCACAATGTTCTTGTAGTGTTTGAATTTCACATCCAGCTGCTCACAGGATAAATGAAAATTTCTCTCCTGGAGGCCTTTCACACCTGGCTATTTCCCCTCCGTGTGCCATCAAGCAGAGTGGAGTGGAATGACAGAGCACTCACAGCCTGATTTCCGACGCTTCCCTGAGTGACCCCCTGGCAGTTCTGCTGATGGACACGTCCCCACATTACCCACTTCATCCTACAGGCATTTATAGCCAAAAATTGTCCATCCTGGGCACTTGCTGCAGCGTTCCTGGGCAGTCCTTCACATCTCCGTGACAGAATAATGAACTGGTGCCAGGCACAGACACCAATGTTTATTTATCTGGGATTGTCCCTCCTAAGGGTCCTGTTCACTCTGTGGGACAGTGATGGATGGCTCTGCAGACAGATCTGCTGCCACAACTTTATCTTTAATTTTGCTGTTTCTAGCCAGAGGCTGGGGAAAGGTCATCTGAAGTTCCACTGGTTTTTTACATCCTATTTGAATTTAGGCACTGAGCACAGGCACAGAATCACAGAATCATGGAATATCCTGAGCTGGAAAGGACCCACCAGGATCATGGAGTCCAACCCCAGACAGACACCGCAGCAATCCCACCCTGTGCATCCCTGGGAACATTGTCCAGACACTCCTGGAGCTCTGGCAGTCCTTGGGGCAGTGCCCATTCCCTGGGGAGCCTGGGCAGTGCCCACCACCCTCTGGGGAAGAACCTTTCCCTGAGCTCCAGCCTGACCCTGCCCTGGCACAGCTGCAGCCATTCCATGGGTGCTGGCCCTGGCACAGGGAGCAGAGATTGGAGCTGCTCATCGGGAGGAGCTGCAGATCCTGATAAACTCAACCCTCAGGCTCCTCTTCTCCAGCTGAACAAACCAAGTGCCCTGAGCCACTCCTTGTATGGCCCCTCCAGACCCTACAACCTTCTGAAATCTCCATTCTTTCCTGAGGAATTAATGGCAAGAATTCAGCCCAAGGTGCGACACTACTGAGATATTCATCACCCCAATCCACCCTTTCCTCATCCTAGAAAGGTCAGAAAATTAAATTACTATGAAGGAACATCTCTGGAAGATTACAAACCCAGACTCAGCTGTGATTTAATTATGCAAAGGGCTAATGCAAACTTCTCTCAGTTTCTCAGCGAAAAATATCTATAATTTAGGTATTATCAGTCTTTCTGTCTGCTGAGGGTCTGAAAATGCAGCTAAACATGTCCTGCTGCTGTTATGAACTGAAACTCAAACACCAGCACTGTCACAGGTTTGTCTTCTGCTTCTGGAGGAAGGTGCAAGGTAGAAACATATTAGGAAAATAGAAAAATTCAGGAGTTTGTTACTCCCTGTAGTCTCCAAGAGGCTTCCACTTCTGCCTTGGACTCTAACCTGTGCTCTGCTCCTGGGCAGATTTCCTACTGAAGAAATTCTCCTCTCTAATATCCATATTTTTTACATGTACAGATGATTTGTTGCTGTATAAATGAATGGAAATATTTTGTCTGATCTATTTTGGCTTTAATTAGCAAGGGAAGATTTAATTTTTTAAAAGCCACTAAAAAGCTCTATGAAAGTCAGAAACAAAAAAAAAAAAAAAAAAAAACATAAGAAACTGTATCTCTAATTTCAAACTCAGGATAGTTTCAGAATTCAAACAAACAAAAGGAACATTTTTTGGTTTTCACTGGGATTTATTTTTGATGAAAAGCCACTGTTCATTAGTTAAAGCAGAAACAATGCTGTGACCAGTTGAATAACAAACAGCATCATTAAAAATAACTTTCTCTGTGCATGGTGATGTAAATCTTCTGCCTGTATTGAGCTGTTTAGCAACTGGATACAGAAGAACCTTCTTTAGTGAGTTCTGCAAATCCTCTAGATTTTGGGATCAGGATATGTACAGCTTCAACCAGCCCCCAGTAATTTTCCATCAGCATTTGATACCTTTCCCTCTTGTCCCTCGTGGTGATATTCCAGTGGAAACCTTGATCTGATAATAATGCCCCATCTCATTAGCACAGCTTGTCTCTGCACTTTCACCTGCCTCATTTTGCTACAGACTTTTCACAGCCCTATGAGTCAAAGTTATTTATTTGTGCCATAACTGAGCTGAATCCTCCCTAAAACTGTTGAGAGGGATTGGGCAGAATTTTGGGTTTGGGTTTTTGTTTGTTTGCTATTTTCTTCCCTTTTATTGGTGTTTTAGGGTTAGTAGGATTGTTTGATTTTTTCCCATAAAGGGGCTGGAGCGTGTCCAGGGAAGGGAACGGAGCTGGGGAAGGGGCTGGAGCCCCAGGAGCAGCTGAGGGAGCTGGAAAGGGGCTCAGCCTGGAGCAGAGGAGGCTCAGGGGAACCTTCTGGCTCTGCACAGCTCCTGACAGGAGGGCACAGCCGGGGGGGGTCGGGCTCTGTGAACAGGGACAGGAAGAGAGAGGGAACGGCCTCAGGCTGTGCCAGGGCAGGGTCAGGCTCGATATTGGGAAAATTTTCTTTACTGAAAGGGCTGTAATGCACTGGAATGTGCTGCTGAGGGCAGGTGTTCAAAAAAAAGAGGAGACTTGGGGACAGGGTTAGTGAGCGTGGGATGCTTAGTCAAAGGTTGGACTTAGAGTTCTTTTCCAAACGACATGTTCTCTGATTCTTTCTTTTCATTCCTGTCCAGACCCTTTCCCCTTCAAATTCCACAGCAGAAAACTTTCCTTTCTTCATTCATACCCTTTACACAAAAAAGGAGTGGAGCTTTTCTCCACAAGACTATGAATAGAAAATTTCCTGACATTCACACAGACATGTGCAGGAGCAGACAAAAGGAATGAAGAAAACCAGACTGAAACAAAGAAACACTGAGTGTTACAGCTGAACCTGCACTAACCACTTGTTTCGAGAACATTCAGCCCCTTTTTGGAGAGTGCTCTGTTCAGTCTCTCTGGCTGATGGCAAACCTCAGCCTCACATCCCCAGGCAGGTGCTGTTCCCTTTCTTTTTGTGCTTCCAACCCCTGACTTCCCATCCAGGGGAGCGTCACCTGCTGCTTTTCCCTCCTCTGCCCTAGGGGGAGAGACACACAGCTGTGCCTGTTGAGGAGAAGGATTCTTCCAAGAAACAGACAGGCTTTCCAGTTCTTTTCAGGATTGTAATGACTTGGGTGTACAGCTGAAGATTTTTTTTTTCCCCTGTATACCTTTCATATTCTATTTTCAAATCAGCATCACTTCATTGAGAGCTCTTCTCTCCTTGTTCTAAGCTAAAGGCTGTGTTTGTGATGCCAAGGAATTCCCCGGAGAGACCCATCTCAACCTCTCTTACTGTCTTTAAAAGGCAGGAACTCCTCCTAGACTGCATTTCTGCTCTAAATCAGAAACGTTTAATAGACTTTTTAAGCTGACCCATCCTTTGCCCTCCCTGAATATGAAAAGCAGTATATTTACAAGTTAAACATCTCAGAAAGACTTTCATTGTCCCAAAAATCTCTTACTGAAGCACCAATTCAAACAAACAAGCTTTTTGGAAATCTTAAAGCCACTCTCTTCATGCAGATATCTTAAAGTTAGTTGGCTGTTTTCTATTTTTCTTCTTCTCAGGTCTGAGGATGGTGTATTACACAGGCACCTGGCACAACAGGCGTGTTTCTGAAATATATTGGGCTGCTCCAAAATCTATCATTTATTAATCACTGTGCCTGGTGCTGTTCCAGCCCGAGTCTCTTCAGAAGCAGATTTTCCTTATTTTTTGTATATATTTTGTATCCTGCAGCAGGAGTGGAGTCAATCAACTTCAAGCAATGCTGACACCACCGAACAAAAAGCACTACATCAAAACAGGGAGATTTGAGGGCAACATTCCTCTGAATACACCAATAATAAACTCCAGCTGTGTCCTGCCAGTGGCTACATCAGCTACACAATCTGTTTTATTGCTTTGTTTGTTAGTTCAGACCTTTGCTGTGTCTGAGTGGATCTGAAATCAGCCTTACATGGCTAAATTGAAGGGTTTGCCTATGGAAAGAGCTCTGTCTTCAAGATGGAAGATCTACAAACATGAAGGACTGGATTTCAATGGCTAAGTGTATAAAAGACATCCCTTCCTTCAAGAAAGCTTCACAAACCAGCCTCTACAAACCTCCTTTGAGCAATTTGCAAAAGATGTAATGATCTGCTGCTTCTGGACGTGGACAGATCTGACTATCCATCAGCTTCTTCCCTTTTAGCCATTTCTCTAGAGCAGGGAAAAATCACAGAATCCTAGACTTCTTTGAGTTAGAAAAGAATTTCATCATCTTATCCACCCCCTGCCATGGGCAGGGACACTTTCCACTGTCCCAGGTTGTTCCAAGCTCTGTCCAACCTGGCCTTGGACACTTCCAGGGATCCAGGGGCAGCCACAGCTGCTCTGGGCACCCTGTGCCAGGGCCTCCCAACCCTCACAGGGAACAATCCCTTCCCAATATCCCACCTAACCCTGTTCTCTGGCAGTGGGAAGCCATTCCCCTTTTTTTGCTCTAGAGCTGGGCTTGTTTTCCAGGATTGTTCCTGTGTTCTTCCAAGTGCCCACTGTAAAGTTCTTGAGAGGTGGGTGTGGAATTGCTGACCCCTGCTTGTGGTTTCTGTGTGATGTAATGAGAGAATAGCACTGAAAATTCAGGATGAGCATAACAGCTGTTAATCCAAAGATATATATTGTTTGTTTGGATTGAAGATAGATTATTCACGTGGTGAATACAGGTAAAAGAACAAGAGACTGAACAGAAGGGGGGAAATCCCATTAAACTCTCACATCAATATTTTAACTTTGAAAGCAGCTTCATGAAGTTTTGGTTTTCCTGGGTTTCTCTAAAGAGCTTTTTCTGAAACAAGTGGGAAAATCAAGCACCTCGAATATTCACTGTACACCTCAGGGATGTTATTGTACCTCCTTACTAATCAGCTATTTCTCACAGGTCCTATTTCCTGCTGTCCTTCAGAGGTTTCCCCTGTGCTGGAAGATGTTAGATTAGCTGCCACAGCCTTTGCCTCTGATAATTCAGGACTCACTGCGAAAAAAATGAAGTGAGGGAAGCAGAAAGTTCCTCATTCATTCTTATTTTGACCCATTAAAATCTCTTCCCTATCAGGAGTTATTTTCATGCCCTGGAAGTTTACAGGCCCTAGAAAGATGAGCATTGCATTATTTCTTGCCACATGTTAAGTTTTCTGTAACATATTTCATCTTAGGGACTATTTTTAAACTTTTCAGGGAAATGACTGTGAAAAATGATTGCAAAAAAATTTCAATACCAGGTTCAGCTTAAATCAGAAAAAATCTGCATTTTATATGGTTTTCAGTGTGTTCAAGCCAACTTTTGGAGATGATTGCCATCTTGGAGATGTTTGTTTTGAGGACTCTCCACTATTTAAGAGATAAAAAAAAATAGAAAGAAGAACCCATGTGTAAGGGGATAACTTCCTATTGTCCCAATTAAAATGCAGTGCTTTGGTCCTTCTAGAGGATACAATTGTTATATACTCTTCTTGGTGCAAATCTACATATCATGGTGCAAATGCTGATAAACAAATGACATTTCCCCTCCTCCCAACTCATGTTTCACTCTGAATTCAAACTCACTCTTTTCCCTATTTAGAGGAAATCAGCCTCCCCTATCAAACAGCCTGACATGAACAATTATTGCCAGAGTTAACTTCACACTCATGGCAGAATTTGACTGGAGATTTCATCACTGCAGGGGAGAGGAGGACAAACATTGAGGATCCTGGGCTTTTACAGCACCCTCACAGTGATTTACTGCAATACACTGAATTCCTCCACTGATTTTGGTCATTTGAACTAAGCAATGAGCTGGTTGAACATTCATTTTAATCCTTTAATTTTAATAAAAAAGCAGTTAGCAGAAGTGTATGAGAAAAAAAAAATCTCTTTCCTTTGAAAAATTTCTCAGAATGTTTTGAATGTATCTTGAGCAGAAACTCACCATTTCTTACAGTGAAGAGAGAGGCAGAATCACCTTGTCTTGTGTCACAGTTATATTCATTGCTTTGTTCCCACACTGGGATTTTTTTCTAGCTGCATCATCATACATTTTTATGTTATAAAAGCAATTTACTGTCACCAGGAAACACTTTCTCAGCTGGGAACAGGACCCAACTAGTTGCTATGTTTCCCAGGATGGAGGTGTAATTACTGAGCACTTCTTTCTTGAAAATTCTATGAGCTGTGAAATCCTCACTGTGATTAACACTAATGACAGACCTTTTGTGCTCCTGCAGGCAAGAAGATCCATCAGAAATTATCAAAGACAATGTGTGAAAATGAAGAAAAAATTCTAAATAAGAGTTAAAGTTCATTTGAATTAATTCTTGATTAGTTTCCTCTCCATAAAATCTTGAAAATAATTATCCACATGTTCCTATAAAACTCCAACTTATTTAAAATTTTAAAAAATAAATGTACAAAATGCAGACAGCTGGGTGAGAATCTGCATTCATTGTGAACAACTGAACACGGTTTCTGAGCACAGGAAAAGGACAAAAGCCTCTCAGAAAGTTAAATTAGATGTAAATTAACTGAGGAAATTTATAATATTTTATTCAAACAGGACATTTATAAATGGGGTTATCCAAGGTCTGTGTATTTGGAGCCCTGTGAACACAAATGGTAGGGAAAAGAATTGAATGAAACATGATGTTTTTTCCTTGAAATATCTCTGAACTATATTTTCAAGCTTGTACAAAATTATGTAAAAAAATTAGTCTTACACCTAAAAGTCTGGGAGAGAAAATGTGTGCAGTGAGTTCTGCACAGAAACAGGTAGAATTTGAATAAAAGCAGAATTGAATTATTTAAAATTATAGAATTTGGAGCTTTATCTGAGTGTTTATTCCTGGGAACCAACAATATCTTCTGAAATTCAGGAGGATAAGATTTGTTAAGCAGGAATTTTCCCTAATGAGAGTAATATTTATATCTAATTAATTATGAAACAACATCAGAGAAATAAATTTTTGTGAGGTGTGCAAAAAACCTCACGGCTCAGATGCTCTGTGTGGTAAGATTCCATCCTGAATCCTGAATCCTGGACATGAGGTATGAGTTGGTGGACAGGAAAACGTTGGATTTGGGGTCTTGGAACTCTGGATAGTGGAAGACCTTGATCCCACTGGCTTAAATAGGGCGGGTTTTTGTTGACTTACTGCCTATTGCTGGAAGTGATTTTTTAGTTTGGGTGTGTTTTTATGGGTTTTTTTTTGTCTGTTGGCTGGTTTGGTTATTTTTGGGGGGTGGGGAAGAGGGAAATAAGTAAGATTCTGAAGCAAAGTGCCACAAGATTCAGGTTCTGTCCTGGAGTTTAACACACTTCTGGTTTCACCTCTTGATTAATGATAAAAGGTTTTCAAGCTCCATTAGATAAGAGAAATTTGAATTTCTAAGTTGTCACACTCCCTCTAAACACCCTAAAAGAGCTGTTGGAAGCTGTGAATGTTCCTTACAAATGCTGGAAATCTCAAGAGCTGAACACAATACCAACACTTCAGCAAAGCATCCGGAGATAGGAAATCTTATGATTTTCCAGTATCAGCAATAACACTGTAAGCAATAAATTTCCATAAAACAAAATTGATTTTAAACAATAGTAACTATATAATAGTGATGGTAGTACTTTAAAGCCTGCTACAAATGCTCCTGTCTGCAGGCAGGAGAAAGGCCTAATTAAACTGATCTGTAATGGGGTTGGAGCAAGCAGCATGGGATTTGACATGTTATGAATTCATTCCCAGATTAATTGAGAATACCCTTTCTGTGGTCTCCAGATTAATAATAAGAAAAGGGGGGAAAAAAAGACACGAAGGTAATTTATTTGCTCTTTCTGCAGTACTGACATTTTTCACCTTAATGAGCACTTAAAATGTAAATTATACAGTCAACTTAAAAAATAGAACAAAAGAGGTGTGCAAGGCTTTTTTCTTATTTTTCACATCAAAATTAGCTGAAATTACCATAAAAAATTCCAGAGTTTCGCTCCAGACTTTGTCCAAAAGTACTGGGTATCCACAAGTACCTTAAAGCACTCTGGGAGTTTCCCTCCAAGATTAAATGGGAAAGAGAAGTCTAGAAAAGTTTTCACTTTGTTACAAGACACACTTATCGAACTTTCCAACAGGTAAAGTGCTAAATATTAAGAACATAAGAATCTGAAATTTTCATGGAGATGAATTTAGACGATGGGACTGAGATTAAAATACCTTAAAACATTGAGCAGTCTTGCTGACATTCGCCTTGATTTAAACCTGAAAGTTATGAACAAACTTGTTTTTTTCACTTTAGCTGAAGACAGAAAACTGCATCAAGGATAGTTTTAGGGGTTTCCTTCTGTGTTTTGGGGTTTGGGTTTAAACATCACTGAGCTTAGGTTTGGCATCTCCTACTACAATTTTGAAGAGTCCAGACCTCTGTGAAGCTGCTTGACCTCCCCACTCTCCTGCTCTTTATTGACAGCCAGTATGGAATAACCTCCTGCTTTGTAAAGTCCTTTGAGGTTTTGAAGTGAAAAGTTCTTTAGAAACGAGGTGCTATTGATAATTACGATTGTGCATTTATTTCATAAACCTCAGAAAGGGAAGATTTGTTTCCAGCTTCAGCAATTTGCAGTTTAAATTAAACCTCGGGAGTTCCATTCGCTGCCTTTTGTTGCTCACTGCTAATTGATGCTCTTCTCCTGCTTGGGTCATGAAGACAAAATGATGCTACCAAAGAAAACACAGCTTAAAAGCAATTACTTCCCATTAGAAATGCTTCATTTATTCCTGAACATCCTGGAGAACTGTATCCAAAGGAAGATGATGAAGATCTCTGAATTTTATATATTTTGTGCTCTCATTTTCCCAGTAATACAAAGGACAGTTGATATGCTTCTGGTTTGGAAGATTCTCTAGAAATTACCTGGAAAGCTGAATAAAAATGTTTAATAAGGCTACAAGAGTGAAAGATGGATATGTATTAAAGGAAGGGAAGGGAAGGGAAGGAAGGAAGGGAAGGGAAGGGAAGGGAAGGGAAGGGAAGGGAAGGGAAGGGAAGGGAAGGGAAGGGAAGGGAAGGGAAGGGAAGGGAAGGGAAGGGAAGGGAAGGGAAGGGAAGGGAAGGGAAGGGAAGGGAAGGGAAGGGAAGGGAAGAAGGAAGGAAGATGTATTAAGGAAAAAGAAGGAACTGAAAAATCTCCTGAAGCATCTGAGTCCAGTAACTGATTTGTTCTTTGTTCTCAAGATTTATAATCCTGTCTGAGAAAGCCCACAGAGTCTATGAATAATAATTAGGAAAATAACTATTGTCAAGTTTAAAACACAAGAAATTATTTCTTTGATAACAGATTTTATTACTATTTTTACAAGCTTTTAGTGTTATGGATACACCACCATAATTATAATTTTCTTCCCATCTTCTAAATTCATCTCCTGGGAAATTTCAGGGTTTTATAGCAGCAATATTTAGCACTGTACCTGTAAGAACATTCAATAAGAGCATCTTGTGACACACTGAGAACTTTTCCAGATTTCTCTTTCCCACCTAATCCTGAAGGGACACTCCCAGAAAGAGAGCCTGACCCTAGGATCAAAGCTAATCCAAGCTGCTTTAATATCCTGAGCCCATTTTTTTTTTTTTTTTTTTTTTTTTTTTTTTTTTTTTTTTCTTTTTCAGGAATTCCATACGATTTTGATAAATGGCATTTCTTCTCCATGTACATTTCCTTCCTACCACTGAAATTCCTGTAATATCATTACTTTCCATCTTTTCCCTTGTCTGTTTATCTTGGAGGCAATGGATGTCTCTTATTAGTGCTTATAAACTTGAACAGAGCCTCACCAGCAGCCCAAGCATAAATCAAGTGAAAATCACAACAAACATAAGCACATCGATAAGAATAATAAAAATGGGTTCTGTAAGAAAACTGCAGCATTTCCAAGCCACTTAGATCCCATCAAGTGATTTTTTGTTCTACTTTTTCCATGTCAGACATGATCCATCTCATCTAACACATCCCTTCGATGCACAGTGCTTGTAGGACTCTGCCAAGGAAATAAAATACTGATTTAAACAGAGCTAAAAAATGCACTTCAGGGTACATTGCTCCGAGATTCCACTCTAAACTTTAGCTGGAAATAAGTGGAAAACTCTTTCCTCTCCTAATCTGCACATTATACAATCTAAAGTACTACATAAACCAGTAAAATATTAATTGAATGCACGTCATAAAAAGTGATTAAGTAAAAATGAAAATCTACTTTTACTATAAATCCCTGTGTTATTTTAATATCCAAATGTTTAAAACTAATTCATATTTCTCTTATAAATATGTATATATTGTTTAATTGCTATTTCAAACTAAAGACTTATTGAAATATTTTCAATTGCAATTTCATTTAATTTTTTATAACATTGGGGCTTTTTTCCCCAAATGAAGTTTTGGAAAGTTCTGTATTGCCTGGACTAGGGTAAAATTAACATTTTTTGGTTATCAAGACAAAACTGTTGTTTTTTAGCCAACTTAGAAACAAATATTGTCTTTATGCTGTTGTTTCTCTACAACCCCCCTCAAATCCTGCTTCAAATTAAGTTATTGTCCTGCAACACAAATTACTCTGTAAATGACAAATGCAGCTGAGAAATTCTGGAGAAAAATTTGGACTTTGCTTACCAAATGTCTCTTTCTCTGTTCCTTTCCTGCCTGTGCAGCCACAGTTTTCCATGGAGAAGGTAATGTTTGGCCCAGCCCTTTTAGGTGTAATTAGTGTTTTTGTGGAGCAAACACCTCATCAGCACTTTCAGGGCCATCTGCAGCTCTGGGGTTCCCTAATTACCTGTCAGCTTTTGATGGTGTCTGGGTTGGGTCAGGGCTTTATTCCTGGTTTATGGCAAGCAAAGGGAAAGGGAAAATGAATCATGTTGTTTTCAGTGCAGCTTTTATTAAAATTTAACTAAAGTTCTTTTTCCCCCTTGGTTTAGAGCTCTACAACCATTCTGTTTTAAAAAATTCTGTCAAGTGCCACCTCCCTGAGCACACATATTAGCATGTATGTTTGTATATATGATTGTACAGACACAACCTGGTGATTCCAGAGGCCCTGGACTTTGCAGATATCACTGGAAAATCCTCACTTTCTATAGAATTCAGGAATCCCTGCAGCAGGTGTTTGCAGGAAGGAGAAAACCGATAGAAGCTCTCAGGCCAT
This sequence comes from Sitta carolinensis, assembly GCA_032173965.1. Lineage (NCBI taxonomy): Eukaryota > Metazoa > Chordata > Aves > Passeriformes > Sittidae > Sitta > Sitta carolinensis. The sequence goes on from CM063289.1 coordinate 5,687,396, forward strand.
GATCAATGTGCTAATTTCCAGCATGAATGAACTCTCCAGACTTCTTCCACTGGACGCATATTTATCTCCTGACTAAATCAATATTTTTCCTACAGAAAACTATTGATAGTCTCGAGGTTTTTTTTGTAATACAATTGTAGAGCTTTCAACTGCTCTTTCTCTTCTTGATTTCTTGCCAAACTAAGAATTCCTTTTTATTATCATCGAATTCAGCCACAAAACTCTCGCACTTCAAAAATTAAAGGGATATTAAAAAGCCCCCAGAATATTTTACAATCCTTTGCCAAGTATCAGCTACTGAGTGTTTGTACATTTCCCACAACGCCCCCCCATTGTTTACAAATAATTTTTCATTATCACTTTTGTGCCTCCATCAATTCTACTGTATCGGGGAACCTGGGGATTGAAACATGGTGTTTATTTGGGGAGATATTGATATGTTTGGACAGGTAATTCATGAGGGGCCAACTCTACTTCTGCTGCTTTTTGATCAGGACACAAGTGCTCAGCAAATTGCTCTCTTTTCTTCTCGGGCTGGCTGGGAAGAAGAAACCAAACTATGAGTTCGATCTGCTCTCTCTCAGTAGGCTGGGGCAATAAAACCTGTCATAGCTGGATGCTCCAAAAAAATCATCAATCAAAATAGCTCTGTTCAGCATCATGAATTCCACTTCAAAATGAAAACAAATGGAAGTTTGGATGGCAGGTTGTTTCTGACTTTCCCAGTCTTTCTCAGGCTGTCAGCATTAAGTGAGCAGGGGGAACTGTGCTCAAAAACTCATTGGGTTCCAGTTCTGATTGTGCCACAGCTGGCACAGGCCAAGGCTCTAGAAATTTAGGAATGTCTGTGATGGGTCACAGTACAGACAACTTCATCTTCACAACATGCACAATGAGGAAAGGGAAAGGGAAAGGGAAAGGGAAAAGGGGAAGGGGGAAAGGGAAGGAGGAAGAATGGAATGGAGTGGAACGGAATGGGATGGGATGGGATGGAATGGGATGGAATGGAATGGGATGGAATGGAATGGAATGGAATGGAATGGAATGGGATGGAATGGAATGGAATGGAATGGAATGGAATGGAATGGAATGGAATGGAATGGAATGGAATGGAATGGAATAATTTCTTCCAATTCTGTTGGAAGGCACTACAACAACCATCTCATCCATTTGCCTGAGAATTCAGGGCTGCCCCAAAGCCAGATTATGTCATTGCAAAGCTCTTGTCCAAATATCTCTGAGCACTGTCAGGCTTGAGGCATCCACCTCCTCTCTGGGAAACCTCTTCCAGGGTTTGGCCACCTCTCGATAAAAAATTGTTTCCTAACATCAAGCCTCCAAATTTGGAATTGTCTCCGAAATTCCTAAGAGGACAAGTTCAAAGAGGAGCATCCCTTCAGCACCCTGCTCTGAATTTAATCCACACCTAGAGAAGAACAGCCAAAGGCTCTCCTAAAAGATTATGTCAAAGGGCATCTCAGAAATTAAGGGATGACAAAACTGAGCCTGATTGTGGACTCTGGGCTTTCCTCCCTTTCTGGGTGCCAGGGAGCTTTACAAGGTGTTTGATAACTGTGCCTGTCTGCCCTCCCCAGCTGAGCACCCTGTGCGAGGGGGTTTTGAGCAGGAGAGGCCCAGCACCACCAGACTTCAGTTTTCTGGTCTCAGGGAGGCTTGGGAGGGGGCATCAGGGGAAATTCAGGATAGAAATTTGAGGCACTTTTAGCAATTGGTGGGGAAAGATAAATGAAAACAAAAACAGCTAGATTTGTCTTCTCGGAGGTAACTCAGAGCACCAGGGAAGGCTGTAAAGGCTGAGAGCTGCCTTCCCCCTTGGGGATCAACCTCTGTGGGCAGCACTAGAGAACAGAGGCTGAAAGATCTTTTAAGGAAGCCAGGAAACTGGGTAAATCCATGCTAGCAGGGACACACAGCTTGTGAGAGCTGCCCTACTTTACATTCCCACATCCACCAGGCAATTGAATCATTTCTGACCATGGCAACCTGAGCCACAAACACCCTTGAATCAGCACCCTTGAATAAATCTGGTATTCCTTTGCTTTTGTTCCTGCTTGGTCACTTCCATGATATTCTTATTCCTGGAAGATGCTGCTTTGGTATTTCATTTTAGATTGCTTTTGCCCCTTGTCTAGAGAGCATCTCACAGTCAACAAGACACAAAATAGAATGGTGGTTCTTTATTTGTTGGCAGACTTAGCTGCTGGTTGTATCTCCAATGTCACAGCTTTGTCATTGCCAAATTAAATGTCATGCATACATAAATATACATAGGCATTTGAACATGGACATACATACATGTGGAATTTGTTCAATCCAGTGCCAGCCCCTGCCATGGGCAGGGACACCTCCCACTGTCCCAGATTGCTCCAAGCCCATCCAATCTGGCCTTGGACACTGCCAGGGATCCAGGGGCAGCCACAGCTTCTCTGGGCACCCTGTGCACAGAGCCTGTGCCACCCTCCTAGGGAACAATTATGCGCATACAATGCAAAAATAAAATCCCGAATTAGGTAATCTGGTACCTACAGACATCTTTTTCATTTCCTTGTATAAATAACTGCAGTAGAGAATAGAACAAATCAGAAGTTTCACATTAGGTAGCATGAAAACCTGCCAAAGGCTGCTTTCTTCTTTGCTGTTAACCCTATTAAATAATTTTCTATATTTCCTGTTATTTTTGGATGTGAATGACCAGTGTGGTTGCCCTTGTACAGATATTTGTAACAGACATTAGGGTTCATGTGACTGGAGATTGAATAAGAGAGTCTGGGTGTGGAACTGTCAGAACTGAGAGATATTAAACTTCAGATTAAAACAAAAGACATATCAGAGTCATCATGATGTCCTGAATCATGCAAAAAGTTACATCCAAATTCCCACTGGGAGTTACCTGTTCAAGGAGATTGTAAGGGATGGGATGGTGACTCTGTAACCAGCACCACCTCTCCTCTGTGCTCCTGCATTTACCCCAGCCCACTCAGCATCACATTCTTTGGTGCTTGTGGGTTGCTTTGCTGAATGAAATCAGCTCTGGTTTAAAATCAAAATGCCTTTTCCTTCTGAGTTCCCACTGAGCCCCCTGACCTGGCTGTCGTGATGCTGCATCATGAGAAGTGTGGTCTGAAAAAAAAAAAAAAATTCAGCAGCGTTTTTCTTAGCCCCGCACACAATTATAACAGGATTGCTTTTGTCTTTTAGTCGGTGTAATTTGAGTGTTCAGGCCTTTGAGGCCTGTGGGCAGCGGTGCTCTCTCTAAGAACAAGGCTACGGCTCCTTGCAGGCACCTGAGAGTTGCATTAAATTGGTATCGTTTTAATAGTCTGGTCTAGGTGAGAAATAAATTGAGTTCAAAATGTTCCCTTGTCAGGACACTGCTGCAGAAATAACCTAATCTTGCAATCTCAGCTCTGTTCCCACTTCTAAAACTTGCTCTAACAATGGAGTTCACCCAGTTCTGTCATTTAAATGTTGTCATTAGGCTCTGATTGATGAGCAAAGATTCTCAATATGCATTGCTCTTTTTTCCCCTGTTTATTTAAGCTCCATCCAGATCAAAATATTTCTCATTTCACCTCATTTCTCATTACACTTGAAAGGTTTTTGTGTGTAATTATTGGCTAGTGAAGATAAGTGGGGGGTTAAATTTTTTTTTTTTTTGTTCTGCAATTTGTTATGCTGTTTATCTCTCAGTCAAAAGAAAGCAAGGCTAGAAAATGTAATGAAGTGTTCATCTATCATCTGTGGGCTTTGCTTCCTGATAAAGGAGGCTTCATTTGTGTCTTATTTCATTAACATGCACTTCTCAAAGCCAGAGCACCAAGAAAAAGAAAGAGAAGCCTTAATCAAGGTTTTCTTTGAGATAATTAACTGAAGGGCTTGTAAGATATGAACAAGGTTTTGTTAATAGGACAGGAGCTAAAACTCATATTTCCTTTAGCTCAGGATCATTGCACAACTGCTCCTGGAGGAAAAGTAATTAAGGAGAACTGCAGTTTTACAATGAACCTTGTCTAATTAATAGAATTAACACTCTTTTTTTTACTTTTTATATAAAATTCTAAATATTAGTAGCATGGTCTACTTCCTAAAATAGCGTTGTGCTGCATTTAAGGTTTGATGTTAAAGAATAGAAACCAGATTTTCATTAAGTGAGAAGTAGGAATCACTTTTTTGACAACACTTGCTTTTAACCACTTTCCTTATTTTTTACCACTTTCCTTAAATGACAGAAGAACCTCATCAGTTCTGAACAAGGGTTTCTTTTGACAGACCAATCTCTCTTGGCATATATGGAGACAAGGAGCAGTGCTCCCTCAGCAATGAATTTATTTGTTCAGGGAACAATTCCTTTTCACAACATGTCCCCACCTGGGAAATCTGTCCTCCAGGGAAGACAGGAGCATACATTTCACTGGGATTGCAATCCTTCTCCAGTCAGCACTCATTCCTCCTAAGAAAAATGCCAATGTTCCCTTTTACCAAGGATAAGTGTTCCAATTCTCTAGCTCTCACTTCGTATAAGTCTTTCATTTCAACCTTTTCTTCAATTCATTGCAAAGTTTTGAGGTTTTGAGTGGAGAGAAGGAAGAATCTTTTTGGGTTATTTTGCCAGTTACTCTCATTTTGATTGAAAAGAAGAAATACTGGCAGCTTTAACAAGAATAAACCCAGGAAGGAATCAGGTTTTGGACAAGAAAGAGTCCATGTAAAATAGTGCAAAATATGTGGGTCCTATAAAAATGTGTGCAGTTTTCTCATTGCTATTACCAGCTGTGCCCTCAGAAACTCTGGTTATTATCTGAATCATTATTTGTTTTTTGGAGAATCAAAAACTGTCCCCAAACACTCAGCAGAAATTGTATGCACCATGGTGGTGTGCTACCTGTCACAGCACAATACGAGAAGGTCTTCATCAAAGGAAGAGTAATCATCTCAAAAATCACAAATTATTGTAACTGTAACAAACATTGCAATTTAGAAATTAGAAATGATCCATGCATCAAGGCTTCCCTTTTTTATCAATGTAAAGCAGGGGTGTGGCTGTGCATGTTAAGTTATTTTAAGCTGTTTTTCCCCAGTGGTCCAGAATCATGGAATGGTTTCAGTCGGAAGGGAGGTTAAAGCTCATCCTGTCCCTAGTCTCCACCTGGGGAGAAGTGGGGAGACCTCAGAGCCTCTTTCAATGCCTAGGGGCTCCAGGAGAGCTGGAGACAGACTTTGGGCAAGAGCCTGGAGTGAGAGGACGAGGAGGAATGGCTTCCAACTAAAAGAGAAGGAATTTAGATGGGATGTTAGGAAGAAACCTGTCCCTGTCAGGATGGTGAGACCCTGGCCCAGAGCAGCTGTGGCTTCTCCTGCATCCCTGGAAGTGTCCATGGCCAGGCTGGATGGGGCTTGGAGCAGCCTGGCCTTGGAAGAAAGAGAGAATCTTAGAACTGGACAAGACTGTAAAATATAGTTTTCACAGCAGTCTTCCCAAAAGTTTAGTGGCTGCTGTGGGTACCCAAATGGGACTCAGAAAGTTGAGGTGGCTTCTCAAAAATCTGGCCAGTGTATGAGATTTACTCCCAACACCTGGTTCTCAGGCTCTCACACTCCTGGTTCCAGTTCCTTGCACATCAGGAGCAGGGAGTGTGGTTCATAACTGCTGAAGGAGTTTTCAAGGGTGTTAGTGGTGTATTTCCAAACCTCTCCTGTCCCATATTCTGAAAAGAAGACACTGATGCTTCCAGCACCTCAAAGAAGCACCCCTAAGTACAAAGCATAGGAATTCAAGCCTAGAGGCAAAAGGGTAGAAACAAGTATGCTGAGGATACTATGCTAGAAGCAAAGAACATACGGGGGGGGGACTGGGGGGGGGGAAGATAAAAAGTTGTAGAATTTCTTTGAATGTCTATAGAACCTTTGGTTTTTTACTGCTGTTACCAACTTTCATCTGACTGGCAAGTTTTTCAAGCCTTTGGAGAGCTCCCCAAATCAATCTCTTTGAAACGTGTGTATTTGTGAAATGGCTGCTATTTCCCACAAGTGATCTGTCAGTGTCTCAGCTGAGCCTTCACTTAATAGAGCCTCAAATAAACTTCCTGCATGCCGAGAGTCTTTCAAGTTTCAGAGCTCAGGAAGCCCTTCATCCCTCCTCATTAGTGCTGCTGGATTCCCTGCTCCAGAGCTCACATCCCTCCCTCCCATTAAACTCTCCAGCTGGGCCTTGGATTGCCTTCATCACCGGGGGTTTTAAGTGGACAAATTTATTCTATTGATGAATTTATCCTCAAGGCAAATCTGATTTAATTACACCACTGGTCATATATGAGCAGAGAATATTTTTGTACCTGTTATCTAGAAGTTATCACTTGGACAAGCTTTAATTTCCTTCCAAGTTTTAGTTCCAGTTTTTCAGGAATTCTCCTCACTTTAATTCCAACAAAAGTAACTCATAAGGAAGAATAATCTCAGGGAAGAAGAAAAAGGTCATTTCTCTGGGCTTTTCCAAAGCAGTTTTCTTCCAAGGATTTACAGCTACTGGAATAAATTTTTAATGTGTGATCAAAGTCATGGTGCACAAGTCAAAATTAATTAAGATCTGCTCTCACTTGTTTAAATCCAATGAAAACCTTACTAGTCAAGACAATAGCTTTGAAATTAGAAGGGAATAGTTGAGTTCTCAGAGAAAGGAACCGAGATCTTTAAGAAAGTTCATCTTTCATTTATAACACCAGGACATAATTAATTACTTTCTAAACAAATCTTTTCCATGTTAATAATGTATTTTTGCATTAATTGAGCTCTGAACAGGTTCTTGTGAAAGTCTGCTTTACAGGTCCTGCATCTTTCATTGGTGTGTGGGAGATTCCTACTTGAGTGCACATTAAATAAGCCAGAAAATGTACAAACTAAATGGGCATTAATGTAAAACAAATTCACTTTCAATGAAGTTTGTTCTTTCAAGGTAAGGAAGTTCTCTATCAGAATTCTGTGGGTCAATGAGATAGAGTTTGCTTCAACAAACACTGTACACTTTTAACATATTCTTTAAAAACCCTTCATAACACTGAATTTAATTTCAAGGCATTCCCATTTGACTTTTCTATATTTTTCATATTGCTGGGATTTTTCCTGTCATGGCTTACTATGCAACCCTGAGCCCCTCAAATTCTTCTTAATGATCTGAAAACTTCAATAACATGGTCCAGTGTGGATGGAGTCAAATGCTGAGGACCTAGATTTGGATAATAGAGTTCCAAGTTGAGTGAGGTGAAAGGAGAATTGGAATTGCTTAAAATCACTTGATGTTGCAGAAGGCAGAGGTGCTTGATTAGAGCAAAGAGAAGTTGGCTGTAATTGATGGAAAAAATTCAAGTGTCAAAGCAAATGTTCTTACTTCCCTCAGACTACAAAAACGTGAATTTTCCACAATCTTTATATCAGTGTAGTCCAGCCTAGGGGATAATACCTTATTTTAGGGAAAAAAAGACCAAAACCAGTATTTAGAAATTAATACAGTTCTAAAAATGTTGTCCTTCAAAGTTCAGCACTATCCAGGAGGACTCATCTCCACTCTCTTATTACTAAATTAAAGGGATTGAGTCATATAGGAGCTTGTGTGAAAAGCTAGCTTTAGAAATCAAATGCTTGTTTTCCCAACAATTATTCAAACATGACATTTTTGTTAAACTCTATCAGTATTTCTCAGTTCATGTCACTTTAATGGAGGAGAAGATGACAGAAGCTGAATGTTTCAATGCAAAATAATATCATGCTATTAAAGAACTAAATAAAAATATTCTATTTTTATTTAAAGGCATTTTCTTCCTCATTTTAATAATTCTCTCCATTCTTTGTTATTTTATTTTGTACAAAGGATGGTTGGGGAGTTCTCTGGTTTTGCTATTTAGGGTTTTTTTAAGCTGGAAATACAGGGATGCATTGAGGAACTTTTGAAGCAGTGATTTCCTGGATTTAAGAAAGAGTAAAGCTATTTTTGGTGACTGTTTTACACTGCATTTCAACAGGTAGCTCTTCTCTTTTAGGACACTGGTTGTTAGAGGTGTATCAGCATTATTGTCTTAATCAGGACAATTCAATTTGTTCTATAATGGAACTGCTGAACTTGAGTCCCAAATATTCAGCTTTGTTCAGATTTGATATCATCTGTCTGAAATAGGAGACGTATTAACCTTTCAGTTTATCTCTCTCTCAGGCTTTTAGAGGTGAAAAGCAGAGAGAGAACAGTTGGAAGTTACTTGGGTACCCATCATTGACAAAACAGCTGCCCAGATTATTTTCTTTCCTTATTTTTATTTTTCTTATTACAAAATACAACTACAATCACCAAAAGAATTGAAATCAAAATTATGAAGTGCATTGACAATTTGTAAATTTTTTTTATTTTAATGTGACTTGATGTTAAGGAAAAAACTCCCCTCCTTCAGTGAGATTTCATCCTTTTTTTACCAGGACAAAAAGCTGGTAAAAGGCTTAGATGCTACACTGCCTTACAAAATCAACTTACAGGGTTTAATAATTTAGTCAAATATACTGTATGTAATTTTTTTTTTTTACTGTGTGTTTTATTTTTATATGTATTTTTTAATAAATGAACACATACAGATGAGATGAAATATATGAAATTTATGAACTCAAGAATGCCAGACTTCATGTGGACTAAAGTAATTTTCTTATGTTTCTTGTGCAGTAAATTGTATAGGTTCAGTCAGTGGTTAGAGTAGTTTTAAATAATTATCACGGTGCCCAAATTATATTTTAGAATGAGAAATAATATTAGTTTTACTTGTGGCTTTTACTTTTTCCCTTGAAAAGTTTTGTTACAGTTGGTTTTCCTGAGGAGCTGACAGGAGATCAGCAAATTGTCCACACTGGAGAGACAGGCACAACTGTCTCCTCTCTCCCTCATTACATTGGAGTCAACAGCAAGACTAAAACTGGAGCACTTCCAGAGACACTGTCTGATAACCTGTGAACTTCTGGGCATCAAAAATTCCTCAGGGAGACAAGTCCTGAAATCCAGCACTGAATTTTCTGCCAGTTTAAGGCTGATTCACACTCCCTGGCTCCTCTTCTCCAGCGCTTTCTGTCAGCAGAGGTCAGTCTCCCTACCCTCATTTTTCTGGTGGAAATAATAAGGCACAGAGAGATAGACCTGGCTTGTCTAAACCCCCAGCAGGTGCAGGTGGCTTTGGAGCCTCAGTTCAGAAGGTCCAGCACTCACAATTTGTTGCATGAGAGTTACAGAATTTGTGCTGCTTGAATTCCCACAAGTTTCTTATGCTTATAATGCTTGTAATGACTAAAGGAACACAAAGCCTGGAGTACCAAGCTAAGGATTAATTGGGCATCTCCCAGTGTGGGCAGCAGGGCAGGGGGGATTCTGCCCCTCAGCCCGCTCAGGTGAGCCCCCACCTGCAGAGCTGCCCCAGCCCTGGGTTCCAGCACAGGAGGGACCTGGAGCTGCTGGAGAGAGTCCAGAGGAGGCACCAGGATGGGCAGAGGGATGGAGCAGCTCTGCTGGGAGGAGAGGCTGGGAGAGCTGGGATTGTTCACCTGGAGAGGAGGAGCTTTGGGGTGACCTCACTGTGACATTGCAGAGCCTGAAGGAGCTGATAGGAAAGATGGAGAGAGACTGTTTCCAAGGGATGGAGGGGCAGGACACAGGGAATGGCTTCCCACTGCCAGAGGGCAGGGAGAGATGGGATACTGGGAAGAAATCCTTTTCTGTGAGGGTGGTGGGGCCTTGGCACAGGGTGCCCAGAGCAGCTGTGGCTGCCCTGGATCCCTGGGAGTGTCCAAGGCCGGGTTGGATGGGGCTTGGAACAATCTGGGATAGTGGGAGGTGTCCCTGCCCATGGCACTGGATGGGCTTTAAGGTACCTCCAACCCAATCCAGTCTGTGATTCCTTGATTTTATGTGGTGCTAGTAAAAAGTCTTAAAAGCTTAATCAAAGCATTGATGTGAGTAAAGTTGCAATAATGATAAAAGTGCATTTAAAATGCTATGTGCATATACAGACTTCTTCAAAATCTTCTGATGTTACCCTGTTTTCCCACTGCTCACAGGGGACTTGCTCTCAGTGGCTTCAGACTCGGGCTGGAGGACATTTCAGTGGTGGTGTCACCCTGAGGCTCTTTCCAGGGGAAGCCTGTTGTTCACAGCTTCCTGCCCTTTGCTATAATATCCTCTGGAGTCATTCTGATGTTGTTGCTAACCTGCTGTTACACAAGTCATCATGTTTTTATCTATCTTTTTTGTCCTATGTCCAAATCCATCTTGCATTTGGATTGTATCTACAGAATGAGTTTTATCCCAAGACTGACCTCCTTTGGTGACTGTTGAGTTGCTCATTTGCTGCCCTCAGCTATCATCCTTTTTCTGGAGTTTCCAGGCCTCTCACACACCCTTGTCCTTTATGCTGAATGTTTCTATAAATACATAAACAAAGGAGGGGTAAGTGGAGTCTCAATCCTTTCCTGGATGTGGGAAGAACATTGACACAAAAGGAGGGGAAAAGGCTGAAGTGCTTAATGTCTTCTTTGCCTCAGTGTTTAAGAGCAAGATCAGACTGGAGTTTGATCAACTGGAGTTAAGTTCCTGAAGGGATTGAAGAGCCACGTGGATGTGGCACTGGGGGGCATGGATTAGTGGTGGCCTCCAGCACTGATGAGTCAGCATTTGTCTTAAAGGTCTTTTCCCACCTGAATGATTCCATGATTCTAAGGGTCTATTCTGGGTCATGGGTGATCAGCTTATGCAGGATAAATTCTTGGTTTTGATAGCTAAAGTTGCACTAAGAGAGCAAACGTCACCCAAGCCAATAAATCCAGGCGATGGAAACGCAGGCAGCACTCACCTGGTGGCTACAGGATTGCTGCCACAGCCAAACCAGCTCAAACAAACCCCAGGCAGGCCAGGCTGGCTCAGGAGCAGTGCTGGCAGCTCAGGACAGGCTGCAAGCACCTGCAACAACACATTTAGTGCCTTACACCTGCCTGCCAGCACTCCCTGCTGAGGGCAGCTCACCTGGCTGCAGAAAAGGAGCTTGCCTCATCCGCTGGGCAAACCTGGGAAACGAGATCCCAGCGCAGGCAGCGAGGAGAGGGGACAGCAGGGACAGCAGGGAGGGGTGCTGGCAGTGCCATCACCTCACACAGCCCTCAGAGCACCACGAGGTCTCTTGGTAACAGCTGTGGCACTAATGGGGGCCACAGTGGCAGCTGAAGTAGTTCAGTGTCACTCTCGTTTTGGGCTGCCAGCTCCTAAATGACAAGGTTACAATTACAACACACTGCCAGCATGGTCCCAGGGCAGCGTGGTCCCCCCTTTGACCTCTGCAACATTCACTTATACTCCTTTGTCTCTAAAAATATTATATTTTCTCCAGACCGCTTTTATAGACCTGACTTCCATGGTGCTTATTTCATATCTTATATATGACTGCAGGTTATGAGTAAAAAGGTTTATTTAATCACAATGCAGTTTTATGCAGTCTCATATCAATGTAAGATGATGTCATTCACTCAGTTCATAAATGCAAGGTCTCTGAAATTTGCCTGAATAATTCATAGCCAAAGAAAACATTTTTCTGATGTTTTAGATCACTAGATTATTAATATTGTGGAAAGCTTTGTCTCAAATAATTCTGAAAAGACTTCTAATTTAGTTTGGGTTACACACATATCAATATTTCACATATATCTATATTACATTTATGTGTAATGACAGGGAAGTTTTGCTGGATATCAGGAAAAAGTTCTTCCCCTAAAGGGTGGTTGGGCACTGAACAGGCTCCCCAGGGAATAGTCATTGCTTTGAAAATCCCAAAGATATTTCCTTTGCTTCTCTCCTTCAAACTGCTCTTCATGGCCATGAGGAATCTGCTCAGGTAGCTTTGAATCAACATTTAATAATGAAAAAGGAGGTTTGGATTGAACATGTCCTTAAATATTCAGCAAAAAAAAAATGGTATCCTCAAGGCCAGAATGAAATTTCTGATAGTTCTCATTTAAAACCTGACAGACATGTCCTGGTTCCCCACATCACACCATGCAAGGCAACAGTAGTCCAGGACCTGACCCTTTAAAGTATTTTCCATCTTTTTCTCTGCAAACCAGAGTTCCTTCCCCCATTTCTGATCAGTGAACTATCAGTTTATCGGGGTAGGGAGAAAGGACTACGTTGAATGAGCTTTTATCTGAAAGGTTTTCAGATTGAGGAAGAGAAAGATCTTCAAATACCAAAGTGTTGCTGAGGAGAAAATGTTTTCTTTCCCAGCTCTTTCTCCTTTTTCATCTTGTTCTCCACTCTACATGCAAGTTTTATTTGCCTTCAGTTCAATTTTCTCTAAGCCTCACTCTCCATTTGGTACCCTAAATACAATTAAATTGCAATATCCTAAGTGTGAAAAGGAATAAAATGATAGAAATGAGATAAAATACACACCTTCAGAACTCTCACTCCTCTGACTGACTCTACTCTTCCTTCCCAAGTGATAGTCAAGCACTTTCAAATTTATTTTCCAAGTTCTGAAAGCGACTGTATATCAGGCTCGCTGAACTGCTGACTCCTCAGGTTTCTTTAATAGAAAAGGAAACTTTCAAAGACACCCAGCCATCCACAGATAGTGGGGAAATAAAGCAGAGGTTAAAAAAGCAGTTAAAATGAATCTAAAATAATAAAGCAAGTAAGGTAATATTAAGGAAAATTGATAGAGTGGGAGAAGAATTACTCCAGCTCTTCTCCCTGGAGGAAGCTGATAGTAGAGTAGAAATAATCTGTAATGGAAAGGTGTACTCACATTTTTACTGAAATGTAAAAGCAGAAAAATAAGTAATGAAAAATAATTAGACATGTAGAAAGCATGACCTGCAAGGAGAGATTAAAAGAGCCAAGGTAGCCTAGACAAGGGAAAACTAAAGGAAGATGTGGGAACAGTCATCAAGCATGCTACAAGCTGCAAAAATCAGGAAAAAATATATTTTCCAAGGTGAATTAGCCAAGAGTAATGGACTTAATCTGCAGCCAGGGATAACTAAGTCAGGAAAAGGAAAAGGAAAAGGAAAAAGAAAAGGAAAAGGAAAAGGAAAAGGAAAAGGAAAAGGAAAAGGAAAAGGAAAAGGAAAAGGAAAAGGAAAAGGAAAAGGAAAAGGAAAAGGAAAAGGAAAAGGAAAAGGAAAAGGAAAAGGAAAAGGAAACACTGGTGCAGACATTATGAAGACAGCATCCGTGGTGGTATTTATTTCTCTTTAAGTACTGCATTTCAGCCTAGTGAAGTCTGTCAGCCTGATTCTCTCAACAAGGACATTAAATGTGTTTATAACACAAAATGTTCCATCTGAATCAGATTTGAGGGACCTTCTTTTCTTAAATATTTCTTTTCCAGACCTGGTTTGCCTACATTTGCTTACATTTTTTTTCCTAAAACCTCTGAAACCAACCTCTGTCTAGTTTTGTGGATTTTGTTCTGGAGTGAGCTTGGATGCTGCCCAGCTGGGAAGTGCCAAAGCTGTGAGGTTTGCATAGCTCCTGTAGATACTCGATGCCCTTTTGGCCAATTTGTGTTTCTCTCTTCCCATATTGATGTATTCCAGAATAATCAGTGCTGCTTGGGGTGATGTTACACCAGGAGAGAGAAGGAAAACTTCCCAACCCCAGGTTTTAGCAAAAAGCTTTTTGTTTTTTGAACAGTTTAGTGGGCAGGTTAACAGCTGCTCAAGAAATATAGAATGTGATTTTATTCAACAGTCAGTGAAGGAACACAGCCTCAACATTCCCACCTAGGGCAAGGCTGAGAGGATGGTGCTGTTCCACGGGACCACTGTTAATAATGTGAGATTTCTGAGGTGAAGGTTTAGCTTTGGCTCTTGTATAATATCATTATGTGCAGCATAAATGAAAGTCATTGCCCAAATGCACAATTTTATGTCTATTTCAGAACAAGTAGAAGTTTTTTAATCACTGTGCAATAATCCATTTAAAGCATGACAGGATATACTGACAGCTGGCACATGGAAACATGAGACCTTACTTGAGGATATCAGTTTTTAAATACTTGCTAATTTTGAAAAACATCTTGGGCTTGGCTGAGGAAGTGGAGAAAAGGAGGAACAAATGCTTTCTGTAAATTAAAAAATGTCAGGAAAAAAAATATATATCTATAAGGAGACTTACAAATTTATAAATTTTCCATGCAATATTTTACTTCCTTTATCATCAATATCACAGTGGAAGCTGCACTGACAGTGACTGTCAAAGAATATTTTTCTTCCCACGATGTCTTCCTGTTGGGCATAATTCTCAGCCTTAATAAAAACAAAGCAAAAAGGAAAACCTTATGATTCATAAGAGTCTCAGAGATCCATTGGGATCATATTCATTGTGCTGCCACCTTCCCAAGTTTGCTGGTTGTGCCCTGGAGAACTTCTCTAACCCAGCAGTGGCTTCCTGAGCATTTGTTCACATCCAGCTGGGAGCTAAAGGCTGTGGGCTCAGTAAACTTCCTTCCTGGGAGCACAGAATATCCCAAGCTGGGAGGGATACACCAGGATCATCCAGTCCAACTGCTGTGCCTGCCCAGACACCGCAGCAATCCCACCCTGTGCATCCCTGGCAGCATTGTCCAGACACTCCTGGAGCTCTGGCAGCCTTGGGGCAGTGCCCATTCCCTGGGGAGCCTGGGCAGTGCCCACCACCCTCTGGGGAAGAACCTTTCAAAGTGAAATCACACAGGGTATTTGGGTGGTGCCCAGAAATCAGCCTGATTTTTGTAGCTGAACCATAACTGTATTTCCTGGGGGTTTGTTGGGGTTTACCTTCCATTTATTTCGTATTGGACTTGCTGGGAGTGCAGCATCTCCCAGATGTGTTCTGAGGCACCTGCAATATTTTGCTGCCTGATGCTTAAACTGCCACTTGCTCAGAGCAGAAGTCTACAGTGAATTGTAGCTTTATAGAGGGCTGGGATCCACATCATCAATACCCTATTTTTCCCCCTAGAAGGGGGCTGTTTAATATTAATCAGTATTTAACCAGATGATCCTTTCCTTTTATTTAAAAAGGGACATTTCCCCAGATAGCAAAGTTCATTCCTATTGGTAAGCCAGGCTGAGCAAGGTGTGTGTTCTACCCTTTGTGTCTGTGCTAAATCTGTGTCCCAGTCTCCAAATCCAGCGTGGCCACAGCTAAAGAGCCAGTGGGACCCTGGTGCCTGTGCTGATTGCTCCATGCCTGGCAAGGCTGGGGTCACTCCTTGGGGACTTCAGACAGATCCATCCCAGGGCCAGAGCACTGAACACTACAGACAACCCTGTTCAGTGAGGATCAGCATATCCTGTCTCCTTTTTTTTGTGAATTAAATAGTAATGAATGCCACCTAATGTATTTATTAATGCTTGAAGTTCTTCTTTAAAATTCTCTCCTTTATTTTCATGGCTAAACTCATTTATTCTTGAGCATCCTTTATGCAACAGGATCAGCAGCAGCAGGAGCAAGACTTTCTCTCTCTGTTAGGGTTAGTTCTCAGGGAAGTGCTGGAGGTGGCAGAAATTTTGGACTCCCACTCATTATACCTGAACAAATCCGTGAAAGTTAACAGGGGAAGGTACATGGCTTCCTCTCTACCCAAACAAACAAACAAACAAAAACCAAACAAAAAAAACAAAGAAACAAAAAAAAATTCCAACCACTCTTGGAGGTAAATAAAATACTAATTTTTGTTTTCATATGATGGCTCTTTTTTTTTTTTTGAGATACATGTTACGTGCAGCTAAAATTCCTGGCAGAAACGTAGGAATTCAAATAAAACCCTTCTTTTCATTTATTGTATTTGCTGCAAACATGGACTTATGTGGTGCTAATTAATATTTACATCAATGAAAATCAAATTGGATTCTAAGATCATATCAGTCAATGAAGATTTATTTAACTTGAGGAGTTCTGGCTTTGTATCAGAAGGCATTAATCATTTATTATTCCTCATGGGTTGAAAGATGTGCCTCCCACCGCTGCATTGCAGCATGGACAACCAGATTTGATTCACACTCAGAATAAATGCACACAGTTTGCTTTATTTAGCAAACTAGTACTGATTTCTGACCCTTTTTTACAACGGATCAGCACAGTTTTCTCTGTTAATGGAGAGTTAAGTGACATCCTCGGGTGTTACAGAGTGACATTGACAATATTTCATAGCTTTCAATGCCTCCTAGAATATTTTCCAGAGGGCACTAATAGGAATCTGATGGAATTTTTTACCTGTCAAAATGTTCTTTTCCTCTTCTCCTCCATGTTTTTTTGGGGTTTCTTTTTTTTTTTTTTTTTTTTTTTTTTTTAAACAATTTGTTTATGACAAGTAATGCTCATGGACATAGAACTATCCAACAACTGCACCAAGGCAGGAAGAGGAATGGTCTTGGCATCTCCACCCGACTCTTCAGCTGAGGAAATGGAAACTCATTTCCTGCTGAATGTTCAGAGCGGAGGGAAAATGATGCAGAGAGAAAACATGAAGTGAAGGCAGAGCAACACCTGAGTAACAGCTCCTCTGTGTAACTGTCCATTTTACATTCATAAGAAAGTTGCATTTTTTTCTCTCTCTCCTGCTGCCTTTTAAGAGTTTTCTGATGCTAATCCTAAAATCTTTCTCATCTTTTATTGATCATCTCACAGCCATAGCTTTTCTCATTAGGCATCTAAAATCCTGCTATAAACCCAGCACATTCCAGTAAAAATGCACATATATTTCATGTCCTTCCCTGGCACGCAATCACCTGATCCATCAGTGAACATTGTGCAAGGGTATTTCTTTCACAGCTTCTTGACCCCTTAAAGATCTGCATTAACGTCAGTAACTTCAAAATTAAAAAAAGATTTCACAGAATTATAAAGTGGTTCATAGGATGGTTTAGGTTGGAAGGGATTTTACAGCCCATCCAGTGCCACCCCCTGCCATGGGCAGGGACGGCTCCCACTGTCCCAGCTTGCTCCGAGCCCCATCCAGCCTGGCCTGGGACACTGCCAGGGATCCAGGGGCAGCCACAGCTTCTCTGGGCACCCTGTGCCAGGGCCCCACCACCCTCACAGGGAAGGATTCCTTCCCAAGATCCCATCCAATCCTGCCCTCTGGCAGTGGGAAGCCATTCCCTGTGTCCTGTCCCTCCATCCCTTGGAAACAGTCTCTCTCCATCTTTCCTATCAGCTCCTTCAGGCACTGCAGGGCCACAATGAGGTTACCCCAACGCTTCTCTAGGCTGCACGATTCCAATTCTCTCACCCTCTCCTCCCAGCAGAGCTGCTCCATCCCTCTGCCCATCCTGGTGCCTCCTCTGGACTCTCCAGCAGCTCCAGGTCCCTCCCGTGCTGGAACCCAGGGCTGGGGCAGCTCTGCAGGTGGGGGCTCACCTGAGGGGGCATAATCCCATCCCAAATCCCATCTTTTCTCTTTTCTTACTGATCCTTGTGGTGAATGTTGGTATTTCCCACCCAATAGTCCCATCCACACATCCTACAAATAGCACTTGGAGCATTGTCTGAAATCAGTTAGGGGAAAAATTTCCCTGGAATTGCACAGCTACAGAGAAACCTCCCTGTGAACACGAGGTTGAACTCAGTCATCACTTCTGTTCCTATCCCACTATTTCTCTACCCTTCCATAGGAAATCCTTCCTTCTCTAACTGCCAGCTTGGATGACACTGCAATCATTGTGGTGAATGGAAAGAATGAAAAAACCCAATTTTGAACTGACTGCACTGAACAGACAGAAGCAGGAGTTAGAGAAGGTTTCTGGATCCACAGCTGTGAATAAGGAACAGCTTGGCACCAACTGAACCCCAAACTTTGGATGGCAGGACACAATCCTGCTGGGAATCTTACAGCAACATGCAGAGACTCCTCTTGTGTCTGCTGGAGTTACTTCATTTCATCCACTTGGCTTGTGACACACACTGCTCAAAAAGAAAATACCTGCTTAAAATTTGGTAAAAAGCATATAATTGAAATAAAATGTCCTTTCTATTTCTCACTGTAAACTTCTGCTTTTTGTAAGAATCATCCTGAGTGCTCTGTTTCAAATCTTGCAACTCCACAGTGCTGATTTGTGCCATTCACAGCTCTTTACACCTTTTCCTAGTTTTTCACTACTTGTTTGGAATTTTAATAGGAAATTCTATTAGAAGATCATAACTTAATGAACCTGGATGTTGAAGAATATTGGTGTGCTGCCTCAAAAGCAGTATTTTAACGAAATTATGCTGCAGCACTGGGATTGGCATCCTCTGCAGACTTGCTATTTAAATTAGCAAGGGTTTTTTGAGGGTTCATTGAAAAGGTTTAATTCACAGGGCCTATGAATATACAATTCTTTCAAAGGCTTAAAATTCCTTGATTTGTGTTATCAAGGCTTTAGATTAAGGAATGTTGGTAATTGTATTTGCTGGAGTTCCTGTTCATGCTTCCACCCAAGTAACTGGTGTAGAGGATGAACTGGTGCCATATGGATGAAATCCATTTTCTCCATATTATTAGAGCTTTGTCTGGCTATTATGTAAACAGCTTAACAAATACACATAATAGGAACGGTCTGGCTGAGCCATTTGGCCAGGCAGGAGAAGGACTGCGTTGGTTTGGAGAGCTGTCACAGCTGTTGCTAAGCAAACTGGCAAAATCCTGATGTTTCCCCTCCAGCAGCCGAGTCACACCAAATCCCAGCAACATGCATTCACATGGCCTGTGAAAAAAAACCTGCAGGAGACCTCAAATACCTGCTGGATTTCCTGCTGGGATGTCTGGCTGCAGAATACACAGCTGAGTACGTATATTTGATGTCAAGTTTTGTAGCCCAAATTTTTGTAGCCCAAATTTTTGGAAATATCTGCTTACTGATCAGAGTTGATCCCAGGGCTGGAGCTCCTCTGCTCTGGAGCCAGGCTGGGAGAGCTGGGGGTGTTCACCTGGAAAAGAGAAGACTCCAAGGAGACCTCAGTGCCTAAAGGGGCTCCAGGAGAGCTGGAGAGGGACTGGGGACAAGGGAGGGAGGGACAGGACACAGGGAATGGCTCCCACTGCCAGAGGGCAGGGTTTTGATGGGATCTTGGGAAGGAATCCTTCCCTGTGAAGGTGGTGGATCCTTGGCACAGGGTGCCCAGAGCAGCTGTGGCTGCCCCTGGATCCCTGGCAGTGTCCCAGGCCAGGCTGGATGGGGCTTGGAGCAGCCTGGGACAGTGGGAGCCGTCCCTGCCCATGGCAGGGGGTTGTCACTGGATGGGCTGTAAGATCCCTTCCAACCTAAACCATTCCATGCTTCTATCTCTCCAAGGAAAAGCTCGTCCCAGGAGGAACTGCTCCTCCCTACCCTCAGCCATAGAAACCAGAGATACCAAACCATGAGGGGCTTTATTTTCCCCCAAACATTGTGAGAAATCTTTTTAAGCCCACTGAAGCCTGCAAGAGAAAAAATTTTAAGAAGTGAGGAGAGTTCAAATAGTTCTGTTTTCAACACACTAATTAAGCCTCTACCCTTATTATCATGTAGCAGAGGCTCTGTCCATAGCACTTTATAATTGAGGTGGCTGCACTTGGTAAGTCATTGTTCTGGATATTAGCTGGCAACCATGAGGAAATGAAACAATAGCAAATATGAGTGGGACATAATACCTGTGTCCAAAAAGGCTTTGAGATTTTAAAACATTGCTTTGGACTAGTGCTTGGCTAATTTTGGGTTTGGGTTATTTTTATGGGAGAAAATAGTCTCCCACAAAAAAAAAATAGTGACAATTAAAGTAAATCTATAAAATAACACCTTGTTGACTGTCCACCTAAGCAAGAGAAGGGGCCATTAAGGCAAGGGAAAGCTTTATATCTACCTGGCTGGGCACAGGGCAGCTGAGAATTCCCCGTCTGGAGAAGTATCCCATATCTCAGGCTGTACCTGAGGATATATCTCTCTGTATTTCTATCCCTGCAGAGTGCTGCTCCTACTCATGCAGAAATAAATCTTCCTTCCTTTTCTTCCCAGACAGCCTCTCCTCAGTGGTATATTCTTTACTCTTGTTGGGAATCTGAGGGATTTACCCAGATCTTTCAGCCTTTTAGGATTTGAAGACTGCTTGAAAAACTGAAAGGACAAATTTGTTGTGTGTATTAACCCCCTAGTCCATCTCCAGGATGGCTAAAATCTGTGCAAAACCATGGGATTAAACAGACACAACATTAAGGGCATTTTGCCTACACAAGAATAATCTTCCAGTGTGGTTTTTATGGTTCTAAAATTCCCATGAGCAGCTGGCTCTCCACTCCTAATCTGGGAGCAAGGACTGAACCAAGGCAAGACTTGGCTGAGGAAGCAGTGAAGAAACATAATCCACAAAACATCCTAAAGGATTACTTTTTTTGATGGAGTTTTGCTCATATTTGCAGTGTCAGAGGTTACAGCAAATGGTGAGAGTCCAGGGCATGTGGCTTTTACACAGAAGGAATATTGAGTGTTTAAGTGAAGCAAATGCCTTTGAAAGAATTAAGAATTAATAAGTTTAAGGAAAAAAAAAACCCTCTGTTTGAAGGTGATGCAGAGAATAGTGTCAGCTTTCCTCTATAATAATGCAGCATTTTGTTAA
This sequence comes from Sitta carolinensis, assembly GCA_032173965.1. Classification (NCBI taxonomy): domain Eukaryota; kingdom Metazoa; phylum Chordata; class Aves; order Passeriformes; family Sittidae; genus Sitta; species Sitta carolinensis. Next base: position 5,708,037 of record CM063289.1, read on the forward strand.
AGAGCCCTTGTAATGTGTTTAAAATGCTTCTCGTGTTGGGCAACAAAGTATTGAACTGGAAAATCTATAAGTGTCCAACCCAGTCATGCTTGGGTATGATCTATTGATATTGTCTCAAATCTTCAGCCTATTTACATCATTTGTAAATATAAAATATTTCTTTTTGAATATTGAGTGCCTGTTGGTGTGTACAGCCCTCATCTCATGAACTACAGTAAAATTGGGTCTCGGTTCATCTATTTCAGATATTCCTGTCTAGACAAATGAACTCTCTGCCTAAATTTACCACTCAGGGGTAATGAACCATGAAAGTTTTCGTTATAGTGGCAATGAATGCAAGCAAAGGAAAAAAAAAAAAAAAAAAAAAAAAAACAAAAACAAAACTGGAAACAGCTGAACTTCCAGATGTACTTATGGAGTAAAATACTTATGAGGAGATATCAGAAAGTTTGTACAGGAGTTTCTGACACAACATGTTCTGGGAAACAAGTAGTTTATTATGGAATGTCACAGAGCTCCTGCCTCCTGCTCGTTTTGCAGATGGCTGAGGAAAAACACATAGATAAATGAGGAAGTCAACTTATCAAGGGTTCTTTGTCTTGTGGAAAAAACCAGTGCCTTCTGGTCTCTAAAATGTCATGATTTTCATAGGAAAAAGGGGCTCATCTCAAGCTGTCATAAGTGAGGCCAGGTCTTCTTCTTCCTTAGTTAATTCATCTTGGTGGCAAGGAGTCTTCACCCAATATTTCACCAAGCAGAGCCTCCTAAGCAAATGGATTCACTGACTAAAAGTACAGCTTCCAAAGTGTGAATCTTCTCTATTTAGAATATAAAATAATGGCAGTGAAAACTCCAGCTTTAAATAGAGTATGTAAAATTCATACTAATTTCAGATTAGGCTGAAGTCAGCCTCACCAGCTTGAGGGAACCCACCTGGACAACTTCATGATGAAAAGGGTGCACAGAAAAGATGCAGACAGAAGTTATTAATGCTCAGATTAATATGTTGACTATGTGTGGAATCTTTCTGTGATTTCTGAGGCTCACCTCAGAAAATTATTCATTCCATGATGACAATTACCCACTACTTGTTGTTTGTAGTACAGATTTCACCTCTCCCAAAAGAACTCAGTTGTAATGATTTGGGATTTCTGCAATTTCTGTGCAACTCTGAAAGTTCTCTTCAAGCCCACAGTTCAAGTCCCTCCCCAGTCATGCCCGTTGGCTGTCCCACACTGCTTCTACAAGGAAAATTCCTGCCCATTCCTTGTCTGTTTAATCTTTGTTACAAGAGCTTTTGCCAGCCTTGTGTTGATGCCTCACCACGCTAATTTAGCATGACTTTGCACCACTTCCCAAATAAAACTGAGGTAGGGAATGAAGCCAAAATGCCTCAGGAGTCCCAGAGGCTGATTCTTCAGGGGCCTGACTGGATTTAATTATTTCGTACAATTGACAATGCTTTGAGCTCATCTTATATAAAAATTTTGCTGTGTTCTTCTATGTGAGTGCTAAGCACCAGACAATGGAATGGGTCTGGAATTCTCTCTTACCCAGATATTAACAGGCAGGGAAGGAAAGGGACAATTAATTTGCACTTTCTCTACTTAGGTCTTGGTTGTTCTCTCTTGTCTCCCAGGAAGGGCAATTTTCTAATCAGTTTCTTACAGCTGCCTTGACATTTTTATTTTTATATTTAGAAATAAAAGGTCAAACCCTCCAACCACCAGTTGGTTTAACACCATGGAGGGCAAGGTGAATACCTTCCTAAATTAGCTCAGCACAAAGGAAACTGCTGTTCAGCAGTTATTTCCCACTGGCAGATATTAGTATTCCTGAGGGAAATATGTACAGCATGAAGTACTGTGTGTGTGGATTAAAAACATTTAATCCACACAAATTGAAAAAATTAAGACTCAAACTTACGGAAAAGACAAGTATAAAAAAAAATCAAATAAATCAACAGACAAAATAGTGTCAATTAAGACCTTGGAAATTTGTTTTTGCCTGGGAGGAAAGCAAGCTTAGTCACATAATAATTATTGTTGTTGTTGCATCCACCAGAGAAGTCTCCATTAAAATCAAAATTCAAGTTCTCATCAGTGGAAGAACAATGAATATGACACTTCTCAAAGGAGTTACAGTGACTCTAAAAAAGGAAGAAACTGATGTGGAGAAGTGGATATAAAAGTGAGAGTCTTCCGAGATTTTAAAAACGAAAAAATTATGGAAAATTATAATGATTTCCTATGGGGACTGCAGAATGCTCGATGCTGTATCCATGCTGTTTTGGAGATATTAAAGTAAATATAGTACATCTGCTCCAGAGCATCGGGATAATCTGTCACAGTGGGAAGTTCCAGGATGATTATGTACATTTAGCTCTTCTTCTGCATATTCCAATTCCTCCCCTTCATTATCTTGCACACCAGAAAATCTGCCATTAGGAAATGAGCAAAACCAATGCTTTACTCAATCCTGGTGGTACAACAAAGAATCCTAGAAATGTAGAGTACTATCTCAGGATCACTGAGGTTGGGAAACCCCTTCCAGACCATCCTGTGCCAAATCCCCACCTTGTCACCAGCCCAGAGCACGGAGTGCCATGGCCAGGGGTTCCTTGGACACTTCCAGGCATGGGGACTCCAGACCTCCTAGGGCAGCCCCTGACAATATTTGACAAACCTTCCCATCAAGAAATTCTTCCTGGTGTCCAACCTGAACCTCCCCTGGTGTAACTTGAGGCCATTCCCTCGTCCTGTTGAGAGAAATGGGAAGAATTGTCATTTGACTGTTTCCCATACCCTGTTGCAAGATGACTGAATATTTGAGGGGTTTAAGATTTGTGTTTGTTCCTAAATAATTCAGCTACATAGGAGTTCATCCAAGTCTGAGGGAGGAAGTTCCTTCTCACCCCTTCCAGTGTAGGAATCATTCACAGTGCATGGGGGAAGAGTTACACCAGGCATGCTTAGCAAGTATAAAGTAAGAGGCAAATGATTACCAGGTTTTATGGAAATCTGCTGTGGTTCTGTGCTGTCATTATTTATGATGTTTTCATCTGACACAGATCCCAATCGTCCATATGGGAATCATTAGAAAGAATTGCTGCTCCTCCATTTGGTTGAGTGGAGTTATGTATTGCCTGTGCATGTAAGGAGTCAGCTCATGGAGGAAAAGGAGAAGAGAGGCAGAGAGAAACATTTCCCAAGAAACAAGCTCCCATCTTTTTCTTTTTTTTTTTTTTTGTTTTGGTGCTGTGCACTAAGTGAAATAAAAGAAGAAAAGGAAAAGGGGGGAAAAGGCCCATAAAAATTTCTCTCACTTACATGGCACATTAAAATCAAGGATTTCAAAACTTCCATTATCACAGGCAGAAGCTTATTATTAATGTGTTTTTCTTTTTCAGAGCTTCTTCCCTGAAATAGAATTCCAAGCCCATGCTGCGACTGTGCAATATTGTTCACTGCAAGCAACTATTTTGTTCTGCCTCAGAGGCAATACATTTTTACATTTAATTTTGCTGTGGGTATATACAACACTTGTTTATGTCCTTAAAATGTCTTTTAAAGAGATTTATTTCAATGCTTCTCTGGCAAATCCAGTTTTAAAGGTTTAATTCTCTTCCTCACTCAGCCAGGCAGCACTGATATTTCATTTTGGTGGCTCATATGTCTACGAGCTAACACTGGACATATGTAATCATATACGTGGAGATAGATGCATGGATTTGTTTCATGTTCTCACTGGAGTTTTAATTACAGACTTTTACTCCAAGTTTTATTACCAGCTTCACGTCTCTGTTTAGCCTCAAGTGCTGCTACTGAATTTCCATCTACAGTAAATTATGTTCATGTAAATAAATGCTGTTTCTCTGAGAAAAACACCAGTAAATAGCACATGAAAGATTTTTATTTGACCTGGTGTTACTCCTTTGGGAATGAGCATAACCTGAAATTTAACTTGGGTGTGTGGGTGTGATTGTTGTCTGTCTGTGCTCCTGTACTGCCATTTAATATGGATGGGATGGAAGCAGGAGCAGGGTTTATTCCTATGCCCACTATGAACAACTTAAAATAAGCCTGCAGTAGTTTATCAGTTTACAGCATGAATGTTGTTTATTAAAACAGCTAAAAATAAAAAATTGAGGGGAAATGCCAATGTAACTTGAGTATTTCTCAGGATTATTCTGCTTGTTTTCCCAGCCTTTCAAACCTTGGTGCATTGACTTCATATCTTGGTATTTTATACATGCAACAGGAGAAACTTTCCTCTCACCTTCTCAGGAAATCATTGTCCTTTCCAAAATCTCAGCCACGCTTTATTCCAAACACACTGTGACTGATACCAACTCATCACCTTCAAGCAGAAAGTTATGTGTTAACGGCCCTGTTTATTTAGGCATAGGAAAGTATTTGCTTTAATTAGCAGTCTAATTAAACCTGATTGTTTTAATCTATGCATAATCTGTGCTGTTGCTTAATAGTCAGGCAGCAAAGAGCATGAAAAAAAGTTGGTATAAAATATTGTCAAGCACTAATGTAAATGTCTGCTGGATATTCCTTGTCTTTCATGGTGACTGGATAGGAAAAAAGGACTTCCAGAAATTTAATGAGACTTGAAGGTGGGACATAAAAATAGAAAACTTTTCTGCTGGTTAACAGCAAAAAATGTTCTTCCTTCAGTGGGTTTCCATTTCGGACAGAGACCATCTGCTGGTGAAACTCTCAATAAAGGCAAGTTTTGCTTGGATAGTTCCATTATTGAAGATAAACCCCTGTAGCTGAAACTGCATATTTTAATTTTCCATTACTAGATTGCATCTCCAGATACTATCAGATGCAAGTGACTGCCATTTAATAAAACAAATAAAAACAATTCCAATGAAAACGGAGATAATTGTCACTGCAGCCTTAAACCTACATTTATGCTTATATGGCCATGCACTTCTTTTCTTTGTCTATTTTCTAAGCAAGCACATTTCTTTAATTCTATAGATATTGTAACCTGCAAACTGGAATTACTTTTCTATCAAAACTGTTCCCCATCAGTGGATAAAATATATTTGTCTCAGAGAAATGCAGCTTTCAGCATACACCAAACCTCAAGCTGAATTGTGCCATTAGAAACTGATTTGAAATGGTTCTCCATGAGTAATTGTTATTTTAGGAGCTGTCAATACAACTTGTTTTCAAATTCAATTTTTTTTACACTCTCCTAAATGCTTGTTAATTCATAAAACTGCTGTGAAAGATTGATGCTCTCCTTGAAGAAGGAATATGTTATTATTAAACATCAGATAATTACATCACGTCCATATTTTAAATAAAATTTCTCTTTTCTTGAAGAAAAAGAGGAAAGCAGGAAATAGTCTGTATCTATGTAGAATTGCTCTCTGAAACCCGAGTCAAACTTGGCCCTTCATATTTCACCTGTTAAATTTCTGATACATGTTTATGCAATTGGGATATTTGGCTATTTGTTTGAGCACAGCAGAATTCACAGATTACGTGAATTGAGTGAGGAGTAAAAAGCAAGGATAAGGGTTGCAGCAGGAATTGCTGAGAATGACAGGATCATTCCTCTGCAGGCAAGATTCATTGTAAGAAAAAGTAAAATAAAACACTTTGAAAGAAAGACTTTAACTTGATTAGCCCGGATGGAGGACTGAAGTCTTACTGTTGGTATTCTGGAATGAAATCTTAGGTTATATTAGATAATTCCAAGAGAGGCATCACCTCAGTGCTCAGTCACTGTTATAAAAAATAATTGAAATATTGAGAAAAATTCGTAGAGGGGTGAGGATCAAAACATCATTAGGCTACTTAAAAAAATCCAAGAGGAACCCAACTCCTTTAGAGTTCTCTGAACACAGAGGGGTGTTCACAGAACCACAGGGTGGTTTGGGTTGGAAGGAAGCTGATGTGGGGTCCCCAAGGAGCTGCAGGAGGGGATGGCAGGAGGAGGACCCCAAATCCAGCCTAAGGCTGACCCAGGGGCCATCAGGGCATCATAGCCCATCCATCCAGTGCAGATCAGGATGCCAAGTGGAGCTGGGTTCCAAAGTCAGGTTCCCAAGGAAAAATCACCTAGTCTGGGTGCCTGCCAGGGCTGGCCTGGCACAGCCATCGCTCCCGAGGTCCAGGATCCACTGGGAGCAGAGCTCCAAGTCATCTCTCACCAGACTTGGGGGACTGCAGAGGAAGCTAGAAAATAGCAGCTTCGAAATTAGGCAAAAGAAGTGGCTCTTCCTACAGGATTTAGTGAAGCTATAGACTCTGAAAGAGAACCAGGACAAAGTGAGAGAATTAAAACACAGAAAAGCAGAATGGATGCAGGAAGTCCTAAAGCTGCAAAGAGTGAAGCATTGCATGTGGAGTAACGAAGCTATCAGAGGGAAGAATCACTATGCACTTAATTTGTTCTGACTTTCCAACCTATCTACCACTGGCTATTGGCAGACTAAGCCAGGTCTGTCTGTGGGTTTAGTTCAGCTGCACTTTCCAGGCAGAGCCTTGCAAGCCCAGTGTGAGGCTGTGGGATGGGTTTATTTAACACTGCCTTAATCTGGTGTCTGGGGTTGTTTTGCTTCTCTCAGTCATTGTTCCATCAGGCTCCTCTTCAGTTGCCTTGCACAGCAGTTGGAGTTTTATTTCCCTGCCTTTCAAGCAATCTTCTTGGAATTCAGGCTTTCTGGAAAGGCCTTGATGCAAAGGGGTTTGATTATATTGCATATAGATTATCAGCTTTTGCAGCTGACTTTTCTTATTTGTTTTATCTTCTGACAGCTTTGTAAATTGTGGTGCAAATCAAGCATGGAAGAGTTGATTAAGAAAGAAAGATAAATCAGAACATATCCATGTTCCACTCTCTACTCATTACCCTGTTGAAAACTGGTGGAGGTATTTATGGTGACTTGAATTGGTAATAATAAAGCATGATGTGTAGGTTTCAATATTTGCTGATAAGCATAAGAAATTAAGCAGTTTTTGTCTTTCTCCCACACGAAAATTTTCTTTGCATTCACTGACTTGCTATGGTAATGAAGTTGATAAAATTAAAAAAAAGATTCCTTTGGGCATAGAGAGACTGGGTTTCCTGCAGTCATGTGTTCTGTTAACTCTGGGAAGGCAATAATATGTGAATACACATAAAATAAGATATTACAACATCTTGCTGTCCCAGGTTATTTGAAGTCCAGTGGAAAACATTTCAGCCTCTGCTTTCCTCTTGCTGGATTTCTCCAGACTCAAGCCTGGGCTTTGACATTAACTTGGGCCAAACCTCATAATCCCGACTCAGAAAGAGTTGAGTAGGGGATTTGTCCTTTCAGGAGTTTGATCCATGGAATCACAGCTCAAATCCCTTGGTCCTTCATTATCTCAGCTCCACTGTTAGCTTGGCCAAACTCCCCCTGACTTTAGGTAAAACCAGAATTAATATTAATACTTCAAATTCAAATGGGAATGAATGAAACTGAAAAGGCATTGGAGTATCATAATTCAGCACAGGACATGTGAATCTGCTGATGGAAGCCTTTTCTCCTGGGATATGATTTTTTATTGGCACCCAGCCCATAGAACAGCTGATGGACACATTCCTGAAATATTCCTGTTGATATAGGAAATTAGATTCTCATCTTTAAAGTGCTTAAACTGAGCTTTTCCCAAGGAGCTTGCAGTGGGTCATATCTCCATTAACCTTTTGCCTAATAAGAGATTTCATAAACAAAGTGACATCCCAAAAATCTGTGTATTATAATAATTAACAACAAAAGTCCACATCAAGCTTTAGATTCACAAGGCTGAGACAATTCCTCCCACAGAAAAGGATCTTGGTGGCATAATATAAACTTCTTATTTAAGACTTCCACAACTGTATCCATATCCTTGCTGATTTAGTCAGCTTTGAGTGCAACAGGCTCAGTTTATGATGTTTAATTGGAGCTGGATGCTTGGAGGTAAAAAGCATATTGTTTACTTTTTAATTCCACATTGCATTCAAATTCACAGAAAAGTGAAAAATTTGATGTGATAAGATTTTAAAAATGCCTTTAGATTTTTAATTCCTTTCAGACAGCTTTGAAGAAGAAAACTTGGAAAAATAAGGTCTTTCTGGAGCATAGGCAACATGATATAAATTGTAGTAGCTACACCTTTTTGTAGATGAGAAGTACATGTCATGCATAAAAATACACACTTGGGGAGGACTTAAACAGCACTCTGGCAAATAAACTCAGAATGCTACTTTTCAGCTAGGATATATTAAAAGTAATTACCCTCAATTAAATAAGCAAGTAGAATTTATTGCTGTAATTGTCCTTGAAAAGGAGTGTCCGGACGTAGGATATTAAAATGTATAGAAGTACTGGTATTAAAATCAAGTATTCCATGGAGCTGATGATCCTAGGGGGTCCCTTCCAGCTCAGGATATTCTGTGATACACCACAGTTCTCTCTGAAAGGGAGAAATGGCTCTGTTAGGGACCCAAAAATGACAATTTCACTGAGAATTAAGACTTTATTTTCAAAATATAGTGGTCTTCCTGAAAACTGAGCTTAGTATTTGTCAAGGCAATTTTAGTTAAAGGTTTGGGAGAGGAAGTCTGGAAAGCCGTGGAATTTGGGGACAGATACCACCAGAATAGAAAAGTTGCGTAGGTGAGTGAAGCAAAACATAACCATGGGAACTGCTGATTTTGTTCTCTTCAAGAGTCTAGTTATTTTTTTAAGCCAGGAATCGATGAACTTTTTAAAGGTGGCTTTTCTTTGGCTTTTGTGGGGAGTTTAGAAGTACATGAGGCCAGATGAAGAGTGGGGAGAACATTGGCAAACAACCCACATGCCCAAGTCACTTGGATATAAACCCTGTATCCATCAGCCTAGAAATTCCTTCCTTCCCAAGGCTATCAATGACTTGAGCTAGAGAGAAATGTAGAGTCCTATTTATAGCAGTTCTGCACCCTCAGTTCTTCCTTTAGAGCACTAATGAGGCATTTCAGCAGTGCTGAAGGGAAGAGATTTTAATTCTTCTCATTAAGCCTATGGCTGGGCTCTGGAGCTGCAGATGCAAGCATCCGGAGGATCATTTGCTAGCTGTCAGTAGCAGAGTCTGTCTATTCTCTGGATCAAACCAACAGAATATCCCAGCCCTTAAATTGGGGCTCTGAAAAAAATAAAATTTGGAGGGTCATAAACTTTAATAGAGTAACCCAGCAGAATAGGGTAAATGATATGCACGTCTGCCCCAGACTGGGACAGGCTCTAATCTTCTCCTTCACCACCTAAAAGGTTCATTTTCTGCTGCAGATTTACAGCATTAGAATAGGAAACCCCAGGAGCTGTTGTGAGCCATGGAAAATACTGAGTTTACAGCTGTAAAAGGACTGGTAGGGAACTGATCATCTGAACCTGTTGTAAAAACCATGGAATCACAGAAGCATGGAATGCTTTGGGTTGGAAGGAACATTAAAGCCTATGCAGTGCCACCCATGGGCAGGGACACCTTCCACTAGCCCAGGCTGATCCAAGTCCCATCCAACCTGGCCTGGGCACTCACAGGGACAGCCACAGCTCCTCTGGGCACCCTGTGCCAGGACTTCATCACCACCTTCAAAAATATTTAAGTGCTCATAATTCCAAACCTATTCTGGTGGAGAATTATGGTGGATTAATTCCCCTGTTCACTTTTGCCTTGTTGGGCTTGCTCCTATTCCCTTTTCCATGCACCAGAGATCCAGCTGGGATGTATCCTCATCAGAAGTGTGGGAAGGAAAGGAGAGTTGTGATGTCTTGAGCATAGTTGACAAAATGAAACTGATTAACTGAAAATTTCATTTTGAAAAGTTGTTTTGGTCTTGTCAAAATGAAAGTAAGATTTATTTTTTTTTTCCCCAGTTTCTTCAGAACCTTTCAGGATTTGCTGGAATGGATCCTTTGGAAGCTGTGGTTTGTGATATCCAGCACGTGGAGGATTTTCTTCCTTCTCTGGGTAGATTCCTCAGGTTGCTGCCTTCAAGCTGAGATCAAGGGCAGAAATCAGCATCTTCCCTGACCTGGGGAAAGTCCCTTCTGAAATCCTACAGGTTCTGCCTCATAATTCAAATGTAAAATTTCATGGGGTTTTTTTTGGTTGGTTTGGTTGGGGTTTTTTTGGTGGGAGGTGGAGGTGGGGTGGTGGTGGTTGGGTGTTTTGTTTATTTGGTTGTGTTTCTTTTGAAAGTTCAGTATAATACAACTTTTCAATACAATCATGGAATCAATAAGGTTGGAAAAGACCTTCAAGACCATCAAGTCCAACCTTCCACTGAATCCCCCATTTCACTAACCAAATCATGGAGTTCCACATCCAGGCATTTTTTGGACACTTCCGAGAATGGGGTCTCCACCACTGCCTGTGTCAGGGTCTGATCGTCCTTTCTCTGAAGAAATTTTTCATAAAAGCTTTAAATCCTGTCCCTTAGTAATACCACAGGCTAATACCAGACAAACTAATTTCCCCACACAAACATTTAACACAGATTTTTATGCTTCATTCCTACCTGGTTTTTCTTTTGAGTTTTAACCTCTCATTATCTTGAAGGTGAAGGAATGATCTCCCACTTAAAAACATCAGGACACTTTACCTGTGAAAATAAACTGACCTATGGAAAGATGATCTGGTTCTATTAAATAAGATTCTAATGGTTTTATTTACATCTATTTTAGAATAAGTAATATCCCATAGGGTTATTATGTTAGACAGGTAAGGTAGCAGTGTTATTGCTTTACAAAATCTTTCCTTCTACGTTTTTTAGACTAAACCATTACTTTATCGCTAAAATCATTGGTGGTTAATAAATTTTTCTTAAAAGGTTGTTATTATTGGACCATCATTTTTATTTTATATAACGTTTTACTAATGACAGCATATATGAGGCCATTGTTACCCAGCAAATTCCTGTGTTCAATGATTTACCCCCAAAAGCTTTAGATATTCTTCTATTTAATCACACTTTTTTCCAAATATGTATTCAGTTAAAATTTTTTCCACAGCTGCAGGAAGGTATTTCACACTTCTCCAAGCAGTTTATCAAATATTCCACTTGCCAAGTTGCCTATTAATTTAGTCATCACCACTTGTCACCAGATTTGAATAAATGAGCATTTTCAATAAACCTAAGGCAGCTCTGAAAGCATATGTTAATTTTCTATTCAGTCTGCTTTGAAAATAAGAGTCAAAATACTCAGATAAAAACCAACAAAACAAGAAAAAATGTGTTCAGTTGTGCTCTTTTAAGAAAGACGTAATTATTATTATTTAATTTTCTTTCAGGGGTTTGTTGATACCTCATACATAACCTTGCACTCTAAAAATGCCAAACCCATGTTTAATTCTGATTGCCCACCAAGGCATTCCTTCTGACAATTAAGACGTAATTAAACAATTAGACAGAAGTTAATAGTGAAGAACTAGGCATATCTTTTGAAATGACAGATTAGAAAAATTCTAGTTTTGGTTTATTGTTTATAATGGACAATTTTGTCTGTCTGGGCTCCTCTTTCCATGCACCTTGCACTCAGGAGTGCCCTGTACCTGTCCCATCAGGGTGTGCTCACGATCTCCTGCTTCGTGCAGGAAGCTTCTGCCTCCTCCTCTCTTCTGTTGTCTCAGTCCAGCTTTGTGCCACAACTGGTCTTTTATCAAAAACACTCCTGTAGTTTTTTGGCTTTGAACCAACTCTGCTCACCTTGCACTCCTGGAGCAGCCCACATGTGCTAATCCTTCTGATTTTCTGTCTCATTATCATCAGTTAGAGGTTATTTTTTCAGCACGGGTGCCTTCACATGACAGATGACTGTGTCAGTCTGATCTGATCCCTTCAGTCTGGAGACTGGGATGTGGCAGAGACAAATGATTCTTCCATTTCCACTTTCTAGTGGGCACTGGCTGTGTTTACTTTTGTTTTGCCTGGGCTGCCCCATCCCTGGCAGTGTCCAAGGCCAGGCTGGACAGGGCTTGGAGCAAGCTGGGATAGTGGAAGGTGTCCCTGCCCATGGCATGGGATGGAATGAAATTAATTTTCCAACCCAAATCATTCTAGGATTCCATCCAACTCTTAGCAAAATAAGGTGATGATGATAAGATGATTCCTCTGCCATGATGGTGGAGCCTCGGGTTTATCTCTGATTTAATAAATAATTCATGGAAACTACAAATAACAATGCATTAACTGTGAGTGTCTCAGCAAAGAGAAATTAAAGAATAGTCAACATCCAGCCCTACATGGGAGGCCACTGCCAGAAAGGAAAGCTCCTTCCATCCATGCTGAATGATGAATAATTGTAGAGAATCCATAAGAAACTTATTCCCAGGGAGCTCGTCCCACCAGTCTGGGCTATATGTGCTGAAGGGAGGAACTAATTAGTGAATAAGTTGCTTCCACCAAGATGAGTGGGCATCAATCACATCCTGCAACTGGGGCAACCAGCATTGGGCAGCTCTGCACGGCTGCTGCTGTTTGGGAATGAGCTCCTGAGGAGCCCAAGGAGCTGCCAGTTAGAGGCAGTGTGTCATTTGTCTTGTAGGACATCAGAGGATTTCATTTAGTCCCTTTGTTGGGGGTTTTGGTATGTGTTTTTTTAATGCAGGAAGACAAGCTGGAGTTCTGTGATTAATATGGACTCTTTTGCACTTCCAAGTCACCTTGGGTACAAATATGAATTGGGATCAAAGTGCCTTTGTGTTAAATGAGCCATATCATCCAACAGAGAGTCTGTGTTGGGTTTATGCTCTCAAGTGGCTTTGTGCCAGCTGCACAGGATGGTGGGACTCGATCTGTCAGGGAATCTGCTGCCTAAAAGTTAATCCATCATCAGTTTTGAACAAATCAGAATCACAGAATCTTTGAGATTGGAAAAGACCTCCAAGATCATCCCTGGAATTGTTCAAGGCCTGGTTGGACAGGGTTTGGAGTAACTTGGGATACTGGAAGGTGTCCCTACCCCTGACAGGGAGTGAAATTAAGTGACATCTAAGATCCCCTCCAACCCATCCTGTGATATTAAAGCTTCCCTGCTTTGTTTTTCAGCCTCAAAAGAAGATATGAGCATGTCACAGAGAGCCATAATGAGCCACAAGGTGGGACCAGACTGGAGAAATGTGTCTCATCAAGCAAAGTCTGTGTGTGGACACGGGTTTTGGAGGGAGCACTTATTTCTCTGCTGCTGGAAGGTTTCCTGCTCTCCATTGCCCTGAAAATTCCAGCTTGAGGAGGTGAAATGTTGGAATTGACACTGTAATACATTTTGTGCAGTCTCTCCTTTATTTCCCAACCACTGTCAGTGCCTGCTTATTCCACTGCTTTGCTGTTGCAAAAGAATGAAATCCTGCTGGGCAGCAGGGCCAGTGTTTGCAACTGAATGAGACATCTTCATTTTCTTCCAATTACCCATTTTGGGTTTGCATTTCCTGCAGTCCTACTTGTGCACACATGGTTTAATGGCAAATCTTTTTTACCAACCCATAATAAATTCTTCAACTAAAGGAAAAAAACAAACCTAAACAAACCAAAACGAAACAAACAAACAAAACAAAACAAAACAAACCCCCACACCTGTCCCTGCAGAAGACCCTTGGTTTCACAAAGTGAGGTCCTGGGGAATTTGCTCGGTCTAATTCTGAACATTCGGCTCCCTGTGTTTCCCACTGAAGTGCTTCCATGGGTTTCAGGCTATTTCTTTTTAAGCATTTAAATAAATAGTTTATCATGGAGTGACACAAGACTGCTTCCTTCTTTACAGCCTTTTAAAGATATTCAATGGCTTTGTTTTATCCAACTTAGGAAAAAGCATAAAGCTTTAAAGGCATTTTTTAACTGTTACATTATAAATGTTCTTCTTAGTAGCAAAAGAAAAAAGCCCAAAATTTAGGGATTTCTAAAGATTTATAGGGTCTTTTGTTTTTCTGTTTTTCCTCACTCTTTCAAGCTGCTAAACAAACATCAAAGCATTAAATGGGAAGGCACCATCCAAGTGCATTTTTCTGATACTGGGTGGGAAGTGTATGAAAGGAAATGAAAAATTAATTTCCAGGTATGTAACAGAAAAGGTAAGGACCAGGTACTGGTGGTTTGGATAACTCCTGCCTGAAGCACCACTGTGGTCCTCTCCAAACATGGAAAACTCCTCTTTGCGGAGCCTTTTTGTCTCCTGAGCCATTCTGCTGAGACTGTGGATGGAATTACCTGGGAGCTGGTGGGAATTCCCCCGCTCAGGGGCAAATTAACTCATTCCAGTATGGCCAGGAAATTCAACCAGATAATACAATTGCTATGCAGCCGAGCAAGCTTCAGATTATAACCCACCAATGGAAAAAGTGTGCAGTCAAGGGACAAAAGGTTACTGACATGTGAGCTTCAAATTATTGTGAAGTTCAGTGTGCTTCATTTGACCCAGCTGGAGTCTCTGAGAATGTTTTAGGGACACACATTATGGGAAAGTTTTAAAAACTTCTGCCCAGTTGCCATGAAAGATCATTGTCTGCACTGGAGGTGACTCATAACTGCCTTTTTCTCCTTTAAAATTAGAAAGCTTCCATAAAATATGAGCAATTTCCCCTCTCACCTGTCTTCCACACATGACAGATTAATTGCTGTGAAAAGTCTTCCAAAGAAGCATCTGAACAAGGTTCCCCCTCCACCTTCCATTTGAAAAATTGCTACATGTGCAAAAATTCCTGGGATAGGAAACAAACAAATCAGGAGTGACTCTGAAGTTTAAAAACCAGTGTAAGATCTTTCCACTTTTTGAAATGGAAAGACAATAGCATTTAGGTGGGAGATTTTTTTAGTCTGTAAATCAACATTTGCTTCAGCTTTTATAGATCTTTAGCATGGCAGAACAGTGTTGATGAATGACTGCTTCTGACTGCCTTCCAGGAGGATTCCCACTTTAAAATACTGAGCTTATCTTACAGAGATTTCCTCTTGAACTCTTCCAAAATGGGGGAAACACAACTCAGACAATTCCCTGTTTGCCAAGGGGTCAGTGGGATGGACATGGGGGTCACTTTGGGTTGAAGGATGCTGAGACCATCTTGACTCATCCATCCTGAAGTTAACACTCCCAGGAGAAACATTCCTGAGGTCCTGACAGAGGAACGAGCAGGTGCCAGTGCTGACAACTGATCTAACCCAGCCTGGGCACATCTGACATCAGTCACTTTGTGCCATAAAAGCCCAGCCCCTCTTTTTAATGGGAGTATCTTCTAACACCCCCATTCTGGGAGTTTGTGGAGATTCCTCCCTGGAGTGGGGACACCTTCAAGGTCACTCCTTGAGGGTGAGGAAAGAGATTTGGTCACTGGGATAGGTGAGTGACATCAGTCTCTATTTGATGACTGTTTTTAATAGCTTTGATATCATTGCTCCAGTAAATAGTGCACCACATTAGTTATAGCTGCCTGTACCATGTATTAAATAATTCTGATTAAGATCTTTCAGCTTAAGCATTCTCATTATCACTATCTTTCTAACTGCAGGGATACAACTCAGGAAGGGCTTAGGAAAGGGATAGAGGATGAGGATTTTATCTTCTTATTTGAGACTTTCAGCCTATGCTTCTAAGATAGGATTTATTTTACACTCTTCACCTAATAAACATTTATTGGAGAAATAATTTTTTCTTTGTGGGCCCTTTTGGAAAAATGTGCCTTCTGAACATTGAAATAATTGGAAATTTTGGCTATTTGATGCTCTCCAAGGCCTTGTGCTTTGCTGACACAGAGATATCTCTCTGGCTCCCAGGGCAAATAAAAACTGTGCCACAATTCAGGGGTTGTCTTTTCCTGGTCTTAAAATTCTGGAGAAACGGCCACCACTAACTGTGAGCTTTCTCAGTCAACTGGGGGGTTTG
Source organism: Sitta carolinensis (assembly GCA_032173965.1). NCBI lineage: Eukaryota > Metazoa > Chordata > Aves > Passeriformes > Sittidae > Sitta > Sitta carolinensis. The sequence goes on from CM063289.1 coordinate 5,723,929, forward strand.
CATTGGTTAACAATAACTCAGCATTCCCTTTTCACCCCAAATTTCCTGAAGGAATTGAAAATGTCCTGCTGGCAAATGCTTGATGTGCATATTTCTGATGGCTTGTATAGGAGAGGCTGGTCAGACATGAGGAAGGGCTGCCCAGGAAGTGGTGGAGTCACAACCCCTGGAAGTATTCCAAAAATGTGGATGTACTACTTGTGGACATGGTTTAGTGCTGGGTTAATGGTGGGACTCAATGATCTTGGAGGCCTTTTCCAGCCTTAATGGTTCCCTGCTTCTCTATGTGGGCTGTAGTTTTAATTAGACATTTTAAATAGACTGCTATGATGGGATTTTTATTCATTTATTATTCCTTAATTACTTAGCTAGTCTATTATAATTGAAATATGTGTTCTGTGGTCTCGTATGAAAAGAGATTGAAAACTAAACATAGGAGCTTCTCAGTGGATGCATTAATTGGGAAGTCAGATAATCAATAAAGGGAAAAACTAAATTAAGGACAATTTAAAATACTCATGGCAAAGATACTCAATCAAGGAAATTGAGGGATTTGTCCAACAGAAACTGGGTCCTGTCCCCTCCCATCTCTGGGGATGAATGGTCTGATGTCCATCCCTGCACTGGGGGCTAGGGATGTACAATCCAGGGGTGGGTGACCTCCATCCCTGGAAATCAGGGAGAAAATGAGGGGCTCCATATTCCTGAGGCACAGGGCTAAATTAGGGGCACAGAAGGGCTGTTCTGGATGCCTGACATGGCTTTTACAAGGTAGCATATTAGTACAATATATTACATTAACACCTGTAATCACGACTCTCTAACAGAGGGCTGATGACCTGAAGCAAAGCTTTTTGTATTTCCTGCATTGTTAGAAAGCAGCAGAGTTTGAAATGTACAGGTTTTTCTGCCCTACAAATGAATGAAAGGGTAGGGAAGTCGAAATAAATATCAATAATATTAAAAAATCATCCTTTTACAGTCATGGAATCATTCAGGTTGGGACAGACCTCCAAGATCAAAAGGTCTGACCTCTTGCTTCCCTCTGGCCCTGTGGAGTCAGGACACAAAAGGTTTAGTGGAGACTGCCAGAAATATTTTGTTATAACAGGGTGACCAACGGTGCCAGCTTAACCAGAGTGAAACCAGGCTGGTATTTGGGCACTGACACTCAAGGAAGCTCTGCACAGCTTCTCTGGGCACCCTGTGCCAGGGCCCCACCACCCTCACAGCAAGGGCATCCCATCCTGATGTCCCTTGATGCCCTTCCCAACACAAACCATTCTGGAGTTCTACAATTACTATAGAGGAAAGTCTGAAGGATTTTTATCAGAGGGAGAAGAAGCCAAACTAATATGTTTAAACATAAAAGAAGAATATTTGTTGCCAACTGCTGCTTTATTTTCATTGGAATCTGGTTTTCCAGATTGTGGCTGTTTTAACCTCCATCCCTCCCCTCCTTTAAGTCACTGCTGCCACATAATTTGGAATAGGAATTTCAAATCTGCATGTTTGTAGAAGAGCACACATATTCCCCCCAAAATTAAATATCCCTGTTAGTGGCCTTGGACTTAATGTAGAAACATGAGTGGAAAAAAGGCTTTAATTCACACATTACATGGGGTATTGAGTAACTTTAAATAACCCTGTCTTTCAAGGCTTTGGCTCTGGTCAGTGCAGACATTAACCCAGGAAAGAAACAGTTCCAGCAATCAAGAGAGTGATGAGCCTGATTAATCCTCTCCATTGCTGCAGAGGGAGGAAAGGAAGATAAGCCTCATCAGACAAATGTTGGCCTTCAGGAACTCTTCCTTTGCATATTTGCATGAATAAATTAAATTAACTCAGGCAGCTGCATGAACCCCAAAATTTCAATTATTAAAATGATGACTATGTAAAACAGACACAGGAAATTGCAAGGGATTGCCGTACAAAATATTCACTTTTTTAGGTTAAATGCAGGTTTTGGGGCTCATCCCTGGTTTTGCCATGTGTTTGGCCACTAAAGAACTTTTAATGTTCATTGCAAACTAATATAATGGAGGTCTCTACTCATAATAATAAAATTAGAATTAATAGAAGAAAGGCAGTAGGTGAAACCTGCTATGGTCCTTTACAGATTATTGAAGTGTCTGAATCTGTCCCTAATTAGTCATTATTGATTATTCTTACACTTCAATTTCTGTACATTTCTGCAGAAAAACATATCAATAAACAAATACATAAAATAGTTGAGATGTTGTTGAAATCCTGGGAGAAAAGGAAGTGTCAGAGTTCTTTCAAAATAAGAAATAAATTGTTCTTTTTTACAGTTTAATCTTTGCCAGCAGTATGGATCTTGATGTTACTTCTATATCAAAGAATAAAATGCACCCTCATTGGTAGCAAGAAAGTTTCATGGAGGCACATAGAGTGTTTTACAGTTTAGTTATAATAAAATTTGTGGCATTTAATAGAGCTGATGGGCATTCTCTTGGCAGAATTTAAAATTCACGTGGGGAAACAATGCCAGTATATTTTCTAATTGATTAGAAAATACTCTAATTTGAGTGAATATCTCAAACCCGATAAACAGAAAGGATTGTGCAGAGGCAGAACATTCACAGAATTTCTGAGAAAAGAGGAAAAAAGAGAAAGAAAAACTATCAGAAGCCTGGATTAATGCACGTGCACCAGCACAGCTTCTTAAATCCTGTGTGACGGCTCGAACATGACAACATGGAACAGCTTCCCAGGACATGGCCAAGGAGATAAATTTGGCAGCAGCAGGTGTTCATTTCCCCAGGAAACTCCTAGAAGTGCTTAAAACCAGTGGGTTATCTACTTAACCTTGGTCTCAAGGACAGAGCAGAGAGGGAAATCTGCACTTGGTGTGGAATTCTTGGGAAATGTTACATAAAAAAGTAAAGACACTGCTCATTATAACTCAGTGCTCCTTTCAAAACTGCCAGAGATCAGTGAGGCCAAGAGCTCTGCAGGATTTAAAAATCAATTGGATAATTACAGTGATCCATGAGTCGCCATAGCAAAGACTAGACAAAGACTCATTTCCTTTTCCTCAATAAATAAACAAAACACATGTCTTGGAAGGGAAACAAAAGGTTCAAGCCCCAGGGCATAAGAAGCCTCTAACTAACAGGGGGTGGGAAGGAATACTCAGGGAGAAATACTGTACCTAAGCCAGGCTGCATGCTTTGGGGCTTAATAAAGGCATTCCATGCTTCTCAGGCACTGGGAGATCAGAGTTTGATTGACCACTACCCTGTGGTGGGGTCAGCACTCTCCAAAGGCTCCCTGCTCACTGGGTGCTTTGCACGGAAAAATTCCCATGAGGAGCAGGGAAAGGGAGCTGGAAAGGGGCTCAGCCTGGAGCAGAGGAGGCTCAGGGGAACCTTCTGGCTCTGCACAGCTCCTGACAGGAGGGCACAGCCGGGGGGGGTCGGGCTCTGTGCACAGGGAACAGGGACAGGAGAGAGGGAACGGCCTCAGGCTGTGCCAGGGCAGGGTCAGGCTGGATACTAGGAAAATGTCTTCAGTGGAAGGGGGGTCAGGCACTGGCACAGCTGCCCAGGGCAGTGGTGGAGTCCCCATCCCTGGAAGTGTTCAAGAAATGAGTGGATTTTAGCACTTGGTGATCTGCTTTAGTTGGAAACTGTGGGATTCAGTGAAGGTTGGACTCTACAACCTCAGAAGTCTTTCCCAACCTCAGTGATTCTGTAGTTCTTTCCCTTCCTAGTAAAGGGGAAAATTCACATTTCCTACCTACCTAGGGCCCATTTCAAGAGAAGTTTTTTCCCTCCTGCTTGGAGGAGCTGGCTGAATCTGCTCCAGCATTTTGGGGAAGGACAGAAGTCAGGGTATTAAATAAAGGATTTCAATTCTCTGTAAAAGTGGAATTCTCCTTGACTGCAGTAATTCTGAAAGGCAGAGCTGTCTGACTGGGATGGAACTTGTCACACACAGCACAGGGACAGAAGCTGAAACCCTGAGAGGTAACTGGCACATGGTAACAGAGTTAGGATTAGTGAAAAGGTGATGTAAGGAAGGAAAAATAAAAGTGAGAAGGCCTTAATTCACAACATTTCACAAGACTATTTATAAATTCCACCTAACCCCAAGTTAACACTAATCTCAGACTCCCTCAGAGAATTTTAGTGTTGCAGCACCCCAGGTTTCACCATACACCCTCCTCTGAGGGAGGTCTGTCAGGCTGGCAGCACCTTCTGACACCTAAAAATGTCCTATTTAACTTTTTTTATTCATCAGCAATCTATGCCCATCAATTCTTAAGAAACTGGTTTAGTTAATCTTTTTAATAAAGGGAATAATTTCTGTTTTCATAATAAGAGACAGTCGAATTTATTCCTTCATGAACTCCTGTTGGAATTCTCTGTGAATGTGTGTGCAGGAAAATTAAAATGCAGGATATACACTACTTTTTTGCTTCCTATTTGTGACTACTCCCCCAGAGACATGGCTGACCCCTCAGGTGTAGGCAGGAAATCCATAGGATATATTATTCCTAATAGTCTCCTGTGCTCCTGAGGTGTGGGAACATCCTTTCTGTTCCTGCAGTGACATCTGAAAAAAACAGCCAAACTTCCCCTTTTGGAAGGTGGACTTGCCATTTATGCACGGTGCCATTAAAATTAATTACCTGAGAAGCAGTCCATAATGTCCACAGGTATGGAAATAATAAAAATTAATTGACTGAAAGTATTCATAAAATATTTGGACAAAGGTCATTAATTTGTGTTCACTGAAACAGAGACTTGCAGGCTTGAATTACCCAAAAAACTTCAGCAATAAGACAAATAACAGGTAGTCCAAAAATAACTGACTACACTAAGGCTCTGCACTTTTGGGGGTTTGGATCCCAGTTTCTAGGAGACAGTGGGTGGCAGTGCAGGAGGTTGTGTAACTTGAGCCCTCTCCTTGAAAGCCATTCCCAAGGGAAAGTGCTTGGACCTTCCTTCTCTGGCATTCAGACAAATCCATACTAAAGTAAAGGAAAGAAGAAAAGGAAAGAAAGCTTTGTTTTCAGGTGGGATTTTCTGAAGAGACATTTCTTGTCACTAAATAAGACACAGCAAGGGAACCATTGGAGATGGCACTTCTTGAGGAAGGACATCCTATCCTGATGGGATTCCTCAAGTGTAATGGAGGCAGGTATCAACCAAACTGATGGAAAATGATTATTATGCAGAGCTGAAATTCAATTTTTATGAGCTAAGGAGAGTGGGATGTAATTTCAGGTGCTGCAAGGTGAACCATTTCTGGCTGTTGCTGCTGGGGTTCATTTCTCTAGTAAAATGCAGAATGTATGTGTTTATAGATCTGTATATATTTTGTTATATGTCTGCTCATTTTGCTTATAAGTAATTATAATTATATAATTTCTGCCACATTATCAGTGTGCCCAGGGAAGCTGTGGCTGCCCCTGGATCCCTGGCAGTGTCCAAGTCCAGTTTGGATGGGGCTTGGAGTAACCTGGGCTGCTGGAAGGAGTCCCTGCCCATGGCAGGGGGGGACTGGATGAAACTGCAGGTCCCTTCCAACCCAAACCAGTCTGTGATTCTGTGATTATTAATTAATTTCCCTCCTGTTCCTCAGCAGTATCTGTGTACATCTCCCAGAACCCAAAACCAGTTTTGTAGAATTTAATTATTCCCAATTTCAAATCCAAAGTATTTAAGCATAGCACTCTGTACTGAATAAATGGAATTTTACCTTTGATTTTTAAAAGCCCTGATGTTCTTGTATAGCGAATATCTTCATAAAGCTCTGGATTTACACAGGCAGCTCCTGATATTTATAGGTAACAATTTATACAATCAATTTTAGCACTGAAATTGCAGCCCTTGTGTGATAAATTATTTAATTGTGACCACTTGAATAAGTGTGTACATCTCAAAAAATATTACTAATTTAGTAGTCCAAGGGGAAGGAAATTTTTTTACCTCAGTGGCATTGAAAGAGTAAATAAATTCTATCATTATATTATAGATCATTTTCTGAGGATTAATTATCTCTGTGGTTGAGGTTCTGGACTGCTACCAGTAAAACTTGTGGGGTGACTGGAAAATTGTTACTCCATTATTTTTAGTTTTCTTTGACAGAATACTAATTTTATTCTGTTTGTAGGGAATTTTGTCCAGGAACTATGTACTGTTATTCTTTTAATTCTGCTGTTTATTAATAATACACAACAATTGTTTTAGACAACAACACTTTAGATTGCAACACTGACAATACAAAAGAGGATAATTTGGAGATTATTTCTTTTGCATACAGTGTAATAATTGCATGTAATTAGAACCAAAACTGCTGCAAAAGTCTGAATGGGTTGTTATAGCATCTGATGTTCAGATTTATGTTAAGGAAAATGGTATTTCTTGCCTTTAATTTTCTTCTCTCTAATTTTCTTATGCTTTTTTTTTTTTCCTTATAGGTAAATATATGTAATTTTGCAACAACTATGCTGTTGTGGGGAGTATATTTGGTAAACAGGACTTTAAGTAATTCATCCCTTAAAGGCAATCACATACTGTTAAAATAAGTGCATTTAACATTTTCATTTTGCAGTTCTCCATTGTGTATCATGGCAAGTGGAATGGGGGATCTGGATAAGTCCCTCCCTTTACTATTTCTCTACTTCTTCTGTACACTCCTTCTCTCCAAAGAACCTCCTCAGTCTCTTACTCATTCCCTCTTTGTTCCTCTCAGTTGTTGAAGGGGTAACCCCGTTCCTTCAAGCTGGGTTTAGTGATTTTAACTTGTCCAAGTGACAGCCTTTACCTTGCACCATTCAGCAGTTGGAAAACAGGGTTCCTTTATTTATCCTCTTTCAGCTCAGATTTCCCTCATGAATACTAAGAAGTGCAAAACTCATTTAATTTCCCACTTTATCCTGTTCACTTCATATTAAGTTTCTCCCTAATCCCTTAGTGGGCTAATTATTTCACTTTTCAGGCCTTTATCTCTTTTCCTTTATATATTTAAAGAATCTTATATTGTTTTTAGTCACTCCCAAGATAATAATTCCCTTTTTATTGTATTTTTCCATTGCAGCATTTTTGAGATCCTGACATCCATCCTCCTCTACTTCCTTTATTAATTTTCAGGCACATCCATTTACACAGCTCAGATACATTTTCTCCATTATCCCTCTCACTCTCCAGTGCCTCCTCCCTCTGGGACAGCCTCTTTTTTAAAGCTGGCCCACAGCAATTACAAGACAATTAGAGGGGAACCAACTACAGGAAAATTTTAATTTCCCCAAAATATTGCTTACCTTCCTTCCAAATCTGAACCAGAGGGTTTTTGTTTTGTTTTGTTTTGTTTTTTTTTTTTCTTCTCCAAGTCAGAAGCCAGGTCAGAATATTGAATTTCAGGAATTCCAGAATGTGGAGTCCCAGGAAGAGCCATGTGTCAGGCAGGTCCTGCTGGTTTTTTCTGCCCAATGCCACTCCTGGCATCACTATATTCCCTGAAAAAGCCACTTTTCATGGATTATCTTCCATCTGCTACACTTTAGGTTTCTCATGATCACAGGTGCAACTTCCTTGGAGTTCTACTCCTGCCTGTGATGCCAAATCTGGCCCAATAAAATATAAACTACAGGAACTGAGTGCTCTGAAGTTGCTGAGGAGGAAATTAAGGAATTTCATCTGAAACATGCTTCCAGAGAGATAAAGCTAATACAGTTAAGGCTCTATGTCTCTCTGAACATATTTCTCTGCACATGTGTGCAATCCTACAACCATATAATTATATAACAGACACAGATATTTTAGAGTTTTGGGGGGGCATTCACTGATTTGAAGCCCTGTATTCCAGAAACCTGAACAAATAATACATTCCTAATATCTTCTTTTTCCCTTCTTGTATTTTAGCATTTCAAATGCAAGGTGGTTTATTTATACTTTATTTTATTTTGTTTCATTTCATTTTCTATTCTAGGTGGTTGGAGCTAGTCTTGCTAACTTTACTTTCACCAGCTCATCATGTTCTGCCTAAAAAAAGTGCAGATTAAAGCAAGTAAACTGTGCTTGGGAATTTGGTTTGGTTTGGTTTAGCAATGCCATCATTCCTTGGGTTTTCAATTTCTGTTGGCTTTTTGGTTTGAGTTTGAAAGAGTTTAAAAGGAATTAGAGCTCCCACTTTTTCAAGCCAGACTAAAGCCTTTGAATGATTTTGTAGATTACCATTAATTAGTCTGGGTGGAATCCATTCACTTCCTTAATCTCTAAATAGGGGAGTGTTGTGTGAAGCACTACAGGCAGAGTCTATCTGCAGACACTATCAGTATTATTCTACTCTTTAGCTCAGCCAAATTAGAACAAAAATCGTCTTGACCTCTATTAAACAAGACTAATAAATATTCCTCAAAATACAGATTGATTTCCCCAGTTTATTCAGTGGAGAGCCCTAAAAGTTTTAAGTATTTATCCCTGTTGAAGGCAGGTAATTGGCAGAGAAAAGGAAAAGATCCCTGCAGGCTTTCTGTGTTTAATTCCTGGGTAGTTCAGGGCTCAGGCTCCACATCCAGCACATGGCAAAGGAAAAAAATGGGAAAAGAGGTGAGGTGAGAACATTGTCACTTCTACCTTTTTTCATGTTCGTGCAGAATTTCAGGGTTCTAAATTTTAAACAAAGCATGGGCTTTGCACAGAGCATTGGCTTTATTTATTTGCCTTTCACACCTCCCAGTGTTTCATCAGCTGGATTTCCAATCCATTGGAGATGTACAGAGATCTTTATCGAGGCTGTTCTAACACAAAGTGGTTCTGCCTGGGTGTCATGGTGAAAAATTCAGTCTGAAGGGTTAAACAAACCTGATGATTCCCAAACAATTCTTGTGATGTAGAGGGACAGCAGGGCCAGGGAGCCCATGATTCTGAGATTAATTTGCTGTGTGTTACTGTCTCTATTCATACCAGGACAAACAAGTCACTATTCTAGTTACATACAACAATACTTCTTCCTTTTGATAGAACTGTTTCCACACAAAGAAAATTACTTCTGTGAATTTGCATTTATTCTTCCTGGATAGTTTTAGGGATATTTGGAATTATGGAAGACCCCCATTGCAGTGCAAACAAGGAAATTTCAGTCTGGAAGTAGAGAAACACAGCTCAGGCAGAGCCCCGGGGAGGAGTCCTAAAAACACCAGAGCCCTGATGAACACCTCTTCCCTGGGATACATCTCCCTGAGAAGATGTAAATTCCTGTTTGGGAATTTCTAACAGCTGATTTTGGAAGTGATTGATGGTACAAGGGTTTGAGTAATGTGCTCTTTTGGAAATGTCACAGTGAAAGTTCAGAAATCTGGAGTGTGTAAAGTGATAAAGAAATTAATACCTTTTAAGTGGGAAATATGACCTACCTTAGAACTACAGGGAAGCCTGTCATATGCAAGTGTATTTTTATGGTTTCCAAAGCCACCTTCCTTCATGTGAGAAGTTAAGAGACTGGTTCATTTTCTGGAGAAAAAAAAAAAAACCAACAATTTCTAAATGAACTGGTGAGAGAAGATTACAAATGAGCTTGGTAAATAACAAAATGAAGAATCCTGTTTAAATGACTCAGCCGGCAAAAAAAGACACCCTAAAACCAAAAAAGCCTTTCTATATGACTTTAAAGGAACAAACCCTCTGTAAGTCTGTGTTTACAGATGGAACAGGAAATTTTGCCCCAGGTCAATCCGTAATTTGGAAACACCAGAAGGTTGTGCATTTTAATTAACATTGAGCTCTTTCTCTGGTGCCTTTCCCTCTGTTTCTTTTCTGTTCACAATGATTAAAAGACAAAATCCTGCCCCAGTTCCATGTTCAGGAACGCTTCCTGATTTGCTTTCATTAACTTCCACTATGCAAACATGTTTAATTATTTATCTGCTGATTTCCACAGGAAATCCTACAGAGATGTGGGTATGGTTCGTAGGGATGCCATGTCAGCAGGAGATGGAAAATCCAATCATCCATCATTAAGGGAAGAGAAGTGATGTGTTCTCCAATTTGTTTATGGGTAAAGGAAAAATACTTCAGTTTAGGTTAGAATCTGGGGACCAAAGACATACTGATCCTAGACTAGAACATGCCCTAGGTAAGGACTGGGTTGGTTCTTTGGGAGTAAATGTATTGAAAAAAAAAAAAAAAAAAAAAAAAAAAAAAAAAAAAAAAAAAACGGACAGACTCAGACTACCAAACTGATGGCCATCTATCCTGAAATCCTGAAATGTATTTAAAATTATTTCCAAATTTAAAAAAAGAGAGGTGGAAGTGGCAGCGAGAGATTAAACTCTCTGCAGTGTTTAGCATGGAATTTTTTCTCTGTATGCTGTGAACCTTTATGAAAGTAACACCTGCTTCCATTTGTATGTTAATATTTTTTTGGCATTTAAAATTTGTTTTTTTAAACTCATCCTCTCTCTTTTCCCTGAGAGTGAGGATCTGAGTTACAAAGCAGGTGCTTCACAGAATGAGGGGAGCATCTGAGTCAAACCATAAATAAAATTAGCACAAAGGAACAACTTCAGTTATGGAGCATCAAATGCCAAGTTAGGGCATGCTAATAGGGTTTGAACCTGTATTGCCAGATTAATATTTTATTTTTGGGACTAGTCTCTGTTTTCTATTCTCCCTCTCTTGTTCTCTCTTCCTTCCCCAGGCAGCCATTCCAGAGGCAGAGGGAAGATCTGATTCCTCCATCCTTACAGCTGATACCAGCATGTGAGACACAGAGATGGAATCTTCAGATAGAAAATTGATTAGCTTTTCTCTCCTTGTGTTTTGGCCTTGGTGGAAGGAAATGTCTGTGGTGCCTTTACAGAACTGGTTTTCATGAGCTGACAAAGACCACTGAGACCAAGAAATCAACTTTGGAGGGAGCTCCAGACACTGCCTGGCCTTGCCCATTGACTTTAGGTATTATCTCCACAGAGCCTCAGGGCACCTGGAGTTTGGTGATGATTTTCCCCCATATAATTGGACTTTCCCAATTTCCAGCTTGGCCCGTTACCTCTTTTTTATTGTCTTGCTGCTCTGAAATGACTCTGCCTCTCTACTGGTGGGGCAGAAAGTCCTTGCTTTTCAGTGCCACTCACCTTGACTTGAAGCCTAGGACTAGGAAAACCCTCCAAAACAAACTGCTATTTCTTAATTTCAGTTATTTTATAAAAAACATAGGAAGGCCCTGCCTGTGTGATCTGAGCCCTGCTGTTTCGACTGTTTCCCCAGTTCCCTCTCTGGGATCTTGGAGAGGACAACTCATCCAGCAGGAATTCAGGAGCAGCAACAATTCCATGGATTTACTCCTCAGTTGGTCTGTATTTATTACTTCTGTGGTAGCACATTATTCTGTGACAAATTGCAATAATTTCCTAAATCCTCCTTTCCATGGACTATTTTTTTTTTTTTTCAATTTAAGGTGCTTTTTTCTGTCTTTCACAAAAATAAACCATTTTAAATAGTCTTGTTGAAAGGTGAGAAAATATTAATAAAACCCACATTTTTCTTTAGGGAAAATGTGCCAGACTGACCATCTCAGTCCCTTGATGCACAAAAGATTCATGGAACAGAGAGGACAAAGAGAGGCCTCAGTCACATCCAGATTTGACAACCCTGGGATAACAGGTAATTATTCAAAATTAATTCACTTCCCAAAAATACCTCCTGGAGTTCACAGCCAAATCAACCTCTGATCTGACTCCCTTTCCTAGGAATAAAAAAACCTTGCAACCAGCACAAGATAAAACAAAACTTGGGGAATCTAAGGACCTAGAAATTATTGCAGCTTCAATTTCCTCCTTTTCTGAGTGTGAATCCAAAGATTATTGGCTTAAACTTTTAAAACACATAATTGGAGCCATCAACTGGAATTGCTGTTGTAACATAATTTCACATTATGCAAAACCAAGCTTATCCACTTTCAAAATTTCAGGGATTTTAACAGATTCCAGAGTTCTGCAGAAGGAGGATTTCCCTCCAGAAACAAAGGTGTTTACAGAGTGCAAGAGGACAGAGGTGCACAGTTAGACTAACAACTGAATCACTAAACCTTTCAGCAAGTGTTTCTTTCAATGTTTTAAATTTTTTAAAAAATAATTTCTATTATTATCCATTTTGCCTTTTTCCTGCTGAACTCTTGGCTATTCCCAGATAAGTCTGAAGAAAACTAACATGGTCCCATGGCAATCTTTGATTCCTCTCACCCAGTGCCTACTAATAATTAACTTGACCCTCTTTCATTTACCCAAGACTGAAGAGCTTTATCATTTCTTCACATTAAAATAAAATTCAGTCACGTGCTAGGTTTGACATAACCTTAATAAAAGCCACAACTAGAGGATGCTGATCATAAAAATCAGTGTCACTTGTGGAGATGTGTGGGAAACAGAACTAGGGCAGGAATCTTATACAGGGAGATGTCAATTCTGTTATTTCACCTTCACCTCCTTTCTCACCTTAGGAGTTGTCCTCCCAAGCCTCTCCTCTCACTTCCAAGCAACTACTGTATTTGAATAGGAGAAAAATAAAAGAATATATTGAAAGAAGCATCTCATGTGAAAGGCAGTTTGTTTCAACACGTTGACTTTTTTGGGGAAAAAGTTTGGGGAAAAGTTTGCAATCAGAATTTCTACTAAACACGACATTCTTTCTTATCAGCTCTTCAGACAATTAGTGGGTTCCTGTTGTAATAAGTTTTGCTGATCTGACATTGAGCAAGGCAGATGCTGAAGTTGCAGAATTAAAATTCAAGATTTCTGTTTCATCTTAAATTGATTTTTCCCTTGCACAGAATCATGGAATGTCTTGAGTGGGAAGGAACCCCAGGGATCATCCAGTCCAATCCTGTCCCTACACAGACACCGCAGCAATCCCACCCTGTGCATCCCTGGCAGCATTGTCCAGACACTCCTGGAGCTCTGGCAGCCTTGGGGCAGTGCCCATTCCCTGGGCAGCCTGGGCAGTGCCCACCACCCTCTGGGGAAGAACCTTTCCCTGAGCTCCAGCAGAAACCTGCCCTGGCATAGCTTCTGGCCAAACATTTTTGGGTTTTGTTGAGAGAATTTATTTCCTTTTTTATTTTCTTATTTTTTTCTAATGGAAAGGCTTGGAGACCTGTCTTGATTCCAGAAGAATTCCAAGTTCAGGACATCAGACTGACCTGCACCTGGTACTGCCACTGTGTCAGTGAGACTATGGCACCTCAGAAGGAATTTCCTATCGCTCGTTTTCTACAATGCCTTTCCCAAGAGACTCCTTTTCTAACTCTTCATTAGAGATTTCTTTAGGATCACAGTCATTTATAATTCCACAGTGCCATTAACAATTCTCTTTTCTCCTCTTCATTTCATACCTCAAATTTATTTTGGGTAAGGGGCACCAAATACGGGGTAAGTGGGTAAGGCCCCACTTCCTTGCTGCTTTTGAGCTGTGGCTTATTTAGCTGAAGGAGAGAGGATTTTTTACTCATTCTTTGCTTGTTCTTTATAGTGGTATTTTTAAAAATTTTATTCACCTAATTAAATAATTGAATATTTTCTTTATAATTGAGTTAATTTACAGAACTTCCAAACTTTGAATGAGCATATCTTGTGTAACACAAACTCGCGCAAGTTAATCAGAGACTTTAAAGTAAAGTTTCTCATTTAATAATTAAGCACTTGTGGATTATGAGGTCTTGGCCTGCCTGAAGTATCCAACCACTCCATGAAATCAAAAGGAAATGAAGCAAGAAGTGAAAGCATTCCCAGTTTATTAAGCTATTCCTTGCTTTCATATTTACCATTTTTGTCTTTTGCCAGGATGGTGGGAAATGTCCTCAATGAACCAGGAGAGGTTTAAATTGGAAATTAAGAAACATGTCTTCATGGAAAGCGTGGTCAGGCACTGGCACAGGGAAGTGGTGGAGTAACCATCCCTGGAATTGTTAAAAAAACCTGTGTATGTGGCATGTGGGGACAGGGATTAGTGGTGACCACGGTGTTGATGCTGTTTTGACAACTGGATTTGATCTTAGAGAACTTTACCAACCTTAGTGATTCTGTAACTCTGGAATTCTATACCAGTGTTTTGCCTTGTGGAAATTAGAGTGGATAGGGAGAACTTACAGCAAGAACAGATATCAAGCATTCCCATCATAATTAAATGGCTGTAAGACTCCTTTGACAGTTTCCCAACAGCTTATCTGTAAATTCTGGCTACCTAACTGCATCTTTCTGCACCTGGAATTCACAGCCTGTGAGTAAATCCCACCTTCTCCTATCCCCCAGGTGTCCATCAATCCTGGATGGTTTGCACAGGAATGCACACGAAGCCACCCAGCTTTTGGGGGTTTGCCATGCTCCAAAGCTAAAGCACACAGTCATCCCTGACAGATTTAAAAGGCACAGTGCTGTAAAAACCATTAGAAGCCTCTTCTCTCTCTGCAGCAGAGTGTTTTGGGGAAGGGCCATGGCTGCACACCCCTTCAGCCATTAATCAGAGGTTTCAACTACCTTCTCTTGTGATGCTGTAATAATCCTTCACATATTCACATGCCTCTGAAATTCCAGCTTCAGGGATCATGTGGGTTTATAACACTTACCACCTTTTTGCCTCAAAGAGAAATTGTACAGCCATGGGAAAAAAGAAACAACAAAAAGGAGGAGGAAGGGAAGGTGTGGGAAGGTGTGGGAAGGTGTGGGAAGGTGTGGGAAGTGTGGGAAGGGAAGGGAAGGGAAGGAGGAGAAAAAAATGAAAAAGAAAAAGAAAAAGAAAAAGAAAAAGAAAAAGAAAAAGAAAAAGAAAAAAGAAAAAGAAAAAGAAAAAGAAAAAGAAAAAGAAAAAAAAAAGAAAAAGAAAAAGAAAAAGAAAAAGAAAAAAGAAAAAGAAAAAGAAAAAGAAAAAACTTTTGAATTCAGTCTGCATGGTCAGAAATTGCTGCCCAGAGAAGCTCTGGCTTCCCCACCCCTGGACTTGCTCAAGGTCAGGTAGGACCAAGAATCATCTCTTTTCACTCCCTGCCATGGGCAGGGACACCTTCCACTAGACCAGGTTACTCCAACATGGCCTTGAACAGTTCCAGAGATTGGGATTCCATACTGAGATGGTTTAAATTCTTATTTTCAGGCCATGTTATGTTTGCTGTTAACTGTGTTACGTTCCTCAATGAGATGTAGTGTGGGCATTTGTCATGTGGCATTGCACAGAAAATGGAGCTGGGTGACAACTAAGGCAGACAGAATATATTGAAAATGCCTCAATGCTTTGCATCTGTCTTTGTTTGGCCCCTGCAAAGTCTAAGCTAAAGAGTCAAATGCATTCTGTGAAAGTTAACACAATGTAATAACCCAAATATTCCTGATTGCTTGTTGCTGGTGAATTCAGGATCAAATACGAAGTAATAGGCCTTGGGGAGAGTGTTTTTGGAGTTGTGTGGTTTATCAGAGTTGCTTTCCCATCAGTTCTCCCCTGGTCCTAAAATAAATCACTGTGCTGTCCAGAAATAATGAGTGTGAAACTGCTGAAGGATATCATGGACCTAACACTGTGGGGCTTTATCTTGACTATTGGAGTGCTTTAAGGCTAATGGAAAACAGCCATTAATTGTGAGATTTGCTTTATGGCCATGTGCTCAGAAAGCAGCAACTTATTCCAGTTCAATTTACTTCTGCTGTTTGATCTGTTAAGATTCACATTTTCCAACTTTCATCTGCTGCCCTGGGGGACAGAAGTGCATTTTAAACCAAAACGATGTCTGGATTCTTTTATGGAGAAAACAAGGCCGGGTTTCAATTAAAAATGTGAAGTAACTTTAGACTAAGGATAAATTCACAAGTGCTCATGGCACAGGCTGTGCTGCCCACTTTCTTGGGATGGCATGGCAAGGTTTGTGGTGATGCTGTGAGAGGAGATCAGGGATGTCCCAGGATGGACACAGTTCATTCCAGCCATGCCCAAGGACCTGCCTCTGGCCAAAGGCAAGCTGGTGACTCTGGGGACAACTCTGGGATTACACACTTGAGGTGTAAACAAGGAAATGTGAAAGAGGGAGCTCTGTAGGGCAGGACAGGAGGAGGGGCAGGAGCTGCTCCAGCTGGCAGACCTGAGATTCCCCTGAGATTCTGTGGGACAACCCTTGGGAAGGCAGCAGTCCCCTTAAGCCCTGGAGGGCCCAGGGGAGCAGAGCCCACCTGCAGCCCTGGAGGAGCCACCCTGGAGCAGAGGGATGTGTCCTGAGGGGAGCAGGTCCTGGCAGGACCTGTGTCCCACAGAGAGCAGCCCACACAGGAGCAGATTTTCTGGCAGGACCTTTTGCTGGGAGAAGTCTGTTCCTGAAGGAGTGCATCCCATGGGGAGGATTTCAAGCTTTGCAGGGGACAAGTGTATGGACAAAGAACAGAGGTGAACTGTTACAGACTGACCACCACCCTCGTTTCCCATACAGGAGGAGATAAAATAGTTGGGAGTAAATCCCAGCAGTCCATCCCAGAGCTCAGGGCACAGGGCTGTGTCCAGATGGCTCTGCAATATTCCCAGTGAGGAGACTCCACACCCTCTGCAGTCTCTGTTCCAGGGCTCAGTCACTGCCCATGGAAGAAATTCTTCCTCAATCCTGAGAAGAAAGGAGAGGGAGGGGAAGTTGGTTTTAGTTATATTTTATTTCCTCACTATCCTACTGTGTTAATACTTGGCAATAAATCAAATTGTTTACCCAAGTCCAGTCCGGTTTGCCCGTAACTGTAACGGGTGAATGATGTCCCTGTCATCAGCTTGAGGTTTCCCAGGAAATTCTCTTCCCCACCCTGTTGAGGAGAGGCAGGGAGAAAGCAGCTGGGTAGGTGTCTGACAGCAACTTTCCATCTTCTTTCTATCACAGTCTTTCATTTGCTGTTTCTTAGCAGTGACAGAATTTAATATCACTAAAATCTGAACATCTGGTTGGTTTTATCCACATGACTGAGGCAGTGTTTTCCTTCTGATTTTCCATTCCTTCTGTCTTTCCTGCACTGGAATCTCTTCTTGCAGCCACAATGTGAACATCATTGAGGCTCAATCCCCTGAAAAAAGAGGTTTGCTCATAGCTGGGGAGGGATTTATGATTTCTTATCTGCTGATTTGTATCACCCATTGATGGTTTCCTGAGGAGTCTGTCTGGAAAGGCCTCACCACCAGCAAAGTATAGGAGATTTGGCCTGTGTGATCTTCAAATTCCTGCTATTTTCAAAATGTATTTACTCAGCTGCTTGAAAATAGAGAAAATCGTGCCAAAATATAAAGGTCACCTATATTTTTTATAATGCACATTTAAAATACAGGAAATTATACATCAAGGGGTAAGAAGTGGAGGGTAGAGCAGGATGCAAATCCTGTTTTGTCTGATGCAATCTCACAGAACTTATGCCATAACTCTTGAGGTGGTTTTGGTGCTGAATTTTCTCATTTTTTCCTCCATTTTACAGAGTTTCTATTTATTTAAATGACCTCACCTTGCTCATTGGAGTAAATTGACCACTAAGAAGAAAGAGTTGACCTCCCAAAAATGCCTGTTTCTATGAGCTGTTGCATAATTTTATTTTTATTATTATTTTCTCTACCAAGTGGTTTAAATTCAACATATTTATGACATAAACTAATGTTTTCCAAGTTTGTCTGTTGCCCAAACACCATTTTTTTTTTCCCAAACACCATCAGTGATGTTTTACCTGCTCTTTGTCCACTCTCAAAGTTCTGAATGAGACAGTGTTTTTCCTGCAGTATTGAACAGTGTTTAAATTGAAGGAGGTTGCTGAGAAATCAATCTCTGTGCTGGCTGATGTTTTTGCCAGCTTTCACTTAGCAGGTGATGCTTCCAAATCTCCACTAATGTCAGGAAATGACACTGTGTACCCTCCTTAACAAGTGATCTATACCTTCATCTCAACATACTGGAATTTATTACTTTTAATTACTTTAGTTGCTCACTCAAAAAGCTTCTTTCTTTCCAAGCTTTTTATTTTTTTTTTCCTTTCCAAGCAAAACAAAAAATGAAATAGGAGAACAAACTATGTGTTTTCATTATGTCAATAACATGCAATTTTCTGGTCTTTTCTCCCTCCCTGAAGTTTAATTAATTTGGAGCAAGTAATAAATTGTCATAACTTTCAGCTCAGCTACTCAATTCAAAATGAATTCACTTCATTCGATGAAATTAGATTTGAGATCTGTTCTCATCTCCATGAGCTCCAGTTCTTGGCTAGGAATCAAACTGTGGACATTTTACAGGGAAGGCAGTTCAGTGCTTTGTGTTGGTGGAGATGCCAGCCTGCTGTGCTCAGCCCCTGACCCACACCCCATCTCCCCATCCCTGCCATTTCCTGGCATGGCTCCAGTCCTGCTCTCAGCCTCTCCTGCAGGGAATTCTCCTGGCTGCTGCGGGTGTGGATCTGGAGATCAAGCTGGCAGGATTCACCCCAAGGAGCCTTTGTCCTCCAGAACAGACAAACAGACTGAGCTGGTGACCAGGCCAGGAGGGCTGGGCTGGGCTGTGACACCAGAAGGTGCCAGCATCCACTGCAGGCTCATTGTTTCCTCTTAAAATCCACCCTTGCGCACAGCTTCCATCAGAAAGAGATACTGGGATTTTTTCCTCGTGGAGGGATGAAAAAGAAACCATAAGAGAACTTGTGAGAGGATATTTCCCAGAGCCTCCCACACTTGGATGGGTGTCCCAGGACATTGTTCCAAAGAGTTTTTTTGCTCCAGAAGTCACTTCTACAAGGGTTGCCAGCCACAAGCCAGAGGAAGCTTCATGGTTTTGTGTTTGGTTTGTTTTTTTTCTAGTTACTACAGGAAAACAAAAGGTCATTTGCAGGATAAATTTATAGGAAATACATTTGTCTTGTTGATAGAGAAAACCTTCCTTCTTCCACCTCCCCTCTTCTATAATTCTCCAGTTTCAGGGGTACATTTCACACACAGAGAAATCTGTTCATTCCAGTGAAGGTGCTTTGCACCAAGTTTATCTAGTCTGGTGTTTGAGTTTGTTACATATGAGAAGAATTCATGGTTTTGAAATTGAAACATTTTTCAAGATTTACTGGCAGGGACTTCCCCTGACATTCACAATTCCCAGCAAGAAAGGTCGGTGATGTCTTAGATAAATTAATCAGGAATATTATTACTTTTAATTAAGCATGAACTCCCAGAACTCTGGACTTTGGGAAAGTCATCAGCTCTATTTCTGATAACCCAAGAGATCATTTTGTATGCTGAGAGCCAAGGAAGATGGAGCTACATCCAGAAAGATGTGTCAGCAGGTTGGAAGTGTGACTCTTGGAATGCCAATGCATTCATCCAGTGAGAATTTCCAGTCTCTTTGTAAACTTTCTCAGAAGACTGGATTCATGTTGATTCATGTTCTGTGTGGGGGAAAAAGTAATAATTGCTTATCCAAAATAAGCATTGTCATTTTGTGAATTATTATTTTGATCTTCTCAATACTCATGTTGGGTTTTGAGTGATCACACCTTTGCTTAAAAACTTTATCTGGTGGATATAAGTCCTGGGATGGAAGATCAGGGGTTTATTTTTGGAAAAAATATTAAATACTGTATGAATACTGAAAACTGAGCTATAATGCCACAAAATCTGGGTTCAGCTGCCACTCACAGCTTCTGATACCTAAAGTCTGATCTTGTTTTTAGAGCCTGACCCCACCAAGGTCTGACCAATCTGCTCTGGTCCAAAAAGAGTCTTGGGCAGGCACATGAGTCTAATCAGACATGCACAACTAGACCTGCCCTTGGCAATTCCAGCTTCTGATGGTGGCCTCCTTTAAAAAACTGTTAAAATAAAAGTGATATGGGACAAATCTCAAATAAACTGTGTTGCCTTGGTAGGCTGCAGACCCTCAGAGTCTGGAGTATAAAAATTTACCACACTAACAAGCTGAGATATAAGAAATAATGACTTGGAATTACAATGACTGCAAGGTTGCTGAATTTAAAATCAGAATGTTTTGTTCCACTGAGCAGCACCTTCCAGTCCGCACCATGCTCAAGACACAGAAATAGCTACAGTTTGCAAGGGAATTAAGTCTAATTGGCCTCATTATCACTCTCTCAGCATTAATTTATTAGAATAAATGTTATTGTGGTGTTATATGCACCGTCCAATGCCACAAATAGAGAAAGGAGAAGTGATGGGAAATGAAAAGCTTGAAGCAGGATTGAATTTTAAGGTGACTTTCACCTTACACTGCTGAAACCACTGAACCTTTGTGGGACAAGAAATGTCTGTCCTGGGTCAATCTCACAAAAATATTGCATTTTCTGAGGCCAAATAACTCTTTTCATAAGGGCTCAGGTACCAGGGCTGTGAATTTTGCCATGCAACTGACAATGAGACAATTTGTAGCAGGCCAATGAATAACACTGCAACCCGTCCAGGTTCTGACACTGGAATAAACACTATTTACTGAATATTTGTGTGTCTATGCTAAGGAAAACCCACTCTATTCTGGGCATCTCACAGAGGTGTTTTGGTCATGTTTTTGTTCTCTCAAGATGAAATTGCAGGCAAACCCCATTTTCTTGTAAATGGAGTTACATGGCAGGATTTGTTTTCTCCTCTCTTGTTTCTGTCATTCTTCATTTGCACCAGGACTGTTATTTCCATTCCTCCCCATCCAGCAGGACAGTATTATTTATTATTTTGTTTCCTGCCAATTATTGATTCCCCTCTGCAGAACTGATTACAGTTGCTGGTTGAGGGATTTTTTCCTCTGGGAACAGAGAAAATCTTTATAAAAAGCAAGTGTTTAGTAGGTTTATGTGCTGGTCCTTTCAGTGCTGAGGTTCAAGCAATATCTGGCTGGAAATTCCAGGCTTTATTTCCAGGGAATGTACTGACAAATGAGTCAGGAGTTCATTTCATCAATTCCGTGCATCTGAGGTGTATCTTTCTGTAGCTCTCTGAAAGAAATTCAGAGTATTTTATCCTCAGTCACAGAAGTTTTGGAGAAATTAGCACCTTTTAATTATTTTTTTTACCAAAGATATTCTTCTTGCATTTTTGTGGAGGACAGGGAAGCATGATTAGCTCAATACCTTTTATTTTCAGGTTAAATCACAGGAGATAAAGGGTGAACTGTTAAAAAGTTTTGGGAAGTGTAAGCTGGGTGTGGAGGTGGTGTTTTGGGAAAGAGGCTGGAATTCCTGAGGTTAATGCAGGACTCAGTGTGCACTGACAGGAAGAAAGCTGCTGCTCTTAAAGATTTCTATCAAATATGCAGTTTTGTTAGAGCTATCAGCTGCCTGGTGTAATTCAAGGCTGGGTCATGACTCTGCTTAGGGTTAAGTTTTGAGGGAAGAGGATGTGAAGAAGACATTTTCTATTAGATTCCCCTTATCTAACACCAAGAGATAAGAGGTTATCATTAAGTTGCATTTTGCTGTAGGTGCTGCCTCCGTAGCTGTAATTACAGCTTTGATTCCATGCTCTGATCCTGGCTGGATGCTCTGGAATCAGGAGAGGATTCCTGGGGTTTACGCCTTGTCACGTCCTGCAGTGCACAATCTCAGGCTGAAATAAAGGGCAGCACTTGGGTGGAGGGGCTGGGTATCCATCCACTGCTGGGTGCTCGTGGGCTCAGCACTCTGGAAATTGTCCCACCTCTGCTGATGTCTCTGCGTCTCTTCCATTTGCCTTCTAGATTTACCATTTACCCCACTGATTTGGCTCTGGTCAGATCAGAGCAGCCAAATGCAGAAGGATCAATTTACACCCTTGGTTGGATTCAGCACAACCACGAGAATTCCTGAGGGATTGGGTGAATCAAAGCCTATTTTTAGTACATTGATAAGGCTTTGGGCTCTACATTTTTGATGGCAAGGGTTTTAGAACTTAAAGATTAAGGATCCTACAGCATATTCTGAAAGCCTTCAGTGTCGGGGTAAGTCCAAGCATGGATTTAGGGAAAAGTTCTTGTCCTGGTAGGCAGATCTGGGCTAAGACACTAAAGAGGAAATACAAAGGTTCTGTAGCCCAGTTTGTTTCTCTGTGCTTACAAATTCCTGAGGGTAGGAAGAGGATTAGTGGAGAGGTAATGACGCTTTAAAATTTGATCAGCATTAAGAGTAGATTAAAGAAAATTAAAGATTAAAGGTTTATTGCAGCATTCTGCAAGGGCTTTGGTGATAAGGAATGACTTGGTGGATATTAGAGATCAAAATATGAGGTTTTTTTCACTGCAGCCAAGTGGCTAAAATTCTCAGTGGAGGGTTATGGGACTGGCTGATATCGGTTTAGGAGAAGACTTTAGCCTACATTTTATTTTATTGATAATTTAAGGTTATAATTGATATTTTGGAATGAAAATTGTGCAGTGAGTTGTGGAAAACCCTCAGAGGCAGAAAAAAGGCTCTTGCTAAGCATCATCAGAGCTTTACAGCCCTGCTATGACATGGCAGCCCAAGACATGATTATCCATATTCAGAAACACTTTCTTTTACTGGATGCTGTTGGATCCTAAAAGTGAGGAAATGGGCTCTGACCTTCCTTTTATCCCTAACTACACACCATGCCTGGTGCTAATTGATATTCGGCAAAGAGGCACTGGGGGTGAATTAGGATAATCTCACTATAAGTTTTTACATCTCCTGGGTTTTAAAGAAACATTAGAGATTCAAAGAGAACTTATTTAAAGACATGGAGTTTTCATTTAACTCTAATGGCACATGATGAAACTGCTGGAAGTGAACTTTTGGCTTCGATTATAGTGTGAATAAACTTATTCCATAATTTCTTGGGCAGTGGATTACAGAAAGTTAAATGTAAGGCATCAGTCAATAAAAGCAAGTCTTTTCCCACACTGGTGATCCACATTAAAATGCTGTTAAAAACGCCTTGGGACTAATAAAATTCCCAATTGCATCACAAATAAGGGAAAATATCTGTAGGAAGGTCAAACACAATTGATCTCACGTTGTAGCATCACACCAGGAAAACAGCATCCCAGGCTAAAGCCCTTCCTAAATCTCAATTCCAGGTGCTCTGATTCAGGGTTCTGACCCTGCTGTAAGGAAAGTGAACCTGTTCTTTCCTGACAGGACCCTGATGCACTTGGAGAACCCAGCAGGAGAGTGGTTGTGTGGTCTTTAAGCTCCCAGCCCTGTTCCTGAGCACACTGCTAACAGCAACCTTCATTATACTGCACAAAAAGGATGTGCTGTTATTGTCCTTCTTTATTCTTGCAGCCCTGTAGAACAGCCACTTTCATATTTCCAAGCCCTAAACCTTAATTAAAATCATCACATTGGCTGTAACATGGAAAGGCACCATAAGGCTTTCCACCACTACAAACCACCAGCTCTAATCAGCCTCTTCCTGTCTCTGGCAATGATACAAAATTGAATTGAGCAAAATTGAACAATTTTACTTCTTTAAGCTTATTTCCCAAAGGCTTCAGTCCAACGTTCCCAGCATAAGCTCGTCATCTAAGTTGGGGGGTGGGAAGCACGAAATCAAGTAAAAAACTGAGCTCTTGGATCTTTAATTTCCCAAACCCAGCTGTAACCTAATCTATGCTGTAACTGGAGAACAAGTGGAGAATATAAAACCACTGCAGAAACCAACCCTCTTTCTGCCTCTGCAGCAACCTGGGCTCCTGAGGATTCTCCTTGCCAGTTAAACTGCTAGAAACCTTTCCCCATTTCTATAAGGTAACAAAAAGGAATCATATTTTTGAGGGGTCTGCTCACCTCCTCATTTTGCAGGCCTTGGAGGATGCAGCCATTGGTTCTGGGGTGTGTTTTGTTTGCAAGCAACCTGGTTAAAGCTGATCTCAGGAATATCCCCGGTAGAAGAAAACCTTCCTTGAGTCCTGGTATGAGACATCCAAAATCAAAGGTGTGTCAGTTTGTTGAGCTGGAGGCAGCTTTTGAGGAGGATGTTCAGATTCCACTCTCACTGCTGGAGAATCACAGACTGTTTAGGTTGCAAGGGATCTCATGACATCCTCTTGTACCTCAGACAGGTTGCCCAAGACTGCATCTGGTCAGGCTGGAATATCCCCAGGGATGGAGACTACACAACCTCCATGGGCAACCTGTTCTAAACCAGACGTAATTCATCTGAGGATGACACAAAATTAGTTCCCATTCCATAAAACCTGCCGTGTTTAAATGATGTATCACATTTGCTACACTGCCACCAGCTATGTCATGAGTTCCTGTTTTCACAAAAACTAAATCTATCCAGGATGGCTCCCCTCCCAGACGGTAGACTTATCTGGGAAACCTCCAAAGCACTTTGGGGAATGCCAGCTCTGTTTCCCCATGCTCCCCTAGGCATTCACTAGTGGCTAATTCCAGCAATAAAAAACCAGATCCAGTGACAGGGGCAAGTGCAGATCCTGCAGCTGGGGAAGAAATATCCCAGCAGGGGCTGGGACCAACTCTGTGGAGAAGCACCTGGCAGTCCTGAGAGGCAACAAGCTGTCCCTGAGTCAGCAGAGTGTCCTGGGGGCCAAGGAGCCAATGGGACCCTGGGGAGAGCATTGCCAGCAGGGCAGGGGGGATCCTGGGCAGAGCATTGCCAGCAGGGCAGGGGGGATCCTGGGCAGAGCATTGGCAGCAGGACAGGGGGGATCCTGGGCAGAGCATTGCCAGCAGGGCAGGGGGATCCTGGGGAGAGCATTGCCATCAGGGCAGGGGGGATCATGGGCAGAGCATTGGCAGCAGGGCAGGGGGGATCCTGGGCAGAGCATTGCCATCAGGGCAGGGGGGATCCTGGGCAGAGCATTGCCAGCAGGGCAGGGGGGATCCTGGGGAGAGCATTGCCAGCAGGGCAGGGGGGATCATGGGCAGAGCATTGCCAGCAGGGCAGGGGGGATCCTGGGGAGAGCATTGCCAGCAGGGCAGGGGGGATCCTGGGCAGAGCATTGCCAGCAGGGCAGGGGGGATCCTGGGGAGAGCATTGCCAGCAGGGCAGGGGGGATCATGGGCAGAGCATTGGCAGCAGGGCAGGGGGGATCCTGGGGAGAGCATTGCCAGCAGGGCAGGGGGATCCTGGGGAGAGCATTGCCAGCAGGGCAGGGGGGATCTGGGGAGAGCATTGGCAGCAGGGCAGGGGGATCCTGGGGAGAGCATTGCCAGCAGGGCAGGGGGGATCCTGGGGAGAGCATTGGCAGCAGGGCAGGGGGATCCTGGGGAGAGCATTGCCATCAGGGCAGGGGGGATCCTGGGGAGAGCATTGCCAGCAGGGCAGGGGGGATCCTGGGGAGAGCATTGCCAGCAGGGCAGGGGGATCCTGGGGAGAGCATTGCCAGCAGGGCAGGGGGGATCCTGGGGAGAGCATTGCCAGCAGGGCAGGGGGGATCCTGGGGAGAGCATTGGCAGCAGGGCAGGGGGGGATCCTGGGGAGAGCATTGGCAGCAGGGCAGGGGGGATCCTGGGGAGAGCATTGCCAGCAGGGCAGGGGGATCCTGGGGAGAGCATTGCCAGCAGGGCAGGGGGGATCCTGGGCAGAGCATTGGCAGCAGGGCAGGGGGGATCCTGGGGAGAGCATTGCCAGCAGGGCAGTGCCCAGCCCTGGCCCCAGAGCCAGGGGCAGGGGCTGAGCCCAGCACTGCCCTGGGCAGGGACCAGCCCTGCACACATTGTGCACAGAGGCTGGGGAGGCTCCTCCCTGGGGCTGCTGCAGAGCCCTCTGCACTCTGCTGTGCCCCGTGCTCGGGATGGCCCTGCTGGAGCAGGGACAGGGCACCAGAGGGGCAACGAGGGCACTGCCAGCCTGACCCCTCTGGGATCCTGTGATTGTGATATATTGGGTCAGGGAGAGATCTGCTCTGACCCAGAGGGTATGTTGCAGGTTTTTTATGTTCCTATTCTTAGGAAAAAAATTTGGACCTGCTCTCCAGCTGAGTTGAAGAGATTGGGGGACAAAGGGGGCTGGCATGTGTAGGAAGAAAGAGTGAGATGAAAGACTAAGAATCAAAATTAATTTCCTCTAGAATAAGATGATTATTCTTAGAGCTGGCAAAAAGAGGTAACATTGCTACAACAGTTTGCAATTAATTTCTGTTTTAAACGGGGCATGGTTGGGGGTTTGTTTGGGGTTTGGTTTTTTTGGGGTTTGTTGTTACAGAGAGCATTTGTGTGAGGAAGGAATGAATATCTGAAATGTCTTTGCATTCTGCATGGGATGAGGATCACAATCTGCTCTGATATTTCAAAAATAAAATGTTTTTACCCACTTTTTTCTCTGTACAGACGCATCCTCAATGTCTGCAGAGATTTATTATTTAGCCTGTGAACTGATGATGCTGAGGCACTTGCAGCATGCAGAAAGTGGGAAAAGGGATATAAGGAAGTCACAAAGTCCTGCCTCCAGATGTTTGAGTGGTTTCCTCTTAAAGGTGGTTATTCTTTTGAAACACTGCTTTCTTTTCTGCCTCTGCTTCTTTAATTTATCTTCCCTGCAGTGCTGCAGCCTGAGGAACAACAGATAATCTCAAAACTCTCCAACACTCACCTTTAAATCTCCATTCAGCTCTGCGCTCGTAAAACCATGCACAACGTTATTGTGGAATAATTGATCTTGGAATAAAGGATGGCCAGAGTAAATGAATTGGAAAGGTGTTTTAATGGGAAACTTTTCCAAAATTATGTTTTAATTATTTGCAAATACACACTCTTGCATGGTCTTTTGCCACACAGGTGTGCACACTAAATCTACCACCTTGTATCATTTTGTCAAGTGAGCTGGAGGTGTTTGTGTTTTGCACTAAATTAATGATTCAGCAAAGCTACTGTGCATTACAATGAGCACTGCCTATCGAGTTTGTACAAAAACTCCAACTTATTCAGTGTTTTCTGTGAATCCAGACTCCAAACTCTCCCCAGATCAGCCCATTTGAATATAGATGCTCACTCTGTTATTTCTTTTAGTCATTTGACCTCTCATTGTCTCAAAATACAACCTGTAAGTAGTTAACATGACCAAGGGAACTGCAGGAGCACTTGGCTGAAACTACACATTTCTTTAAGTACCTTTTGGCTCGAGGTTTGCATTCTGTGTTGAAATCTTGCAAGCTACATATTAAGAGGCTTTTGTTTTGCATGAGTTGCACTTTTCAGCAGCAGTAAGCTCTTTCTTTGGTGAACATTTGGCTTCTGACAGGTTCTCAGATGTGTTCATGAATATTTTGGGGACTGGAGATCCTCAGGTGTGTGACAGAGCTGGGGAGCAGCCTGACCACACATACCTGGGGTCATTTTTGGGTTCTCAAAGACTCACAGCTTTTACTGTCTGTCTGGAAACCTATAGACTTCTAGGGAAAAAAGTCTAAAATTCCTAAACTCTGTTCTGCTGCCCCTTACAATTCATTGCATCCGAAACTCTTTAAGGTCATTGTCCAAATTTATTACCAACTATCCTTTCACTACTCATTATTTTGACCTTCTGGCTTAGAAAGAGCAGAGAGACCCCTGTTCACTCCATTTTCCCAGTGCTACCCTAAAATTACATTTATATTGCAGACTCTCAAAGCAATACACCAAATCTTTTTATATTGTTTATTGTAGCCTAGTGACAAATATTTGTCTATCCATGGTCTGAAATAAACAAAGAAAATAAAAATGTTTTACAGAGGGGAAAAAAAGGAGTATAACACATTCAAATGAGAAGCAGTTAAGGTGTATTTTATCTTTTCCCAAATAATAACAAACAAGCTTTGTGTAATTTTTTTAAACGTGTCCTTTATCATCTCTTTTTATGTGATTCCAAGTGGAATTGAAAGCCTCAGGGAGCAGCTGCCCCAGTACTTTTAAAATGTATTATAGCACTTCTATAATATCATGAGGAGATAAAGGAACTTGCATTTAATTTCACATTTTTCAAATTATTTAGTGCAACTTAAATCAGACTTTACACTGCAGACCCTTGTGACCATGCAGAAGGGATTGTCTGCAGAAGCAAGGTAAAGGAATCAGACATCAGAATTCCTTCACTGATTGCACCTATGTTCAAAGTGATGCAATTTGGGGGTGAAAATTGTCAGTGTTTGACAACCCTCAAGATAAAAGAGGGCTCTTATGTCCAGACTTGTTTTTTGTTTGGGTTTTTTTTTTTTTACTTTGATTTGTGCCCTTTACCTCGTACTCTGTCACTGGATACCTCTGGCAGCGTCTTCTTCACTGCCCCTTCCCATCAGATATTAATAATCATTGATTAAGTCCATGGAACCCCTTCTCCACCAAACTGAGCACTCCCAGATCCCTCAGCCTTTCCTCATATGGGAATTGCTCCAGTAAATAGAACATCTTTCACATACTAAATATAAATATTTTGCTACTGGTTTGGGTCAGTTTTTGTTGTGTTTTATTTCTTTTTTTTTTCCCTTTGCTTGAGCAATAATCTAAGTTTAGTTTCCCTCAAAAGGTTATTAATTTCATAAAACTAAATCAAAGTACTTCCTTGTCCACTGTAGCAGTCAGTGTTAGTTGCAGCTCAAAAGCCACAACCACTAAAGCACCATAATTGAGGAAGTAGAAGAAATTTTAAATTACTTACGTTTAGTCAGCATCCTCTGTGATATTCCTTACATGTGCATTCAGAAAATGGATATAAATCCCCCAAACCTTCAATATGAAACTGAGTTAAAATGTGTGCGTCGCTTTTTAATCGCATGTTTGGCTGGAGATTGCTAAAATGAGCTTCAAATGCCACCTGAATTACTTGGAAAAGTAAATTTCTGCACCCATTGAAAGTGATCTGAAAGAGAGTTTTCTTTCAGGTTGGTCCCTGAGCAGAGTGAAGTGTATTTAGTGGCTACGAAAATAACACAACTGCTGAGGGAATTGTGAGGATGAAAGGCAGAGCGCGAGAAAGAGCAGCACAAGGCACAGCCAGGGGCACGGCCTTCAAGGGGGGAAATTAAATTAGGCAAGTCTGGCTGCCCTTTCCTAAAAATTACTGAAGTGACAGATCAAGGCACCGATGCAGAGGCAGAGCTGTGGGAGACAGAGGGAGGGGATGAACAGGGAATTGTACTTGAAAAACAGCTTATCCACAGGACCGAAAGGCACGTGAAGACCTCAAAAAAAAAACCCAAACCTGAAAGCACTCGTGGATCTAATCTTATCAAATAATGGGGTTTGGACCCATCTCTCTGAAACTGCACTGATTAGGGGCTCTGCATTTGTCTGCAGGGTTTACAGAACGCCTTTTATAATGACTTGAAATGACTCAAAAGATTAAAAAACATTTTGCATTTTCAATGCGTTTGACTTTCATTTGCTTTGCAAGAAGTGCAGTGGAAAAAGCACAGCTGGTGTATTACAGTTAATAAGTTAAAAGGTTTGTTTGTTCTTATCATTTTATCTCTATAATCATTTTAAGAATACATATTTGAATTATAGGTTTTAAGTAGAAGTATTTTCTCTCAGTATCTGTTAAGACCAAGTTTTCAGGTGAGCATTTCACAATTTAAAAATTAAATTGTATTTTCAATCAATTGGTTGAAAGCAACCAATTAGTAAAGTACTTTTGCTTGTACTTTTAGGTTTGTTATAAAAAGCCTCACGTGCAAATTCATACAAACCCATGGTGGGTTTATTTTAGCAGTTTCTAAAAAAATACCTGGAATATCTACATATGAAGTAATATTTTCGCAGGTAGAGATCAGCAAATCACTGAAAACCACAGTGCAGACAAGAATTGATGAGCATGAAATCAAATATCACTTTTGTATCATGTGGGAGGTGCATTTATTGGATTAAATTACCCCTTTATTCCCTTTTAATATGTTTGCAAAGATAGTACAGCTTCTTTGGGCCAACTTAAACATGTGATTTGTAAGAAATCTCATGATTTTACGTAATATTTCTGATGTTTTGGGCATGTAAACATTCACTTCCTTTTTATTTCTCTGCAAAGCTGACCTGGGTCAGAACTGCAGTGCCCTTTAGAGAAGCCATTCTCAGAAATATCAATTGCTGCAAGAGAAGGAACCAGGGCACTGAACAGAGATTTTAGGAGATCACTTTTCCTACAGCAGTTTTCCACTTCCCATTTTAATCTGGTGGAATAATCCAGGGACGAGGGAATATGCATCAAAAAGAAGGGACTATGCATCAAAAAGGAAGAAACATGGATGCAAAAAAAGTGCCAGATTTAGATAAGTAAGAAGAAACACTGCTGTGGCTTTGTGAGGTCTTTGTAAAGGATTTAGTGCTACATGAAACCACCTTGTCCACAGTAAATCTCTGAATAAAGCGAGGAACGCCAGGCTTCCTAGAGAATAATGGCTGCTAATCTTAGTGCCTCTCAACAACACAATCAGAAATTCAAAGCTTTGCAATGGAACAAGGAACTTTGCATATTCTATCAGAATAAGAACTGTAAAA
Organism: Sitta carolinensis; assembly: GCA_032173965.1. Classification (NCBI taxonomy): domain Eukaryota; kingdom Metazoa; phylum Chordata; class Aves; order Passeriformes; family Sittidae; genus Sitta; species Sitta carolinensis. Next base: position 5,754,305 of record CM063289.1, read on the forward strand.
TTCAGGGGATAACTCAGGCAAAATCAACCTATAGCCACAGTTTATATAAAATAGGGAAGACAAAGCATTTAAATTTAAATAACATCATCTCCTGCTGCCCCCTCTTTGTCAGTTGGATCCACTGTGTGTCCTGACCCTCTACTGCGCCATCGTCCCTCTGACATCACTCCAAGCTCCTCAAGGACCAGACCAGAGTGCAAGAAAAGCCTGGCACTCACTGCTGCCTGTGGGATTCTTGTTAAGCAGGAAGCAAAGTATCTCCTTTAGCCCAAGGTCAGCAGGTTTGGGTCTTGTCACTTCTGACAGAGCTTTTCACACCTTGGCCACGAGCTGCTGAGGGAGAAATGACACTCAGAAATTAAACTGGTGTCTGACACTTCCTCTGATCCTCTTCCACTTCCTCAGAGACTCAGCCCTGGGGAAAGCTGTTCGCAGGCTGTGCAGTGCCCTCCTCTCTGATGGCCCTCAAGGGGCTGCTGTTTGGATCCATGAAATCCAGACTCTGCAACCACTTCTGGAAGCTTGCTAGGCATCCATCCCTAAGCTAATTGTATTTAGGCTTTCTTAGCACAGAACAGATTGTTTCCTTTGGCTTTGTGCAGGCAAGAACTTATTTTTTTTGTAGTCCCTCACCCTGAGAGTTTTTAAAAACCAAAAAAATACAGAAGCCTATATTTACTTTTACTAAAGCACTTCCCTGATGCAGAGAGCACATGAGGAAAAGCTGGGAGAACTGGGATTGTTCAGCCTGGAGAAGAAAAGGCCTTGACCCAATGTTGGCATGCCGCTGCCTGAAGGAGATAAAAGAGTGATGAAGAGAAACAATTTACATGGGATGGAGTGACAGGACAAGGGGGAATGGCCTCCAACTGACAGAGAACAGAGTTAGATGGGATACACAGAAGAAATTCCTGAGGGTGGTGAGGCCCTGGCACAGGGTGCCCAGAGAAGCTGTGAGTGCTCCTGGATGCCTGGAAGTGCCCAAGTGTGTCAGCCACGGTGTATATACACTTCACAAACGAGACAGGAATGCTGAGGGATGCATCTTGAGCTATTTATTTTTCAAAAGTCTCATTACCTGACTGAGACAATTAGAAGATGACAGCAGCTCGAGTTCCCAGCAGCTCGAGTTCCCTGACTTTAGTGTTACAAAGTGCTTAAAGTCTTTCAGCCAATTGCAGAAAGCAAAAAGCATATTTACAATTACAATAGTAAAAGCACATGTATGCTTGCTTAAAACAAAGCTTGCTTATTCTCCAACACAAAGTCTGATTGTACATATCAGAATACAATGCACGGTGCTTCTTTATCAAACCTGAAACTTTCTAATATCTTGTTAGATATATTTTTCTGTTTCTAGAATCTGCATTTTATAACTTTCCCATCAACCTCTTACCTTTAATGATTCCACATCCAAGGCCAGGTTGGATGGGGCTTGGAGCAACCTGAGACAGTGGAAGGTGTCCCTGCCCATGGCAGGGGGTGACACTGATTGGGCTTTGGGTCCTTTCCACTCCAAACCTTTCTGGGTTCTGGAATTCTGTAACTTAGCTCTTTTGTTTTTCATTCTCCCAAACTAATAGAAATTTCCCCTCTTTTTTTTTCTCTGAATATGGATAAATGAGAAAGTGTTGCTTAATGAAAAAAAATAAAGCAAAACTGCAGCAGGGAGGTGTTGTGACGGTCACAGGAAATATTCAGGAAAGGATAACATTTCAGTTTTCTCAAACTGCAATCCTGGTAAAATCCATTAGTGCCATTATATTTCCTTGGCCACTGGCAGCTGGATGCCCTATTTTGAAAAGATTTAGTATTAAACTTCAGTTCTGAAATAACTGAAAATTCTGCTATAAATAAATAAATAAATAAATACAGATTTTTCTGTGTGTTTTGGGGATTCTTTGTGATTTTCATCCCCTCTTGAACAGCCAAACAGGAGAGTATCCATATGGAACACAGTGTTTACCAGTTAAAACCAAACTCTATTATGACAGCCTTCAAGTCCCTGGACTTTTCCTGTCGCCCCTTTGAAACAATATAGAAATTTCACTTCATATTTTCATGGGCAAGACTCTTTGCTGGATAATGACTGAAATCGGTGTCAGTTAGAAGGGAGAAGGAATGCAAAGGAAGTCAAATTTAAAGGTGAACCTGACAGAGTGGAAGAAGGTGGGTCTGGAATTCCCATGAATGTGCAAAGTCATTTGCAAAGTTATTTAGCCCTCAGGAAACATTTACAGATGTGACGTGCTGAGAGACTTAACAACCTGGGTTATAATAGTTAATATGGGGAAATCTGCACTGCTGCAGCCTCAGTTATAATGGGAGAGACTTTTTTATCTAGAAAGTTGTCATTTGGAATGAGATATGCATCTCATGTCATGACTCGGAGAGGAAAAAAGAGGAAAAATGTGAATAAATACATCTCACACCTTTCATGGGCACTAAAAGCTCAATTATTATTCAAAAATAATTTTGAAAAATTCATTTGGAGAAAAGACTAAAGATCAATTCAAGCACTTGCACAGAGATGAAGACTCTTCACACTGGAACAATATTGCCTCACACAGGCAGACACTCAGCGAGGAAATGAAATACATTGGGATCAACAGAGCTCCAACAAGCTGACAGAACCACAAAATGATGTTGTTAAAATGACAGCTAAAATGGGAACTGGTATTTCACCCATTACAATCACTCTCATCTTCCACTCTTATTAGAACCTTCATTAGAAGCATGAAACATTAGCATTTTAATACCTATTTGAAAGACAACTTTTCATTTGCTTTCCTTTGGACTTTTTTTTTTTAATTATGAGATAATGACTGACTAGTCTAAATATTTTGTTAGGCATATCTTCTGCTAGGTTCTTAATTTTTTTCTGCTTTCATTCCCTTCATTGTACATCTCACACTTGTCTAGGGAAGGGAACAGAGCTGGGAAAAGGACTGGAGCCCCAGGAGCAGCTGAGGGAGCTGGAAAGGGGCTCAGCCTGGAGCAGAGGAGGCTCAGGGGAACCTTCTGGCTCTGCACAGCTCCTGACAGGAGGGCACAGCCGGGGGGATCGGGCTCTGGAACAGGGAACAGGGACAGGAGAGAGGGAACCGACTCAGGATGTGCCAGGGCAGGGTCAGGCTGGAATCAGGAGGAATTTGTGCCTGGAAAGGGCGCTCAGGCCTTGGCAGGGCTGCCCAGGGAGGGGTTGGAGTGCCCATCCCTGGAGGTGTCCAAGGAAGGGCTGGGCTGGCACTGAGTGCTCTGGGCTGGGGACATGCTGAGGATCGGGCACAGATGGGACTCTTTGGTCTGGGAAGGCTTTTCCAACCTCAGTGATTCTGTTGTCTGCTGAGTTTATATTTCTTGTGTTTGGAAACAGTTTCAGGATTATTTGCTGTCTCCTTCCCAGGGGTTGATATGAGGCAAACCAGCCTACACTTGCTCAAATCCTCCTATTTGTCCTTCACAGAGATCAAGCATGTTTGCTTCTTCCAGCCACTCTTTCCCATTGCCATGAGCTTCCAGAGGTTCTGTGCTTATTAAACAAAGAATCACAACTAGTTTGGGTTGGAAGAGAACTTAAAGCCCATCCAGTGCCATCCCCTGCCATGGGCAGGGAAACCTTCCACTATCCCAGATTGCTCCAAGCCCCATCCAAACTGACCTTGGGCACTTATGAACACAAACAACCAATAACAGCACCAAAGAAGAACTGCACAAATAGAAGTCTATTTCCTTTTCAAAGCCTACAAGCATTTATACTTCCTGAAACTCTTCACATCTAACACACTCACTAATTTAGGGGGAGCATCATGAAGTTCTATCCAGCAGAGAAGGGGTAGACATCACATTCCTTCACTTAAGGATGCAGACACTCTTTCTCTTTGTGTCTTCCACCCTTTTCAAACACTGATGTTTTCACAATTATTTCATTATCCATTTCTATTTTGAGTAATGAATCCAGGTAAGAAGTAAGGACTTAGTTCAATTACTTGAGCTGGCAGGGGATGAAGTTGAGATAACAAAATCTTAACAGGAAGGAAGAGAAATCTCATAAACATCTTTGTTGGTTCTTTGAATTGTGATGCAGAAAGACTGGTGTGACAAGAACAGCTTGGGAAATGGAAGCAATAAATAAACAGATTTGGGGCCAATGTTTCTAAAATAATCAAATGCATGAAACATCTCAGCATCGTTGATAAATATTAAAAGAGCAGCCTGTACTGTGATGAGAAGAGGAGGCACTGGTGTGTGCACCAGATTCCCAGCTGTGGGAAGAAGCCGTCAGTCACAATTAATAGTTACACAGTCCCTCTTACAAAAGGTCATCCCAATGTGTAATTGTCTTTGAAAAGGGGATTTGTTACATATTTCCTCTTTTTAAATGGTTTAATCTCATTCTCAAGATCAGCAGTACTGTACAAGCACGGTGCTGCAGGTGACACCCCTGAAGGACGGGATGACATCCAGAGGGACCTGGACAAGCTCCAGAAGTGTCCCATGGGAATCTCAAGAGGTTTAACAAGGGCTGCACCTGGGTCAGGACAATCCCCAGGATCAATCCACGTGGGGAGGAGCAGATGGAGCAGCCCTGGAGAAGGACTTGGGGGTGCTGTGGGTGAGAGCTGGAGCTGCCCCAGCCCAGAACCCCTGGTGCCAGGGCTGAGCCCCCAGTGTGGGCAGCAGGCTGATGCAAATATGCTGACAGACAAAAAACTCTGTAACTAATTAAAGTTAGAAAGGGTATGTTTTTATTGACAGCGCTGGGCACACACGGGAATTGTTTCCCAAAGGTGTGTGCAAAAGCACAAAGCCTTTGTTCTCTATTTAATCACAAAAATTTTACATATTAATATGATTACTTCATATGCCTATACATATACATTACCTAACTCTGCCTATCTCCACTTCCTATTATAATGAGTTTAAAGTCCTTCACACCTGCACAGTTCTCTTCTTGAAATGGGCCTAGATATGAGCTGGTAGTCCTCTTTGCAATGGCAACCTCCTGTCTCTCCCTTGTTGGCAAGGCATCTTGCCCCTTGGGCATAGTCCAAACCCCATAACCAGGTTTTGGGCAGCTTCAGGCCCAGCTGCAGTCACAGTTTCTGCATCTCCACAATATGATATTTTTCTTATCTTGCTTCTACAAATGCAACTAAGTCAAGTAAATAATATATTGTCTATGTTGCTTCTACTCTTTTGCTAGGCTCTACTCTTTTAACTCTTATTTTTCTTACTTTCTTGTTTCAAGGGCAGGGGGGATTCTGCCCCTCAGCCCGCTCAGGTGAGCCCCCACCTGCAGAGCTGCCCCAGCCCTGGGTTCCAGCACAGGAGGGACCTGGAGCTGCTGGAGAGTCCAGAGGAGGCACCAGGATGGGCAGAGGGATGGAGCAGCTCTGCTGGGAGGAAAGGCTGGGAGAGCTGGGATTGTTCACCTGGAGCAAAGCAGCTCCAGGGTGGCTTCATTGTGGCCTTGCAGTGTGTGAAGGAGCCAACAGGAAACATGGAGAGAGACTGTTTCCAAGGGATGGAGGGACAGGACAGGGGGGATGGCTTCCCACTAGCAGAGAGTGGGTTTTGACAGGATATTGGGAATAAATCCTTTCTGTGAGGGTGGTTTGGCCCTGGCACAGAGTGCCCAGAAAAGCTGTGGTGGTCCCTGGATCCCTGGAAGCGTCCAAAGCTGGGTTGGATGGGACTTGGAGCAACCTGGGATAGTGGAAGGTGTCCCTGCCCATGGCAGGGGTGGAATGAGATGAGCTTTAATGTTCCTTCCCTCCCAGCCTTTCCATGATCCATGATGCACATTAATATCCATAAACACCCAGACACTCTGCCTGAGGCAGTTCCTGTCTCTCTGTGTGTCTCTGCTGCTGTGAATTGCTGTAACAGTTTGTTCTCCCTTGCACCATTATTTGCAGTGTAAATTCTGCTGATGGCTTTCTGTTACCAATATGCAAGGCAAAATCTGCACTGTATTTCCTGATAAATGAGGAACAGCTGTTGAAGGTGGCTGGGCGAGCACAAAGACATTCAGTGAGATATCCAAGGATGCCAGAAATGTCTTAGGCACTTGAGGCACAGGCTTTTTCAGACAGACAGGATATAATTTATCCTTACATCTCCTAATGCAGTTGCCTGGGAGCAGTGGGAGCAAAGCTATGGATTCTGCTCCTAGACCCATGCAGGTGTTCAGTTATCCCTGTAATCTTCCTCTAGGAGCCCTGACTGATTTAGCAGGGGATGGTTGCAGCAGAGTGGAGGAGTTATTTCACCCAGCTCCTGAGCCAGCTGTGTTTCCCACACTGCTGTGGCAGCTGGCTCCAGGCTGGGAAGCATTACTAACACCACAATGATGTGATTCTTCCTCTCCATCCGTGCTTGCAGCTTGATGCTTTCTAATCCCTGCCCTGCTCCAGCCTCTCTTTGTCACTGGCCCCACAATTACCAGAGTTATTCATACCATTATGCTGTTGCAGGAGATAAGGTTAGACTGCTGCACAGAAATATCCCACATTGTGGCTGAGGCAGGATGTTCTATTGCAAAGGGAAAATAAAAAACCTACAGAGAATTAAAAAAAACCCCAAACCAGTCAGCCTGACCGTGGAAACACTCAGGCTTTCACCAGTTTGTACCTACACTGATTAAACAAGCGTTTTATGTACATCATTTCTCCTACTCAATTGCTTCATGGTATAGTTCTCTCATGTTCCTCCCACTCTCAACTGGGACAACTTAGAATTTATATGGTAATTAAATGCACCCCATTTTAATTACTATTTTTCTGAAATATATAAACATGGCACTGGTAATCAGGTGATTTAATTAACCCTTTTTATTGTCAGAATTCATCCACAAATATCAGCGGTTTTTTTCTTGCTCTAATATCCCTGTTTCAGAAAAAAGGAGATGGTCTCTGGAGCAAAAAGAATTGGTCATAATTATGATACTGATTTAGAGACAGAGTGATATTTTTCAGTTCATTTTACTGCATTTGACAGCTTCCAGCTTCCCTGTGCCTCAGCAATAACAAAGCCATTGGCAGAGGTGTTTAACAGCAAAAAAATCCCCACCCCAAAACAGGCAAAGGGAGCTATAATCAAGCCGAATCCTTATTTTCAGCTCAGGAATCTTTCCTAAGGACAGCCTGTCAGCTCCTTAAGATGTGGAGCCAGGTGTAAAAGGGCACACATCAGCTCTCTAATTGAAGAGAGCTTCAATTAGACACCACCATGGACTGAGGCAGGATGGGGGGCTGTGGAACCTTTTCCTAATGGTAATGGGACAGACAGGGTCAATGAGAAGGAGAATCTGGGAGGGGATGGCTATTAAATACTGGCATGCAGCAAGAGGAAATGTTAATGAGTCAGAAATTGCTCCTGATGGGCATCAGAACTCTGTTTTTCTCCTGGCACTGTAGAAAGTTCCCTCCTGAGGTCCCCAGGGCTGATGGGATGAGAGGTGTGCTGGGGAACACGAAAAGCTGGGGGAACACTAAAGATCATTGTGCAATGTGCAGATAGAGCAAGTTCTTCTTCAGGGTTGCCTTGACAACTCAGAGTTTAGATTTTTCAAATATGCTTTCTGGGGTGCCAGTAGTTACCTATTTCAACAGACTAGGAGCGAGAAATCTCTGAATGTCTGTGTTCAGAGTTATTATGGGAGAAAACGATCCCTGCCTTGCAGATTCCAGAGCCATGTTTCCAGTCAGCAGCTCTGCATTGGAAAAACACCTTCCTTTTGTTTCCCTGGCAGCTGCCCTGATTCCACAGCATACTTCCAGAGACAAAAGAACAAATGCCATCCCCCAAACCAGCAGCAGTTGGCACAAGGAATGAGGTTTTCTTGACAGTGCAACTCGGGTGTGAGAGAAAAGAGCAGCAGTTTTGTCCCTGCTGCTACTGGCACTTCCTTGTTACACTTCATGGGAAAGGAGATTCATATCCCAAGGAATCAAAATGAGTAGGAGCACCACTGTTCAGCTCTGTTACAGGGTAAATGGGCAGCAGGTTTCTCACCCATCCTTGGCTGGGGAACATAGGCTGCAGAAAGGACAGGAGGAGAAAATGAAGACTAATTTAAACATATGGCTCTTTAGTTTGTGATCTATCTCAGTGACAGGATGGCAGGTACTTTATGTTGCACCTGGAGCAGAGACACCACCTAGAAAATGGTGTTTTACTACAAGCAAGGTTGGAATAAAAACCAGAGACTGACAAAATCTCTTTGCTTCTTTGCATTCTAGAGTTCTCCTTTCTCTTCCAACTTCTGGCATTTTCCTGGATGTATTATAGTGCAGATCAAGTTGGGTTTAATAATGTTAAAGATTTAGTCATTAAACTGCTTTTGAAATTGTTTAATTTTGATGATGATTAGAGGTTTGTTAGTTATTTGTGTTAAACATTGAAAAATTGAACTGGAATATTAGAAATGTGAGATTATCAAAATTTAAAATGTACAGAACAGACTTGTTAAAGCATTTATCTTTCCATAAAATCATTAAAGTTGGAAAGACCACCAGGATCATCAGGCCCAATATCCCCACATTGTTAAGTGCCACATATACTCATTTTTTGATTAGATGTATTTAAATCCCATTGGCTCTGAATTCTGAGCTAGGACAGATTACAGTGATTTATTCTCATGAGGTGCATACTCTTCCTGGTAGTTTTTGCAGAAGAAAATCCACATTTGATAAGATGGCTGATCCAGAATAATAAGGACTCACACTAGGAAAAACACATCCTCTGCTCTCTTTCCTATCTTACTCCTCTCCTCCTTCCTACAGCTCTTATTTAAATTTGTTTGTAAGCAGAGATTGTTTTTAATCCTATTTGAGTAATTTTGTGTAAACTAGCATTGAGAGAAAACAAGACTTGTGAAAACTCAGGGGCGTCAAATGCTCAGCAACAATTCCCTGTGGATACAATAACACATTGCTTTTCCTTTAAAAGTTTTGTTTCAATTTCAATGACACCTCAGCAATCCTTTCACTTGCTATTTTACCTTAATTTATCCCATAAGGTCTATAATTTCATGGGGTGATACTCTATTAAAAATGTTAACAAGATTCCAAACACCAAAAAAGGCACCACGCAGAGCTGGAAAGGCAAAGTCAAATTTATCAGAGAGAATTAGAGCAGCCATTGTAGAATAAAAATTACATATTATAGTAAATATTTTCCTCAGTGTGTAAAGAATGTATTTAAAACAAGGATGCACTAGAACAGGACACATGATAAATGCACTCCTTAATGTTTCCTATGGCAACCTTTTACCAATAAACTGGGAATTTTTTGATGGAAAGCTGGAAATTAAATGTGTTTTCAGTTTATTACAAAATTATTACAAAATGCCATTGAGAAGTGTTACTGCTACCTCAGACCTCCAAAGTATATGAAATCCTAAAAAATAATGTAGGATCTTTGCTCCTTGAATGAGATGATGCCCAAATTCTTCAAATATGCCCTTAATTTCAATATTTACTGAGCTGAACTGGTTTAACTCAGGAGAATTGTGTTCAAAAGGTTAAAAGCAGGCCTTACTAATGTGGAGTTGGGTCTGTTTGGTCCATTGGCTTCTTTGTGCTCTAATAAGACTGAAACTTTTACTGCTGCACATTCAGTGGAACTTTCAGAAATTCAGCTTACATCTCCACATTATGATTTCTTCTGTTGTTCAGCCATGTGTTACCTCAAAAATACCCTGTCCCCTCCCAGAGATCAATAGCAGAATCATTTTAATTCTTCAGGAAATAAGAAAGCCCTTAAAAATAAGAAATAAAGCCCATCTTTCTGTATGTATAACTTTCCTTGTTAAAAGCAGTTTGTTTAAAATCTTTAATTACTTTACCTCTCGTGTATGCACAGTACACAAGGAGATGTAGCCATCTAGATAATAAGGCCATAAAAGATGAAAGTCACAAAATAAAATGTGTGGTTTTGTTTTCCATCTTCCCTCTTCAAAAAAATAATCTCAGGCAATACAGAGAGAAGGTAAACACAGAATGCTGTTAAAAGTGAATTGAGAGATTAAAAAAAAAAAAAAAATTTACTTCCTGAAGTATTCCCACCTGATCTAGAAGATAAAAAATTGGAATTTCAAGATGATATTGATGGAAATATTTCCCTGATTTATTTTGCCATTCTCCAGCCTTAGTGTGTGTGCAGAATGTGGTGTCCATTAAAATAATCAAATTTTCTGGTCTTCCAGACAGTGCTAACTAATCTTTCCATGAACTGTGGAAGCAATAAGATTGCTGGATGTCATAAAATAAGTATTTTGGTTTATCTTCCTCTTCTTTATGATGTTGTCATCATAAAAACCTTGCTTTGGGGTTTTGATAATATATTTGATGTTTTGTAGGTACTGAATTTGGTGTAATTAGCAGTGAATATATCTGGGAAAATCATCTCACACTCCTCAAAATGCATCTGCTTCTGGGAAAAAATGTGCTGTTCATTTTGATAACTGGAGTCAGGGAGAATAAAGAAGAATAAACACCCAAGAAGTTAGGACTAGGAAGGACCTATTGGAACTGAATTACCAAAAGAATTGGAAGTGGAAATATTGTCTACATCTCCCATACTCATATCATCTTTGATTTTTGGATGGCCGAACTGAATTATCTGCCATTCTCTTGTCAGTAACTCCTTTAGTTAAAAACTGAGAACCAAATTATTCCAGAATTTGGAAAAATGCACATCAGATGGAAAGTGAACCTGTCCTTGAACCATGGTGCAAATACTCCAACAGTTCATGTTAGAAATATTCCAAAATTTTTGACAAACCTGGACAGTTATCTAAACGTGCATCATAAAGTGCATTTCTTTCTGAAGGAAAAAGTTTAAGATTCTTTACTAAACTAGACCAAAGCAAACATTGTGGATTATGAAGGACATTACTCTCTCTGGATGCAGCTGTGAATGAAGAAAGGCTGGGAGAATTGGGATTGTTCACCTGGAGAAGAGGAGGCTCTGGGGTGGCCTCATTGTGGCCTTCCAGGACCTGAAGGAGTCAACAGGAAAGATGGAGAGACAATGTAAAAGGGATGGAGGGACAGAACAGGGAGAATGAATTCCCACTGCCAGAGGACAGATGGAATATTAGTGAGGAATTGTTCCCTGTGAGGGTGGGCAGGCCCTGGCACAGGGTGCCCAGAGCAGCTGTGGCTGCCCTGGATCCCTGGCAGTGTCCCAGGCCAGGCTGGATGGGGCTTGGAGCCATCTGGGCTGGTGGAAGGTGTTCCTGCCCATGGCAGAGCATGGCACTGGATGAGCTCTAAGGGTCCTTTGCTGCTCACACACCACCCATATTTTACACACCACCACCCTGCTCACACTCCTATTCCTCATTTGTCCATCTCAATCCTTGTTTGCAGCATTTCCTTTTTTTTCCATACCCTCTCTATGTCAGCAAACACAAAAGGCATTCTCTAACCATAGGAAATGTAAATATGGTGGGGTTTTAGTTTATTTCAATTTCCTTTCTTTTCAATTTTATTCAATACTTCCACCAGAAGCATTTAAACTTTGACACTGCTGTTGTCCTCCAATGGGAAAAGCTCAAAACAATTTGAGAAGGGCTGAGTTTCTGGAAAATCCTTGGTCACCCCTGACCCATGGACGAGGTGAGCAGCACTTGCACAACTAAGGATAGAAATGCAGTGTGAGCTGAGACCTGTTTCTTCCTGTCCCTGGAAAAAACACACACTCTTCTCCTCACACTAACCTTGCAAGAGTAAAATATTCCAAGCAGTGCAAAAAGCACCCCCCACCCCATGTATTTAAGCTTGTCTCCCATTACTCTGCTAAAACCCAGTCCAAGGATGTTCATTTGTGCAAGCACAGAGACCTCTCCCCACAATGTGCTAATTCTCAACAACCTATTAAGCTGCACCACAGGCTCCGCCATGTGCTTAGAAACAAATTGCTGAGAGAAAATGTTTGAGCGCTTTTCATTTCCCTGTGTTCAGCCACAATGTGTTTACAATTGGGTGGGTTTCGAGGTAGATGTAAATAAGTTTCTCCCTGGTATACAAGTAAGTACTTTGTGCTAGATTTCTTTGCTGATTGAGAGGAAATGGATAGCAACATTACAGTGCTGTAAATCACAATTTGTGCCTGGCTCCTTGGATCATCAATTTGAAAATACATCAGAACATATTGTTATAGAATAAACAGCACAACTCAGTCAGAGCTTTCTGGCTCCTCTCAGTGCTGGAAGCACTGCAAAGTGCTCCTGGATTCAGGCAGGTGCCTCCCTTCAGAGCAGCTAATAAACCCAGGCTATCTCTCCTTGTCTCTGGGATTAGGCTAAATCCAATTGCATCTTTCAAAACAAATACAGCTACTGGTTAAACATCCCTTCTGATCTAGGAAAAAAGTAAGAGTCAGGTTCTTCATGTCTTCTCAAATCCAGTTAAAAGACAGGTGCCTGCAGGGTCTCTAATCTTATAACCTGACACATACAGAAAGCGCCCATCAGAGCCACAAACCAATTCCTGACACATGAGAGGAGCCCTTCCCCTCACCTTTTAAATGGAATCACTGCTGAAGGAAGTTCTTCTCCAGGTCATTTTAATCACTCAACCAAGAGCACTGAAAATCATAATCCAATTGATCTGCCTTTGTCGTCTCCCAATATTTGCGTTACCGACTTTCTTCTCAGCTTAAGTTAAATCAAGATCAACCATGGTCAATCTTGTTGACCTACACTCCTCTACTAATCATATCTAATGAAAATTGCAAGCATATGAAAATCATTTATAAGATGCAAGGGAAAAGAAGAGCCCTTTTCGCCAAGGACAAAACATGACAAATCCTAGAGGTGTTGGATATCCTGACTATAAAAGCCACAAATTGTTAAAGCTTAATTTATCTCTGCAGGTCACATAACGAATGGTCACAATTTGAAGCATGTCTGCTTCAGAGAGAGGTGGCCCAGCTCATCATATGCATAATAAGTAATACATAATATATAGGAAATATTGAGATAATAATTGTTTATGGCATAATTTTATGCATTGCTTCTCAGAAGTGTATTTTTCCAGAGAACAGTCAGATAGTCTTCTCTGTAAACCAAATGTGTTCCCATGAAGACAGAGAAATCAGCCAGCCAAAAAACAGTGGTCCATCATACTTTAATTTCTCTTCTAGCTATCTTTCTATTTACCTATGTAGCTGATGAACCAGTCAATCTGCTTCAAAACCAGCTTTTTGCTTTCATTTGAGGTCTTTCCAGCAGCAGCTCATGTTCCTCTGATATTTCCAGGTCAGTCCATAACATTTCTAAATTGTTTCTTCTTATCACTAAGATAAAAGTGGGAGCTGCTTCACTGGAGTTGTTCCAAACAAGGAAGGAAGAACAGGTCAAAGCTGAAAACTCAGGTGTGGCTGTGGCTCAGAAAGGAACACCTGTGGCAAATTTAAAACCTGAGAGAAATCATGGAGCACAGCCACAGCCCTGGAGTTCAGGAAAGCTTTTTGGCAGGACCCAGTGGGAGACTGGATGCCACTGTAGAGGTGAGGGACATGGGAAAGGCTGAGTGGCCAATGGCACAAGTGTGGTGGTTCATTCCCCCTGCCCTGTCCAGGCTGCTCTGGATCTCAGAAATGCTCCTTGGGCATTGGCCTTGAAAACAGCCCTTGGGCTCAGCTCCTCCCCAGCTTTTCAGAAACACTCTCTGCTCCCACAATTGCTGATGTCTAATGAGCTCCTGTTTTCCTTAGGAACAGCCTTGGAAAATGTTTTTCTTGCCATAACAGCATAACATTCCTGTTCTCACACTTCCAGAGGAAGCACCGACCCACGGCGTGGCCAGGGTGAAACATTGTTATGGCCAAAGCCCCTGTGCTGGGCCCCCTAAACAGGGTCCAAATGGCCCGTGGGGCTCTCCTGTTCCCCCTAAACAGGGTCCAAATGGCCCGTGGGGCTCTCCTGTTCCCTCTATCAGGGTCCCAATGGCTCGTGGGCTCTCCTGTTCCCCCCATCAGGGTCCCAATGGCTCGTGGGCTCTCCTGTTCCCCTTTCAGGGTCCCAATGGCTCGTGCGGCTCTCCTGTTCCCCCCATCAGGGTCCCAATGGCTGTCTGTGGGCTCCCTGTTCCCCCCATCAGGGTCCCAATGGCTCTGGGGCTCTCCTGTTCCCCCATCAGGGTCCCAATGGCTCGTGGGCTCTCCTGTTCCCCCCATCAGGGTCCCAATGGCTCGTGGGGCTCTCCTGTTCCCCCCATCAGGGTCCCAATGGCTCGTGGGGCTCTCCTGTTCCCTCTATCAGGGTCCCAATGGCTCGTGGGGCTCTCCTGTTCCCCCCATCAGGGTCCCAATGGCTCTTGGGGCTCTCCTGTTCCCCCCATCAGGGTCCCTGCCTGCACTGTCTCTGGGTGTCTGTGCACACACGTGTGCTACAGCAAACCTGGGAGACCTGCTGCTCCCTCAGGTGTTTATGTACCGTGAATTTCTAAGTAATTTAAGCCTGCAAGGAGGCTTGTGACTTATAACTTAACCTTACTTAAATGCTGTGAAGTGTTGTTCTTTGCTAAGTTTCTAAGTATAACTTCAAAGTTATTAGCTTCAATGCTGTTGAGTGTTAATTCCTCTGTTCAGTTGTTAAGGTTAAGTTATAAATTAAGTTTCAGGTAAAAGTTAAGTTAGGTATAAGTCATATGTGGTTCCTTTGTTAAATTGTTAGGTTTAAGGTATAAGTTCAGTTAAAGCACTGTTAAGTTTGAATGCTGTTTAAGCCTTTTGGGCTGTGTTCCTTTTTAGTCTTGCCCTCACTGTCTTTTCACACACACACACAGAGGGATATTTCTCATTTCTCTTTTGATTGCCTGGATTTTAATTAGTTTTGTTGGAGCTTGCTTTGCCTTGTTGCACCCTAACCTGTAAGCAGTAGAATGAATCTTGCCAATGGACTTTGTCATGCTTTCCCTTAATATTAAATCTGGCTTTTGCTGATACCCTTGCCAACAGTTTTTTAAGCAGTCTCAAACAAACACTCGTTCCTAACAGCAAAACCTCTCTCTACCATCTCCATCACTTCTGAGGTGCCAGGAGGTGCAGGAAGCTGACAGGAGAAAGTGGCATCCCACACACCTGCTGGAAGGGCAAGGGAGGTGGTGGAAAGTGCAAACCTGTCAGCTGCACCTCATTCCCTGAAGCTTCCTCATCTGGTTAATGATCCAGGCCCATGCAGAACAAGTTGAGACCAGGCAAATCCATCAAGGGTTTTCCAAGGGAAAGCCAGACCTGGCCTGATCACTTTCCACAGTGAAACAAGGGGCCATGTGGACAAGACAAGGACAGTGGGTGTTGTTTACCTTTTTTAAAGTAAGGTCATGGACAGAGTCTTCCATAAATGTTTTCAGGCCAAAGTGAGAGATGTGGGATTGATAAGGGCATGAGGTGGGCAGAAAATGGGCTGGAAAACAGGTCTCAGGGTGTGGTGATTGGTGCTACAAAGTCCAACCAGTGGGTGGTCAGTCCAATCCAGGGATTGGTACTGATATTGTGATGACAGGACAGGGAACATCCTCAGCAGGTCTGCAGACAGTGTCAGACTGGGATGCAACCTGGCACCCTGAAGGGGAGGGCTGTGATCCCAGGAGGATCTCCAGGGAGGGTGGAGAGCAGACTGAGCAGACTCTTCCCAGAGCTGTGCTCCAGTGGATAAAGAGGCAACAAGAAAAAGCCAAAACATTGAACATTCTGATTAGATAGAAGGAAAAAATGGTTGCCAGTGGTGTGATCAAAAATTTGCCCATATTTCCTAGGGACACTGTGAAACTTTCATACTTGGAGACAGCAAATGCTGACTGGAAAAAGCCCTAAGTTACCTCCTGTAACAGTACCTGTCCTGACTGACATTGGACTCAGTGACCTTTGGAGGTCCTTCCCAACCTATAATGTTATTCTGTGTCTCTAACATATGGCAGCATATCCAGTGCTACTGTTTGTCCTGGGTGGAGTAGGAATGCAAGGAGAAGAGGGAAATTTGTTATAAGGCATATGTGTCTGGGTTAGTGGCTCTCTGACATTCCCTTTCAATCATTAGCCACAGACCATTATTTCTGCTTGTCTGGGTACCCTTGACACGTATGAGGTAAAAAAAAAAAAAATGTAGAATAAAGTGCCTAAAATGTTTTACCAATGAGAAAATTTGATGATAGAATGTGTCCTCAAAATGTCCTTGTCCTGTATTCTCCTGCCTGGGAAGTTTTGAACTCCTCTTGCTTTCTGATTTAAAATATCACTGACTTTGTCCGCTGTGCATCCCAATTAGACAGAAGAGTAAGCTGTTGTTAAGCTGTATCTTGTCAGACTCTAGCAAGAATGGGAAAAAAGGAGAAAGTCTACTGCCTTTTCTCCTTTCTTGTATGACTCAGAGCTCTTGCATAACAACTAAAGCAAACTCATGCCTTGATGAGAGAGGTCAGAGCCTTTGGAACAGAGAAGAAAAATTCAATTGAAAAATCAGTTCTATATTTGTAACAACAATAAAAAGTCTTTTCAAAAGAAAGGTAAGTTCATAAATATTTTGTAAACTTTCTGTAAGCTTGATTATGAACCTGAAAGTGCCTAACTTTATTTAATATCCTGCCAACTTCAATCTGTCTTTTACTCTTCTAAGCAACTGTCTGCACCAGGATCCTGTTCCCTGTCCTTGGAAAACATGTGTTAACCCTATTAGCAGAACAGAGGGGAAAAGCTGAAGTGAAAAGCTCCTCTCCCTTGATCTGCACAAACACCTTGAAAGCTGTTGACATGTTTGGATTAGAGCCTAAGTCTACAGCATGTAGGAGCTACACATCTGGAATTTCTAATGACACTGTTTCAGGAGACTCCATAAACTCTGAATCCTCACCTAATGGGGAGCTGGCAGTGAATGAGTCCCTTTAAACCTGACAGAAATGATCCAAGCTCCAAGTTAACAGGCATTTTTAACTGTTTTACCGTGTTGCATCAATGTGTGTGCAACACTCTGTGATGGAACAGGCCTCAGTTTCTTTCATGTCAGTTAATTTCTGTAGTTACCGGTACTGCATCCAGCCTGGGGATCCAGGAAGGACCTGGAGCTGCTGGAGCAAGTCCAGAGGAGGCACCAGGATGATCAGAGGGATGGAGCAGTTCTGCTGGGAGGAAAGGCTGGGAGAGTTGGGATTATTCAGATGTAGAGGAGAAGCCCTGGGGTGAGAGACAGTGTAGTTTAGATGGGATATTTGTAAGGGATATGTATGCAAGCCCAGGCTTGTAGGATAAGCACAAGCAAAATTAACACATCATCCATGACTTCTTAAAACCACGTAAGCACTAAATTCCAGGTATCTCATCTCTACCTAACTCGCCCATCAATCATATTTTTCCCTGTGAAGGGCTTTCCTAGCAAGACAAATGCATGAGGAGGAGGATTGGACACACTACTCCTTAAATTATACTCACGTCTGTGCTCAAATAGTTGGCACTTCTATCCTCTGGAAGTATTAAAGAGATGAAAAATCTCCCCTTCCCCTTAAATTGTCTTCCTTCTGTGCACAGCAAAATTCTCACAGACAAAATGACTTTTAGAGATCGGAGAAAACAATTATTTTGTCCTTCATTTAAACAATATCGAGCCATCACTCATCTTACAAGGAATACAGAATGTCACTAAAGAGTGACACTAAAATGCAATGCAATTTTGAGGAGAATAATAGTTAAAATAAATATTAAAGAGATGTGTTCTTTTTTCATAATTCTGTGTCACTAACTCTGAAATTTCACCACCATTGAGGGAAAAAAATAGCATTTTTGTATTTTTCAAAGCAGTGAGAACAAAGCTGTAGCAGTGGAGATTAAAATCAAGACCACAAATCTCACTGTTGCTGGTATTTTAAACTAGACTGATTTTTATTTTAATATTTCCTTGAATTTGTGTCAAAAACTTTTGTTGCCAAAATCTCTGCCGAATTCTTTTATACCACATAAGAATAAAGTTTTGGATTTAAAATCTGCTGCTAAAAATGCCAGCTGCAGATAACCCCACATGCTCATACAGACCACGAGTGTATATTTTCACCTTGTCTCTGCCATGTGGAGCCCAACAGGTCTGATTGCCCTTGGAACCAAAGCCTTCCTGGGTGCCATAAAGAGCGTGTGACAAAACACTTTGGGAATTGAAGGGAGATGCCATTCCCAAGAAGATTTTTGTGTGTCTCCAGCACAGAAGTGTTTTGCAGGATGAAAGCAGAAATGTGTAAACACAGCTGAGAGAGTTGGAAGGGGTTTCAGAGGGTGCTTTTCTGTCTGCAGAAAATCCCGGGATGTGCTTGGCATACCTTGTGTTCTCCTCCACCTGTGCTCCCAGATTATCCAACACAATCCTGGGGCGACTGCTCCTTTGCTGGGAACAAGTGGGAGATTGACTGGAAATTGCCAAGAAGGCTGAAAAATGGGAAGAGGAGAAGTTTTATACAAAAACACGTGGCAAATATAAAGATTTTTCTTGGCTTTAATATAAAATGCTGCTGGAGTACATAAATTGGCAAATACTTATGCTGCTTTATTGGTACAAATGGCTGTTGTCTACTTTAATATACCCCAAAGTATTCCAATAAGGATACCAATAAGTCTGGAATACCTGCTCTCTTCTTAGATTGATATAAACAGCAAAAATGCACTCCTTTGTTCTTGCATGCTGGGATAAAATGGCTTTTAAACACTATTTTTGCATGTCTGCATGGGAGCAAAGGAACAAAAGAAAATTAAAACAGTCTTCCCACCCCATCCCTTTCTTTCAGTTGAGCTGAGGACAGAATATTGCAGTTTCCCCAGAAATATTCTCCCGAACATCAAAGAAAGGCTGGTTCTTAAGCAGACTGTGGATTCTTTTTTAATAGAATCTGAAGTTATTATCCTATTTTTATTGGAGACATTCTGTGTGCACATGTACTCATATTTAGGGATGTGGAGAACATGCCAAGAGAAAGTTATCTATGAAAAAAAAAAAAAAAATAGTGTGTGTAGAAGCCATGCACAGTAGGTACAGACCTTTGACTTACTCAGAATTTGCTTATTACTGCAGTCTGGTGAACTCATGGAACCATGGAATATCCTGAGCTGGAAGGGACCCACAGGGATCATGGAGTCTGACCCCTGGCCCTGCCCAGACACCCCAACAATCCCACCCTGTGCATCCCTGGAGCATTGTCCAGACACTCCTGGAGCTCGGCAGCCTTGGGGCAGTGCCCATTCCCTGGGCAGCCTGGGCAGTGCCCACCACCCTCTGGGGAAGAACCTTTCCCTGAGCTCCAGCCTGACCCTGCCCTGGCACAGCTGCAGCTGTGAAATGGTGCTGCAGTAATATTGATCCAGATTTTGATGTGACCCTTCACTTGTATTTTCCACATCTTAGCCCTACCATTCCTTTGGATGATGTTAAACACTTCAGAATTTCCTTCGTCCTGGACTACCATGGCAAATATTTTGTTGGGGTTGTCCTCCCACTTATAAAAGAATAATAAAGTCAATCTCCCATGAGTTTAAATTTGTCACTGGAACACATCTAGCTGAATGCTGTTGTCTGATACATTTGGTTGTGGCTAGGCTCCTCACTGGAGAGATACAAGCTGCTTGGGACAATCCCAAAGCTTGGCATTTTATGGAATAAAAGCTTGGGAACCTGGGGAATTCTTCAGCTAGGGAGAGACATTAAGCATCAGCACATTTCTCTATCCAGCAGTGAACATGTGCATACATATGTTGGAGTTATATATACATATATATAGGGTTAGGGTTAAGGTATAGGGTTAGAGTTAGGGTTAGGGCTTGGGGTTAGGTTTAGGATTAGGGTTATGGTTAGGGTTAGGTTCAGGGTTAGGTGTTGTGTTTAGGGTTAGGGTTTGGGTTAGGGTTAGCTTTTCTGGTTAGAGTTTAGGGTTAGGGTTTAGGATTGGCATTATACTTAGGGTTAGTGTTAGAGGGATAGGGTTATATACATATATGTATATGCTTCTATACTCATATATATTTCTTTATATTCATATATATATATATAATCTGTTTGAACTTTAATACTTTATCACTGTTATCCCATGAGAACTTTCTAATTTTATCTTCTATTTTGCTGATGCCCAGACCCTGGAACATCTAATTATCTCCTGCAAGGGAGAGTGTGGCCATTCGTATGATATTATCCCAGGTTCTCTCAGGATTGTTAACATCCTCACTGTGCATATCCCAGAGACTGAACAGGACTATCCTGTATATTTAAGTTTTATGAAAAAGGGCTGCTCTTTTGTTCTACTTTGGGCATATCTGAGATCTTATGAAAATAGACCCAGGGTTTATTTTGCACCCTGTAAATAGTGGAATGGCACAATTTTTGTTCCATGTGGAAGCACAGCCATGTGTGCAGTGAAGCTGCATCACACACTGGAAGGACAATTCCTTGGTTCACTGCCAAAGCCTGAAAACAGAGAAAAACCAGGTACTTGCGTAATACACATCATGTTAGTTCAGTTTAAAAATCTCTATATATTTACTTATTTCACATGAATAGATTTGCAGTTTTCCCTCCTTTCCACCACAGCACTGCAAGTTACTTGTTTTGTTATAAAACATGTCAGTCCTCATAAGAACTCAGTGGTTTAGAGATAAAAAGCAAATATAGAAATCTCACAAAGCCTAATAAAAACTGACAAGCTGTTAAAAGCATAAGAGTTCTGTAACTCTGGCTTTCCAGAGTTTTTGCCATTAAAGGGTTTTAACAGGACAGAACATTTAAACTATTCCTGCAGTTGCCCTGTGGTAGGTGATGACACTCATATCCAATTAGAAGAGCAGCAAGTATATAATTACTGGAATTTCAAGGAAAAAATATTGATATTCATGGGTAGTTGTTTAAATTATGCCAGTGCCTTTTTGTACTGTGGAATATCAGTTAAATATATTTATTGGAAAAATGCTATTAAAAAGCTGGAATGTTTACTTGAGTGACTAAGCACTTGTAGAAATAAAATCTTAAGTTGTGAAAATGCTGTTGTAACAAGGCCAGTAAAAACATGTTGGGATTTTAATGAATGAGCAATATTCAGTTTCTGGGTTTGGTTCTTTGCTATCACTGATGTTTTGTGTGGGAGTATCCACCAGAACATGAAGAAAAAAATCCCCCTGCAGTGCACATAGAGCAACTGACTTTAATCAAGCCAAGTTAAATTATACAACAAATCATTAGGTAATCTCACAGATTCTCAGCAATAAAGAGAGTTTGCAAATACTGAGTCCCAAATTCTTTCAGTGGCTCAGGAAGTGACTCAAGGTCAGAATACGGAATCTGAAGGATACTTCCAGCCCCAACAGTTTCATGATATCTGTCTTTCCTTTCCTTGGGAAAACAGGGAGACATTGGATATTCCTTTGGGTGGTGTAGTACAAGATTTATAGTCATAGTCTTTGTTAGAGGGATTGATTTCTAGATTCATTTTAAAATAAATGCATTTTAATTGGGCAACTTCAGGATCTGCCTTCAGAAGCTGCTTAAAAATGATCAGGTAAGTACATAAATATTTCTGTTATTAGGTAAGCCCCTTGGCTCCAGATAACAGAGAAAATTCCACTTTCCTTTGCAGTGGCCCAAACCCACTTTTCTCCTAAACCTTGACCATTTGCCTCAGAACCTCTGAAACTGAGCCAAAGAGTAAAAAAAAATTTTTTTTTCAGAAAGCAGGATAAAGACAACACAGTGACCTTGCAATTTCCACAGCCCCAGCCAGCCTAACCCTTGAAAAATGCAGCACTGAAATGAGTAGAACAGCTTGTGGAAAAGCCTGACATTCCCTGTAGTTCCAGTTACACTCCTGTGCTCAGAACAGCCATTGCACCAGAAGGCTGGCCCAGATGACAGGAGAATAACAGCAGAAAAAAAAAAAAACAACCACATTTATTTCACTTTGAACCTAAGAGCTCTTCCAACAGCTGAACCTTGTCTCATTCACAGCACTCGATTTCTACATTATAACTTCCTCATTAGAACAGTAGTTTGCCAGACCTTAAATATGCACTTTTACTGAGAATATAAGGATTAATCAATTTTTGCTATTACTTTCAATATTCCTCATTAGAGCCACCCATATATGACATTTATTAATGTGTGTATACTGCATATTAATTCAAATTAAGTTCTACAGTGAATAATGCTAAGGCCCTCAAATTAAGTGATTTAATTCCTTTCCTCATCTAATTGCTGAGACTATTATTTAATGTCTCTTGTTTTTCTCTCTATTAATCTGTTTGCTTTATTAAATTGCATTCAGTTGTTCCACTGAGAACTTGTACAATTAAGAGGCAAAGTGAAGGTTTAAACAAAGGAGCAAAGCATTTAAATGGAAGGATAAGGAAAAGCTGGTGGAGGGAACATCCAGATCAAAGGGTACCTGTCACAAGTGGTCCTCTAGA
This sequence comes from Sitta carolinensis, assembly GCA_032173965.1. Lineage (NCBI taxonomy): Eukaryota > Metazoa > Chordata > Aves > Passeriformes > Sittidae > Sitta > Sitta carolinensis. The sequence goes on from CM063289.1 coordinate 5,776,739, forward strand.
AGTGAGGGAAGAGCTGGAAAGGGTCAGTGAAGCAAAAGGACTGATGATAATAAAGGGAAGGAAAACCAGGGACCTGTAATGCACTGGTGGTGTTGGACCACACTGGGGCTGCACAGGAAAACAAGGATGAAGCCCCTGAGTCCAGTCCAGCCTGGACTGAAGCTGGCACAGTAAACTGCTAAAGCCAAAAAGACAAAACTCTGTGCTTAACATTCTAATTTTAAGCATAACTGTGTCACCAGGCTTTTCAGATGCAGTTGTAACTAATGGTTACGAGCCCGCACTGCTCTGAAAAGCTTCTCCCTCTCAGTGTTCCCTGCCCAGGTCATTCCATTTGTGAATTTTCCTTGCATTTAGCATGCAGTGGGTTTTTTCATTATTTTGTTTCTCTCTTCTTTCCTCTCCTCCTGAAGGAAAGAAGCAGAGCAGGAGTGTTACGTGGGATAAAGGCATAGTTCCTGCTTGTTTCTAAGAGTTTCCCAAGAAGAGTTGCTATGAATATAAAATCACAATTCTTTTTAAAACAAAATTTAGGTAAGGATGAAATAACTAAATAAATTAAGCCTTATTTCACTGTAATACCTATGTCTGTAATGCAGTCTGTAATTGCAGTATTTCTCTAGGTCTGTTCACAAGGAATGTGCACGTGTTTAAAGTTCACATTATTCCTGTTGTGACTAAAATATTCTGTGCAATAAGGAGGTAAAATAATTGCATCCTTTCTGCAAATGAGTCCTGTGTTCAGGAATGAGCTGTGCACAGAGACCTGCACTCTTTTCTGCATTCACAGTCTCCTCTTAACACTGGTAATTGGATGCAGTACCACTTCCACACTATTTTCCCATCAGCTTGGAAAGCACCTTATGTTTTGCCCCTGACATCAGTCAGTATGGACATACAGTGTGAAGGACAGCAGCAATAACATTGATCCCTGCTCTGAATTCCAAAAGAGGTGTGTGCTCTGGGGGTATTTGACTTCCTTAGGAGAATCCAGCACCACTGAGTCAAAATACTGCACAAAAGAGCTCATTGTCCTTCCATGTCTTGTCAATTACTGTCACTGCAGTGGGAAGAAAAAAAAAAAAAATCACAAAAAATGTCTTGGTTTCAGTTCCTTTCCACAAGTTATAAGCACATGATGAGTATTTGATTGATTTATGTCAATCTGTCATTTTAATCCACAGGAAATAGTGGTGTGTAAATGGCAGACAAGCTCTTCACCACAACTATTTTCTCTGCCATAGCACAATGGACATTTTCTCACCATGGACATTTTCTAAATATAGTACCTATAGAACAAATTCATACAATCCTGGAAGGGTTTGCATTGGAATGGACATTAAATCTCACCTTATTCCAAATCCCTGCCAAACACAGGGACACCTTCCACTAGATCAGGGTGCTCAGGGCCCAAATTAACTTTAGGGAGCAGACAAAGGAAGGAAAGAATAAACTCCTTGTTTCTTTTCACTTTTTTCCCTGTGCCCAGGGACAGCACCCAGGGAATGGCTGGAGCTGTGCCAGGCAGGGTCAGGCTGGAGCTCAGGGAAAGGTTCTTCCCCAGAGGGTGGTGGGCACTGCCCAGGCTCCCCAGGGAATGGGCACTGCCCCAAGGCTGCCAGAGCTCCAGGAGTGTCTGGACAATGCTGCCAGGGATGCCCAGGGTGGGATTGCTGCCGTGTCTGGGCATGGACTGGATGCTCCTGTGGGTCCTTTCCAGCTCAGGATATTCCATGATTCCATGAAAGGGTATTTACCTTTCTGCCTTTAGCACAGCACAGGCTGTAAAAATCCTGTTGACACACCTTGCCATCAGGAGTTGCTATTTGATGCAAATAGGTGGCATTTTCTCTGAGAATCAACTTTTTGGTCCACTCCCCCTGGTTCTGCCCTGATGTCATATCTGTGCTCCCACTCAGAGCCAATATCACAGCCCACCCTCTCAAGTGGTCTCCTTGTGTCAGGGAAACACCCAAAGGTGTCTCCCTGCCAGAGGGTTCTCATCTCTCCTAAAAGGTCACAGGGATCTTCAAAGTTGAACTCCTGGCCCTGCACAGGGCAACCCAACCATTCTTCTGCAGGTCCAAACTCCTCTCCTGAGCAGCTGTGTGCCACACTGACACTTGCTTTTTCTCCCTGAGCATCTCCCTGCCCGCCCTAAAGCACTCAGGTGTGGGGCAGTCCTGCTTGTCAGTGGTGTTAAAACTAGAGGAAGTGTTCCTCTCTGAAGTGTGAGCTGTGGAGTGGGGACTGGGACACAGTGCAATCTGCTCCTCCTTGGTCTCTCTCCAAGCATTCATTGCTTCCAAAGAGTTCTGTTTGCACAACCCTCTGTAGACCTCAGCTTTGCTCTAAAGATGTGAACTGCTGGCCTCTTGTTTGAGCTGTGATCCTCTCTATATTCTTCAGAGATTGTAGCTACAGACTGAACTTGGAACCAGAATCAATCTTTTTGCAAGCAGAAGAGTTTGGGGTTTTTTTATGACAAAGCTTTTGTTTTAGGATCTCAGAGCTTTGCTCACTGAGGTCTAAAGAGCAATTCTTACTTTTAAATTATTTTTTAACATTTGCAATTCACCTCACAAATTTTCCTCTGGTGGATTCTCTATTGTCTCTGATAAGATACACAAGAATGATTCTGATGGTCCCTAATCTGAAAGAATAATTGTTTCTCAGATTTTTGGTTTGCTTAGTTTCTTTTTTTCCCCTCTCCTACAAATCGTTAGCTTGAATTAGTGTGATTATATAACAGACAAATCTGGCCCACTGCAAACTAAAGTGCACTGTGTTTGCAAACCAAAAGGCTTCTGAATAAAACTGGAAACTGGTGGAATGTCTGTGAAGTGGAGCTGCACCCATTTCTTTAAATTCAGTAATTCACTTCAGCTCCTGTCTGAGTTTATCTGAGTGACAGAAAAGGGTTTTATTACTGTTGACTTCAGTTAAGAGAATGCACAATGAGATTCTTTAAATGACTTGGATGTGTTTGGGCAGCTAATATCTCAAAAAGTCTATTATCTCTATTGACTACAACACTACAGAATGTTATAAAATTAATTATATTCTTCATAGCTTAACAATGATTGTCTCATTTAGAAATATAATTACCTATCACTGAGCTTTTCAGCCAGAAGGGGTTTTTTTAACAGTGTATAATAGCTTGGTTCTTCAGACTTCATTTAAATCCTTTGCTGCTTTCTTCTCCTCCTTGTAAAAGTTTGATATTTTAGTTGACTTTTTCTTTTTTGATGCCAAAGTTTTATTCCAGGTATTTAGTGTTGTTATTCACAAAGGACAGACTGACACTACAGGAGCAGCCTGGCCAACAAAACAAGGAACCACCAAGTGACAGCGTGTCATGGGATATAATGGGATAGTCTGAGAAGTGTTCTCCTCCTTAAGATTTAAAAGAAGGAAAATTTATTATTCAGGAAAAAAGAGTATGATCCATCTCCTAAAAGAGTCCTTCAAAGAGACAGAAGTAAGAAAATGAGAACCTGACAATCTTTCCCATGATTTTCCAAGAAAACTCTTTCCAGGATTTCTGTTCTGATTAATTTTTAAAAGCACAACCATTATCCCCACAGACACATCAAAACCAAACCCACCTGATAGAAACCATAATTTCTTTGTGCATTTCAAAAGCACCGAAAAGAGAAAATAAGTGCTAAATATTGTCAAAGTTGAGGTCAAGTTATGCAAATGATGGCTCCCCTGCCATCCTGTTCCAGGTCCATCTCCAGCCAATGAGGCAAGAAGGAGTTGAGAAATACTGAAGACAGACAGATAATGCACTTTGTTCCTATTATTTTTCCTGCAGACACAATTTTCCCCCTCGATTGTATCAGAGCTCATCATTCTCCAGAGCTATTAATCTGGCATCTGTATCGACAGCGTGGGATTGTAAAAGATGTTATTTATTTCCTCCTGCCTTCCAGCTCCAATAGGAAAGAAATACTGAGCTGCCCCCAGCCTCAGGAATCAAGTAATAAGAGGAAAATGATGGAGTGTGATAATTTAAGCACAGAGATCAGATCCTGGCACTCAATACATTGGTTTTGCTTAAAAACTGCAGCAGTTTGGGTTGTTTGGGGTTTTTTTCAGGTTTATCTTAAAATTAGAATTTAGATGTTTGGATTGAAGGTGATTAAGCAGTTGAGATGCTGCTTTGTTTTAAAATCTCTCTTTAATAAAACACACCACTAAAATTGGGTGGATCAGTGAAATAAATACAAGAGCAACACTTCTGTGGCTTTTCATACCCTGTCTCTGCTGCATGTGATTATGGAAAATACATCTGTAAAAGAAACACAGGCTGCTTCTTATGTAGGCACAGTGTGTCAAATCAAACAGCACCAATCTTCGGTTCAGATTTGGGCTTTTTAGCATAACCCCTTAAATTGCATAAAATCCAGTCCTGCATATAGATGTAATATTATATATTGAAGTCACAACCACATGAACTTGCACTGAATGCTTACCTACATGAGCTGGACACCTCTAGAAGCCTTTACCTGAGCATTTGGGAAATTGTATTTAGTTTTTATAAACTGAACCCTTCAGTTTGCCAAATTATATATTCAGAAAACAAGCACTCATTAATTATATCCACATATACAAATAGCAAAATTAATTATATCCACATTTTGCAAAATACAGAGTAATTTAGAAATATGCTAATGCCTAATATTTTACAGATTTTTTTTGCATCAAGGGTGGTGAAGCCCTGGCACAGGCTGCCTGGAGAAGCTGTGGCTGCTCCTAAAAGTGTTCCAGATCAGACTGGAGCAAACTGAGCTAGTGGAAAGTGTCCCTGCTCATGGCAGGGGGGAAAATGGGATGAACTTTAAGGTCCCTTTCCATCCCAAACCATTCCCGGATTCCTCGATTCTATTGTTTTTTTTACTTTTTTGGTTTTGTGGTTTCTTTTTATTTTGTTGGGTTTTCTTGTTTGTTTGTTTGGGGGGGGGGGTAGTTTGGTTGGGGTTTTGGGGTTTTTTTGGTTGGGTTTTTGTTCTGGTTTGGTTTTGGTTTTTTGTGATTCAGCCTCTGCTCTAGAGGGTGTTGTTTCATTAGAGCTGAGCTTCTTTCCAATAGGGAGACCTCTATCAGGAGATAGCTGGCTGCTGAGTAAGGGATTGATGGTCCAGTATTGTTGCTGGATACAGTAAAAGTTCCCCTCAGATTTGAGGGAGGTGTCACTGGGGTGTGACTCCAGAGAACGAGGGCTGGGTTTGCCCCACTGGTGATGCCCAGCCCTGACCAGGGCACTGGTGACCTGAGTGACCCTTGGGATTTGGCAGCAGCCATGCAGAAAGGAGATCCCCTGGACACCAAAATCTGCTGGGTTTGTCTCCTGCAGCACGACCAAGAGGGAGGAAATGAGCTGTTTTGGGAACTTTGCCTTTGGAAATGTCTGTCCTGGCAGATCTAAAGATCACCTAAACAAGAATTTGGGGAATCCCTCTGAGAGAGTTTGGCATTTCCTGGCCTATTTTGTAACCTTCTGTACAGTTCCTACAAAACCTCCAATGCCAGGCTCTCCCAGGGATTTTGACTGTCCAGGATTGTCCCTACACAGAGCCAAGGATTTCTGCAATTGCTGAGGTGTGTTCCAGAAGGATTGTGACACACCCGCAAAAGAAACACAGGGAAGGATTCATTCTGCCAACTGAGGGATTACAAATACCAATAGACATAAACATATTTAATCCTCATCCTTTTGCTTGCTAAAGTGCAGGGAACCTTGGGCCACAGCATTTCTCCCTTACAAGAAATGGAATATCTCCAGGATCACCATCCAGGGCATGGTACAGGACATTTCCTCTGAGCACTGCTCTGTCGACTGGACCATTTTCAAACAGACTCTCAGCTTTGGAAGTCTTCTTTTCAAGATTTTATGGCTTTATGATCTCTCAAAATAACAAAGCAGAGCAAATGTCTTCTGAGGATCTCCACACAATGAAGAGGGAAAAGTAATTTAATCTTGGATCAATATTTCCAAGTGGTAAGTGGAAATTGCCACTCAGTAGGATTTTGGCTCACATAATTCCATTTCATTCTACTTTTGTGTGGTGCAAATCTGGGATAATGTTCACAATGTTGGATCGTAGAGAGAGAAAAGAGGTACTTGCAATATTTATTCTCTGCTCTATGTTAATATAGAACCTTTATACATCATATACCATACATTATTGGGATATATCATCTATGCCAATAACATATATGGTAGTTTTTTAATATACTGAGGTGCCAGACCATGGATTCAGCTGTGCAATTGAGTAGGTCACAAGCTCAGCTGGTGCCGCACTTGTTTTGCCATTTAGTGAATATGAATTTCATTCTCATATATATAACTGTACACGTATATTTAAACATATATAAAACAATATTATCTGTTAAATAAGTAGAAATTTAAGAGTTATGGGATTGCTGTTGGGGAATTTTTTTTCATGGGTTTTTTTTTGGTGTTGTTGGGGTTGTTTGGGGGATTTTTTGCTTCTTATATCTACAAAAATTAGGTAAATATAAAGCAGACTAATGGCTGGTTTAACTCATTCACCTCTGACTTTCTTTGTCCCTTTGTCAGTGGTTTGTACAAGATTCAGTGAGAGCAGGAAAATATTCCAAGGGTGGAAGTGTAGGAAACTCACCTTGCAATAGCCACAACATGTGGAAGTGTCAGAGCTGCGCCAGCAGTGGAGGAATCTGCTTAATGAAAATTTTCCCCAGGAATCCCCTAATGTCACTGGTGGTTCCCAGTGCAGATTACCCATCAGTTAGCACAAATTTGCTTTTTAATTGGCCTGTATTGCACCTGCCATATCCCTGCTCCCCAGCCTCCAAGGCACTGGCAAAAGGAGGAAGGTGGATATCTGGGGGGATTTAATTTAATGCATTCCAGGAAGGGCTTGCACAGCAACAATTAAGGTTTAAAAGACAAGAATAATGTGCACCAGCACGAAGTGATGAGGAAGAGGGAAGGGGATCTAGGGAGTAACTAATGAACAAGATTAATTAGCCACAGCAGAAAGATCTAAAGCTCCAGTGACTTCAGGGGGAATCTTTAATTCTGTTGACTTTTGTGGGTCCTGGGAACAGCCCAAGAAGTCCAGGAGTAGGAGATTCATCAGCAAGACTTCGTTTATCCAGGTTTATTTTTAAATGATGACAGAATCAGTGTGCTCTGGCAGGCAGACCACAGATGTGGGAGGCTGGCAAGACCCAGGAATGTGGGTGCATTTCTCCTTTCCAGGTACAGGATACTTCAGGTCCCCTTTTGCCATTTCCTAAGAGTATGAAAATTCAAGTTCGGTTGTGAAAGTTGGTTACAGACTTCTCAGTTTTGCTCAGATGTCCCAACTATTTATTTTTCTCCCTTTCTTCCCCAGTGGCTGGGCTCTCCTTGCTCAGATTCCTACGGAATTCTTAGGGAATAGATGATTCTATACAGGGAATATAGAATTCCACTATACCCAAACCATGCAGTTTCCTGGCAGCATTGCCAGCAGAAGGAGCAATGTGGACGCTGGATTGCCCAGAGAACAGAAGTAGCTCTGCTTCCACCATGCAGGGCCTGAGCCATTCTCATGGGAAAGCAGAGAGAAAATATGTAAGCAGCTAGCACCTGGTGTTTTCCAAGACCACAGTGTGTGGGAAATGTGCCATTGTTTACCAAAAGGGCCCTGGATTTCTCTATAAATCAGTGTCTGGACAATGATGTACATTATAAAATGTACACTTCCAATAAAGTCGTTCTCATTTTGCCTTCTGAGAACTCCGTGTCGTTTCTTTGCCACTCTACAGCGACAGAGCAAAATGACTCCACAGCTCCCAGATGTTGTGATTCCAGAGAAATATTATCCTGCAGAAAGCACAGGCAGCTGGGATGCTAATTCCCAATGTCTGCATCTCATCAGGGGCTCTGGGAGCAGCAGGAGTGCGAAGGTAGTGAAGTTTCTCTGAGTTGGATTTGTAAGGACAGTCTTAATTCAACATCAATCAATAAATAAATAATCTGCTTGGAAATTAAAAATAAAATGGAAAAACTAAGTCTAAAATTTTATTTTAAATTATTTAAATTGTCAATACCTGAATTTCAACTTTTAAGTGGTTTTGTTAAGGATTTTTCTACAACTGACTGCATTTCCTTAGTGTGAGTTTCACTCACAACCAGTTTCTGCTGAGGGATTTATCTCCCTCTTCCCCCCTCCCCCCCACACTATCTTGTCTCTGTCACTTATTTCCTTGGGATTGTTAAGATAACCATGCAGAGATGTTCCATGAGTTGGCAAAAAACATTTTTCCCTCCAGAGTTAAATTCCAGTCAGGTCAGTGAACTGATCTGCCTCACTGACCCAAGTGTGGGACAGCAGTGGGAAGAGATGGTGCAAGGAGAAGGGAGGCAGGATTGCCCCAATTTCACGTGGTTTTACACTGCTTTATGTTCTCATAGAATTCATTCCTTATGATTTTCCCCTGCCATCCCCTTTCCCCAAGTGCCTGCACAATCTGTGTATAGCAGCTTATTGAGTTCTTGGTTTGTTTTCAGGAAAAATTAAGTTATTTAATAAAGATATCCAAAATAAAGATACTCAGATAGCAGCTGCATAAGTACATATTTGAAATTTTATCTTTGCAGTTCTGGTGTGTGTTGCAATATCTGTGATATATTGCTCTTCCCTTTGCCTTATAACAGACTCCCTATTATAGAGGCAAAATTTAATAAGGCCATGTACATTAACATTATGGCATAATTTCCTGGCTGCCAGACAGGAGAGATTTTGAATGTTAAACTGTGTTTGATATGTTAATATAGGATGTAAGTGCCAAATGGGGCTCTATTAACAACACTTGCTTAAAATATTTTCCAATTTTCCTGTTAAACTGGGATACAGAGAAAAAGGCACTTGTTTGGAAGGGAAGGAACTGGGAGCTATTTGATATAATTTAACTGCAGCCCAGTTGGTGGGGCTGGGAGCTGTCTGTGGGAAAATTCAGCAGGCAGGAGAACACATCTTGCTAATGGCATGAGGATGAGCAGTGAGGAGTCTGTGTGCAGAAGATTTCTGCTTTCAGAGGAGAATGGAATTTAATTGTCATCAGGCACTTTTGCAGCTGTCAGAGATGTTTAGAAATAGGTGGGCTCGACTAGGACACTATTCCACCTCACCTCATGAATTTCCAAACATATAACCTGACAGGAATGTGGAGGGAGGCAGGTCAGGCTCTGCTCCCAGGGAACAGGGACAGGAGAGAGGGAACGGCCTCAGGCTGTGCCAGGGCAGGGTCAGGCTGGAATCAGGAGGAATTTGTGCCTGGAAAGGGCGCTCAAGCCTTGGCAGGGGCTGCCCAGGGAGGGGTTGGAGTGCCCATCCCTGGAGGTGTCCAAGGAAGGGCTGGGCTGGCACTGAGTGCTCTGGGCTGGGGACAAGATCAGCATCAGGAACAGCGTGCACTTCATGATCCTGGACATTTTTCCAAACTTTCTAAATCCTATGATCCTGTCATTCTGAATCTCCATATTTCCTTTTAATGTAAGGTGCCCAATGGGAACTGCAAAAGAGAGAGGAAAATTGAGAGGCCCTACAGCTGCATGGATCAACATGTCTACAAACAAATTCCACCTCTTCCAGGGGCTCTCATTTTGATTCAGGACAAATTGCTTCTCTTTTTTCTCTCATAGCATCTACTTTGTTTCTACAGAAGATTTAAACCCTTTTGGTTAGATACCTCATATTGTGGATTGGTAAAATCTACATGGTACCACAAAAGAAATAATACTAATACTAATTAAGTGTAAATGGAACTGCTTCTGTAAGAACAGAAAATATTTTTTTCTGGATGATATTAAAGCAGTTCCTTAATTATTTATAAGTCTACAGGTACTGCTAAAGGGCAGTTGTATTTGTCTTCTAGCTCAAAGATCAAATACCATAATGTCTAAAAACACACTGAGGGAGCCTTTAAATCAGTCTTTGTTCTGCCTGAATGCTGGGGACAGCATTAATCTCTATTCTTCATAATGCTGCTTGTATGTGTCACAGAACCATGGAATCATGAAATGGTTTGGGGCCTTAAAGGAAACGGAAAGGGGCCTTAAAGTCCATCAAGTGCCACCCCTGCCATGGGCAGGGACACCTTCCACTATCCCAGGTTGCTCCAAGCCCTGTCCAGTCTGGCCTGGGACACTGCCAGGGATCCAGGGGCAGCCACAGCTGCTCTGGGCACCCTGTGCCAGGGCCAAACCATGCACACAGGCAACAATTTCCTTCCCAAAATTCCATCTAACCCTGCCCTTCAGGAAGCCATTCCTTCTTGAATTGTCACCCATTCCTTCGAAATAGTCTCTCTATTTTTTTGTCAGCCCCTTCAGGCCTTGCAAGGCCACAATGAGGTCACCCCAAAGCTTCTCCTCTCCAGGTGAACACCCCAAGCTCTCCCAGCCTTTCCTCCCAGCAGAGCTGCTCCATCCCTCTGCCCATCCTGGTGCCTCCTCTGGACTCTCCAGCAGCTCCAGGTCCCTCCTGTGCTGGGCCCCAGGGCTGGGGCAGCTCTGCAGGTGGGGGCTCACCTGAGCGGGCTGAGGGGCAGAATCCCCCCTGCCCTGCTGCCCACACTGGGGGCTCAGCCCTGGCACCAGGGGTTCTGGGCTGGGGCAGCTCCAGCTCTCACCCACAGCACCCCCAAGTCCTTCTCCAGGGCTGCTCCATCTGCTCCTCCCCACGTGGATTGATCCTGGGGATTGTCCTGACCCAGGTGCAGCCCTTGTTAAACCTCTTGAGATTCCCATGGGACACTTCTGGAGCTCTGGATGTCATCCCATCCTTCAGGGTGTCCCTGCACTCTTGGCTCGGTGTCACCTGCAAACCCAAGGGTGCCCTTCATCATTTGTGTCATTAATGATGATATTAAATAACAGTATATTTATACTTCCTATGTTTGCATATTTAAAGCTAAAATCTGCCTGTATGACCAAGGAATGGCATGATCCTGACACAGCCTCTCCTCACAGGGTGAACACCCAGGATCTCAGCCTGTACATGGGGCTGACACTGAGCTACAGCCAACTGGAGGTTTGGCTTTGTCAATCACATGTGACATTTAAAGCAATTTCCCTCCTTCATAGGCTCCCGCCTTTGATAATGTCAGAAGCAGTGCAAAGGATGCTGTCAAAATCAAAAAGGCACCTGTATTTGCCTTCTCAGTAATTCCCTTTCTTAACTGGGAATTGTTTAGAGATACCCTGAAAATGAAGGAAAACTTTAAACGCGTTCCTGCCTTTGTTACAGTAACAACATAATGACACTAATGATGTCAAAATTGGTGAACTAAAATCAGGGAGAAAACTTTATGAGTTTAGGCATTTTTTTCCCTCTAAAGGTTTTTCTAAGGATCTCTCCAGGTCCTAGCTGCAATTTGAGGAAACACTTTTCAATCACCGGTCCTTGCCAGAGATTTAAAGCCAATAAGAGCACCAACAATTGCAAAGGGCAGTCAAATCCGCACTTTATTTTGGAAATACTTTGGGGATTTGCAGCTCCAGAGTCCTCAGCAGTGGAACAACTCTCAGAGGACTTGGAATAATTCCTCCCTGCAGGTCACACATGATTTCTGACAGTGTAACTCCCTAAATAAGCTATTAAAATAATGACTGCTTTGTGATTTTTTACATTTTCTTTGGGAAGCCAGTGGATTGTCTTACAAATAATTTACTGTGTGGGAGTTGCAGCAAAACCCTCACTTCTTTTTTTTATTGCTGAAACTCATCACACAGGATTAAATTGAAACCAGGTAACAGAAGGAAAAATGAGTTTTGACAAAATCAAAGCCATAATAAAAAAACCCCAAACCCTGACACTTCTGTAAAGTGGCACAGACTTTGAAAACTTTTTGGGCTTCCTTTTTCTTTCACCATCTAATTTCTAAAATTTTCAGTGTGGGATTTGACTAATTTAGAGTACGCAGTGCAAAGATGTTGAAGCAATGATCATTCTAATTTGGGAAGGAGCTGGAAGCCTGACTTTCATGCTCAGTCCTGACCCATATGAATAGGTATTGTGGCAGTGTCTGCAAACAGCTTTAAAACACTTTAATCTTGACCTAAAATGCCTTGTTATTTTTATCACTCCAGCTGGAACTGTACATCCTGATCAAAATACACCAAAAAAATGGTCTAAGCTGTGAATCTATATGAGAGATTAAAAAAATTAATAATTCCAAAAGAAACCTATTCAGAGTAATGGACAAGAAAAAAAATTATTAGACTTTTAAGAGGACATGTGTGTTAAACCTCTCCCTATTCGACCATGGCTGAAACAATTCTTTGTGTTGGTCAAGTAAAATACTTACGAAAAACTTATGATATTGGATATTACACCTCTCTGATTTATTTCACCTCAGATTTAGGACATGAAGTAAATTATCTTCAATGAAGTATTGGATGCAACGTCACATTCCCAAATAATTGGTTAGGATGAAGATGGTGCTAAATGACACAACAGCCCTGAGATAAGTATGGAAAGAGCCAAGCTTTGCCCTTAATGACAGAGCTGTAAAATGAGAACTTTCCCAAGCAGAGCCTTAGGATTCCTAATGAGGCTCTCTGGGACGGCAGCTCCCAAGGGTGTCCCTTGCAGAGCCCTGATGGTAAACTGGTGTCAGTGACCAAGAGGTATCCAAGTGCTCTTCTCCTGTCCCAGGCACTGGCCAGGCATCCCCAGAGCCAGATGGTTTTGGGGTGAAGAGCCTGATGGGGACAGACATGTCCAGGCCACAGCCATGTCCTGGTGTCCCCTGCAGACAGGTGGTGGCTGATAACCACCAGGGGCCACTATCCCATAGAATCAGAAAGGCTGGAGAAGGCCTCCAAGACCCTCAGGTTCTCAGAACTGCGTCTTGCTCGGAATAGTCAGTGAGGATGACATTCCCAAAGCTCACCATTAATGTTTCCAAGTTTGTGGACACTGCAGATGTGAGTTTGGAGGATTTCTTTGTTGTTGTGTTTTGGGTTTTTTTTTTTGCCTTCTTTTTTCTCCACCTGCAGCTGAACATATCCAGCTCCACCCTCCCAGCTGTGATGGATGTGCTGCCCTCTTTCCTCAGCTCTGGTGTCAAGTCCAGGGAAAGCTCAGCCCTTGACCTGCCTTGGTGCTGTCCCCCAACCCTGTCCAACATTTATCAGTGCAATAAAGCAGCTGCAAGCTGCCTCCACTGAGATTTGCTTGGCTGTTTGCTTGTTTTATAAACACACCAGGTGATTTATTTCGGAGTTTCCCTATCAGGTTCACCTGACAGAACATTGCTGAGATAATTTACAATTTGTTTCCACTGATGTGTACTTTTTAGCACTTCCTGACAACAGACGACCACTAATAAATAGGAGATGAATTATATTAATACTTTCTGTCATTTATAGAAATGTTTTCTTCCCCCTTCATATTTCAACTCAATCATATCACTGTCTGCTGAGTTATTACAATGTGGGAAAAAAAGGTTTTTTAGAAGTATTAGAGAGATCCTACTCTTTCCTCACAGGGACACCAAACACCTGCCTTCAAAGATAATGGCAGTAAAAATTATTTGCATCATAGCCCAAGCTCAGCTGATAGCTGGAAGCTGCTTTTCTTATCTCTGAGCCTCTCAACCTGTCCCCAGTGAGACAACCATATACAAAATGCTCTGTCATTTCTCCCTGTGACACTACCCTTTGTGGAATGTGTGGGACCTGACATGGAGGAAAATCAGCCACAAGGTCGCCTTTTGTGTTTGTTTTAGGTGTGCAAATAAACAGCGGGGCCTAAGTGAGCAAATAAAAACAGATATGTAAATGTAGTTTCTTCAAAAAAGAAGAGTAGACTCCTATTTGAGTCCCCTGAGAGACCCTCAGCTGCTGCCAGCAGAGGGGAGCTGGTACCTCACAAGAGCAGAGGTAATAATGAGTCATGATGTTCTCACTCATTGCTGAGAGGGGGATCTGCGGGCTGAACAGCTCAGGAGTGCTTTATTCAAGTCACAGTTCTGCTGCCTTTATTAACGCCAGCAAACGTAAGGAGGAAGTTTAGATGGGATATTGGGATGAAATCCTTCCCCATGAGGGTGGGAAGGCCCTGGCACAGGGTGCCCAGGGAAGCTGTGGCTGTCCCATCCCTGCCCTGCTCCTCCTGCACTTTCTATGGACAAGGGGAGGCTGTCAGGCAGGTCAGAAAGCATCAAAAGGTCTGATTTTTCAAACAGCAGTTTGAGGAGTGCATTTGTATAATATATTCATCAAAAAAAGATTATATAGGCAGGAGATGGAAGTGATAAGATCCAGATGGGACAAACAACTATTTTTAGTATTGTGTCCTGACCTTTCCATTGCCTTCCTGAAAAATTTCAGTCCTGAATCAGCACTCTGTCAAGTGTCTGGCAGAATGCACACCTCATAAGTTTTATGAGTCCCACCATCCAAAAGCTGCTGCCATCCTTTTACAAGACTAATGCTGGATATATCCCTCCTTTAAATTCTGTTCCATTAGCAGGGCAATCCCATGCCCAGATTGGTGTCTCTCTGTGTGTACACTGTCTCCAAGTGGCATTTTTTAAACAAAAGTGTCTTGAACTGGCTGACATGGGTTGTTTTGCTGTGTAAAAGGAGCAATTTGGCATGGACAAAAACTGCATTTCTCCGTGTTGTTATCAACAATAAATGGTTTTCATGTTGTCAGCTGCTCTAACACCAGTGTACATATCCAGAGCAGGCTTTTTGTCATGTTTTTATTATATATCTCCGTGCTCGGGTCTATCTCAGCTCCATCTCTCAGCACTCCCTGATTTCTGATACAGATTTATCTCCATCCCCTCAGCACTGCCGTGTGCTCCCTTTTATGGCTGTGAAATATTTGCAGGGCAATCCCTGAATCACAAAGCACAGGGCAGGGAACAGCACCCTGTGTTCACAACACGCAAACCTACTCCCCCCTTTCCCATCCTTTCCAGCTTGGTGGATTTACTGTGTCCTGTTTGCCTCTCTCTGGCTCCTTGTGCTGGGTGGTGTTTCTCAGATTTAGAGCTTGGCAGGCTGAGGAATGTAATCGTGGTTCTAGCAGCAGACTGTGGAGCCTTGGCAGGGCTGCCTACACAGATGCAAATAGACTGGAATTATCTGAGGAACCCTCAGCTCTTCAAAAGCAAACAAACCTCTTTTTTTTTTCTCTCCCTTTCTTCCCACTGCTCCACACTTCCATGTAAAAATAAGGTAAGAATATCACCTCAGAAATATCTTCTGTGCTTTGCAAAAATACAGCAAACTCCTAGCCTTTTCCTAAACATCCCATAATTCTTATACAATCCCCAAATGCTCTTCCCTTGGGCAGGCATGTGAGATGACCTGGGGAGAAGTGACTCATGGCAGAAGTGTCACCAGGATGGTCTCCCAGTACAGCCAGGCCAGAGACTGGGCTTTGGGGTTACCCCCCATCCTTAATTGCCCTGTCTTATGCCCCTGTGCTTCACAGAATATCTGGAAATCAGACTTTTATTCCAGAGTTGAAAACAACACCCAGGTTTGGACAGGTTTTTTTTGGCACGTTGTCCTAAAAATGTTAATGAAGGGATTTTATACTCTTCATTCCAGACAAACGTAGAACCCTCTTTGGAATAAGAGAGATGAAAAAGACTTTCATTCACCAAGCAGAATATAAATAATATCAAGGCTGACTGGGGGTGAAAGGCCTGACAGGATGAGGGATGGCAGCTGCTGTTTGCATGGCCCCATGCTCTGCTAAAGAGAGAAAAGTACCCAGCCCTGAACCACGGAACAGGCAGAGAGGAGCACACATCTGAGGAGGGCAAATCCCTGGGTGGATCTCATTTTTACAGTATCATTCAGACAGAAAACTGCTGTTCAAATGTTTCAAATGTCCCCTGGGTGTGATTGAAATCTTTGAATCCACTGGGATTTTTCAAATGCAAGTGGAATTGAGTTCAAAGGATTCTACTCAGCTGAGGAGGAAGGAAGCTCAAAATTGGACCAGGCTGAAAGTGTGGTCTGCTCACCACCTTTGTCACAGCTGATGCCATGACCTAAGAGTGTCCTAGTGACAAGAGAGGCAATAAGACACACTGTGAATGTCCTTTTTGCTTTATTTTCTTATATGGATCTCCATCCAAGATGATTAAAAGATGAAAAGGAAATACTAATTAGGAACTAAAAATAGCACTAGGAATATCAGGAACAGAGAGAAGCTGTGGCTGCCTCATCCCTGGAAGTGTCCAAGGCCAGGCTGCACGGGACTTGGAGAAAGCTGGGCTAGTGGAAGGTGTCCCTACCCATGGCAGAGGGTGGAACTGGATGGGATTAAAGTCACTCCAACACAAACCATTCTGTGACTCTTTGATTATCCTTTCTCCCAGATGACAGATCCTTGGGAGTAAGACTTCAGATAATTAGCCAGATATTTAATTTCAAAGTATCTGGAATAAAAAGTGAACTTATGAAAAAGAAGTTCTTTGAGAAAAATGAGAATCAACGCAGTAGCACTGTGGTGCATCCTTGTTCCCAAACAATTGGAGCCCAGGGATGATTCTCCCAGACTTTGGCAGGCACAGAAATAAGTATTTATTTTAAGAACAAAAGTGTTAATAATGAAGCAGAAGACTCTCCTTGGAGCTTACCAGGAGACCTCCCTGAGTTAAACAATTTTTCTCCTGGCTCAAGGGCAGATTTATAGGCACCAGATGCAGAAAAATGGTTCATGACCATTTTTTCCCTGCAGGAGTTCCCACAAAGCTGAACAGTCAAGATCAAACAGGGCTTCAACACATGCAAATGCAGAGCCAATGAAGCATGAGATAATATTTGAATGAAAAGCATCCAGGCACATGCAGAGGCTCATTCATGGAAATGGAGCCATCTGCAGCACTGGAGATTTAACTCACAAGTACCAGTGGGGCTGAGATAACAGGGGCTGGGTTGTTTTCCAGGGTTTTACCCACATCAAAACTCCTGAGGGAACTTTAAGGCCATTAATGGAGTGGAGACACAGATGGAAGCAGAGGTGGCTGAAAACACTTCTTTCCTAAGTCCACTTTCCTTTCTGTTTGCAAACCAAGTGGGATGTTCCAACAGCGAGCAGTGAGTGAGCAGAGTGAGAAACAGGCCAAAGAAATCAGGAGGCTGGAACTGGAACTGTAATGACCATGAAATCACAAAACCATGAAATGGTTTGGGACAAAGGGATCTTAAAGCCCATCCAGCACCACCCCCTGCCATGGGCAGGGCACCTTCCACTACTCCAGGTTGTTCCAAGCTCTGTCCCACCTGGCCTTGGACACTGCCAGGGATCCAGGGGCAGCCACAGCTGCTCTGGGCACCCTGTGCCAGGGCCTGCCCACTCTCACAGGGACAATTCCTTCCCAATATCCCATCTGACCCTGCCCTGTGGCACTGGGAAGCCACTCCTAATTCTCCTGTCACTCCAGGTCCTTGTAAATAGTGTCTCTTTATCTTTCTTGTCAGGTCCTTCAGGCACTGAATGGATCTCTAGTAGGAGAGTAGGAAAAATTAAAGTAGCAAGAATTTGTTAGACAAAATTTGTGAATGACCTACAAAAAGTCTCTCATGCACCACAGAACACAACCAAGGAAAAGAACTGAATCCCAGCCCACCGCTCATGGAGTTTTGGGGCAAACTCCTTCTCTCTTCTCAAGCTTGCTTGGTAATTCCAGTGTGAGACCTACTTGCACAGCACAAGCTCTGCTTAGTTCTCCTTGATACTGTTACACACTGTCTTCCAAAAAATTTCAAGTTTTGGAGATGTTAATTTTTTTAGTCATTTACCTGACATAAATAAAAAGGAATAGAAGGAAAATTTTTAAAACCCAAAACCAACAACAAAAACAACACAAACAAACAAAAAAGCCTAAAACCAAACCAAAAAACTCACCAACTGTTTGGTTGTCAAAATTCAACTGAACTTGCTAGAACAATGGAGAATTAGCATCATTTAAGGAACTTTATCTGGAACTCCCATTTCCATTGGATAGGGCTTGGAGCAACCTGGTCTAGAGAGTGATATCCCTGTCCATGGCAGCAGGCTGGAATTGGATGATCTTTAAGGTCCCTTCCAACCCAAACAATTCTGTGATCCTGTAATTCCATGGTTTGCTTCCAAGAAGATCCATGAAGTGCATTTAAAGAGTCTCTGCAGTGGGAGTCATTAGCATTCCCTGTCAAACTATGAAGACTTTTTGTCAGATAGGATTAGAGGGATATAATTTTTTTTTAGGAGATTAAATCCCTTTTGGAAATACCTGCATTTTGATAAGACTTACTGATCAAAGGGTAACTCTTCCAGAACAGTGAATTTCAACAGGACTTGAGCTCCTGTTCCAGTTCTGAAATGAGGGCAGCAGTTGCCAAGTTATTTGGGTGCTTTGGAGCTGTGACCAGGACCTTGGTTTATCCCTCAGTCAAAGGTAACAATCCTAAACACTCTTTTATCAGGTCCAGGTGGGCCATGCAGTTGTGCTTGTAGGTGAACTTTAGTTTTTGCTGTTTGACTTGTGTGCCAGGGCAGCTCTGTTCAGTCCCTGTCTCATCCCACATCTGTCATTCTTAAAAATACAGGGCTTGTGTTTAGGGCTGCGTGGGTTCTCTAACTTCTGCAGTACTGTGATTATTGTAGTGTTGGGATCTCTGACTAACATCCTTCTTAACTGAGACTTGCAAATGTTTATTTCAGCCAGAGAAATGCACCTCAATTCATTTTAACCCTCTGATAAATCATTCACTGGTAACATCAAGTTAATGGAATCACAATTTGATCTTTTGAGAGATTTGAGACAGAGGACGATCTGTGGTTTAAAAATCAAGTTATGGTTTCACACAAGAATTATTATATTGTAATATTATGTATGTAGAGGAACATAAAATTGTTTAGCAAAACAATTCTGGCTTTGTGTTTTCATTGCTTTTGTGATTTTCCTTCTAACAAAACCCCTGGAGGTTTTCCACTTCCAGCTGGATTTGAAGTGGGGCACCCAAGGGATCATTTTCCAGGGAAGATCATGGTGACTCAGATATGGAGCCCAGAATTTGGAGAGGTAAATGGCCGAGGTAAAGCTCAGAACTACTACAAGAGAAAAAAATAACCTTTCTCTCAATATGGGATTTTAAGGAAAACCTGGCCAAGAAAGCAAAACCAAACCAGGGCAGGGCCATCAGCTTCTCTTCAGTTTCACCCCAGTTTTCCACCTGTTAGTTCAGCAGCAATGTGAGGTCAAAGCCAATCCCAAGGATTTCACTCCAGACATCTCCTTTGGTGGACTTTGCCTCTGAACCCAGCAATCATTCATGGGAAGGGATGAGTTGGGAAGAAAATCAGTGCATCCTATATAGGACTTTGCTTTCCTTTTGCAAAGCATTTTGCATCCTTTATAGCATTTTTGCTTTCTTTAGGAAGAAGACAGGAGATCCCAAGGACAGGATTTCCTCAGAAAAGGATTTCTTTTATTTCCCTGTTTACTACAAACAACTTCCAGCTTTGCACTGAACTTGGTGGATACCTGTGTGTCTGCATTCTCCAGCCAGAGCTATTCCTAAAAGGATGTTTGGTTTCTGACAGTTTTAGTCTTCCTTTTGCCCTATATATTTGTTCCCATAGCTCAGGAAACATGGGAATGCCTCTAGAGATCCACCCTACTCTCCAAATGAGGACAATAAAATTCTTCTGGAAAAAAATAGTTGTTTAAAAGTAGTGCCTATGCCTTTGTGATGTTATCCATTCTGGCAAATTTTGGAATATCTAATTCCCAGAATCATGGAATCATTAGGCTTGGCAAAGGCCTTTAAAAGTCATGAGCTTTGGGCCCTCAGCATGGTCAGGAAACAAAGAAATGATCCCCTTCCACCTCTGGTGCCTTTTCTGCATGACTGGGGCTTTAAAGGCAAAAGCTTGTATTTAACACAGCATATTCTGTTTCAATGCTCTTTTCTTTTTGCCTCACTTTTTTTTCTACCTGAAACAAACTTGGTGCCGACAAAGCATCCAAGTTTTGATTTCATTCTGATTTCATCAGTTCACTGCTGTGGCAGAAAAGCACCTGCATACAATCATGGGATATCCTGAGTGGGAAGGGATCCACCAGGATCATGGAGTCCAAGGGGAAAAACCAAACAAACATGGGAAAGAGAAGATGGCTTTTTGTCTTCCTGTCTCAATGGACACCTTCCCGTTGTGTAGGGTGGTACATCCCCTGTTCACCAGGGAGCGGAGGAACAAATTCTTTCCCATTATCTCTGTTTATTAAGCATTGTCCTATTTATCTTGCCTGACTTGTACAGGGAGAATCCTCATTGGAGACAGCAATATTAATAACTTGCCACATTTTCTTCATATTGCTTTGCAATAGAAGGCAGGAACATCGTCTTAATTAGTCTTAGAGGCAATTCAAATACAACAAGACTGAGCCTTAGACCACTGGAAACTCTAATGTGTGATCTCTCACTTTCAAAACAGAAACCAACAGCATAAACTGCTGTTATAAAAACTATTTCCTTGCTTTATGACTTCTGAGAAAGCAGGGATACACATATCTTTTATAAAATATTTTCCCTCACTACTTTGAGAGGATATTTCTTAAACCACAAATACAAAATGATAGGTACTTATCAGCATTATAAGGCACATAAACTCCTATTTTATGCAATCTCTTATGAAGCAGTGTAAATGTTGAAGCTACCTTTTCTTCAAATTTGAACAAATTTTCAAAATACATTTCTTTAAAGGGAAAAACCCCCAAATGCTCAAAACTTTTCATTTGGAGAGAAATAAATTTGTGATTTTAAATGCCAGTGAAGTTACATTTCTGTCACAAGAAAAAAAACCAAACCCCCCCCAAAAAAGCCATATGAAACATCATTTAAAAGCCACATCATGGGTTATTTCCAAATCACAGAAGTCTTTGTGTTGGAAGGGATTTAAATGTCCATTCCCTGGCAGTGCCACCCTCACCAGGAACAATCCCTTCCCAACAGCCCATCTAAACCTACCTCCAAAACTGGAATATTCACCATTATTTCCTCTTGTAATTTCCCAGTTTCAATTGGAGCCACGTGAACATTTCAGCCATTTTTGAAATTGTATTCCCACAGCTCATCTCTGTGCCTTTGCCTCCTGAACTGCCTGAGTTCCCCTGTGGTTTTCTCTGCTTATGAAGGGGCAAACGAAGGCATTCCGAACTATGATGGAAGGAAACCCTTTTTCCCAATGAGCACGGTATTTTCACACGACAGGTCCTGAACCTAAACTTGGTGTTGGACATGGCACATGTGCAAGAGCCTCTGCCTTCTTCAGTGGGGCCTCAATTCTGATTTTAGAAGGGAATTCTCTGGTGAGTGGGCAATTATCACACAATAAAATGATGTTCCTGGATCTTTTTTAACATCTTCCACAATTCTTTGTGACTTGTAATTATCTATAAATATATTTCAGCCAGCAGAAATTCCTTCTACAACTTTACAGCCGTGCACGATGTGAACACACACATTTTTACAGCACGGAACGTGCAGCGCTTCCATCTGCACCGTGGGGGTGCCAGCGAGGAGCTGTGGGACAGCTCTGTGACGGCACCTTGGCAACTCCCGTGCCAGCCGGGGCTGGGAGCACCGGGCAACAGAAGTGGTTGCAGAGTCTGGATTTCATGGATCCAAACAGCAGCCCCTTGAGGGCCATCAGAGAGGAGGGCACTGCACAGCCTGCGAACAGCTTTCCCCAGGGCTGAGTCTCTGAGGAAGTGGAAGAGGCTCAGAGGAAGTGTCAGACACCAGTTTAATTTCTGAGTGTCATTTCTCCCTCAGCAGCTCGTGGCCAAGGTGTGAAAAGCTCTGTCAGAAGTGACAAGACCCAAACCTGCTGACCTTGGGCTAAAGGAGATACTTTGCTTCCTGCTTAACAAGAATCCCACAGGCAGCAGTGAGTGCCAGGCTTTTCTTGCACTCTGGTCTGGTCCTTGAGGAGCTTGGAGTGATGTCAGAGGGACGATGGCACAGTAGAGGGTCAGGAAACAGTGGATCCAACTGACAAAGAGGGGCAGCAAGGGTAGATGGAAAACCAAACACAAACACAAAGCCATTTGAATTACCATTTGATACTGTCAAACCTGGTTTTTGGAGTCCCAGAATGGTTTGGAATGGAAGGTGTCTAAAATCCCATCTGCTGGCAGTCCTTCCCATGCCATAGGCAGGGACATGTTCCACTATCCCCAGGTTGCTCCAATCCCCATCCATCCTGGCCTGGGACACTTCCAGGGATCCAGGGGCAGCCACAGCTTCTCTGGGCACCCTGTGCTAGGGCCCCACCACCCTCACAGGGAACAATTCGTTCCTAATAGCCCACCTAACCCTGTTTTCTGGCAATGGGAAGCCATTCCCCCTTGTCCTGTTACTCCAGGCCCCTGTAAGTAATATTTTATTACTTCTAAAATTAAGCTTTACCAGTTGAAATTTCCCCAAGACAAATAGGAAGTGACAGAAGAGCAGAGGTTGATTTTAAGATGTTCAAGAGTTTTTTCCCCACATTTTTTTGGTCTTTGCTTTTCATCTTCCTATTTTTTTGAAGAAAAGCTTTATCTTCTTTTTTACTGCTACAATATATTGTTAACTTGGGTCCCTATATCACTAAATAAAGGATTTATCATGTTGCAATGTAGATTCAGGAATGAAAAAACTTTCAGTTCATGTTTCCATACTCTATGAGCATCCCCTAAGAAATATTAAATCCATCTGTATGACGTTTAGGAGTCTTTTTTTGGATTATTTTTAATACAGCCTATTCACTCCATCCTTGTTGCTATATCCTGTTTATTACATGCCATTTCCATCTGCCAAAAGGACCCAGTGGTTTGATTTCAGATTGCACCCAGAGCCATGCCTAGGAGATAAATTAATTGGTTGCCCTTTTCAAATTCCCAAAGACTTTTCTCCCTGGTCTGTGGGTTTTTTCCTAACACAGACATTGGAACCCTCCCACAGCAAATTTCCCCTCCCTCACTGGGGTGGTTTACAACAAGCATTTAAACAAAGCCCTCTACTTTTATCACTGGTTTCCTAACCCCTGAGTGTCTAATTGGTTTTGACTCGATGATTTAT
Source organism: Sitta carolinensis (assembly GCA_032173965.1). NCBI lineage: Eukaryota > Metazoa > Chordata > Aves > Passeriformes > Sittidae > Sitta > Sitta carolinensis. The sequence goes on from CM063289.1 coordinate 5,799,870, forward strand.
CTCGATTTATCTCTATGATTTATGTCTTTACCCTATCTGGAGTAGGATTTCAACTGAGTTGTAATAACTGGGAACAATATAGGAGTTTTCTTGGAAAGAGAAAATGGCAGGGAAAACTCCAAGCCACTGCCTGAAAGGCCATTAATGTCTGTCAGGGAGAGAAAGGTTATTTAATGCCAGAGGAATTGATACTGTAACTTAGGCCAGTCCAAATGCTCATCCCTCTGGTGAGATGATAACCTTCTGTTCTGAGAATTAATTTGTGAATCCTCTTTGGAGCTGGAAAACCTCCAATTACTGCTTGTAGCAGGCACCAGCAAACAGTTTCTCATTGGAGGAGTTGCCCAGGAAAAGCTGGGTAATTCTGGGTTACTGTTGGCTTTAATTTCTGTTTTTTCATATATTTATATATCATATTATATTGGTATATTCTCATATTTCATATAAGCACATATTTTACTGTATTTTGGCTTTTTGGTGCTTCCTGAGGCATCACAGACAACATCACCAGCAGACATTGCTTGTCACACACTCAGATCCTGCTGAGAACATTCCCATCCTGTCATTGTCAAGGTGCTGAGAAGGGCACACTGCAGAATTTTTGGCCTAATCGTCACAGTGCTGAGCAGTATGCAAAACTGAAAACAAGCGTAGCAGCATCTGATTTGCAATATCAGAGGGTTTCAAAGCTGCTAATGCTCCTGTGGTGGACTCAGCAATAAAAAATAAATTTTCTCTGGCAAATTACCATGACTAAAGTGCACACTGAGTAGCCAACACATAGAAGAGGAAAGGGGAAAGGATGAATCTGTTATAAACAGAAATGGTCCTGCTATTGAAACCTATTTTTTCAAAGACTACTGAAGACAACTGGAGTTTGTCCCACTGAAGAATCCCAGAACCATTAAAGTTGGGAAAGACGTCCAGGATCAGAATTCCCACCTTGACACTGAGCGCCACATCCAGTCCTTGCTTGGACACCTCCAGGGATGGGGACCCCACCACCTCCCTGGGCAGCCCCTGCCAAAGCCTGAGCGCCCTTTCCAGGAGGAAATTCCTCCTGAGAACCACCATAACTTGAGCGTATCCACACAAATCATCCTTGGCTGAAATTGCTTGTGTTTGTATCAGGCTTTAATGTGTGTTAGTGGAAACCATTGGATCTATGACTCCATCTTTTCCTTCCTTTATATGCCCACCTGGGAAATATGGAGAGCGTAAAACTCTGCTCAGATCAACTTTCCTTGGCAGAAATATTTTTATTACCCCTCTATTTCTTAACAGCGAGCAGAAATGTGGAGGAAATCTAGTTCCATATAACGAAACCAATTTGCTTCCTCCTCATTATATTCACTGAGATTGCATTTCAGCAGTCAGGAAGATGGAAGGGAATATTAAAACCTTTAGATAACTGTCGACAATTATGTGAGGTTCAAAATACAGCCTATAAAGGGAGGGGGTCTCTCATGCTGCAGGGTTTGTGACTGTCCAAGCAGCAATAGACAGGTATAATTCCAATGGCTGGATTCCCTCATCATCCAAATCCAGCAGGAACCCACTGGAGCATATTAGCTTCCACTCTTCTCAATTAAGGGCAATTAGTGCTGCTGTGCACAGGAGTGAGACAGATTGTTGTGGCACCAGAGACAAAACAGATTCTGAACAGGAAACAGAATATGGCTCTAACATCCTTAAGTGTTGTTTATGGCAAGTCATAAATGCTTTGCACTGTGTTTATCTGAAATTTATGGTGTTCTCAAGCGAAAACTGAAACTTGCTAAAAAGAAAAAACAGAGAGAGAGAAAGAGAATTATACCAGCAAATACAGCCAGTGATGCTTCTGCCTAATCAGGTTATTACAAAAATCTACCTTTCCAGATGATAGCTGATTGCAGCTATCAAAGCTAAAACACACCTGCTCTCCCCCTGCTCACTCAGTACACAACAGAAAGCCATGGAAAAGCACTTTGGGAGTGAATTCAAATATTAACCTATTTTAAACTATTTTCTTTCAGCAGGGAGAACTTTAAAATCAATATTTTTACAGGTTGAGATTTAGATCAGGACTAGAAAAATTAAGATATAAGAGGAGAATTTCCTGTTGTGTATTTCTATTTTAGGGGTTGCTAGATGGGAAGAGTGTTTTTTCTTGAGCATATTCAGTTCTAAGACTTCAGGTCCAAGATTTCATAGAAGGTCAAGAAAACTCAAGGTTCAAGTGCTGATTTTCTTCAGGTGTGCTGATAGTTTGAGGGCTGAGGAAGGAATTCAGTGTTACCTGGACCTGAGACAGAACAGGTGACTGAAGAGCAGGAGCTGTCTCCCATGGCAACTGTTTGGATTTAAGGGTGTACACGTTGCTCCGGATAAAAAAGCAGCAGCTTCACAAAGGATCTGAGTGCTCCATGTCAAAAGACTTGGGTGAGAGCTGATGTTGGACAAGCACGGAGAGCTGCCTGGACAGAAAGACCCTGATGCTCCAAGTCAGACTCAGAGGAAAGGAAAGTTCAGGAGGTGAAATTATTATTGTGTGTTCCTGGAGCTGAAGGAAGGAAGAAAAAGAAAAGAAAAAAAAAAAAATTGGTCCCTGGGCAGTAATGATGTCAGTGGGAAATGTGAGTCCCTAAAGTCACATTTAGTCTTGGGCTGTAGAAGAGCTTAGGTTTAGAAAAAATGGTGAAGAGGAAGCAGTTTGGCTCAGTCTATGCAATAAACTGTTACAGCCCTTCCTCAGGCCACAGCCAGGGGTAGACTTAGATGTCAAAAACAGTTAATTTGGTGAGAAGTCATAGAAATATGCTCTAGATCTACCTGGGGCTGATCTGTGTCATCTTAGGGAAAAAAAAAGAATAGCACCTACCCAGAGTTTTAATTTTGAGTTTGTTTGCTGCTGGTTATTCCTGCTGCATTCACAGGGCCATGAAGACAGCTGATGTCAGCTGTTCCCAGGAGGCAGCAGCTTATTTAGGGGGTGAACTAGTGCTCTGAATCTTTGTGGGTTTTTTTTTAGTATTGCTTAAAAGATGAACTCTGTAATAAATAGGCTTCTAAGTTACTGGAGCCACAATGAAGTGATTAGGATGAAATAACTTTTATTCCCCCATTACTAAGTGGGTCATAGCACTGCCGTGCTTAAGGGGAGTTTAAAATGACCATTTGATGAGATATTCCTCATACTACTGTTATTCGAAAATCTTGAATTCATTATTCAGCCCAAACTCCCAGAGACTACATAATTTATTGCACTTATATTAACATGCCTTCTAGAAGTACAAAAGTAAAGAAGAGTATACTCAGGCTCAGAATATATTTCCCCTAAACCACAAATCGAACACAGAAAATCTGATTTGAATTTCATAGAGGTGTGACTGGGAGAAACACGAGTGAAAATAGTGATCTTTTGTAAATGCGTTCACTTGCAAGCTGATCTGAAACTTCCCAAAACAGTCACAGAGCAGAGCAGAACCTCTGTCTTAGTGGTGGCTGCTTCCACATCTGCACATTTTATTCTGCTTTAATTGAATGTAAAGAGATGCCAACTGGAGGCAACCACAGACTGTCACCCATGCAATTAATGGAGAGGGAGATGAGGGGAGATTTGTGGAGAGGGAGGTGAGGGAAGATTTATGGAGAGGCTTCTCCCTCTTGGAGAGGCTCGGGCAGGGGATCAGAGAGTGCAGCTCGTGTACCTGCCAAGGACAGGATTACCTGTCACAACCCTCTGCCGTCTCTGGGGACAAAGTTCTGTAATTATTGTTGGACCACGGTGCCTCCCTGACAGCTCACTGTTCCCAAGGCAATTCCTTATCTGATGGCCTGGTAAGAGAGGTGAGTTTTTCACCTGCAGCCCATCCTGCTCCTGGTGCTTTTCCCTGCTGTGCCTTTGGGCAATGTGTGATTGACCTCGGCCCATCAGCTCTGCCCTTCCTCGGGGCACAATCCGGGCACAGCACTGAGCCTGAAGTCACAGATACCTTGGAAGGGTGAGTGGGTATTATCAAACAGCTCTCCCAGCGAGGGGTTAGCTTTAGCTGGATGTGCATGCTTACACACACAAACACCCACACATCTCTAATCGGTCAGGTGAGTCCAGCACAGCCTGGGCATTTCAAAGCTGGGGTTCTGCCTGCTGGGAAAGTGCAGAAAACAGTGTCACTGTCATTCCCCTTTGGGTCACTTTGCACAGAGCTCTAAGACCTTTACCAACTATTTTCATCACAGACAAAAAAAGCCAGATATATTCACCTGCCTTTGTGCAGTGGTGACCCTAAAATCATCCTCATGGAGTCAAAATGAGTTAGAATAGCCAAAAGCTTGGCTTTTATGTCCAGGGAAGAAGTGACTGTGAGAAGCTTGGCTGAAAGAATTAACTATGGCACTCACCTGGGGAGTTGTTCAAACCATTCTGGATCCATGGATTTCTTATCCTTGCTTGATTCTATTAGATAGAGACCATGTCTCACCCAGCACCTGCTATATTTATCTTTTTTTTTTTTTTTTTTTTTTTTTTTTTTTTTTTTTTTTTTTAAATCTCTCTAAAGCAAAAAACCTGCCACAATGACATTTTCCTTGACACATACTTTTTTTACATGTATTTGCGGTGTCACCCTGGTGTCAGTAATGGTGTCACATTTCTTCAGCTCTCCCTAAAGGCCACTGTAAATGAGTGAGGTCAATTAAACATCCTGACATGTCTCTTTAGGCTATTCTCATTTTATTCCATAGATGGTTCAAGTCTGTTCTTCAGCTGAAGAGGGTAAAGCTGTTTCCAAGTCACTGTTCCCCAGCTGGAAACCTCTCCCCATCAGATTCTCTAGCCCAATAGCCTTGTTGAAAGGTCTGCAAGCCCAGATCAACTGCTGCAGTTCATTAGTAGCAGTGCTGCCTCAGAAGTGAAGGAAAGCAGTGGCTGAGTCTTTTCTCACTTTCCAGTTTTCTACAGCATCATACCATGGAGAAAGGCTATTTACAAGGGATGGAGACATCAGAGGGACAGGACAAAGGGGAATGGCTTTCCACTACCAGAGAGCAGGGTTAGATGGGATATTGGGAAGGAATTGTTCCCTGTAAGGGTAGAGAGGCCCTGGCACAGGGTGCCCAGAGCAGCTGTAGCTGCCCCTGGATCCTTGGAAGTGTCCAAGGCCAGGCTGGAAGGGGCTTGGAGCAACCTGGGCTGGTGGAAGGCTGTAAACTTCAAGGTCTTTTCCACCCCAAACCATTCTGAGATTCTGTTATCTCCTCCCTGAAAGCTGGTGTACCCCAACTTGATAAATGGGATGCTGAAGTGATGCACCTTCCATCCCATGCTCACCTCTTGTCCCTGGAGGGCAAAGCCAGGGTCTTGTCCTGGTTCATCCCTCATTTACACTGAAACTCAAAGAGTGTGGAATGTCCAGCCTGACCTATGGATAGATGACAGGGCTCACTCAGTGTATCATGTCAGAGCCCAGAGACAGTGACAGTCACGTCCTGCGTGAAAAGGACTGTGGACAGGATAATCACCTCATAAGAGCCAGTTAATCTTCCTGGGTGTCCTCCAAGCACTGCCTCATCCTCTTGCCCACAGCAGTGAGGTGACACTCCTGGTGTGACTTTGGCCCACGTCCCAGAGCACAGTGCCAGGCCCTGGGCACGGTTTGGTTGGTGGCAGCAATTTGGGGATGGTCACTGTGGTCTCAGGGAGGAGGGGTAGCTCAGCCATGCTCAACAGAGTTTATTCAGTTCCATGTGGGATGGGAATATCTCCCAGAAGGCATCAGCTACTGCCTTGAACACAAGAGGACACCTGATGTTTCAGGACTAGAATTAGACTTTATGAACACCTCCACCAATATTTTATCTGACTGATCTTATTTTCTTACAAGCCTGTTGTGATGATGCACTGTAGGTAGAATTTTTTTTTTTTTTTGAGACTCCCTGTTTTTTTGCTGAGCTGTTTATGTGATAAGTGGCTGTTGCTGTGGCACTGCTGTGTTTGGTGGATGTATTGAGTGTTCCAACAAGACTCTGGCAGCACCATTATCCATTTGTCTTCCAGCTGTATCTTCATGAATTTGTCTTTCAGTTTGCCAGCAGCTTGTAGTATGTGACAGAGAGGTTTTTATTGAGAGCCCTGTTACGTATTCTTTGAACTGCTCCTCCTGGGCACCAGCAAACAGCACTGGCCATCTTCATTTTACACTGTATCTGTCTCCCTCTTCTCCCTCTGCTCACCCAGTCCTTCATTCAGTTATTGCCATATACTTTGTCTCTGTCTCATTTTGCCTCATTGACCAAATGAACTCCTGTTTCCTTATTGATTTGCAACATATTTGAGAAGGAAAATCTTCAGCAGATCCATCTCAGTCTCACATTAACCACAGAGTAATTTTTTTTATTATATTCAGCAACCTCTCTTCGATGAATTGCTGCTTATGTGAAGGAAGCTTCCAAGGCCAAAGGACTTTGGGGTTGAAATCCCTCCTTCCTGTCCTGGAGTTTCTCCTCCTCTACCCTGATAGACACAAATGCTGCTGTTTCCCAGCCTCTCTCAACCCAGGCTGGTTCTCCTTCAGCCTTGAGCACTGCATTTCTCCACCTAAACTGCCACCCAAAAGAAATTCTGTTCCTTATTATTATATGTCCATTAGCTCTTGTTTTTCAGAATCCACATTCAGATTTGGTATTTCTGATGTAACCACCACAGTGGTAACTATCACCACAGTGACATTGCCTCCCTTGCCTGTTTGCATTGTGGGAGACAGAAAATGCAGCTTCTTCCATTCTAGGGAATGATTCAGGTCACACCCAACATCAACTTAAAAAATAAACATAAAATCACAGAATCATTAATGTTGGAAAAGACATCTGGGATCATCCAGTCCAACCTTCAGCCAAACCTGAACTGTGTCTCAAAGAGCCACATGCACTCATTTCTTGAAGCCTTAGAGGGATGATGGCTCTGCCACTGCCCCAGGCAGCCCATTCCAGTGCTTGACCGCTGTCTCAGTGATGACATTTTCCCTGAGATCACTGATTAAAGTGCTGGTAAAGGAGAAATCAGAGCTTTTATATCTCACTGCACCTTCAGAAGCATCGCCGAGTCATGAGGTGGTGCCTCTGTCTCCCAGAGAGGATTAATGGATGCATCTGAACTCATCACCATTTGGATGCTACCAGCTGCTCATAACAAATCAGAAAAGCTGGAAATCTGATATAAAGGCACATTCTACAACAAAAGTCATGCAGAAACCTCGTCTGCAGGCATCTTTGTCCATTGCCTAGATTATTCTGGTCACATCCTGCTGGATTGCCCTTAAACAGCTCTGTGTGGAGTATTTGGAAGTTAATATTTCACTGAGGGCAAAAGACCTGTATTAACCTACCCTTTATAATAGACTTCACCATTAGAGTTTCTACCATTTTCCTGATTCCTGATATCAGGGCTGAGAATGTGACACTGTGCTGATCCAGATGTGTTATCACACTGCCCATGACCAGATGTCTTATCACCCTCACTTCTCCTGTGTTGTTTCACCACAGCCTTCTCCTGAATTAGAAATAGATGCTTTTTAAGGAAAAAAAAAAAAAGGCTAAAATTTTCTGTAAGATATTCAGTGCACAGAAGAACATTCAGTGAATACATTTAAATCCACCCCAGACAGAAGTAGTTATTGAAATCCTTGGATGGCAGAATTAGCTTCTAATTTTAGAAAAACAAAAGTCATTATCTGAGCTCAAGAAACTCAGGTCCTGCAGAAGTAAGGCTGATAAATTGCTTCAGAATCTCTTTTCTTATTACTTGCAGCCACACAGTTTGAAATAAATGATATACAACAGTGCAGGAAAAATGTGTTTAAGTAATGCAAAGGTACATGCATATATATATATATATATATATATGTAAGTAGAAGTACAGATATCAATAAAAATATGCTCAAATGTATGTACAGATATAGGCAAACCCCCCCATGTTTATTGTAACCTAATTCCATAGTACAATAGCTCCTTTCACATCCATGGGATGACTATATTCATGGATCTGGTCCTGTAGTTTCCACTGGGCCAGTTAATTTTTATCAGGCGAGGAATGGTCTTTAAACATGAAACAAAATTAATTAAAACACAAATTCCCAAGTTCACACACATGATATCTAGCTGCATCTTTGCCCACTAGAAGCAAGGAAAACTTTTCCATCTGAAACAAACACAAATCCATGAAGTAGGGTGTGGAAGTGTGGGGAATGATTCGATATTTAAACAAAGACTGAGATTTGTTGCAGGCTCTTCCTTCAGGCCTCATAAATGCTGCATGATTATGGTGGGATTGTGCTCAAAATGTGCCTGAGGTCTGCCCTCCTTTTGCTCATTTCCACTATTAGATGGCATTTTCTGCAGGCTTTGGCATAGATCAAAGTTCTAAATAAGCCAACCAGCAGGCATGTCTGTCTGCTTTTTGCCTCTGTCCTCCTTTCCTCAGCTAGGCTTACCATGCCTTGATTTTGTCCTCTCCAAAGCTTTTTAACACTGATGCTTCCTCCAGCAAATCCAGCAGTATTTGTTCTGTCTGTCCTTCCTTGCACACCCTGTCAGGAACATGTGACAAGATCTCTCCCCATCACACTTTCTGCCCTTGCAGCCTGGAAGTCTAAATAGCATTATTTGGCCTCAGAGAACTGCACTTCCCCAAAATTTGCACATATCTTTGCATGTGTTCCCAATAAATCTTACCAGACAGCACTCATAACAACAAGAGGAAAGAACAAAAGAATGCTGATGCTCAAGGTGAATACTGATTAATTCAACTGGGCATCAAACCTTCTGATGGTAATTATTAATAATTAATAATTAGCTGAACAGATTGTATTTTTCAAAAATGCTCCAAAACTGACATAGAATGTCTCTGACAGAGCTGGTATCACCTAACAAAAGTCTGAGTGCCACTGTGGGTTAAAGAAAAGGATTTTTGGAGCTCTAATCTTTCAGTAGATGAGTGGATTTTCTTGATGTGGGAACTGTGGGAGAAGAAATGTTTCTGTTGCAGGAATGCTAAAGCTGGGTTTGACCAGATGTCCTGTCCACTGTCTGCCTGAATACGATGAGAAACCTTCAACCACCCAGTCGCTGCCCCAAGTCTTCCATTTTCTTCCTTCTGAAAGAGGGACAGCATTAGACATTTGTGTCAAAAACATCTATAAAAAAATACAACCATATTTAACACTTTTGTTTTAGAAAATATGTTATTTGCAGAGCTTCTTCACTCTCCATATTGTCCTCTCAGGTGCATCAGCTGAATTTTATCTTTTTGTAAAAATAATTGGTGGATATTATTTCCTGAGGTGAGTGTAATCCTAACAATCCTTTGGACATCTGTGTTGCACCTCATCTAAATAGCTGAACCCTAAAGGGAGGGGATATGCCCCAATGATGGGTTGGACTAGTGATCCTTAAGACAGTAATTTAATATAAAAATGGATGTTAACCTCTGTAGGCTTCACTTAATGTCTGAATCCACAAAATTATTTGGGTTTTTTTATGAAAACTGTTTCCAAGGAAAGTAAATCTGATTTTTATTTCCTCTCACAGCCTGACAACAACTTACTTTCATGTTTCTTGGTTGTTGCTTCTCTTCTTGAGTCAATATATAGAGAATCATGATCATGTACCATTATTGGGAAAAAACCACTCCAAACTTCGGAAAGACAATCCTTAAATGATGCAGCAATGTAATATATATATGATTCCCAGGCAGTTTTAGCTGTGAAAACGTCAAAAGCCTGGAAACAAGATCAGGGAGTATTTTTACAAAACACCTTTGACACAGGAATGGAAGCAGAGCCCCCAGGTAACCTCCAGCCAAAATGGTTTCAATGTAAGACAGGCCAAAAATGGATCTTCAGCAAAGGAACGAGCGAAAACTGGGAAGAATTAAATCCTGAGTCTCTCACCAGTGAGTACAACTCCTGAGGGAGGAAGAAATGCAGCCACCACAATTCCATGCAGAATCCTCACATGTTGAGGGGAAAGTCGAGGAAGAGGCTTAAAATACTTGTGTAAGGCAGTCTCTGAGGAAAAGTGCTGCTGGAAATGCTGGGGTGTTGTGATGGTGAGACTTTCACACATATTTATCAGACCCCTAAGAAAGGAGCCAGAAATATCACAGAGGTTAATTAAGAAAGCTGCCATAAGGCTCTGTATGCAGGGAAGGTGGTGCAATCACTGGGAGGCTCTCCTGCTTTCAAGAAGCAAAGATGCTCTAAAATGTTCCCTTTTCAAGGGCACCTAAGGAAAGAACTGCTTGAATTTCAACCCAGTCCAAGGGAAAAAAAAAAAGTCCCGTGCAAAATAATGTTTTCTTCTCTCAAAAAATATTCAGAGAGGCAAATATTAAATATGTAACAGTCTCTGCTTAGTGCAGCAATTAACTGAGGTACAAAGGGGTGGGGGAGATATCACCACGCTCTGGCAAAACTTGGTGGATATAACAGAAATCCAAAATACTAGGGAATGCCTGGCTAAGGACATTTATTGTGAAGAAACAGAGTTCTGCAAAGTAAAAACTAAATTTGAACCTGAATACGCACATCAAAAATATGTTTATTTATATAAACATATATTTATTTGAGATTTGAGAGCAAATGGAAAAAATAACTTTGAAGGAAAAGAAAAGCAAAAGAGAGACAATTGCAAAAATCTCATTTAGCAGATGAAACCTTCAGCCACAGGTCATAGCAGAAATGAATGATCTACAAAAGCAAGCAGGCTAAAGCCAAATCTGAAAGGGAGTGCTGAGGACTTTTAAAGATCAATGGAAAATGTACACAAGTGAGAGCCAAGGAACACACAACGACAGGAACAGCCTCCTCTCCTCACACACCCCTGTGGACAGGGCCCCTGGAGCACTTCTCTCCATATTTTCATCCCATTTTCCAAATGGAGTAATTCATTCTGAATTCTTACCAGCAGCTGTGGGGATGAGGAGCATGGCCAGGAGCCACTCACCATATGTAGCCTTATAATAATCAAAACAATTAAAGCAGCAGAAATGTCTGCAGAAGGCAGTCTTCTGCAAGAAGTTGCTCACATAATTATTATTGGATTATTTGTTTATTCCCTCACATTAATTAGCTGCCAATGTCCATTTTATGTCTCCAGTGTTATCTGACAGCAGAGGATCTTCAATGGACAGTTCCTAGAAAGGAGCAGAATAAACGACAACAATAATAATAATAGCACCAACAATTACAATAATGCTGTTATCTATTGCCTTATTGTTTCTATTCTCAAATTCCCTGTGAAGCGAAAGCTCTTTCAACCTGAGGCTGCTCCTAAGATATCAAGCACCCCTGGTTTGAAATTCCTCATGCCACCAGTCAGAAAAGCGTATTAATAGTGCAGGGGATGCCATATAATTCTTGAGAATGAGGAATTTGTTTCCATGACTACTTTGATGCAGCCTGGATAATTTTCCTACACCTAAAGGAAATTTCTAGAGATCCTTGATCCTGCTGGCAGACTCGCTGGCAGTGAATCCTGAGAAAGGAACACAACAGGCTGAAGGCAGTGCAGGACATCCTTGGGGGGCATTGAGATTAGATTCTTATCCAGGGGAAAGACTCTCCTAATTTTGGACAGGTCAGAATTGGTGGTGGCTTGGGCTCCAGTGGAATTCATGGCATCTAAGGACATAGGACAGAAGAAATGTTTAGTAAAACCCCCAAAACTAAGGAAAGTGAATATTCAGTTGTTTTAGGAACATTTTTTTCCAGAACAGACCACACAGAACTAGTGACAGGGCAGCAGAACTGTCACTGCCGCAGTTCAATTGCAAAGAACATGCCAAAATGCCAGAGGAATTTTGGGTGGTGAGCCAAATTGGTGAATTTAGATTAGATTTAAATACAATACTTTAGGTAGCCTCAAAGACAAATAAACAGGACTAAGAAGTAATCACCACAATATCCAAAGTGTATCCAGCATTCTGAGAAAAGAGTCTAGTAGCGATAAAAGCTGCAGATGAAACAAACAGGAGATAGGGTCTTTTTCCTAGACTGGGAAATCAGTACAGAACTTGTGTGCTACAGCTGTTATTTATAATGTCAAGATTTACAACTTGGTTGCATTTGAAATACCAGCCAGTGATATCAGAATAAAGTAGAAACTGCCTTATCAGAGGTTTGCAGTGACACAGAACATATGGGAGCCTCCAGTGTCCTGCACACAGGGAAAGTTCAGATGTCTGTTCAAAGGGGTGGGAGCAACACCTGAATAAAGCAGTGCAGTTTGCACCTGCTGGAATGAGCTTTTCAGGGGAAGAAATGAGAACTTTCTGTGCCCCTGATTCAAAGCAGCTTTTTGAAAGCACGCTGACAAGAAAAAACCAAAAAAGCTTATTTTACATCTTCTTTTAAATTAATGCCATGGATTGCAATAAGCAATTCAAGGTAGAAAGGTAGATTTGTGAAATAAAAGTGTGAGGATTCATTTTATCAGGGGAAGAAATTGAAAAATCCAGTTTATACGTTGTTCAATTTGAAATACATTTGTGGAGTGGAAATTCCTAAACTGGCATGGCAGTAGTCCTGAAATGTCACATTATTCTGGAGTTACTCATCACATGTAGAAGAGTTTGGTAATTATTTTTGATAGGTTTGGTGTCACGCTGGTCCTCATCAGTTCATTAGACTCTTTCACATTAGATCATCATCATAGTTAAGTCATTTAAGAAAGTAAATTGAAAACATATTACACAAAAATGTCAATCTACTGCCATTCTCATTTACAATCATTAAAGAAGTGCATATCTCCATACAGATATGTGTATTTATATAGCAGTAGTAGATTGCAGGAGATTTTATAAAGCATAATGATCAGTATGTCTGTTTTATCAATGGAAAAATAGCAAAAGGAAAATTATTTAACAGAAATATTCATACAATATTCATTATCATCCAATCTAGGAGAAAATGCATTGCAGATTAAACCATGATTCTTCTCTCCAGCCTTCTCACCTAATCCTGTCCTGACCATAGTGTTGCACATTTATATAGTTTTTTCTTTTTCTCTCTTCATTTCCCTCTAGCACATCCAAGGCACCTTCAGAAACAGCTAGATAATAAAACTAATATAGTCTAATTAAATAATTGATTGTGATGTTCTCCAAAATAGTTCTGTCACCACAAATGGAGGAGGCATTTGGAGAGTGTTGGAGAGTCCAGAGGAGGCACCAGGATGGTCAGAGGAATGGAGCAGCTCTTCTGGGAGAGCTGGGATTATTCACTTGGAGAGAAGAAGCTAATACTCAACCTAAACCTCTCCTGCTTAACTTGAGGCTGTTTCCTCTTTTTCTGTCCCTTGTTCCCCAGGAGAAGAGCCCAGCCCTGCCCTGTTCCCACCCACCTGTGAGGAAACTCCTCCAGAAGCCAGCTGAGTATGAGACTAGGAGACGGAAAAAGCAGGGGTGGATTTGGCCATTCCAATCCATATCACCACCAAACAAAAATCTTACAGCAAGAGTAGGAAAGTTTTAAAAAGGTCAAGGATCCCATTGCATAAATTACCCAATATTTTTCTCTACTTTTTCTTCTCTGGGAGAGGTAGTGTTTCTAATTCCCATTTTTCACCAAAATTTCAGGTAATGAAAGAAAAATTTCAGATAAAGAAATAAAATTTAAAAAGCATGTTCAGAACCATTTTTTTTCCCTAAAGTGACTTCACATAAAATGCTCTAGGAACTTCCTCAAACTAAATCTCATTTTGCAATAGTAAAAAGGTATTTAATTTCTCAAGCCTCGAAGTGTTTGTTTAGATGCAATTGGAAGGAAATTTGTGAGCACTTTAAGAAGTCTGGTGCCACAGCCCCATCTTTGCATCACTGCTGAGTCAGCACCAGTGGATTTAAAATGATTCCCATTTGGGCTAAAGAAATGGGAAAATCTTTTTTTCCTGGAAACTTTGTTTTACATTGGTGTTTAGAGCTCTCAATCATTTCCAGCTCCAAATAAAAGCATCTCAGCTGAGCTCTGACAGCAATGCCTTTTTTATGGGCAGATGTTAATCCACAGAAAATAAATGTAGGAAAGGTTGAGCTGCCCTCTGGAATGATTGACTGCCATGACTGGGAAAGGTATCCCAAGCCTGCAGATCTGTAATGGACATCACTTTAATTATTGAGCTGGGAGTAGCAGCTCAGCAGACACATGGTGCCTGCTCCCAGCTGGAAGCTCAACAGAAATGTTCCCAGAATTATCTCGTGGAATTATATGAGACACATAAGGGAGAAATGTAGGATCAATAAACGGAAAGACGGAAAACAAAATTTCAACTCTAAACTCAGTATATTTTTCTTCATATTCTCTTGAATGATACTGAGGATGTAAACTCATTTTTTATCAAATCTGGTTAAAATCCTCCATGGAAATGTTCCCTAAATATCAGATGAAAGGGATACACAGAAGCAGTGCTCAGTGTTAATATCATTCCCTTCCTTCTTCTCTTCACTTTATTAAAAAATTTACTGAGAAACAAACAAATTAAGGTTATTCATTAAAATAAATTCAAGGTCTGCTAATGACATTAACCCCAAACCCCAAAACTAAATAAGGAATAATCCAAGTATCCCTGCCTGAGAGACCTGGTAGCACTTCCTTGTCTTGTGAATCTGCAGCTTTGCACACCAAACCACTGAGCTGGTCAAGTAGGGAGCTCCATTTCAACCCTTTACTCTCATTTTTGTTGTATTTCTTCTTCTCTGCCTGTGCCAAGTGTAAAAAACAAGTAGCTGTGCAAGTGTCTTTCCTCAAAATGTGACAGCTCAAGCGACAGATTTCCAAAGATGCACCAGATCCATCACCAGAAGATTTAGAACTGGAATTAGAGCTACTTGAATGGATCTACTCTTCCAGTAAGTATGACAAATGTCAATGTTAAACTAAGCTTGCTAAAATGGAGTTTATTTTGGTAAATATTGGCCATTATTTGGTTTAGTTAGTTTTTTGTTTGTTTTTTTTTTTAATTGGGGATCTGATTTCCAGATGCCTCTTACAAAGAACTTTTTTAATTAGTTCCTCTTTTTATTTTTAATTGCAAATACAGTAAATGCAGATTAGGAAGGATGGATGAAATGCATGCATTTGTCACTCTCAAATAGTGGGATCTGAGCACTCAGACTTCACAGGTAACATTCCAGATGATTGTTGTTCATTTGGACTGGAGTGAAATCAAGATTTGAACTTCTTTAGAGGGAGACTCAGGAGAAGTAATGCTATAAAAAGCATGGGGGTTGTGCCATTAGAAATATGATCCAGTTTGGGGAAATTAGATCGTATAAGCCAAAAGGAAAACATATTTTCCATTGCTTCTCCCACTCCTCAAATTTCCAGTAAAGTGTCTATTAAGACAGTTTTTTATGACCTTTTTATGCAGCTTTGGTAACATTTTCTGCACTTAACTTGATCACATTCCCTAATTTTACTGCAGCAACATCAAAGTGTAATGATCTTGTTGCCATAAAGCAAAGTATTGTCATAAAGGCAACTTTTCCCAATCTGGAAATGTTTAAGGAGGGCAAGCAAGCCAAAAGAAAGTTTCCTTGGCACTCAGAGGTAAAGCACAAATGTTAAACCCACAAGAAATGCTGACAGCTTACACAGGAATTACCAAAGAAAATGGTGAAAAAAATCAAAATGCTTAATTTTATTTTCCCCCTTTTCTTTACTGTCTTCTTCCCTATTTTCCTAGAGATGCAGGACACCTCTGTTTCCATAATAATGAGCTATAATTCACAATTCAGTCTTAAAATTCACATTTCTCTTTCCCATAGTGAGATGTACTTCGCAATAAATACAAAATAAAACCTTTGGTTGAAAATCTGAATTTATTGAATATTTGGAGCATGAGGCAGATTTTTAAAAAAGCCCAACAGCCTTCTCACGATGATCATCATGAAAATAATACAGAAAAAGAACATGAATCTTTTAAATTCCACTTGCAACTGGGAGAAACTGCTGTTAATGTGAAAGAAAGAACCTTTCTTCCTACTGTGGCACCATACAAAGCATAACAAAGATATAAGAGAAACTGTGGCACATTCAGGGTTTAGGAGAATTTTTCTATTTTTTAATGAAAGAAAAATTAAGTAGTTAGATGTCAAGAGAAAACATAAAGGATAAGAAAGAGCCCAGAATATATCCCAATTTAACTCCATCTTGCACTGTTTCAAAGGCTTAATAATAGACTAGAATTCAAATTATCTCCTTATTGAGACGTGCAGAGGCAATATTCTGATTCCCTTGAATCAGGATTCCGGGCTGGATGGGCAGGAAATTCCCCCTGTTCTGCTGAGCAAGGTGTGGATGGAGTGAGGGCAGAGGAGAGGGCAGAAAATCTGCACCTGAGAGGGAATAGAGAGGCGTCTGCAGGGCAATCTGCATCTCAAAGAGAGCTAATGGGAGCTGATTCCCACCTGGAGCACAAAGGAGCCGGAATGGAACTCGCTCTCACGCCTTCAAAGGTGCCCCTGCAGAGAAGGGATTTGTTCCCTGGAAATTTGTGTATTGCTGATTTGTGGTGTTCAATTTTAACAATCTATTACTGGTGCATCGCCTACCAGTTTGTTGCACCTAATTCCCAGAGCTCATTGTTCATTTTTCCATGGAGTTTTTGCACAACTGCCCGCGCAGCTGATGTGGGAGAAAAACACCTTACATGCAAAGACAGGAAGGGTTTCTTTAGTTCTGTTCTGCAGACTTTTTTTCGTTGCCATCAGAGAAACAAAACCAAACTGTTTGCATTAAATCTGACTCATGTTGTGGTGTTTTGGAGAAAAGGGCTGCAAACAGAAGTGTTTAAGGTTCTTAACCGAGAAGGTGAAAAATTCCTTGTTCCTGTCCTGCCCTTTCCCTGCTGTGATTTGTCAGGTTGGGCAGGACTAGGGGTGCTTTGCATTCCCTTCCTTCCATCAGGAAATGTCATTTACATTTATTTTTACAAATTACAACACAGCTTCTTAGGGCTGGGGAAACTCCTTCCTTTCTTCTGCAGGATGATCTTTTGCTGATATTCTGAAAGGGCTCTGTGTCATACTGCAGCATTTTAAAAATCATTAAATTAATTGGCTTATTTTAATAGCTCATTGACTTAATGGCTGATGTTATTTTTGATTTTATATATATATATATTTTTTTTTTCTTTTTTCTTTTTTTCTGAATTTCCCCAGTTCCTCAAAATCGAGAATCATACAAGGGGCCCTGGCACAGGGTGCCCAGAGAAGCTGTGGCTGCCACTGAATCCCTCGAAGTGCCCCTGGCCCGGCTGGACCGTATTTAAATCATCCTGGGATACTGGGTGTCCCTGCCCATGGCAGGGGGTGGGATGGATTGATCTTCAAGGTCCCTGCCAACCCAAACCATCCCGTGATACTCTTTTATTCTAATATTCTGCTAAAAAGCTCAGCATTGTATCTGATTTCCAGTCCCAGCTGGAAAATGTGGAACACCTTCAGAGGTACCCCCACAAAGGGCTGTCCTGACTCCCTCCTGAGTTCAGTCTCCAAACACGTGCTCAGTGACCTGGATTTCATATCAGAGACATTTATCTCAGGGCAAAGAACAAATGTAAAGCTCTAAGTTACCTTTTCCCTTTTCCGAGCACACCAAAGGAGCGGTGGGTGAGGGCTTCAGTCGCGGATAAGGATCTTAATTAACCAAGGAAGTCTGTGACTGGCCGGGAAACAGAGTTTCCTATTGTCTGGCAACAGGACCATTTGCTAGAAAGGAATTCCACCTCCTTTCAGGACCAAGTGTCACTAATTGGTGCACTTGAGATGGGCAGAGATATCCCGAGGATAATTACTGCTGTTACCCACCCTGGGAACCTCTGGAAAGGCAGCAGAGTTTCCCATCTGGCTTTTCTGAACTGCAGATCCTTCTGGGATAGGCATTATAGCCCGACTAACTCACAAAACCACCTTCTATTCTGACTTTAAAAATCAGGATTTGTTCCAAAAGAATCACTAAATCCATGAATTGAAAGATTATTATTTTTGGGCAAAGTCCAGCTATATTAATTTCCACTTTTTGGACAAAGATTGGAAGAATGACTGAAATTATAATATCTACCTCTTTTAAAACATCATTATTCTTATTAGTAAGAGCAAAAATAATAAAATTTTATGCTGATAGATATCCAAGCAGTTTTTTACCTAAATTCTTTCTCTTTTTGAACATTTCCAAGGATGGTGACTCCACCACTGACTATGGACAGCCTGTTCCAGTGCCTGACCACCCTTTCCATGAAGAAATTTTCCCCAATATCTAACATATCCTCCCCTGGCACACCTTGAGACCATTTCCTTTCATCTTGTTACTTGTTCCCTGGGAGAAGAGACCAGCCCACACTTCAGTGCCACCTCACCCACCTGACTTCCTGCAATCTCCAATTATTAAATTCTTCCATAAGAGATCTGAAAACATAAAGGTACATAAAAGTAGTGGTTGTTTGGGGAGTTATTATTGCCAAACAATCCCTTACTGTCCATGTCAAGAAACAATTCCTCCATTCCACCTTGCAGGAAAGCAGATTTTCCACATATCTGAACATATATGACCCAGCACTAGTATTTGCAATTAAAGGTCCCAAATAAAATACACATAATCACATAGTCACCACTTCACACAAACAGGCACATTAATACCGATTCCCTGCACTTAATTGTCCATTCCCACCACATCATGCATTTAGCTGTAAATTCTTTGAAGTGCGCTGAATTCTCTTAGGAGCTTTACTGCAATTCAATTTTAATTTGCCTTTTTATGTAGCATCTCTGATACAATGGATCTTGGAATTGTGTGATAGGAAGGTAAAAGTAATGAGAACCCTTTCCAGAGTTGCACATTTGTAGGAGCGGGACAAAATGATGTATGGATGTGAGAGGTAAAAAGAGAATTAATGTATATTTTAAACCAGAAAAAAAGCAGCATTCAGCTACTACTCCATTGGCTTTCATCCTGCCTTCATTAAAAGCTTTTGGAAAGGCATCTTATAGAGGGGTGCTTGTAATGCTCAGAAAAGGGAAGACATTTCATATTTCATGCAGCTAGTTATTTTTTCCTGGTTTCACTCCTTGCAGGAGTCAGCAAGGAAGGAATTGCTCACTTTACATCGCTCAGGCAGGGAGGGGAGAACACATTCCTTGGATGGGCTACAGACTACAGGGCTTCGTGCCTGGGATGGAGCTGCAATTACCCATGTCCATGGCACAGTAATGGTCCTGTTAAATCAGCCAGGTCATGGAGCCTGTCAGGAGAGCAGCAGGCTCCGTGTCTCAAGCAGGAATGAAGCCTTTGAGACCCGCTGGCAGAAACTCCAGTGAGGAACAAGACACAGCAGGTGCAGGGAAAGGATCACCCCAAATGCTGCTTCTCCTTCCTCTCAGAAAGCACGAGGGAGGAAATCCAGGGAAGTGAACAAGTTGTTCAAAGGAAAACAGCTTGTTTATGAACAAATCCAGGGGATGAAAATCACCCTTCTGATTTAAAACCTTCCTAAGTATGTGACTCCACTTGGTTTCAGTAGGGTTAAGAAACCAAGAGATTTCCAATACCCAGGACGTCAAAAAGCTTGGAAAAAAACATTCTTCCTTTCACCACTCTGACAAGTATGACTGATAATTTTTTTTATTTTTTTTTTTTTTCTGAGAGCTGATCAGCTTCCACCCTGACCAATCCATTGCTGCTGGCAACATGGGCCACCAAAATTCTGATACCCCTTCAAAAAACAGAAGGAGGAGGTAAAGAACACAGAGAAGCAGCTGAGTTCCAAGGCAGGCCCAAGCTACCAGAAGTGTCACTTAAAAAACAATGGACTTTAAAGCTGCTTTTATACACTCTGGGAGCTCCCTGAGGTCAGGGAATGTCAGCTGGGAAAGAAGGAGTTAAAGCAGGTAAGCTTTTAATTGCAGTTTGTTAGTGAGACTCAAAAGTAGCAGCAGCCATACCCCACACATGAGCTGCTGGAGTTATAAATCAACAACCAATCCACGAACAAACCAAACTAACATCAAATAATCTCTCTTCTGCCTTGGTACAACATCAAATGCAACCACAGTTCCCTGTAATTTCTGTACAATGTATCTTCCTCCTTATGGCTCCCAAACCTGTGACTTGTTCATCAGTCTGTCCCCAAAAACTGACTGGGGCCCGGCAGTCACTGATAAATGATCTATTTTACATCCAGAGAGAGATGGCAAGGGGAAGATCCCAGCCCTTTGAGGCTGATGCTGAGCAGATTCCCAACTAGAGGTTTCTCACCAATCTTTGACACCACCTGCCAGTTCCACAGGGCTTCCAGGAGACTATCTGGCATTGCTGGTGTTTAACACATCCATCAACTTGGGCTTCTGGGCTGGGAAACATTCATGTGCAGTCCTTGTTTGTCCCAGGGCTGTCCAAGGACTCCCTGTCCATGGCAGGGGTGGAATGGAAGATCCCTAAGGGCCATCTCAGCCCAAACCACTCTGGGATTCAGGGTCCCTGGAAAGATATTGTGAACTGCTCCACCCCCACCAGACTCAAATAAATCCCCTCTGCACACAAAAATTATTCTAAACTTCCTACCAACCATCATCTGGTACTAAAACTGAGTACAAGAAGGAGGAAACCCAAATCCACAGCAAATTAACATAGAAATTAATGATTATTTGTGATTAATTACAATTAATAATAAAATTAATTAATGACTATGAGCATTCCCATTAGTTATGAGGACATTGCTACTGCTTCCATGTTTTCAGTCAGCTTCAGGAGATGAAACAGAAATCTGTGATCTCAACGGACTGAAGGGCTTCAGTTTTCCTGATGTGAAGTATCACATTAGTAAAATCTGATTGGAAATCCTGCTGCAGTGGGTAGGGGTGTAGAAACACAGATTTCTTCATCTATTATAGTAAGGTGCAATAAAAGAATGTATTTCACCAAAGTATGATGGTGGGATAAAAAATTATTTTTTATTTTCTTTATAGTGGTGGAATAAAAAATGCTGAAGAATGAAATGTATAGAAAAAAAATATAAAATATTTGTACATATGTATATTTATATATAAAGAATACTTTTTTTCAGAGTGGAGGTCAACTCCTTATTTCTTAGTAAATCTTCAAATTTTTTATAGACTTAGTGATAAGTTCTTAAAGTTTTCTTGATTAGATATTGTTTTTTACACCCATAAGTGATGTAGACTATTGGCTAAACTGGACTTCAATAAGCCTTTTGAGACTGTGCCCTTCATTTCTGCCAGATCACAGCAGGTTTCCTCTCTTTATGGATATTTTACCCTGAGCCAAGACATCCTTGCAGCAGATCCACAGCTGGTTCAGGGCAGCAGCTCCACAGCTCTGCCCATATTCCTTGCAGGTGCTATTCCTTGTGGAGGCCATGTGCAGCCTCCTGGGATGGATTCCTAAGCCAAGTTTCTGACCACAAAGGAATCATATGGAGTCTGCGATGAAAGCAAAACCCAGCTGAAGCCTAAGAAGAGAAAACCCCTTTGTCTGTCACCACCACCACCATGAAGATCCTGCCCAGAAGCCATCTGCCCAATAAGGAGCTATTTTTCTAATATTTTACATCAGGATTATAAAGCTCTGTTCATTTTGGCTCCCTCACCACTTGGGATTTCCCAGTGACTGCAATTCCAGCAGAATCTCACTGGGAATTGGTCCCTGGGAATACACAGCATCTGATTCCCTCTTTCACAATCTCTGTTGATAGAGTGACATTGTTCCCGAGGCAGAGCAATTAATCCCATTACTCCCATCCCTAATCCCATTAACCCTCAGGCTTTCTGGGTGGTTTAGAATCCTGGTTTTGATTTTGGAGGGTTATTTTAAAAAATATATTGTGAGTTGCTTCAAGATTAATGGTTGGCTACTATTATTGTTATTGTTCTGAGCTAGATTTCTTCGGAGCTTTGTGACCTTGGCTATGTAGTGACTGCAAATACAGATTAAAAATTTCCTGTTTTTTTCGAATGAATCCTTAAAAAAGGGCTTTACTCATCTTGTTGCTCTTACTTCCTTTAATTAGTGACTTTACTCCAGCTAAACAATATGTTTTTAATTGCCACAGCCCCACGCAATCACAACCATGAAGATTTTCCCCATTAATTCAGCTCCAAGAGCTGCATGAACCAGCACTTTGATCTCATTAGCATAGAAAATAAATCAGAGAGCACAGCCACTGCCAGTTATTTTCTGTTAGGCTGAGAAACTCATCACAAGATTGATGATTATTGGTCAGTCTCTCTGCCCCTCCAGCCCTTTGGCACAGTCCTGCTTTGTGACCCTGAAAAGAGCCCTTGCATGAGGAAACCAAGAGGAAGAAAAGAATAAAACATCTTGACCAAGCTCGGCTCACTCAGAGAGAAATGGTAATGAAATTAACACAGAACTTGCCCTAGCAGAGAATTTTGATGCTTCAAACCATTCTTGGCAGGGATGCTTCCCACCAATCTCTATTTCTTTTCCAGCTGATGGTAGAGCTTGATGATGCTGATGACAAAGCTTTGGGGATATCACTTTGAGGCTGAGGTTTCACTGATGAAATGCAGAATGCACCACAGTAATATTTGTTCACAAAGCCAAATACACCTTGCTTGAATACTCAAATTAAACAGCATCAACAAACCAACCAAACAAACTGACAAGGGTTCTTCCATCCCTGGAACTAAGTACAATTTTTTTCTACTCCTGTGACCAGTATTAGTGAAATGTTGAATTGCTGAATTGTTCATGGCTTGCTTTGGGCTGTTGATTTCTTGTGAGAAAGTGGGGGAAAGCACATCAATATCCCAGCTAATCTGAGTTTCTGCTGGCAGTTTTCTTCTACATAATTTTCTTTTTCAAGATCATGGAATCATGGAATTGTTTAGGTGGGAAGAGGTATTAAAGATCACTTTGTTCCACCCCCTGCCTTGGGCAGGGACACCTTCCACTGTCCCAGATTGCTCCAAGCCCCATCCAGCCTGGTCTTGGACACTTCCAGGGATTCAGGGGCAGCCACAGCTTCTCTGGGCACCCTGTGCCAGGGCCTCCCCACACAGACAGGGAACGATTTCTTCCCAGTATCCCATCTCTCCCTGCCCTCTGGCAGTGGGAAGCCCTTCCTTCCTGTCCTGTCCCTCCATCCCTTGTCAATTGTCTCTCTCCATGTTTCCTGTTGGCTCCTTCTGGTCTTGGGAGGCCACAATGAGGTCACCCCAGAGCTTTTCTTGTCCAGGTGAACAATCCCAGCTCTCCCAGCCTTTCCTCCCAGCAGAGCTGCTCCATCCCTCTGACCATCCTGGTGCCTCCTCTGGCCGAGTGTCAGAAGTGGGACTTTCTCTTGATAATGCATACAGGAGACTAACAAAAAAAAAACAAAAAAAAAAACAAAAAAAAAAAAAAAAAAAAAACAAAAAAAAAAAAAAACACAAACAAAACAAAAAAAAACCAACAACAAACAAACAACTAAAAAACCAAAACAAAAAGACCCCAAATGAACAAGAAAATCTCTAACAACAATCACAAAAACACAACCCACCCCTAAAATCCATCGCAGATAGATAAGGAACAATTTGTAATCAGAATTATTTCCTGGGCTGAATTTTTCTTATGTTACTGCAGTATGTGAAAAGTTTCCAGTTTGTTTAAGGTGAATATTGAAGCAATCTAGGAAAGCACACTATCAGAGAGACATCACAGATGATAATAACTCATAAAGCAAGTTAATTTCTTCCCTTTATTTTTAATTCCACCCAGCCATGAGCCATCCACCCTTCAGTGCAAGATAAATGAATCCCACTCCAAATGATTTTCACTTGTCAAAGTTTACCCCAAGCCTTAAGTTTTCCGGAATCTAATGTCAAAACACTTTTTCTTCTGGGTAAATGACTGGATCTGTGTCTCTCAAAGGAGAGGATTCACTAGGAGTGATATTAATGACAGAGTTTAGGAGGATTTCAATCTGTGCCATGGTCCAAGTAGATTACAATGCTCACCCATCAGTTCAGACCACAAGAGTGGACCCAGCCTTGTAGGTGTGGTCAGTGTGGTCATCTTCTAATTAACACATCAGGCAGCTTTTTGCAGTAATCACCTTTGTATTGTAGGCAGGTGTTGCTCAGGCTCACTGTGTTGAGTCCCTGCGTGCACAGGACCTCAGAGAGCTTTTTTTTATGGACTTGGATTAAATTTAACAACTTTGCTGTTGCTAATCTAAGAAAGTTATTTCTGTTCCTCCTCCATCATGACAACAAGACGTGGCAGGAAGGACAGGCAGGAGATATCTTTATCACACTGATACCAACATGGGAGTTTGACACTTGGCAGATGACAGCAAATATTTTAAACCAAAGAAGATTTTTAGATCCTTTTGCATCCTTGCTCTCTGCATTTCATCCTGGAGAAGAGAAGGCTCTGGGGAGATCTCAGAGCACCTTCCAGTGTCTAGAAAGGCTCCAAGAGAGCTGGAGAGGGGCTTTAGACAAGGGCCTGGAGTGACAGACAAGAGGCTTCACACTGACAGAGGGCATGGTTAACTGGGATTTTGGAAGGAACTGTTCCCTGTGAGGGTGGTGAAGCCCAAGCACAGAGTACCCAGAGAAACTGTGGCTGACCCATTCCTGGCAGTGTCCAAGGCCAGGCTGGACAGGGCTTGGAGCAACCTGGGACAGTGGAAACCTCGACTATCCCATGGCAGGGGGTGGCACTGGATGGGTTTAAGGTCTCTCCCAAGTCACACCAGCCTGGGGTTCTGTGTTTCAAAATGCAAGGCTGAGCTCTCTGCCACACCAGCACAGACCCTTTCCTGTTGCTCCTCCCTTTTGTATTCCTTATCTGTTCTGGCCACAAGCTTTCCAAATAGGAAATATGCAGCTAATAAGGAAGGGAAAAGTGATTTAAAATCCTCTTCCATTTCACAGATATGCCCATGTAGTACAGCCATATTCTATATTCTATTCTAAGGGTTGCATTTTGTCTTACAGGTAAATGCTATAGAAGTGACATAAATATGACAAAGGGATTGCTGATTTGTGGGGCATTGATTCCAATAATTTGACCACAAGTTTCTGGAGAGGGAATTGCACTGCCTACTCATCAATATTTTGCTCTTCTTTCGCTGAAGCCTAGAATCAGACAAGGCCTTTAAAGAGTTTGTAATAAATGCAGCTCTGGCCTATGGAGACTCATTCCTGCCCAGGAGTTTGAAAATAACTATCTTCAACCGAATTATAATTTTCTCCAAATACATCATGACATTCCAAAATACTGAGCTAGTTCAGATATGCTTCTGGATTTACATGGCCCTGAATATCTCTTTCTGTCTAGAGGTTTTTCTAAGTTTATTGCAGGCTAATCATTTCAGCCTCAGAGTTGTTAAAGTCGTAGAAGTATTTCTTTATTAAAAAAAGGTAACACAGACTGACTGAACACCCTATTGACATTTTTGCTGAGGGAAAATGGATCCATCAGCTGCAGGTGGAGCTGGCTGGCAAGGATGTGGTGTTGCCAGCTCTGTGCACAAGGCAGACACGGGTGAGACGCAGCAGCAGCCTGGGATCAGCCTCCAGAAGTTGGGGTCTGTTGTCCCTAGTCTGTGTTGTCCTCCTTTCAATCATATTACTTCAGAAATGAGTGAAAATAGGGAAGATAATTCCACCATTCTTCCATCAACCCAGGGCTTGTTCTTGCTAGGATGCGGTGGAGGAGCAGGTGAGCTCCATGTGAGGTGCTGGAAGTGCTGCACTTCACACAAGGAAACATTGGTTGAGCTCAGGGCCCCAAATTTTCTTTAATTTGGACTGTCTAGGACAATCTTCCAAGTGAAAGGGTCAACTGCCAAGACCTACAAAGTACAATCTTATCCACATAGCCCCTGGCTTTTCCCCTTGTCACACTGAGTACAAGAGGGGGTTATCAGGAGGAAAATTAAATTTAAAAATAAAAATAAACCTTTGAGTTCGGCACTGCTCTAAGCAGAATTTCGGGGACTCCATTTCTTTCACAGGGTGGTGCCATTTGGTTCAAAGTGCTGCTTCCAGCAATCCAGGTGGAGATCACCACAAACCAGTGTTACCTATCCCCCTCTCCCAGCCTCAAACATTGTCTCTGAGGGCTTAGGATCTATTGTAGCACAGAGATTTCCATGGTGCACATCAGAAAGCTGAAATCTGGGTGTTCTGAGGCCATTTGGGGGCTGCAGGAATACAATTATGACTCGAGTGCTGAGGTCACATTTGCCAAAAAAGGGCCAGCATGCCCTGCCAAAGGTGATTTATGGAGGGGACATGGGGACAGGGAAACAAGTTACCAGCTTGGTGAGTCTTGCTCTGTGGAATTGGCCCCCTTCTCACCACACCTTTTGCAGGGCTGCCAGGGAGGAGGTGGGCAACGCACTTTGAGTTTTCTGATCAGTGCTCTCTGGGGGAGGAAGCCCAGCTACTCACCATGCTTGTGTTCTGTTTTTCACACAGTAATGCTTAGTTGTTAAGAGAAATTCTGTATTAATTATCAATGACTTTTAGTAAGAATAGGAGATTTATATATATATCTGGAGCACTTTTAGATACTGAAATAGTAAAAGTGTCCTCTGGATGTTACACAATGTCAGACACAGCAACTCATTCTTGAGCCCATTTGAATGCTGTTAAAAACCATTTCACTGATTCACTCAATGCCAGTCTGGGAGTTCTAAGTCACCTTTGAAGCAAACAGCCTCCATAAGGCTGCAGGTGCTGCATGATTTTGGGCAGCACAGGCTCTCATCACAGCAGTGCCTGGGTTTATCACAACACATCTCTACTGGTACCACCACACAGGAATATAGGGCGGAGCAAAAGGAACCACACCACACTCTCTGGACCAGTCTGTCTGATACAGTTTTAAACTAAAAGGATCATGATGTGGAAGGAATGGCATAAGTTTGGAGGAAGCAACAGCCGGAAGGTTCCACCACCACTTAAAACATGAAACAAAATAAACTTCAACAACCATTTAAAACATGAGACAAAATAAACAATCATCAAATCAATGAGGTCAATATTAATGAATTTTCTTCTGTGGCCTTCAATGTGTGATTGCACAAAAACAACGAATTTTATGTGGTGAGGAGCAATCCAGAAATTTCTGGAATTCCTAATGTGATATTCCTAGTGATAAAGACAGGCTACACTAGCCCTGTACTTACTTTCCTATTATTAAATCAGCACTCATCAACATTACTTGGATAAATAATAAATTATACCGCATATATATGACATGAACCCAATACATATATATGAAATATGTATATATAATATATATGCCCCATTATTATGGGTCTAGGGACCACAATCTGAAAACCAGTGGCCTGAAACATGAATATTCAAGGGCTGATATTACTCAAGAAGCACAAGATTTAGGCTTTCAGCTCACACAGTTATTTATTAGCAATTGCACAAATCATAATTAAGCCTTTTTTTAAAAGCCCACACTGGAGGTTTCATTGCCATTTCTTTACAGCAGCCCTTTATAAATCATTCATCTGGAGGCTTCTCTCCCATGTGCCGTGCAAACATTCCTGTAAAATCCTCTTAATGGAGTCTATGAATCAATGCACAGCCAAGTGTCACAGGTGGAATCGATGGCTCCAGAAGCAAGAGGGCCTTTTTAGAGGCAGGTGTTGAAAACCCTGACTGAATTAGAAACTTTAATCTATGGCAGGCACTGAAATTTATGCTCCAAAGCGATAGTTTGAAAGCCCTCCCTTTCTTCACTGCTACGGGTATAAATTCCTGTCAACAGCTAAAAGAAGGAATGAGAATTCTTTAGTCTACAAATAAGACTGAAGGGATCTATAACAATAAAATTATACTGGTCCTCAAATACATGAAAGGCAACCAAACAAACAAAAAAGAAAAGAACAAAGGAAAGGAATTCACCGACTCACAGTGCTCTGGGGCTTAAAATGCAGAAAGGGATACAAAGGGTGGATCCTGGGAATACTTTTTGATAGTGAAGGCTGGAGCCCTAATCCAAAAATCAGTTATTAAACAGAAGTGACCTCATCATCAGTAATTCCAGTATTCCAGCCCCAGGAGGAAGGACAAAGATTCAGTGACATAAAGGGGGCATCCCTTGGTTCTCCCTGGCCCTCAGAGGTGCTGCTCCTCTCACAAACCCACAGGAAAGCAGCCCCCAAACCCTCACTTTGGCAATTTCTTCCTGAAATTCCTCCTTATCCTCAATAACTTCAGTTTGCATCCCACATGCCCTACTTTGTGCTCTTCCTACTGTCTTCACTAATTTTATCTTTTCGGTTTTGCAGTTAATGACAAAATATGGTTTGGGAAGTATTCCATCACCTGTTTTGCCAAGAGTTTATCCTCACATGCTTTTTCAGACAATGAAGCAATGTTATATATAAAAAAATTATTTTTGAAGTATAAAGGTACAAAACCTGACTACATTTTCTTTTCATTATTTCTATCAAATCAAAAATTCTAAGATAAATCAGCATAATTTCATAGGCTTCTTAGGAGGTTTATCATTACATTGTCTTAAATAAAACCCTACAATTAGTCTGATGCTTTATTTTTATTTTTAAAGAAACAAGACATTTTGAAGTCTTGATCACAGTAAACAGTCCATTATTTCCATATTCAGGACACTTGTGTGAGTCCAGAAAGTCCTGGAAATAAATAAGTTTAGAGGTGAAGGGGGGAAAATATCAGTAAAAAAACAGAAAAGCAACTGTATTTATACTTCAGCTTTATTGCAAAAAAAAAAAAAAAAAAAAATGGTGTTGTGTCTTTACTCTTCTTTACTCCTTAATTAAAGATGACACTTCCAAAGGCAGTATTAAATTTACCTGGGATTTAAGAACTCATCTTCTCTGCTCATCTATTTTAAGTTAAGGTGACCAGACACCAAAGCAGCTGCTGCCTCTAAAGGATAATGGAATTTAGGACCATGTATTCCATGCAAAATGTCATCTTTATCCAGGAAGAGAGAAACCTTTAACTCTCAAAAGAACACATTTGAATCAAACAACAGGAAATCTTTCCAGCAGCCTTTTCAACATGTTTGAAGAGGGGTGGAGAGAGGAAAGGTTTTGAGGTTTCATTTCAGGGGGTTTTGTTATTTTTGAGTCTTTGATCACCTGGAAAGCAAATCCAAAAGAAAGTGGAATTGTTTTCCTGGGTGATAACACTACACTTCAGGAAAGGTCTGATGAGGAGCAGCTGAGGGAGCTGGAAAGGGGCTCAGCCTGGAGCAGAGGAGGCTCAGGGGAACCTTCTGGCTCTGCACAGCTCCTGACAGGAGGGCACAGCCGGGGGGGTCGGGCTCTGTGAACAGGGAACAGGGACAGGAGAGAGGGAACGGCCTCAGGCTGTGCCAGGGCAGGGTCAGGCTCGATATTGGGAAAAATCCAATCACTAAAGAAACTTGTTGGTTTGGAGACCCATCCACACCAGGATCTCCTGGTTCCTCAGAATCCAAGTCAAGCACTGCACAGGCTGCCCTGGGCAGTGGTGGGCTCCCATCTATTGCTGGCTTATCTGCTTCTGTCCCGGCTCTGTTTCAGCTTCCCATTAGATCAAAGGAAGACCTTGGAGCAGATGTTTTCAGCAATAATTTCTAGTTTTGGGGTTCAGCTTCGAAGCTGGCAGAATCAGGCGGCAAGAAGTTCTTTCTCAGAGAGGGGGGCTCGGTTCGGAGTTTCAAGAAAAGTTTAGTTATCACATCAGGTCGAGAGAAGTTGCTCTGGCGGTGTTCCAAACAAAGAGTCCCCGGGCCCCAGGGAGCATCACCATTTAAAGGAGGGTGGTTACAAAAAAGAGATAACACTTTGGGGCCAATTAGACAGAGTCTAGAAAAATTGACCAGTTGTAAGACAAATAAGAAAACAGCAGGAGGGAATACATCTTGAACCTTTCATCCAATCCCCTAGGGTCAGTTGGAAAGAAAGAAAAAATCTTAACTGTGAGGTAATGGACAGAGACCTTGGGGAAAGGGAAAAGTACATAGGAATAACAGGGGAGGGGGGGGTGGAAGGGTACACAAAACAAAACCTTTAATAAGAATTTTAAAACTTGAAAAAGCACATCACCACACCCATCCCTGGAATATTTGAAGATTGTGTGTATGTGGCTTCTGGGGACAAGGGTTAGTGCTGAACACGGTGGTGCTGCTGGGCTGGTGACTGGACTTGGTGATCTTAAAAATATTTCCCAACTTTAACAATCCTCTGATTCCATAAAGCTTCTGAAGAAATGATTCGTGTTGCAGCACAGGTCTAATTATAGCAGAGTGGAGGAATTAAAAATAATCCACTTGTTTTGGAATTCATTTAAGTTGAGGTTGTTATGTAAGTACATTTATGGGGAAAAAATACATCAAACAAGAACCATGACAGAAACTATCACTGCCTAGAAACTGGCTAATGTTTTTAATCACTATGTATGTGTATATATATACATATATATATTTGGACATAAATGTGTGCATGTTGTGCAGGGACAAACAAGAAAAAAACAGGGATGTAAAGGCCAGAGATAGCTATTTCTCCCTAATTAAGTTTTCAATCAACAAGGCAATCAGCACAGAGCTGCCATCATCAGTGCTGCTCTGAGACCATCCCGAGTCCTGGAGCAGGAGCTGGCAGAATGCCTTAGGATAACACTCTCCTACACTCCAGTGGTAAAACAGGGACACGGCTCCCAGCAAACCCTTCCACTCATCAGGATAAGCAAACAAATAAACCGCTCTGGTGAGCACATCCAGGTTCGGGATTTTCCCCTGAATATCCCATCAAACCATAGGCATGTTTGCAAACCCTCAGGTTTTTATTTCCCAATATCGGGCTGCCAATCAGCTTGGAGGTTCCTGCAGAGGGAAAGGATGGAAATGCCTTCATTACCAAGGCAATCCGAATGTGGAAAAGGCCAAGTGCCCCGTGCTAGGCGGGGTTACAACAGTTCAGGTGCTCTCCTAATTAATGAGAGGGCTGTGGCTAAATGCCATCACACGTTTGTGATGTGCTGGGGCCTCATTCAGTTCCCACTGGGAACAGGAGGGATCAGATGGTTCAATTAACTCCAGTGGCCTATGGATTGCTCTGAAGGCTCCACTCGCAATGAGCCAGAGTTCTCTGTGGAGAGGCTGAGCATTCCCAGCTCCTGTGGAGCCTGACACCTCCTCACTCAGGCTGAGCATCCAAAAAGAGGGCAGGGGAGCTTGTCTTTCCTGCACTTGAAATTAAACTGGAGGCTTTGAAAAGAGCCCAGGAGGTCTGGTCACACAAATGCAATAATTGCCTTTGAAGTTCTTGATTAAATTGTGGGGGTGATAAAATAAATCACATTTTTTCTTAGGGTGTAAAAAATTAAAGTTTGTTATCATGGAACAGTTTGGGTTGTAAGGGACCTTAAACATCATCTTATCCAACCCCTTCCATGGGATTCCATAGGAACATTTCCACTATAGACAGAACACAACACACCCATTCTTGATTTAAATTTTGCCATTTTTTATGAAGCATCTTAGGAAAACTTAACAGAGAAATTTTTTTTCCTGTGGTTATATTATACAGAACAATGATATGACAGCTTCATTGCTGTAATCCACAAACTTTCTCATCAGAATGTGCTTGTCCCTACATTTAATGCTTGTTTGTAGTTGGGTAGTTAGTCCTTAAAAAGGACACAATTGTGCTGTCATCTTCAGAGTATCAAAAAATACATATATTCTACAAATCTCCAAAATGCAGCAACAGAGTAATTGACAGCCATGATTATTGTGCCCTCTAGAAACATTCTGGATGACAGATGATGGTAATTTCCTCATAAATCATGTCTAAACCATGAAAAATGCAATGGAAGCTCATTAAAGGAATATGATCTTACCACAACTAATGAAGGGGTAGAATTTGGGTCTACAATGTTTATTTGAGTTTTTAGAGGTAGAATCTTCCAGAAGTTGCAAGCATGTGTGTATAGAGAAAAAAATCCCATTTCAGATGAGCAGCACCATCTCTTTTGCATCTCCTGTGTTGCTGTGGTACTTTTCCTGATCCTGGTTGATTGACAGGAGGGAAGAGCTGCAGCTCCTATTTCAGAAAAAGTTCCTAAGATAGCAGTGAAGGGGTTTTTGTTCAGGACTAGAGGAATAAAAGGAAAAAGAGAATGTTTTAGACTCTGAGAATCCAAGTGAACAATTCTACATTTTCTACAAGCGTTCAAGCTGGAATGTTTTCATTATTTTTAATATAAAGGAATTTTTTTCTATTTTTGACTAGATTCGTTGAGTGAGAATAAGGCTGCATACCCTCCACACTACATTTGTATTCCATGAAAAGCTTACAAATTGAAGTTCCAGTAACCTTTTTTTAACATCATTATCTCCCCCATTCCACCTGTGTCTTTTAACATTTTCTATTCATTATAGAATGTGGTGCCCAGTTGACTCCATGGTTTAGTAATCTTTCATTTACAGGGAGCAGTTTGGAGTATTACAGAATCCCAGAAAGATTTGGGTTAGAAGGGTCCCCAAAGCCCATCCAGTGCCATCCCCTGCCATGGGCAGGACACCTTCTAATGTCCCAGGTTGTTCCAACCCCTGTCCAGCCTGGCCTTGGACACTGCCAGGGATCCAGGGGCAGCCACAGCTTCTCTGGGCACCCTGTGCCAGGGCCCCACCACCCTCACAGCCAAGAATTGCTTCCCAATATCCAATCTAAAGCCACTCTCTTTTAATTTGAGTCCATACCCCCTTGTCCTGTCCCTCCATTCTTTAAAACTGTCTCTCTCCATCCTCCCTGTCGGCCCCTTCAGGCTCTGAAAAGCCACGGTGAGGTCACCCTGGAGCTTCTCTTCTCCAGGCTGAACAATCCCAACTCTCCCAGCCTTTGCTCACAGGAGAGGGGCTCCAGCCCTCTGATCATCTTGGGAATAGGTGAGAAGTTGGAGCCTTGAGCAGATCCACCCTTGGTGGCACACAGGAGTGGTTCAGGGCCATGAGGCAAAGGCAAGGAGATCACTTAGGAGATCAGAGATGTGCTGCCATGGGCACAAAGTACTCAGGGAAAATCCATCCATTTACCAATAAGAGTGGACTTATATCATGAGAAACAAAACCAAATTAAAACATTACCTTTCCCACCCCTTCTCCCCAGGCTCCACATCACCCCTGAGTGGGGATGGGGAGTGTGGATTATGACCAGTCCACTACAGCTCCTCACTGCTGCTCCTTTCCTCCACTCGTCCCTTGCTCAGCCAGTGTTCCTCTCCATGGGCCACAAATCCTTTAGAAAAACCTGCTCCTGTGTGAGTCCTTCCATGGGCTGTAGGGAAATCCTCCTCTCTGTCTTCTTCACTGGCAAAGCCAAAAAAATAAAAAAATCCCAACTGTTTTATTTTAAAACTAAAAGCCTTTGAGGACAAACTGCTGATCACTTTACTTTCCTCATCCAAATTAAGAGACAAAGGACCAAGGCCTTCAGGCAGGATCTGCTGCTTGCATTTGTAATGTCCCAAAATGGCTCAGAGGGTTTATCATCAGTAAATCATTTCCATCCCTGGAGCACCTTCTCTCAGCCCACATCCTCCTCTGTCAGCATCTTCCAGGCTCAACACCCCATTTGCCTCCAAGTTACTGCAGTGGAGAAAGGGAAGGGAAGAAAAGCTTTTAAGTAGGAATTGCAACATTTTGCCATTGTTTCTTTGAAAACCAATTGTTTTAATCTTCAGATATGCTGCGAGGAAAACCTCTTTGTAAGGATTTCTGCAAAGATCACAAGGCTTGCAATGAATTTTAGGAAGGAAACAGATTCTTTCTCTGGGATAACTTAATCAGCATGGCAGCTTCACACAGAACCTGGACTCAGCAGAAGTTTAATGGCATTTAGGCACTTTTAGAGCTCCATTAATATCCTCCATAGTGGAACTGCACCTTATACAGTGCAGTGTGCCCTGCACAACTCAGAGAAGAGGCCTGAATAAATCAAAGTTCAGACAAAGTTTAAGCAGGTGAAAGCAAGTAAAATGCCAGTTAAAACTAATTTTTTTTCAAATCTAATAAAATTACAGACATCAGATAAGTATTATGAGACCAAAATTACAGTAAGTCATAGCAATATGCCTTCCCCCCAACACACAGAGTAAAATGTAAGGGTTTCTGCTTCAGGTAAAAACTCAATGACTTTACCATTATGTTAATTTTGTATGTTATGATTATAGGAATTCCACTTCCAAATGTTTCCTTTTCTGCAAGAACTGGTTTTGCATGATGATAAAATAATAAAGCAACTGAAGGCATTCCAGCGTTCATAGGACCATGGAATCATGGAATGGCTTGAGCTGGAAAGGACATTAAGGCTCAGCCATTTCCTATGGACAGGGACACCTCCCACTAGAACTCCCAGTCTGAACTGAAGTTGCTTTTATTTGGTGAAGCCACTGGATTCTCCACACTTTCAGACACAATTTCTGTGTCTGTTCACCAGAAAAAAGATTCATCAGTGTCATCCCTCTTGTTCAATTCACAGCTTGACCCTTAAAAATATATTAAAAGAAAAACCACAAAAACACAGAATAGTTTGAGCTGAAGGAACCTTTCCAAGGTTGTCCAGTCCAAGCTCCTTGCAATCAGCAGAATCAGCTGGACCAGGCTGCCCAAATTGTCCTTTCCAGGGATCCAGGGGCAGCCACAGCTGCTCTGGGCACCCTCTGCCAGGGCCTCCCCACCCTCACAGGGAATTCCTTCCCAAGATCCTATCTAGCCCTGCCCTCTGGCAATGGGAGCCATTCCCAGTGTCCTGTCCCTCCATCCCTTGTCCCAAGTCCCTCTCCAGCTCTCCTGGAGCCCCTTTGGGCACTGCAGGGGGCTCTGAGGTGTCTCTGAAGCCTTCTCCTCTCCAGGTGAACACCCCCAGCTCTCCCAGGCTGGCTCCAGAGCAGAGGGGCTGCAGCCCTTGGAACATCTGTAAACCCAGTACCAGGATGAGAAGAGACACAAAAGAAAGAGGTTAAGTACACCTTTAATCATCTCCACTCAAAGATTTCCACTTAAAATACTGAGTTCCTCAAAGTGGGGTACAGGAAACACGAAGACTTCAAAATAAAAGCCCAGTGAAATTAAGGCTCCTGCCATTTAAAGCCATCCCTGCTTTGGGATAAGAGTTTTGGATGCTGAGCTAGAAATGTGCCTTCCACCTTAATCCACAGCAATCTGTAGGTGCAGCCAGCATATCCTGAGAAAAAACCTTTGGAATGGTTTGTGTATTTACTGCACAGCACAGCTCAGCCTTGGGCTTCACATCATACCCAGGGGAGAATCCCTGCTGAAACAAACCAGTGAAGCAACTCTGAAATGCACATTTCTCTCATATCAAAAGTGAACTGCTTTGAAGTTTTGAAAGAATTTAATATTTCAGTACATGTTACAAAAGCCATAATCCCAATCATTGTCCTCCACAAAGGGAATAAGGAGAATGATGGACAATATCCCTGTACTAAACATAGCTTAAGCAGTCACTTGGGATGTAGAAGGCAAAATATTTAGAGTTTGAAGGTTTAAATGCAAATGAACAGATGAGGATATACTCTAAGGCCTTTAGCAGTGTCTGAAGTCCTCTCTTGCTGCTTGTCTGCAAGTCTGTGTACAAGCAATTAGCCCTGGAACATTTGATCACTGAGAGGAAATGTCTGAGCAGCAGAGATAACAAGAACTTCTCTTTCAGAAGAAAAGGAAAAAAGGGACCACAACCTCTCTAAAGCAAACACAGCAAGTGGTGTGGCTAAATTGCAATGCAAGGGAAGAGTTTGGAATCTCAGCACTTTGAACCTAAAGAAAGCCAGCAGAGGTGAACTGTTCATCTTCTAACTAGGGATGAGGCTCAGGTCAATTCCAAAAATACCTCTGACACAACGTTTGCCAAGATATTTGCTCCTCTGAGAGTGAAAGGAATCTCCAGATGTCTGTGCCTATAGGGAAAAAACTGGAATAACCCCTAGGAATCACTCTGCTGTTCAAAGAGATGGCTTTGTGTCCTTTTCTGGCACCAGCCAAAACATCCTACCATAACAAAAAATTCCGCATGGAATTCAACATGAAATTGCAGCTGGGTGCTGCACATGATTTGGAGCAATCTTAGACAGGAGCACAGGCTGGGAGAGGATGTAACTGAGGGCAGCTCTCTGGAGAAGCACTCAGGGGTTCAGGTGGAGAAAAGCGTGAGCAGGAGATCCAGGGAGGGGATTGTCCCCTTCTTCTCTGCCCACCTGAGACCCCACCTGCTGCATCCAGCTCTGGGTCCCAGCACAGGCAGGAGCTGCTGCAGTGAGTCCCCAGGAGGCCATGGAGCTGCTCCAGGGGCTGCAGCCCCTCTGCTCTGGAGCCAGGCTGGGAGAGATGGGAGTGCTCACCTGGAGAAGGTTCTGGGAGACCTCAGAGCCCCTTCCAGCCCCAAAAGGGGCTCCAGGAGAGCTGGAGAGGGACTTGGGACAAGGGGTGGGGGACAGGACAGGGGGAATGGCTTCTCAGTGCCACAGGGCAGGGCTGGATGGGATATTGGGAAGGAATTGTTCCCTGTGAGGGTGGAGAGGCCCTGGCACAGGGTGCCCAGAGAAGCTGTGGCTGCCCCTGGATCCCTGGCAGTGTCCAAGGCCAGGCTGGATGGGGCTTGGAGCAATCTGGGCCAGTGGAAGTTGTCCCTGCCCATGGCAGGGGGTGGAACAAAGTGATCTTTACGGTCCCTTTCCACCCAAACCATTCTGTATTTCCATAATTCTGTAAGAGGGGTAAAAAAAGTATTTCACTGAATTTCTAATCGTCAATAGAGAGAACAGACAAGGAGAATTTTAGCCAACAAAATTCAGCTGTTCTGCCTAAAATGTTGCTTGTGCATCAGCCGAGCTCTCACTGGGTGTTATGGGATGTGATCACTGCATTGTGCCAATTGCAAGATCATAAAATGTCATTATTTAGGGAATGGCTTAGTGGGGCTTTGGCAGTGCTGGGTTAACGGTTGGGCCTGATGATTCCAGATGTCTTTTCCAACCTAACCGATTTTATGAAAATTCCAATAATTGGTAAAATAATAGCAGAATTAGCTTACTTCAAGTTACTGGGCTATGTAGAAAAACTTTAATCAACTTTAGCAACAGAACAATAAAATCACATTTGAGAACTAGCCCTGAAGGAAAAATCAGCTTTGTGACATTGTCTACAAAGAAATGTAATTTTACCCTTGTCTTCCAAAGGACCTCAGTTCTACCTGTGATGTACTCAGGCTCTGTGTTTGGGTTCAATGTGAATGATTTCTTTTTCTTTGATAAATCCATTGGATTCCTAAAGATATTTAGGGACCTTATTTCAGCAGCTGTTTCATCAATAGTTGTACAGCTTCAATGGATTAAATTCTGTTTGCATCTCTCTCCAAACACATTTTCCATTTTTATTTTCCTTCAGATTGAGCAAAAACATTTAAATTGTTTAAATTACTGCAAAAATTGGATTAAAGATACTGGAAGGTATAAAAATATATCTAGAAAATCAAAGCCAGGTCTAAAATAAAATCCCACTATATTCCATACAAAAGTGTGTGACATATTCCTCTCTCTCTCTCTCTGCTTTTGCAGCATTGTCATTTATGCAATGTCTGCAATAAATATATGATCTATATATTTTATATTTATAGCAAATAGATGCAATAAATGTAGAATATGGCTTCAGCCAGGATTTCCACAGAAACATCTAAGAATATTATGCTGTCCATATGCCAATAAGAGCACAGATCTTTTTATATTATTATGTAACATCAAATTTTGCTTTCAAAGAGAAACTAGAAGTGGAATTTATGTCATATTAAAACCAGCTTTTCTAACTGCACTTAGACACCTGAATATTAAACCACCCATTTCTGATCACAATGCAATGATCTCTTTTGGGCTGGAAATGTCTTTTCTTCCCTTACAGCCACTAGCAAAATATTTAAAATAATCAGCAAAACTTCCATGAGACAAAAGCCAAGAAAAAAACCCTCTGTACACACTTCTTCTCATTTCCAAGTTGAAATCAGGGCCTTTAATGTTACTTTAACATGTGTTAATCATATCATTAATGTTATGACTGACAGACAGAAATTAGTTTAATGGAGAGTTCAGGGTTCTTAAATCAGGACAGGCTTTTGGGTTCTCATGATTAATAGAGCAATACCCCAGCCACATGTGCTTGGGCTGCAAAGGAAGATGGATAATGAGCTCCTGCATCTGCTGAAGGAATTTTAAAATCTATGGTGGACTACATTCCAATGAGAGCACATTACACTGGAATTAATGCAGGATCATTTGTCTGTCATAGCCAATGTTCAAAGGAAAAGTGCAGAGACTGAGCAGGGATAATCACAATTCCAGCTGTGGGAGGACTAATGAGATGTGGGATGAATGGGGGGAGAAAAGAGAAAGGAACACTTGATAGATATAGAGATTTCCTTCCAGGCCCAAAAGAGGGTTTGATGGCATGCAAGACTTCCCTGGCTTGTGCAGTGTCCACCTAACAAATTCCATCTCCTCACCACACCAGGCCACATTGGAAGGAGCATGTCTGCACACTCCTGCACAATTCCTGCAAGAAATTCCATATCAGAAAGGCACTGACACCCTGGTCTCACAGAAT
Source organism: Sitta carolinensis (assembly GCA_032173965.1). Taxonomy (NCBI): domain Eukaryota; kingdom Metazoa; phylum Chordata; class Aves; order Passeriformes; family Sittidae; genus Sitta; species Sitta carolinensis. Next base: position 5,838,533 of record CM063289.1, read on the forward strand.
CCAGACTGGCTTGGGTTGGAAAGCCTCAAAGCTCATCCAGTGCCACCCCCTGCCATGCCAGGGACACTTTCCACCAGCCCAGGTTGCTCCAGGCTGGCCTGGGACACTTCCAGGGATCCAGGGACACCCACAGCTACTTTGGGCACCCTGTGCCAGGGCCCCACCACCCTCACAGGAGGAATTGCTGTCCAATATCCCATCTAGCCCTGCTCTCTAGCAGTTGAAATAAATGCATTCTTTTCCTTCTACCATCATTTCTCCAATTTCTCCTGTAATTTGCTTAATTCTTTGTCAAATTACACAGTCTTTACAGAATTTATGGTGTTGGTGATGTTGGAGTCCTCCAGGGAAACAGCAGGATCGGTAATCTTTGCTTTCCAGAGAAAAAACATGGCCTGGAAGTGGTTTTGAGCAGCTCTGTAGTGATGTACTACGAATGACCTGGGGGAATTACAGGTGTAATGTGGTCTGTATGACCTGAGCTCTGTTAGGAAACATTAATTACAGGCATTGAGGCAGTAAATTAGTTTATTCACCTTGCTGGTTTTGTACAAAAAGTAATTGTTCTCTGTGTATGTTGCAAAGATACAAGTCTGTAATGTACTTGATATTTTTGGCAATATGAATTGTGTATTTGCTCAAAACCAGATCAATATGTGAAGTGTTTATTTTCTAATGGTAAAGTAATTTTCTTCTATTCCTCCTCATTTTCTTATTTTTTCTTAGTGATCTTAAGATCCTCATACTGCTTCCTTTAGTTGGAAATTGTATGATTCTTATTCTATATACTTTTGCCTCATTCAGAAAAAAGGAGAGTACTTTAATTATTTTCTTAAGCCATAAGCTTAAGACAAAATCTTTAGCTTGTAATATGTTACATAATTATTTTGAAGCCAGTAAAGAACAGAAATGATAGACCGTATTTCAGCAGATAAGTAAGCAGTGAAATGAAATGAAATGAAATGAAATTAAATGAAATGAAATAAATAAATGAATCAAATAAAATGGCTTGGTTCCAGTAAGCTAACTTCAAATGTAATGTAACCCAAGAAAGTCCTGGCTTTGTGTAAAAAGGAAATGCAGCCAAGTAGTTTCTTTCAGATGCAACACTGATTGTGTAGTGGAAAGTTACACGAAGTGTGTCAAACTCAAAATAAAAATTCAGGATTTTTTAAAGAATTCATCTTGCTAGCCTATAATTAACTCAGAAAAAAAAGAAGAAAAAAGAGTCCTTCATTAAGAGTAATCGTTAGTGAAGGTGTTTGCCTTGAAAAAAGAGCATGAGAGGGGATGGAAAACTTGAGGACAAGTCAGTTACTTCCTGCACCAACTCCCAGAAAAGAGATATTATTGCTGGAATTACAGTAACAACATGCAGGGAAGTTCTCTGTGTGTCACCAGCCCCAGATGCAATGAATTTGGCTCACAAATACTGAAATTTGGTTACAATGAATACCATATTTGGTGAGTTTTTCACATTACATGAAAGATGTTGGTACATCCAGTGAAGCATATAACTCCCACCCTCATCATTTGGCTGAGGCTCAGGTGAAACACTGAGCAAAGCTGGTGACAAAGTGACAGTGACACCGCTCAGCTTGCCTGATCTCTGTTGGTTTTTGAAAGCCCCGAACCCTTCACCCTGTTAAGAATTTAGATAGAAAAGGGAAAAGTCCCTGACAACTGCAATAAGACAATTACAGACCAACTCACCTCCAGGGAAAGTGTTTTTGTAACTTCTAATTGGAGATTTAGTTAAGATCTGAATCAAGAGGGTTTATATTCCTTCTGCATATTCTATTTTAATTGCTTTTTACAGGCTGGCTGGAAGTGCCACGAGGTATAGAGTTATAATTTGAAGGTATTATAAATTTTCCTTTGGGAAGTGGAAAAAGCCAGCAGCAGAGGGGAGCAGAGAGAAGGCAGTGCTCCAAAGGAACTGCCTCCATTCAGGCAGGTGCCTCTGGGAATTCAGTGCATTGCTGCCTTTACCCATTTTAAGCTTGTCCCTTTGTTCAATTAATGGAAGGTGCATTTTCCCTTCTTTTCTCCCTCATTTTATGTGATCGGCTGAAAGAGAGGACCTAAAGAACCATTAAGGGCAAGACTGTACCTTGGGCTTCATGCAAATGAGAACTGGCTCTGCATTTTAATGAGTGAAGCCTGTAAACTTTGCTCTTGCTCATTAGCTGGAAGATGTGTCAAGACATGGAAGTGCAATGGACACTGACAGTAAATGAGGTCCAGGGGCTTGGGGCTGCATTTCAATTTCCCAGTGTTTTAGTTACTCTTTGCAGCCTCTGCTATGATACAGCAGTGATGATACCAGCCAGGCTTGGCAGAAATTACTGTAAAAGCTATAACTTTTTATAATGAATCCCAAGTTCTTACCAGAGGTTGTAATCATATCCTTAGTACTTCCACAGCCCCTCATAAAAAAACATTCTGCACCAAGTTGTTCTCTATTAAATTGTTAGACAATCTTTTATTAAAACAGTCTGAAAGCTTCCTGGAAAGATTAAAATGAAATAGTGAGGTAAGTTTTAAACCTGGGCTGTTGGTAAGGTCACCATTTGGGAGGATAACCTGTTTTACAGGCAGGTGCAGTGCTGAGGGAGGGAGCCTGTAACAGCGTTAGCACCGTACAACCCGCAGTGCTTCATAAGAGAGTTTGGTGTGCCTCAGCAAAAATTCATTCCAGAAGAATTCAATCACTTCTTGGGAGAACTTTCTGACGTGAGAAAATAATTGAGTGCTTGACATCCAGCTTCAGAGGTCAACCACTGGAAAGGCAATATCTGGGCAATAAATTGGGATGAAATTGTCGAATTTGAGTTGCGAGGCGAGTTTGCGGTTTCATGGAGCAGATGGTTCAGATGATGTGTGGTTCAGGGAGTGCTTTCCACTTGGACAATAGCACACCAAAAGCATATTCATGGGTGTTTTCCCATCCTGGCAGGTTTTAAATTAACCATTTCAGACTGAGTTGAGCACTGCAGAAGCAGGCTGAGCTGGAGCTCCACTCAAGACTGGTAAGTCCTGCCTTTCTAAATCAATCCTGTTGGACCACAACTTTGTGTGCTTTTTCCATAGGGAAAAAAATGGGTCTAATAAAAGATATTATCTCCTTCTCACAGTGTGGCCTATTATGCACTCAGAAGTTATTATAGATATGGAATCATGGAATAAATAAAGTTGGAAAAGACCTCCAAAGTTTTCAAATCCAACCTTCAACCGATTGCTACATGCCCAGTAAACCATGTTGTAAAGACCCACATCTACTCAATTTTAGAACACTTTCATGGATGGCAACTTCACCCCTTCCCTGGACAGTCTCTTCCAGTGCTTGCCCAGCCTTTCAGTTAAGAAATTTTCTCTAATATCCGTCCTGAACTTTCCCTAGTGCAACATAAGGCCTTCCCCTTGTCCTACCTGGGAAAAGAGCCTGACTCCTTCCTTGCCATAGGGAACTGGAAAACCATCTGCACTGATTCAATTGCAGTGTTATCCATATTAATTCTGATGTTATCTTGATTGGTGAGTTGGCAAAAAATCTTAGCAATCAGGTATTTTATAGAATTTCCCCAGTGACTTTTCAAACAAAATGCTATTGCAGACCCTTGCAGACACAAACAGCAGCTTTATCATTTTCCTTTGGTAGGTTTCCATATTTATTTAACTTTGATCCTTCTTTGGAAAGGGAGCAAATAAAAGATTTAGTAATATTTCTTTACCAGCTTGGTAAATGGGATTTCTACCCATCTAGTTACAATCCTAGAGCAAACCAACATTTTCCAGGTTGCCCAGTGCCCTGTTGCCCAACCAAATTGTGGAACAGAGATAATACTCCTTTATGTAAGTGGAGTATCACATATCTCCTGCTCACAGGTCATTTCACTGCTACTCTACAGAAGTCCAGAACAGGGAGGAGCATGTTTGTGTCTGCATCCTGTCAAAGGGGAGGTATTCAGGTGTATTTGACACTGCTATTAGGAAGTAAGAAAAAGCAATAGTACGTTCCTTTTCAATATTCTAAAAGCCCTGGAGGTAAGGAATGAAGGGATTTGTTTTTGCAGAGTGACATTTTACATCTGCCGATCCTGATGGAAAAGGGAGAAGTTTTAAAGTAAGAGAGGGAATATTTAGGTGGATATTGGTGAGGAATTGTTCCCTGTGAGGGTGGAGAGGCCCTGGCACAGAGTACCCAGAGAATCTGTGGCTGCCCCTGGATCCCTGGAAGTGTCTAAGGCCAGGTTGGATGGGGTTTGGAGCAACCTGGGCTGGTGGAAGGTGTCCCTGCCCATGGCAGGGGGTGGTGCTGGATGGGCTTTGAGGTTTCTTCCAACCCAAACCATTTCATGATGAAATCATAAGATCAGCACAAATTCTAAATGACGAAAGGCCATAATCCCATATACCAGGGAATATTCTTAAAAATTCCATCTAGGATATGAAGAATATTTAATCAATGGAAGAATTTCACAGGTCAAAAAAGGTGATCCTGTTATTTCAGGAAAAAATATATGTCTCTTTTGAGTACAATTTTTTCTGGTTTTTTAAACCCTCAGAGGATAATCTAACATAGGAAATTTGAGCATTTACTATTCCAGCATTCAGCTTTGATTTTCTGGTGATTGTGAGATTATAATTCCACTTCTTTTTTTTCTATTACTGCTATCCTGTGCCTGTCTTGAAGTCTTCATTAATCCTTACCCAGATTTAAAAGTGAATTTGGACTGGATGACTGCAATAATGCCATGTGTGGTTTGGTTCTTTATCTATTCCACTACTTAGAGCAAATCCTTTGCTTTTTCTGGAAAAGATCATAAATTTCATTTTTCTTAAGCAGAAGAGGCTGTTTCTTCTCCTTTGGGATTAGGGTAACATTCAGTGTTGACACCTGTGACTTTTTTCTTGCAGCTCCCACTGTGAAAACAGTCACGGAGAACAATGTGAAAAGCTCTTTGTTTGTAAGAACCCTCAATTATTTTCCATGACATTTCAAGAATCCTGTTATTCAACTTTCAAAGCTCGTTGTAGAATCCCAACCCAGAAGCTATCAGTGCAAATACTACATCTAATTTTCCTACCACGTTCACCTCAGCACAGGAAATCAATCCATCAGGAAGGGGAAGATGTGAAAATAGATGGCTGTGGCAATACAATAAAAACCATAAATAAACAGGAGGAAACACCCTGTGTCAAATGTGGATTTTCAGATTTACTAAATATATATAAACAAACCTGCATTGTGATTTGGGTGTCACTGAGATCACAACTTCAGGGGTTTCAGAGCATATAAATTCAAAACTGGGAAGAGGAAAGAGAAAAAATTCTTTTAAAAAAATGACTCAAAATTCTTGAAATTACTGGTATTAATAATAATAACCACTCTGATTTTATCAGGTTGGTAAATTTTTAAAACCTAATTAATAAAAAGATCATGGTAACTACATTTTGAATGTTTTTCCAAAGGTTTTTTGAATAGCAGAGTTGCTGGGGGATTTCTTTGTCTGCTTTCTGCTCAAGAAATCCACTGTATCCAAAAGAGTCCTCCCAGGATTCAATAATGCAGACAGTTTCTGCTCCAAGTACTTCCAGCAATTGTTGGCATCTTTTAGGACTGTCTGGCTGGAATTTATTAACATATATAGCCAGAGCTCTCTCCTCTATTGAAAGGCAATATAACACACGTTCCCTGACAGATTAAAGCAAGCTGCACTATAAATTGTGCAGATTGAGCCCTCTTACATGGCTTATCCTAATCATAGCTCTGCCATTTGCTTCTCATGACAGGATAAAAATAAAAGTACCATAAAACTAAAATAAAATAGACAGTCTGCCATTCCTCCTTTAGAAAACATTTGTCAGAATCTCTTCAAAAATAATTGGGAAGAAAATGTGCTGAATTCTACAATCTATTGAGTCATTTTTAAAGCTTGTCCAGGCATGTTAAAAGGCTGCATTCTTTATATCAGCTAGCTTGGGGGAGGATGTATTTTACATTGTCAAAACCCTTTCTGAGTTTGCTTTTTTCATTCTTAAGAATAAGTTTCCCTTGACTTTAAACTCAAATATTTATCCGGTGAGCAAGAAACAGTGAAACGTTTAGGTTCATTCACCGTGCCAGACTTCAGTCATCTAAACCCTGCTTTCCACTGCAATTTTTCTATGGTCTCACAATTTACTTCTTTTTTTCCCTTTTTGCAGTGTTTGCATTTGAACTGTTGCTGCTAAGGAAAGCAGTGTTAAAGTCTTCTTTTGCTGGAGATATATATATATAAATATATATATTAAAAAGGCAGTTTGTGGCATATTCTTCAGCCTTTCTTAAAGAGAACTCTGAAGCCTGAACTCTTCTGGCACCTTCAGCAAGGGCAGTTGCTTCCTTTCTTAGTAAGGAAATGATCACTCTTCAAAGGATGAGTTCTGGAAAGTCAGAATTCAGCTGGAATCACAAAGATTGACATCTGGGAGGTGTCGTGACAGTCCAGTGACACGGGGAGACAGAAATAATTAAAACAAGGATTGGTTTAAGCATCTCTTTGTAGAGCTGGGGTGGTAGAGAAGCAGGCCAGCTCCAAACCTGTTTGTGAGACAGCTCCAGCTGGCTGTAAGCTGCACAGACAATTCAGTCTGTGCAGCAAGGCCATGGAATGGGGACAGAACGGCTCCTGGGCTGACACAACTCCTTTGTGTTTTCCCTTACCAAAATGAAATAAAGGTGCCTTGGCAAAGGCCAAAAAGCGCAAGGTGTGAGATATTACCCCTGCAAAGGGCAAAATGTGACATCTACTTTATGACATGAAGATTAAGATAGAATATCAGGAAGGAATTGTTTTTTTCTTTACATTTCTGGAAACTCAAACATAAATGTTCTAGCACAAACTTAATTGTGATTTAATAAAGAAACTGACATCTAAGTCCTTCCTTCAGTGCATCATGATACACAATTTTTTTTCCACCATATGTGATTTCACCTAGGAGTCAGCCCTTCTAATTATTAGCAAAGGATTTCTCAAGTTAATCATCTTCTTAGAAGACTTTTGGGACCTCAACCAGTGTTTACTGCAGGGCCTTTTGAAATGCAAATCACTTTTGCAAACTTCAGAAAGCCCCAAACTCTATTTGGATTCATTTGTAAGTAGTTAAAGATCAAAGTCACTCCAACCCAGAAAGAAGATACAACATCGTTTTGTTCCAAAATGTTGATTTATTTTCCCCACAAACTTTCACGGCAGTGTTTGGTCTCATACTTTTCAGTACCTGCAAACAGCAGTCAGAAATCCTTCTGGCTGTTTCTCTAAAGATTAATGAGTTGCAAGATGCATTTCTTTATTTCATAACCTTTACTATCACAAGAGGTCACTCAATCTGTGAAGGTGACAGCTTTGGATATAACTTTACAACATTAAAAATGTGTGACCCACAGTAAATTACACAACTTGTTCTTTTTGTGGCCAGTGCTGTCGGTGTTTTTCATCTGTGGCCTGTCTGCAGACCAGGAGAGCTCTTGCAGCCCCATTTGTCACGTAGAGAGAGCTCCATGGTGGAGCCCGTTAAAAAAATTCTCATGGACCACTTTGTCAGAAGTGAAGTGTCTGAACTTATCCATTACACAAACTCAGAAGGAACTGTAGCTGCTTGAAAATACATCAAGCTGTTTTTCTTCAGACCCCTATTTGAAGCTTTTCCACTAGTTCCTATTATGCATTAGAGAAATTATTCCAGCCTGTGAGTTCTGGTGCCATCTGGATGAATTAATTTCAACACGCTACCCTTGTTATAGTTTCATACATAACAATTCAGTTGTTGGTACATCGATTTTCCAGCTTCTTTTTCACTCTTTTCTGAAAAGAAATGGCGGTGAAGGTCTATATATAGAGTTTGGATTATTTAAAATACTGGACACATCTGAAGTTGTTATTTGTAACTGTTGTAATGCACAAAGGTACCTCCTGCTGCACCTGTGAGAATGGTTTGGGTTGGAAGGAAACCTAAAACCCATTCAATTTCATCCTCCTGCCGTGAGCAGGGACTCCTTCCATTATCCCAGGCTGCTCCAAGCCTTGTCCAACCTGGCTTTGGGCACTTCAGGCATCCAGGGGCAGCCACAGCTTCTCTGGGCACTGTTATAGGATGACTGAATCATTAAGGTTGTAAAAAGACCAAAGAGTCCCATCTGTGCCTGATCCCCAGCGTGTCCCCAGCCCAGAGCACTCAGTGCCAGCCCAGCCCTTCCTTGGACACCTCCAGGGATGGGCACTCCAACCCCTCCCTGGGCAGCCCCTGCCAAGGCCTGAGCGCCCTTTCCAGGCACAAATTCCTCCTGATTCCAGCCTGACCCTGCCCTGGCACAGCCTGAGGCCATTCCCTCTCTCCTGTCCCTGTTCCCTGTTCCCAGAGCCCGACCCCCCCGGCTGTGCCCTCCTGTCAGGAGCTGTGCAGAGCCAGAAGGTTCCCCTGAGCCTCCTCTGCTCCAGGCTGAGCCCCTTTCCAGCTGCCTCAGCTGCTCCTGGGGCTCCAGCCCCTTCCCCAGCCCCGTTCCCTTCCCTGGACACACTCCAGCCCCTCAGGGTCTCTCTGGCCATGAGGGCCAGGACTGGACGCAGCCCTGGAGGTCCCTCAGCTGTGCCAGCACAGAGGGACACTCATGACAGGAGTGCAGCATTTCTACATATCAAAACACCACTGAAGTGGAAAAAAATGTTTTATTAAACTTCAACATATGATGGCTTTCTTTTTTTCTCTTGTCTTAGAGCTTTATTTTAAAACTAAGTGGAAAATGCCAGTAATAAGAAAAAAGACAAAAATTCATTTTAAACTGAAATTTATGCTAACTTGAACTCAGTTACTCAAATACTGAGTAGATGGGTGGTTTTTTTTAAATCCTGACTAAGCCATTACAGAAGTCAGGTCAGAGATCAGAGAAGAAAAGAAGAGGCTACAAACCCCAGATCATTCCCATGCATGGATACGAGCTTGAGGTACCAGCTATAATTAGCTGGGACTAGAAAGCATGGCTAACTTTCCTGCTGGAATAAATGGGCACGGATGTACCAAAGCCAGCACACCTATGACATTTACACTGGCAGAATATCTGACCTACATTCCCCCTGATCCCTTCATTTTGCTCTGTTAACTCCAACATTTCCATCGATCCTGCTGCCATCCTTCCTCCTGCCTCACCATCCTCCCACCTCCCAGCTTTTGTCATAGTAACCCCATTTACCATCCATATTTACTTTCCTTACTGGGGGATAGAGCAGATGGATTAGCATGTTTCCAAATAGATAATTTCAGGGACATATCTCCTTCAAAGAGGAGATGAAAAATGGTGCAGTAGGGCTGCAAAGTTACATCTAAAAAAGCCAGAAAAGACAGTTAGTGCTCAGCATGGAGGGAGGGAGGGTGGAAAGGTTAATACACTCCACAGAGCCATTGCTTAAATTAAACCTGGCCTTTGAATGCTATCTCTCTCCAAGATACACCGGATACTATCTCAAATTGCCTCGGCCTTGCTTTTTTCTTCTCTCCCTTTCATCCATTCAGTGAGTCCTGACTCCTGTCAAAGGCACCTGACAGAAAGATTGAACTCCAAAGCGTTCCCAGAAAAGAGCTTAGATGGGCTTTCTCCCTCTCCATCCTCTCCCTTCCCCCTCTCCCACACATTTTTCCACTCACACCTTGGCTGCAAGCTGCCAATTCCTGAGCAGGAACACTCAGCCTCAGCTCTTCCTGGGGAAAGCAAAACACTGGAAGGCACCTGGAGAACTTAAAGAGCAGGGAAAGACCAAAGCAGGAAGAGAGGAAAAGTGAGCAAAGCTTGCTCTGATTGCACAGGTAATACACGTTCAGCTGGCCCTTAGTGTTGAGGAACATGGAAAATCTAGGGAACAGAAAAAGTTTTCTTAATAGGGAAACACTGCACAGCATCTGAATAGTTACTCTGGGAAGGAGATTACTCAATGCTCTCATTGCTTGCTGAAATTGGAGAGTTCGGCTTGGACACCAGCAAATTATCTCACTGTGTCTTCTTTTCTCCTTCTTCTCACTTCCCCTTCTCCCAGAGATCACAGAATCAGAGAATATCCTGAGTTGGAAGGGACCCACAGGGATCATGGATCCAACCCCTCTCCCTGCACAGACACCCCAGCAATCCCACCCTGTGCATCTCTGGGAGCATTGTCCAAATGCTCCTGGAGCTCTGGTAGCCTTGGGGCAGTGCCCATTCCCTGGGCAGAGCCTGACCCCCTCTGGGGAAGAACCTTTTCCTGACCCATCTGACCTTCCCCTGGCACAGCTCAAAGTGAGAAAATCAGAGCTTGGAAGAAGTTATAAATAAACTTCATGTGGTCAGTCTTCCCATGGGCATCCAGGAGGCCACATGAGCAACAAGAGAATCCTCAAATTGTAGGATTTCCAAGGATTTCCAAACTTCCTAATACCCACATCATAGCTAGTGATTCCAAGATTATTATGAACTGACAAACACCATAAAGTCTAATTGCTGGAATCTGAATGGAATAATCCATCTCTAATTCAAGAAAATTGCCACACTTACGATAATTAAATATTATGTGCATGTATAATTAATAGATGTCTAAACCATCCAGAACAACAAATCCATCTTCATTTCAATTTAACAACAGAGGGTGTTTAAATGGAGGCTGATTGATGCAAATGGAAACTGATGGATGCAATCACAGTGTTTACCTTTTTTTCCCCCAGTTCTTAAATGCGTTTTTTTACAAGTGCATGGGACTGAGAAACTCCACTTACATTGAATTTAATGGCAAAATTCCACATGGGATTACCATGACAATGGATACTGACAACACATATCCGGGGCTTTGAAAACTCCATCTTAATGTTTCTTCCAGGGCGTGTACAGGATCTCACAGTGGGAATTTTCATATCCAGTGGCTTAGTTACATGGAATTTTGTACTCAAGCTATTACCAGCTTGTAGCCATCTACAAGCATTGGACAGAGATTCCTGGGAAACACACCTGATCCAGGTTACAGCTCAAATTAATGCATGAAGGAGGCTGGCTTCCATTCACACTGATTACATTTCAAATGGGCCTTCAGTGCATAATGATTAATATTTCACTATAATTATTTGTTCCAATTAAATGTAGCATGATTAAGTGACATTTCCCCTGTGAAGCTAAACTGCATTTTTTTCTTAAAAAAAAAAAAAAAAAAAAAAAAAAGCAATGATAAAATTAATTAAGGGAGGTTTGACTTGCTTATTTTGCCATTTAAACTGCTCTTCTTTTTCCATCGCTAATTGAGAAATTTAATTTCTCCAGGATAGTTCTATAGTACACAAAAGAGGCTGCAATCTTGTAATTAAAAAGAAAAATGAGCATTGCTCCCCAGAAACATTAAAATAGAGAAAAGCCATTCAGAATGATAAGACCAATAAGAGCTCCTGTTGATTTGGTCACCAGCTTTAGATTTGACAATAAGTTCTGAATACTTGGTTTATGAAAGATATCAGATACAACAGCAGGAAAAAACAGATTCTTTATACCATTATTTGAAATTTCCATGAAATAAAAGTTGAGTAACATGAAAAGTGCTTAACCCCCTGCAGATTTTCTTGGTATTTTTCTCAGACAGGAACGTTGACTTCTGAAGAACTGTCAGTGTCGTGTTTTTTTCTGGAAGAACCTCATTTGTGACTCCTGACCACACAAAGCAGCAAAGTGGCTTTTCTGCAGAACTTCCACAGCAGAGAAGTTCCAACTTGCTCTGGAATTCCATTCCCTTGGATATTCATTATCTTCTGGCTGATATTTTTAAACCTGCCTATGGGATTTGGATGCCCAATTTCCATTAAAATTAAAATGGGAAATGAGTAACCAAATTAATTAATTGAATTAAAATTAATGAGAGCTGGGCATCCATATCCTTAAGGCAAGTTTGAAAATTCCAGCCAGTCAAGTTTTAGGACAATGCATGCATTTCAGGACATATATATGTGCTCTGGATGTGCATTGACCTACAGCAAACAGGGAGAGGTGTTTCTGTCAGACAGTGGGAAACACTTCTCTAAGTGTAGGAAAATATCTTCAAACACTGACCAATGCTAGAAAATAAAAGAATTAAACCCCATATATATCTACAACCACATTCTAGGCAATGGCTGTTCATAATTCAGATAATAAGAGCTATCAGAGCATGATTTAGAGCTGCAGTTTGATTTTTAAAGAGGGATTGTCATAATATATTTAAACATTAGTATATACTATTATTCAAAGCTTCCCACAGATTTTCCTGTCACTTCAAACATTATTATTTTATATTACTAGAAGAGATCAATCATTTCAATTTAATATATTTAAAATGACTGATTTTCTCCCCTCCATACCCTGCATAGCTCTCCTGGCATAAAAAACAGTCCACAAAGTTTATGGGTCAGCAAGAAGCTGGCTAATAACACAAATCATAGATTTATATTAGCACTGGAAGTAGGTTTTGGGTCTCCAGAAAGCATTTTTACTTTTGCTGACAACTGAAATCACACAGCAATAGAAGCAGCAATGTACCTGTGGCAGCCTAATGGACTTGGGCTTACTTTGTTTAGCAGTTTTTAGTGAACTCTCATTTACCAGAAGACTTTAAACTGAGTTTTTAACTACCCCGCTCTCATTTTTGCTACAGTGAAGAATTTCATGGATGTTCAGGGACCTCACTACCAGTCAGCCAATTCTTAAAACAAATTCCCTCCATGTCAAAGCAAAGATGTCATATTTCACTGACACAAACTGAATCCTTCTGAGAGTTGAAGGTATGGCAAACATGAAACCTGTGTTTTATCCAAGAAGAGAACTTTCTATTAAATAATCCAAGTACTGATGGAAATATAATAGTTGGCCAAGCAATATATAGTTATTGTCTTAACACCGACAGCTCTCTCTCTAGGTAGAACTTCAGGTTTCCTTCATGCCTTTCAAAGAGTCTCTTAACCTTCTATAAATCAAAGTACATGTTGGCAAAGCAGCTTCAGGTGAATCACTGCAGAACCCAAAATCCTGCTCCTGGCAGGGGTGACCAAGGCCAGCTTGGAGGGAGCTTGGAGCAATCTGTACTCCAGGTTGCTCCAAGCCCCATCCAGCCTGGCTTAAAACAGTTTCAGGGCATGGCTTATAGGTGCTTTCCTCCCTAATCCATTCAGATCCAAACCCAAGAACTTCTGGTGGCAAAAAACCCTTAAAAATTAAGAGAGTTTAGGAAAAATCCTGTAAAAACACAAAGGTTGTTCACTGTCCTGTGATGACCTGTAGTATACATCATTATTGGTCACATCTCTCTGTTCACTGCTCTGAAACTTCTCCAGCTTTTTTCCTTCTGCTCCATGTTTTATTAGTTTCTTTCTAATTTATCACCACATGCATCCAAACAAGAAGCTGTGTCTTATTAAGCACTTTACAGGATTTACATTATACAGCCATTACTGGAAATGTTGAGTGTCATTAATAGAACTGCTTCTAATTTTAAATAAACTCCACCATTTCACGGAGGAACATGAGCAGACATAAAACTTGGGGAAAAAAAATCAGATTTATAATGTCATAAAGGATAATTACCAAGAACATTATCAAGGCAAAATTTCTACTCTTCTTCCTGTAATTAGTGTCCAAGGATCTATTTAGAACTTCTGCTTCCTCTATGTAACATAACAGTGGTTTGGAGAATACACAGCACAACTCACTGATGCAGATCTGGAGGGGAATTTGTCTGAGGAGTGGCTGAGGGCACTTGGCTTGTTCAGCCTGGAGAGGAGGAGGCTGAGGGGAGGCTCTCTGAGGGCTGCAGGACACAAAGGAGAGGCTGCAGCTGTGTCAGGGCAGGGTCAGGCTGCAGCTCAGGGAAAGGTTCTTCCCCAGAGGGTGGTGGGCACTGTCCAGGCTCCCCAGGGAATGGGCACTGCCCCAAGGCTGCCAGAGCTCCAGGAGTGTCTGGACAATGCTGCCAGGGATGCACAGGGTGGGATTGCTGGGCTGCCTGTGCATGGACAGGGGTCGGACTCCATGATCCCTGTGGGTCCCTTCCAGCTCAGGCTATTCTGTGATTCTATGTTTTTTTGGTGCTAGAGAGCTAGAAAATAAATAGCCTTCCAAATAACTTCTACTTCAGTTTTCAGCAGATCCAAAGGTTATTAGGGGGGTTGGTTTTTTAAAGAATCCCTGCACAGGAAATGTTGATACCCACCAACTGCAAACCCCAAACAAAGCCTGGCAGTTGTCAGATACAATAACCTAAGAAGAAAGTTGTGAAATTTTCTCCTTTAGAATGTCTGCATTGTGCTCCCAAGTGGCTCTAAGTTGTTAAAGAGATTCTTTGCAGTGCTTGTGTTAATTCATCACACTGCCTGTGTGTTTTATGTGTGATGGGAAGAAGAAGGGAAAATTACACTCACAGCCAATTCACTCCACCACTTCCTTGAATTCCTGGGAGACACTGGCAGGGTAGGATCTGCAACAACAGCCTCTCCTGGGAGAGCAGCAGTTAAATGTCCATAGATGTTATAGTGTTCCCATCCAGGCTGATCCATAGGGATGACACTGGCACTCACTAAGCTGTTACAAGCCTACGACAAACCCCCAGAGACCTTTATTTACTGCACTGTTATACTTCCCAGAGCCCAGATAACTGGAGCAATTTACAGTCTGTCTGATAACAGTCAGACATGTTGGGGTGTTAGAGGGGACCTTTGATGTGACCTCTCAGTGAACTGTATCTGTACTTGAGGAGAGGTTAAAGCCAAGTCAAATCTGCATTTTCCCTAGGGAATTTTATGGTACTTTTCCAAACCACAGACTTGTCCCATATTTCACCCTTGCTGCAAACACCAGCTCATTTATTCACTATACATGCTGCTTAACTATTTCTTTCCAGCTGTTTCACATGTGCCTGTTGGTTTTCCACTAGCAAATCCTGAGGCACTGTCCTCAGGAAACCGGCACAAAATCATTGCAGTGGCCGTGGTGGAAAGCATTTCCTAATTGCTTGCACACTGGCTCTCCAGTCCTGTGCACTGAGGGTACTTTCAGTTTAATTTGGGAATGCTGGGCAGCATGGAAGCTTTGGACAAGGTCTATTAGGGTGACCCTGCTGCTGAGGGTCAGCAGGAACCCCTGGCTTTCCTAAGTCCTTCTCAGAGGGGGCTCTGGATGCAGCTGGATCCAATCCCAGTCCCAAGCTTGGTGTGCCCTGAGGACTGTGCAAGTGCAATTGAGCCTTTGTATGGGATGGAAATCCAAACATAGTTACTTTAATAATAACTTATTTTTTAAAAATTGATGATGATAAATATCTTAATCAGAATTATTTACTACAAAGTGTAGACAGCTCAAACTATGAGCACAGAGCACTATTTATTGAAGCAATGATATTAAAGCTAAAAAAAGAGTTGTAGAGTAGGGATTGATGTCACTCACTCATCCCAAGGACCAAATCTCTTTCCTCAGCCTAAAGGAGAGACCTTAAGGGTGTCCCCACTCCAGAAAGCAATCTCCACACATTCCTAGAAGGGGGTATTAGACTCCTCTTGTTAAAAAGTGGGGCTGGGTTTTTATGGCCTAAAGTGACTGATGTCAGTGCTTCCCATAAATTCATCTGACAGATAAATGCTGAATATTTAAAAATGTTAAGCAAATTATTCAATAACAGAAGGCCTCAGTCTGGATTTTGGCTTTAAATCAGTAGATTTTTTTCCCAAGTGTGTGCACACAAGACCAACAAAACAGCCTCACATTGACTAATATTTAATAATCAGCAGTGCCTGAAACCAGTTAAAAGCTGAAAACCAGGCATCTGAAAGAGCTCCTCTCTGTCTCAATAAAAACATCTAATAAGCAATAATTTTCCCAACAGGGAGCCTGCTTAAAAAAGCTTGCATGTTCTTCCATCATCTCTGTGTTCTTCAGAGGCTTCTTTCCATATTTCTCCTAGAGTTTTTACACAAAAAGGAGAAGAAAGACAATCAGATTCTGGTTAGATTAATTTCTGTAGGCCCAGAAAGTGATAAGTCAGGTGTGATCATGCCTGAACTGATCTTACACACCTTGACCATGCCTTTGAGGATCACAGTATTCACATCTTCATTTGTGAGGAGCTGACACAGTTTAATGCATTCCCTCTGCACCTCAGCAGAACATCCCTCGCTTTTCCCATCTTATCTCTTTGTTTTGGTCAAAACAGAAGCAGATTTCTGTAAAAGTTATAGGGAATATGGAAAATAGAATAGAATTCAATTGGAAGGAAGTGGCAGTGATCATCTTGTCTGACTTTCTCACCAGTCCAGGGCTGATTGACAGGTTTGTGAACCAGCAGAGGAAGTTTTATGCCAGATAAGGACCTTTGAACATCAGGATGAGTCTTTCTTGGTCCAGCTGTTCCTACATCACAATAAGAAACTAAGTGTTCCAGTGTCTTATTTCACTTATTAGGAGATCATAGAAATAGTTCTTTTCTTTCAGCACTTTTATGGCTGCAAGCTTATCCAGCAGTCAGTCCCTTCCCTTTCACCGCCTTACACCTAAGTTTAGGATGAGCTTAAGTCAAAATAGCTCCATATATTTATTTTTATTACAAAAAGCCTTGAAGGCTTAGGAAATACAGCATTTGCTGTGGAAATGTTGCAGGTTTTCATACTGGCATAGTCACTGTCTCTAAAACTTACCAATTTGACATAATGAAAAGTGTAATGAAATACTCTATATAAAAGCAAGGCATTGAAATTGTGATATTTATTAAAAAATAGTACTTCAGCAAGCAGTCAAAATTGAAGCTACAGTTAATTAGATTATTCAAGTCAAATTGTTTGTTCTAGGAAAAACGAGTAATGAAAACACTCTTGTTATATTTTAATTTTTATACGAGTCAAATATTTGTTTCAGAAATTTTCCAAATATTATAAAAAAGCATAAAGCCAGAAAGGAACTTTAAGAGCCAAACTCAATTGTTGAGCTAAACCTATTTCTTGTCCAGCTTTTTGTTTGTTTTTCCTGTTCTACCAACGATTCTCACCTCACTATTGCATGATTTTTTCACTTTAGCCAATGAACCAGAACAATCAATCAGATTTACTGTCCTTCTAAAATCCTTGGAGTCTCAGAAAATTCCAGCCACGGATATTGAGCAACTTGCTCAAGGTCATAGAAAGAACTAGGAAATTATTTGAGTCACAGTCCAATGGCTTGGACCTCCTCCCTCAGTAGAACTCATTAATAAAAACTGGCTGAATTATATTAATAGGAATTAATTTTTTCTAGGCTGGAGCTGCTTTTGCTAGGAATAGGATACAACTGGCTCTCTGTGGCATTCCTAACCCTTAACCATAATATATGTGTGTAAGGCTGTAACAAGTGAAAGGACTTACATGAGCATCACCCTGAGAGAAAAATTAAATATGTAGGTCAAGAGGCAAGCAAAGACAAACCAGGTTCATGCATTTGAACCACAGAGTAGAAGTTGCATTTGTTTATTTTGTATTGTTTTATTTGCTTTGCCATGACAGGGCTTTTATTCAGGCTCTCCCTCGTGTCTAATAATTAATGAGTTTATGAGGACTATGGTGTGACAGATGAACATCACTCAGAATCCTTTGACATAGCACCATAATGGTCCTTTTGGTTTCATTTTACAGTTTGAATCTTCGATTTCAGTTTCCCTGCTCCTTTTTCTACCAGCCTTTTCTACTCAGCAATGTGCGTTCTCTGCCAACTAATAAGAAAATTAATGCTGTAACAAAAGTTCCTCTGTATTAGTTTAGAGATTTCCCCTCTAGATTTCCTTTACCTTCCTCTCCAAGCTGATGACAACCCTTATCAGATTTATTACCTTTGTCAATCAGTAGATTATGAGCATTCATCTGAGACAAAGCTGATAGGAATTTGTATGTAAAAAACCTGCTTAATTTCTCCTGGTAAGAGCCTGGCTAGAAATTCCCATTCATTAATCTGGAGGTTACAGAACTGAGGCCTGTTTTCATCCAAAATATCAAAGTTCTCCCAATTTCTCATCTTTCTCCCCACCATTAGTGCAAAATCCCAGAGCACACAATGTACTGGCCATAGATTGTGTCTGTAAAAACTGCACATTGAGTCTTGTTCTAAACTTCCTCCAAACCTCAACTGACTTCTTAAAGATTTTAATAAAATCAGCTTAAAACTCTCAAAAAACTAACCCAGGCAAACCCAAAGATCACTAGATATGACTGAAGTAATAGGGCTACTAAAAGTGCCCAAAATGAAGTAAAATCAGAATCTTCCAAGGTTGCCACCATATAACCATTAAGTGAAAGCTCACATTCCCAAAGATTCCTACTCCAGTGGTGGGATCTCCATCATGACCACAACTCCATCCAAACATGCAGGCTACAGTTAATCACTGCTAATCTTGAAGCTAAGTATCTGTCTTCCACTCAGAAGTTCTTTCAGAAGTGGATGGTCTAGAACGAAATTAAATCAACCCAGACAACCTTGTATCTGAGAACCATTTATTGGTAACGAAAAAGCAACAAAGAAAAGGAGTTGCTCTATAAAGAGCACTAGAAAAGACAGAAAAGGAGGAAGGGAAATGGAAGAGGATGCAGGCTGGATCAGAGGCAGGCAGGGTTGGACACAGGTGGCTCAGGCAGGAACACAGGGACAAAGCAGGCAGGGTGTTGGTCACGGACACAGAGGCAGGGCAGTGTGGGGGCAAGCAAGAGCCAGGGAGGGCAGGAGAGCCGAAAGGCAGGCTGGAGCCAGGACAAAAAGGGCAAAAACAGGCAAGGGCCAGGGCAAGAAGCAGACCTCAGCAGGCTGGAGCCAAGCAAAAACACAGGACCCAAAAGGCCCCAGACTCAAAAAGCCCAAAAGACAAGACACTAAAAAGCCCCAGTGACCAAGCCCCCAGAGCTTCTGGTACAGACATTAAGCCTCTCTTACAGATGATAATATAATAAAATATATGGCTTGTGATTTCTTTTCCAGCCAATTTAACACCTGATTTATTCCCAAACAACTCAAAACTTTGAGAAACTTATTATTTGATCCTACCCATTTCAAATATTTGAGAATTTGAATACCTCTGCCCATCCATATCCATAATTCTGTCTCTTTGCTAACTGCTGCACACTGGACTAATGGATAAACAATATCAGAAAATAGAAATTTGCTCCAGTTTTGATTAAATATATCCCAATATAAGACCTCCTCTGGAGGTCTTATTCAGCTGCATAAATGGGAAGGGAATTATTTGAAGTGTATTCACTCCAGAGCTTGGATTCTGCCCCCAGAAAAAGGTTTTCATGTCATTGTTTCTGTCCTAAAGTAACTCATGTTCTAAAGCGTCCAACAATTTCTCATTTCTATCTCTGCAAGACAAGTTTGTTCAATAAGAAGGGAGATTTTGAGACAAGCTTGATTAAACTGATGAGATAAACTCCTACCCGTGTTGTCTCAGGCCTTAGCCCATAATTTTTAGCACATTGTCACTCACACCTCAGCTGTAATAAAATATTGGAAATAATAAAATACTAAAAGGTTGGAAAAGGTCTTCAGGAATATCAAATCCAACTTTTGAAGTTACCTGAAGTCACTCCTGCCACAGTGCCTGTCTGTATTAGGACTCTTCAGGCATGAGAGAAGGCAGGTTTGTCTGGGATTCAACATGGCTTTCAAAATAACTTCCCTTTTCATTAAAAATGGCTCTTCTGTAAGGTCTTCTAAAAGGAAAGGGTTTCATCAAAAAGAAAATAAAACAACACTTAATTCCTTTTGCTTCAACTCTACCTAACAATTTATTTCCAACACTTATTTCACCATGAGCTTCCTGTTTGGAATGACATGGATACTAGAAACAAATAGAACTACATGTTCCTCTTTTCATATAAACACACACCCAATGTGCAGGTAACATGGAAATAACTTTATTAATAATTGCCATATCAATTTCTTCCTCCCCAAATAATTCATTATTGAAAGACCTTCCTTACCTTGTGCTACAACAGAGCAGGGCTTTGTTTCCTCTTGGAAATCACTGATTTGGTTAAGACTTTTAATCTTAAAACCAGCTAAATTGTGATAACAATTAGGTTGATTTCCTTCCCTCTGCAAGTGCTATACAAAACCCCATCAATCAAGGTGTATCTAATTATGAAACTAAGTTAGGAGGTGTTTGATCAAGATGGTTCAGGTTCTCAAGAGACACGAGAATTGAATTGGTACTCGAGACATATCAAATTAGTTAATGATTTGGGGACCTTTATTCTGCAAGAGCATGGAAATTAAAAAATAATGAAATTCATTAAAGCTTGGGAACATGCAGAAAGGAGGACATTTGGGCCTCACTGCATGTGAAGTTTAGGACATGCTTTATCTTGGTAGAATGACAAGTGGTGGTGAGGGCGGCACTCCTGGTTTCACAATTCGCCTTACAGGTGACCACAGCATCACTCATCTAATTAATTATTAAACACAACTCAGCCCTGAACTATTTCAAACACTCACAAACAACCATGGCTTGGAGCTGGGGGGGCTTTCCCCCCTTTTTGGGTGAGGAAGAAATGCAAATCCAGGAAGACCCCCTGCCTTTGGGAACAGGGAGAGCCTGTCAGGGTACATGAGTAGTGTTGGTGCCTGCCCTGACAGCAGCTGCAGGACACCACACCTGAGGAGAAGTTGATTTCAGCCAGATGGTTCCAAACAGGACTCATGCTAATACTGCATTCCTTGCTGCTCTATTGCCTTTCTGGTTTATAAATTGAGCTCACTCTGTGTGTTCATTTTCTGGCAGTGCGTGCTTTGAGTCTGCACAGCCCCTCCAAAATCAACACACAGAAAGCAGAGACTTTCCTGGCATTAAGAAGCAAAGAGCTTGAACACAACACCTTTGAACAGGGGTGGAAATCTCTGCATTATTCAGCTTCAAGTGACATGGAGTTTGGTGGAACATTTTACCTCACGCTCTGCACCAAAATATCTCCCAATTCCTTATTAATTCCTTCAGTTTGGGATTCTTTCACCCTATCAGCATCTATTTTAGCAATGCAGAATTGTGGAATCCCAGAAGGGTTTGGGTTGGAAGGGACCTTAAAACCTTTACAGTCCCACCCCTGCAAAGGGAAGGGACACCTTCCACTATCCCAGGTTGCTCCAAGCCCCTTCCAGCCTGGCCTGGACACTGCCAGGGATCCAGGGGCAGCCACAGCTTCTCTGGGCACCCTGTGCCAGGGCACCCTCACCCTCACAGGGAGCAATTCCTCCCCAGTAGCCCATCTAAATGTTCCCTCCTTCATCCTAAAGCCATGCCCCCTTGTCCTGTCGCTCTTGTCCTATTCCTGAATTGTAGTATTTTAAAAACAGATTAAAAAATCATGTCCTATCGCCTATGTTTTGTTTGGGTTTTTTTTAAGTAGAAGATACAACATATAAAGTTCAGTCAGAACTCAGGAGTTTCTTTTAGATGAGGAAAAAGCAATCAGGTAAAAAAACTCCTTGGATAGTCCTGTAATAGAGTGGTGCAGTAACACTGTTGGTATCAGTTATACAGTTCCTCTGAGTAGAACAATTTCAAACTACAGGAGTTTTAGAATTTGCTCTTTTTAAGGGCCTATTGTGACTAAGTATCTTGGGCTTAAAATTGTGCTCTTACTTGTTTTTCTTCAGCAGAATCCTGAAATGTTGAAAAAAAATCCCCATTTCAAAGGCAGATTTCTTCAGCTTTGCAAACCAAAATCAGATTTCAAACAGAGACAACCACTTTCCTCTTTCTCAGGTCCTTCAGAAGAGTTTTCATAAAAATCATCTTGTAAATGACATATTTACAGTCCACTGAGCTAAAGCTGAAGGTTCAGGAAGGTTTTTGGGAGATCTTTGGATTACCCTGAAAAGTCCAGACAGATTTGGCAGAATTGAATGACATGGTGTAACACAAATTTCTGTTTTGGGGAACCTTCACTTCAGTCAGACACATTTGTAATACATGGTTGCCTAGGGTTACCAAAAACATCACAAGATTTATTTCCCAATAACTTTTCTTTGGAAAATTAAAGGCAATTATTTAAGTGCTTTTTAGAAAGACTTTAAACTCAGATATTTCATAAATAGGGATTTAGAGCATGGGGAAAGAGCAACTAAACAGTCACTGCTTGAAAAATAAGGATTAGAGAACCAGCAAAAAACAACCAGGCTAATTAAATCTGCTAAAAAGCTGAAGAACACAGGAGAAAATTCATGCAGCCAATAGAATTGACTTGCACAGAGGGTTTTTAAGATTGATGAGGAGTTTGTTGAGAGCAGCTCGAATAGTTTTAGCCAAAGCAAGGAGTTTGGGGGCTGTGGCAGCTTCAGTTTTAAACATCTGCCATTTCCTTAATTAAATACGTTTAAGAAAATTATTACAAAAGTCCATTTCTGGTAGCTTTGGCACACATCCAGGAAGAGCCTGCTGAGTAAACATGCTGTTAATCTGTAATAGCTGAAAAGTGCTTTTCAGTCCCCAAGCATGCTGTCATCCACCACCTTGCCTTACTGAGGAAAACTAACTTAGGTGGCTTGAAAATCCCCTTTCAACCTCAAACCTGGTGTAAGGGTGGCAAAGATGAACCTAATACCATCAAGGATCAGTAAGGAAATTGAGATCATTCCCCTAGGAGAGTGTCAGATATCACTGTGTTATTTGCTCTTAATTTACCCAAATGCTGTAACTTGACCTGGTGTGTTCCCTCACACTGAGCTTTCCCAGTTGTTTCCTCACAGAATCATTAAGGTTGGAGAGACCTCCAAGGTCATCAATTCCAGCCTTTAACTGAATATCCCTGTGCTCATTTTTTGAACACTTCCAGGGATGGAGAGTCCATCCTCCCTGGGCAGCCCCCTCCAATGCCTGACAGCCTTTCCATGAAAAGGTTTTTTTCCCAGTATTTGACCTGAACCTCCCCAGGTGCAATTTGTGACCATATCACCTTACCCTGTCCCTGTTCCCTGGAAAGAGAGCCCAGTCTCCACCTGGCTGCCCCCTCCTGTCAGGGAGATGTGGAGAGGGATCCAAGATGCCCCTGAGCCTCCTTTTCTCCAGCCTGAACTCCCTGAGTACTCCCAGCCACTACTCAGAGGATTTACGGAGCTTTTTTAACCCTGTTTAATGCCATTTTCTAATTTCATGGATTATTTTTTTGCTTTTTTTCAGGATGACCTGACAAGAACTATCCTGGTAGGATGGATGTCGGCAATACTAAGTTGTGTTAAGATGTTAAAAATGTAAAACTTCTGCCATCTTCACCTTTCTATATCTACTTTTGCTCAATACTTGAATAAGGTATGCTTTTCCTACAAAAAATCCCAAACCCCAGCATTATGTTAAAAAACCCTGGAAGGAAGAGAGGCTTGGGAAAGCACAGAATCCTGGAACAGAACCACCACAGGCACTGGGATTTACTCCATTTTCTTGGAGTAAAGAGCTTGAGGACAGAGACATATTTTTCCCTGACATTAATCAGACCCCTTAAACAAAAAATTCAGTAAGAAGAAACTCTATCTTTTCCCCACTTTTTGATATTTTGTTATTTCTTTTTGTGGAGATAAATCATGCACAAGAAAAAAGTTGAATGCCATTATAGTAACTGAGATTAAGGGGATAAAGATACCTCACATTTATTTTTATCTTTAATGTTCCCTTTAGCCTAAAGGGATATAATATTTGTATAATATTTGTAGTTTTGAGATAACTCATTCTGAGGCTTAGAGGAATTTTGACGAGAATCTTAGTGTACATGAGCAGAAACTAACATTGTTCAGTTTTATTAAAATCCTCTCATTTCATGGTTTTGTAAATTCTGTCTGAAATGCATTTTGACAAAATGTTCTAATAATGCTGCACTGAATGTCTTTCTTTGTCCCAATTTGTTAATATTTGTTTGGGGGGTCAAGCAAATCATTGAGTTTGCTACACCTGTGGAGATTTATTAAATACTCAAGACCAGGTTGGAGGGGGCTTGGAGCACCCTGGGACAGTGGAAGGTGTCCCTGCCCATGGCAGGGGCTGGGGTGGTTGGACTTTAAGGTCCTTTCCCACCCAAACCATTCTGGGATTCTGTAATTCACTAACTGTTAAAACAGTTTCATAAAAGGTATCCTTTTCATAAGCATAATTCCCTTTCAATCCCTCACTGACAGCTATCTCACTGACAGCTATCAAGACATGAAGTGAATTTGCATGGTGAAAGCCTTATTAGCTGAACTATATACAAAATTACATAAATTAAAATATACCTAAGAGGTAAAAGTACATTAATTAAAACAAATTGCATAAAATACTGCATTTCATAAAATAAATGCATGTTTTCACAGGACTGCAAGCCCTGGCCCTGGTGCTGCTGAGACTCAGCACTGTGAGTCAGGAAGGGAGTGTTGCCAAAGGATCACCCTGCTGTGGAATTTAGCAGTGCAGCTTGTCCTGGGGTGCAGCTCCTGGCAAAGCCTGGAAGTACCCTTCTAGTCAATATTTCACACTGTCAAAGAGAAAAACAAATAATGAATTTTTAAGCACTGTTGCCAAGGATGGCAACATAATGTTGAGTGCCAGAAAGACTTAATTTTGTTAATTAATTTTATTTTACGCTGCTGTGTTAGGCACTGTTTTGTAGGGTGAATGCTTCCCTAAATTTCATGACTACTGGAAACTAATTCTATTCTAATGGTGTTTGTGTAGGAAGAAAAGACAGGAATATAATATAGTCCTCTTTTATTATTATAAAATAAAGACAGAATTCAGCATCACTATTAGTAGTAGTAATAGTATATTAGTATTAGTATTAGTATAGTATTAGTATTAGTATTAGTATTAGTATTAGTATTAGTATTAGTATTAGTATTAGTATTAGTATTAGTATTAGTATTAGTATTAGTATTAGTTAGTATTAGTATTAGTATTATCTAGGCATGTTGCTGTTTGGAATTTGGAACTAAAAAGAAAACAAACATTGTTTCTGTATTGGTTCTCCATGAAGATATTGGAGGTAAAAATGAATCTGCTTTTTGAGGTAAATGAAAAGACAGGTTGATGAGTCGACCTAAAATTGGCAGAACCTTTGAAAAGGGTCTGAGGAGGGAAAACCCTTCTTCAGTTTGTTCTGAGAAGAACATTTTGTTTCATGGCCAATATGAAAGGGGCAGAATGAGATGGGAAACTGCAATTCCAGAAAAAGAAATCAATTTTCATATGCAAATATAAACAATAAAAGATCCCATTTTGTTTCATTTCCTTGAATCCTCATCACTCAGAGGTTTTTCTCCTTTGTTTGTCTCTCTGCACACTCAAAAAGCAGAAAGTTTTGTACTGGGACATCTGAGAGATGTGAAGGATTTTTGGTGCCCTATGCTGTTCATAAACATTATTGTATGAAAATTTGTTTTGCCAAGGGCAAACATTACCTCTGGAAAGAATTCAGCTTTCATGAGGAAGAAAGTAGTATTTCAGGAACTATCTGCAGAATTTCCATTATCCAGGGGCACATCCCATGGATCTCCAAGGTTACCTGCTCTCCAAGGCACATTGCTGAATATGTGCAACGTTTCCATTTTCCTGACAGGAACAATTACAAATGCCATGCAAGAATAATTCCATACAAAGAACTGAAACAGGCACCAGGAACCCTCTGAGATGGCACTTAAAAATGCTGACGCTAATGCTGCAAACCCAAAAGAGTGACTAGGAATAAACAGGTATTTATGGTTATCTTAAAACTAAACTGGAGGATTTTACAATAGTGCATTAAATAGGTGCTATTTGACACGAAAACATGGAATTGTTTAGATTGGGAAAGCCCTGCAGGATTATGGAGTCCAAAATTAACTCAGCACTGCCAAGCCCACCAGTGAACTACACTGCTCAGCACCACAGGGTATTTGAACCCCTGGGACTGGTGACTGCTGCCTTGGGCAGCCCATTCCAATGCCTGACAGATCTTTCCAGGAAGAAATTTCTCCAATACCCAATCTAAGCCTCCCCTGGCACAGCCTGAGGCCGTTCCCTCTCCTGTCCCTGTTCCCTGTTCACAGAGCCCGACCCCCCCGGCTGTGCCCTCCTGTCAGGAGCTGTGCAGAGCCAGAAGGTTCCCCTGAGCCTCCTCTGCTCCAGGCTGAGCTCCCCCAGCTACTCCTGAGGCTCCAGCCCCTTCCCCAGCTCCATTCCCTTCCCTGGGCACTCTCCATCCCCCTCCCCAGCTCCATTCCCTTCCCTGGACATGCTCCATTCCCCCCCCTCCCATGTCTTTCTTGCCATGAGTGATTCAGAGCTGCCCCAGGATTCCAAGTGTGGCTTCAGCAGTGCCCAGCACAGGGGGAAATTAATTGTAGTGGCACTTCTCACCTTTGGATACAAACTCTCCATGCTGAGTCTTTTCCAGCAGCAGCAGCAAGAGCTGCCCAGCGTCCCCTTCAGACTGGCACAAGTCACACCAGCTCTTCTTGCTGGAAAGCAAAAGCACGTGGACAGGAGCATCTCCCTGGATCCCCCGGGATCTGCCAAGCTGAGCAGTCAGTGCACGTTCACTCCCTGGACTGGATTCCTGCTGCTTCTGCTGAGTCAGTGTGTGGTTTATAATTCCTAACAGAGCAATGGGATATGCAGAATGCTCAGGTTCTGTGTTAGGCTTCTGGAGGAATATTAAGAAGATATTTTAAAATATACTTTGAAATACAGCACTATGAATAAAACATGCTGTTTTTCACCAACCATTTTGATTCAGCCAGAGGATATCCCTGGCACCATAGATCCATTTTGTAATTTTGCTCTGGACAGCTCCAGGGTATTTTGGCACCTTTTCTACTGTTTTTTCCCCTCAGCCTGTGTGTCTGTGGAGTGAGGGATAGACAAGCAGAATTCTTTAATAAAGGACAGAACTGCAGCTTGGAAGATGGATAGGTCAGTGCTGACATAACTTACCTGAGCCAGCCTGGGCCTGCTCCAGAGGTCACCAGCATTCCAAGATGGGCTGGAAAAGGGATCCTGGGGGCAGGTGGGGGTGTGCCAGCACATCATCTAAAGGCAGGGTTAATGGAACAGCCTCTCCCACCACACAGGACAAGGGGAATGGCCTTAAGCTGAAGGAGGGAACACTTAGATGGGCTATTGGGAAGGAATTCTTCCCTGTGAGGATGGAGAGGTCCTGGCACAGGGTGCCCAGAGAAGCTGTGGCTGCCCCTGGATCCCTGGAAGTCTCCAAGGCCAGGCTGGATGGGGCTTGGAGCAACCTGGGCTGGTGGAAGGTGTCCCTGGCCATGGATGGGCTTTAAGGTCACTTCCCAATCCATTCCATGGATCCATGAATTTAGCCTGCATTCAGACATGCTCTCATGCATTTCTTATTCTTTAAACTTCACCTGTTTATACTGCCTCCACCAACTACTTGGTGCAACAGAATTTTCCCAGGGAAAATGCAATCTCATCAAGAAATTGATGGCTTTTGGAAGCTGTACAAATCCACAGGAAGGCTCTTTGGATCAGGGTGCTCTGGGATCCATAGGGAGGAGAGAAACTTAACTGCACTGCAACTGGAAAATGAGAGATCCTACTCCAAGTCTATCTTCATCCCCACTCTGGAGAGGACTGTGAAGCTGCACATAGTGATGATTGCTGATTTCCTGTCAGAGGTGGAAGTAAACCCTCCTGTATTTAAGCTTTATTCTTTATTTTTTTTTTGTGCCATTATCTCTTTTCCAGCAGCTCTTCTCCCTCATTCACTGTAGCCAAGTGGACGGAATGTTCATATTTTCAGTGTTCTTCAATTTTGGGGTTTTTTTTCCTTTTTTTTTTTTTTTTTTTTTTTTTTTTTTTTTTTTTTTTTTTTTTTTTTTTTTTTTTTTTTTGTGTGTGTGTGAAGCCTCCCACACACGAGCTACACAAGCTCCCCAAACACAAAGCAGCATTTCTTGAACGCTGTGTTAAAATTCCAGCTCCATTCAAAAGGACATAATAGTAACCCTGCCACCTCAGCATAACAAACCAATGCCAGTTTTATTTTGTTAAGAAATCTACATCCTGCAAGGAATGTAGATTTGGTGGAGCAGGGGTTGTGAATCAGCCCCTGGGAACTCAAAGCCAGTTTTGACCTGCAGCATTTTTTAACAACTTAAAGCCTTTCCTGTAGCTTTAGAATTTTTAAACCTGAAAATGGTTTCTTTTTGCCATTTTACACACCAATATGCATTAATTTCCACATTTAAATGCAGCAGTATAAACTTTATATACATTGGCATCATCATCTGGGAGGAAGCTGTCAGGTCAGCTGATTTTCCTGTGGAAAATTCACAAAACTTGATTGTTTTTCATGAGCTTGGAAGTACCTGAGGAGAATTTTTTTCATCAGCATTCTCAAAAACTAAGGTGAGCTGACTTAAGGGCCACATCCTGTTCTTGTCCATCTTCTGAAGGATTAACAGATAACTTAAAAGTTCATAGCATCACAGAATCATTAAAGGTAGAAAAGACCTCCAATATTTCATCAAGCCCAACCTTGGCCCAGCACCAACAGCATGTTCACCACTAAAACTTATCCCCAAGTGCAACATGCACACATTTTTTGAACACTTCCAGGCATGATGACTCCAACACTTCCCTGGGCATCTCCTTCCAGGTCTTGATAACCCATTTACAGAGGAAAGAGCAGTCAGGGATAGGAGTAGACAGTGAAACTTAAGATTCCTACACAGTATCTTTTTCCTCTAATTTACCATCTAAATAAAGATTTCGTAGTTTGGAAAAAATGAGTTTTTCTGAACTTCAGTGGTCAAACCAATGAGTGCTCAGGTTTAAAGACTGGCACCTGGTGTGGCCACTGAGGACAAGGATCCGCCTCTGAGAACACAAGGGGTTCAAAGCAGAGGGCTCCCCGGAAAGCTCTCTCTTGGTTCCGGTCCCTGAGGACGGAGGGATCTCCCTTGCCCAGCGGCTGGCTGGGCGGGGGAGGGGAAGCCATGCGGCCTAGGTGAGGTAGGCTGGAGCCTTGGGCACAGAGGGGGAGAGAAAGATCCTGCAGGATGGAAGGGTGGAGAGAGTACAAGAACCTTGAGAGGCATCAGACAGCCTTCTTTTCCCTTTCCCCCCCCCCCCCCCCCTTTCCCCAGAGAGAGAGACTGAGAAACCGTGTTTGTGATCTCCGTCACCTTGAAATTTGATATCAACAACTAGACAGCACGACCGAAGGAGTATGGGGGGGTGGCGTGAGAAGAGTGCCCAGCAGCGAAGATACCGTGAGAGTTCTGAGGAAACAAAGCCCAAGATTTTAACCCTTTTCGTAGATGATGGAAACTTTATAAATGCTAATCCTCCTGAATTTGAAGAAGAAAGATAGAAAGAACTAAGCAAAGATGATGAAAGTTTGTGCAAGTAGAAGATTGTCAGAGAATGCTGAAAAGAATCCTAGGTGGGAGGAGATGATGGAGTGGCTTTGGCTGGACTCTTTTGTATAGCCATGGACGGACTCATTTTTTTCCTGTAACATAGAAACTGTATCTGGGGAGAGGCGTTGGCTTGGAGCCAAGAGTAGACAGTAGTGTAAACGGAGATGAGAGGAAGAGCTCTGTTCTCAAGGCCCCTCGGCCCCAGGGGGTAATATTGGGGGGACTGGTGTCCCAAAATTTGAGAAGCTGTCGTTTCTTAGAACTAACCAAAGCATCTTCAAAAAGAAAAACCCTAGAAACAGCTCTAGTCCATGCACAGTGGTGAGAGCACTAGACATAGAAGAAGAGGCCACGATGTAGTGCAAGAAGGACTCCTATCTCTCCTCAATGAACTGAGTACTGATTATCGGAAGGGTGGTAATAGACTAAAGATTAATTATCTAAAAGGTGGTAACGTGATAGAGAATTTTCAGTTTGTTTTGTTAGGTGCAGAACTGGTAGGGGGGGAGGAAGAGTGGTTTTTTTAAAGTTTCCATGTTCTTCTGTATGTGTCTCCTTTGCCTATTATAAGTAATAAAGTTTTTTCTTTTGCTTTCTAAATTAGAAACTGTTTTGCTCTATTTTTAGTCACATCTCACAACAGATACCAGAGACAGTATATCATCATAAGGGCACTGGCCTTGTGCCAACGTCAAACCTTTGACAAAAGAGTTTTAATTCTTCTCTGTCCCTTCTCTAGCTCTCACAGGATTGCACATACAAGATATTCTCCAGTGTCACGATGTCACCCCTAAAGCTTCTGTTTTCAGCAAACACACCACTCAGATAACAAGAACACCAAGCAACTCCTCCTCTAACCGTGTATTTTCCATAGCCAGACAGAGCATGAGGCTCACAGCCTTTTCCAGTCCTTCTGGATGTACCCCTTGGATGGGGCTCCAGCTCCCCACACCTGGATGGGATCATTTGGGAATTATTTCTGGCCAATAGTCGTTGTTTAATGTAATCCCTGTGAATCCATTCATTGCAAGGATCTCTGAAGGACAAGCCAATTGAGTTAATTCCAACATCACCTGCAAAGCTTTATTCTTTCACCTACAGTGGAAAAAAAAAAAAAAGTTTAAAAAAAAAAAATAAAAATAATAAATATGTTTTTGACCTAACCTTTAGTCCCTCTTCACAGAGCTGCCCAGTTTACCTGGGAGGGCTCAGGCTGAGTTTCTGTTATTTATGAGAGCCTGAAAGCTCAGTCAATGAGTAGGCAGCAGTTTCCTGCCAAACTCCCTCTCATCTCAAGTTTTGGAAGTGGATAGTTTAACATCTTCCTTATTCTTCCCAGGGGGCAACTTGGGATGAATAAACCATTCTAACCCAGGCTGAAGCAACTGTCTCCATTTCCAGTAGCCAGATTTCTGAACCCTCTCTTCCCCAGGAGCATTCCCTGTGCTTCTTTCTACACTTTCTCTGGTTTAATGCTGCTCATTCAAGCAGGATTGGAGAGGGTTTGAAATGTAAGTAGAGGAACAAATACCTCCTGCTTGTTTCACAGTTTGGTTACAGAGCTTTGACATCTACATGGAAATTTATTCTAACGACTTAATTAGTTTTGAAATAGGTAGATTTCAGATAAAGGCAGCCCATTGTCATTATAAGTAGCCAAGAGACATTTTAGTGGTGCAGAAAAGTTTCTAAAGCCTGTCTCACTTGTTAATTTGGAATTACTGTATAATTTTAGTGTCTAAGTACAGCAAGTAATCCACTGATTTGTGAGATACTGAGAGAGCACAGCTTTTGAACAAACCTGCTCTTCGAGTCTTCCATGAAAGGAATAAAAAAGCCAGCAGCAAAACTCTATTTATTAAATGCCTAGAGGTGTTCCCAAAGACAGTGTTTCAGAAAATTCTGTTGTTTCCACTGGCACCCTGAAGGATTGTGTTGATGACCCTGGCAAGGGTATTAATCATTTATGGGTGATACTGTATAGAGAGAGGAAGGATTTGCTGCAGTAAATAATTACTCTTCCTTTCCTTTTCTTTTTATGTTCTGAGTGGTTTTTTTTCCAAAATGTACCACATCAGCTCATTATTCCACAGAAAGTCTCAACAGAGAGTATGTAGAGCTGGTGGAGCCAGTCCACAGGAGGCACCAGGATGAACAGAGGGATGGAGCAGCTCTGCCATGAGAAAGGATGGGACAGCTGGGATTGTTCAGCCTGCAGAAGAGGTGGTGACCTAATTGTGGCCTTCCTGTGCTTGAGGGGAAACTACAGAAACTTGGAGAGAGACTCTGCAAGGGCCTGGCAGGGGAAATGGCTTCAAACTGATGGAGTAGGTTTAGATGGGATTTTGGGAAGAACTCCTTCCCTGTGAGAGTGGTGGGACCCTGGCACAGAGAAGCTGTGGCTGCTCCTGGTTCCCTGGAAGTGCCCAAGGCCAGGCTGGATGGGCTTGGAGTAAACTGGGATAGTGGAAGGTGTCCCTGCCCATGGCAGGGAGTGACCTCTGAGGTCCCTTCCAAACCAGTCTGGGATTCTAGGATTATTAAATGCAATGTATTTCCTGATACATCTGCAATTTTTCATGGATTAATGGGCTATCCTGTGTTTTTCCTGGACACTCCCATACACTGATCAGCAATTGGAAAATTTGTCATAGGACAATGTATTTTAGGCACAGATTTTTATGTCTAAGAATCCACTGTGCTTGAGGATCCCTCAAGTTTGTTGTAGCATGAGCATCGAGAAATGCAGGACCCATTCCCTGACAGGGAGTTGATGTCATACATTCATGGAATAGTCAGTTATATATATTTTGGATATCTTGTATTGACCCACAGGCACAGTGAAATTTTCTTTAATAAAGTAGATCCCCTTTGTTCCAGCCAGTCAGAACTAAAAAAAAATTATGTTTCATGTTCTGTTTTGTATAGAAAAAGAGGCTGAGGGTTCCTAAACCTTTCAGTCACCTCTGAGCATTCTGAAGTTCTCCCCCCAAAAAAAATTTGGCATCTTTAACCCTGAGTTTTACAAGGAGGGGATCAAGTCTTATTTCTCATGAAAATTCAGACAAATGCCAACAATTTTTTTCTCCTTAAATAGGGGAAAAATTGTAGCACATGTAAGACATTGTCATGTTTTTCTACTTCACCATCTGCAGGATTCTCACAGTCCACAAAAAGCTGATAAAGACTAAAATCAGCAAAATGGTCTGCTCTGATAGCTGATATTTTGTAAAGATTAGACCTTCTCTCAGAGTGGCTCTAAGCAACGTTTTGGCTCTAACATTAATTTCGTGTAAGTTATATGAGCATTATTTCTTCACTAGTGCAAGCCAACATTTGATGCCTGCCCTGCTTTCGGATATTAAAAACCATCTTGCTTATCATTATCTGTTTTCTTATCTAAAACCACAGCTGCTCTTTTCCTGCCTCTCACCCTTGGCCTGACAGGAGTTGGATGCTGCAATATCAGGGTCCCTCTCCTTTTTTGCAGGCCATGGCAAGGCCCCAGCCAGATGGAAAAGAGAGTAAGTATGAGATGGAATGAGCCATATTCCTCCTGAGACTGATCCAAAAATTGGAGCCTAGTCACACTGCAGTGATAGATCTGAATTAGGATAGATCTGAAAACACTTAGGAGCAATTCTTTTCCTTTGACGTGCTGATCAACTGCAAGAGCATTCAGCATTCACTTTAATATCACTCTGCTGAAAGGAACAGGAGGAGAAGTCAGGCAAAAAAAACAACGATTTCACAGTTTGCACCCGAGTCACATCTTGAAAAAAGCAATGATTTCATCTTTGCAGATAAAAGCTTTGACTTAAGAATTCCAGTGTAGAAAAGACTATGAAAGCAGCACTTAACAAGACAGTACAATCCAGACCAATCTGAGTGACATGGGACAAGCTGAGCAAGTGAAAAGACATTACCTACAAATGTCTTTTGGGGCATTTGGTTATTTTGTCAATAATGGGGCCCTGGTTATTTTGTCATCCCACTTAATTTACGGACAGAGCTGTGCTGACCCCTCAGCTGTGGCACCCAAGCCAAATCCCACATTTACCCTGCATCTTGCCCCAGGTCTAAAAACATTTCCCATATGTGCATGGCCTGCCAACCCAGCCAGCTCCTCAGACCCACAATGACCAAAGAGCAGCTGCCAGGATCTCCACAAAACAGGAATTTCCATTCTCTATAGGTTTAAAATCCACATGTGGAATCCTTGAATCCTTTCTGACCTGGTGTTTCACAGTAAAATAAATGCCACCTATTTCCTGGTGCCCTTGCTGTGAGAGAAACCAGACCTGTTTTCCCTGAGCCCTTCAGGATGGGTTGGGAACTGTGTGTGTTTAATCCGTAGAACCCAAATCCACATTCTGCACAGCCATTCTGGGTGTCAAACAATTACACCAAGAAGTGTTTTTTAATTTAACAGCCTGTCTCTTGCAGATAAGTATTGTAATCATGGTGCAAAAAAAAAAAAAAAAAAAAAAAAAATAACAACCAAACCCCAAACAAAACCCAACAACTCTGAAAGGCAGAAAAAGAAGTGCAGTTAAGAGCCACAATTACTAGTTTAAACTTCATTTTAAATGTTATGCTTTGTCTGCAGACTGTTTTTATCAGGATTAGGAGGGATGAGACATGCTGTCTGTTCCCCTGCAAAAAATGCCACAGAAGAGACAGGGGAGTGTCACTGTAGGACACAAAAAGAATGACACCAGCACACACAAGTGTCAGAACACAAAGAAGGGGCAGTTTATTCTTGACCTCGATATTTATAGATTTCTGGACAATGACCAGGGATTGGACAATGAGGTTACCACCTCTCCAACCCCACTGGTCAAAATAGAAGCCCAGCAAATGACATCCCTCTACGAGGAATGTGGAAAGCAATCTTGTTTATATTACAATTCATGGGAATCTTGCACTACAGATATGTAAACATTCAGAAGGCTGAATTTCAGGGCGGCAGGGGAGTTGTGAACAAACCCCAAATAATATCACTTTATCGTATTTAGATTACTAAAGTGCTCAGCCCAGTAGGATGTTTGGTACAGCATCATGTAAAATCCTCAGTTCCACAAGGTGAATTCAGAGGCCACCATTGAGAGTTTGCCACATTTTTCCTTGACAACAGCAGGAAAAAGGAACAGAAAACCAGTGAAAGCCACTGGAAAAGTGATGGAGCTTAAGGCCTGTATTGGAGCAGTCATGAAATGGGTTGTAAATGAGTCATGGCACAGTGCAAGATTTAGGGAGATAAAGTTAATTTTCCATAGAGTGGACAGCACCATGAAGCCTTGTCAGTGTCTTTAGCCCATTATTAATACAGTTATGTGATTTTTGAATAGGTACTGTCACTGCAGGATGGAATTTCTAGTAGTACCTTGCTTTTCACTTGGGAAATGCGATAACTTAGTACAGGGATACAGATGGGAAAACTGAGAATATATCTCACCTTTCCTTCTCTCCTTCCTTTCCAACCTAAAGATCTGCAATCCACAAAATAACAGAACATCTGGTGCATGTGAACACCTTCACAGCACCAGGATTCATGAGAGAAACCATCAGAGACATCTGCTATGCCATGCTGCCTGCTCTCGTGACCTGCCAGCCCCAGGAATTTTTTCCAGAGGAAGAATTTTTTCTCTCTAGGATGGTGTGAGGCTCTGCTCCATGCAAGTGCTGCACATCTGTTGGCAAACCAAAGCAGAAGGTCTCTGTACAAGTAAGAATTTAAATACTAGAATTTTTGCAAATAGAAGAAAAGAGCACAAACAGATTTCCAAAACAAAACCCTCACAAAGCCTCTTAAGGGGCTAAGTGGCAGAGGAAGCGGGTTTTGTCATCATGTCCCTCTATATTACATCAAAATTCCTGTAAAGCATGGCTCAAATGACTCAAATGTATAAACCTAATTCCTCTTCAGAAATAAAAAAGTTTTAATAAAAAAAAATGCTCTTAAAAAAAAAATAAAAAAATCACTGCATAATTTCCATGTACAATCCATGATTTTAAAAAAGCCTTGATTATATCTACAATACAGTTGCTCCCTAAAAACCTGGTGGGTTGACCCTGGACAGCTGCTGGGCCCTTACCCAGACACTGTCTCATTCCCCCTCACAAAATGCTAGGAAGGGCTGGGGTAAACACAGGGATATCACTTGCTGATTACCTTCATGGGCAAAACAGACTTGACTTGGGGAAAATTAATTTATTTGATTGACAACACAACACCTTTGAGTAAGAAGACTAGTGAGAAGGAAACACAAACTAAAACACCTTTCTTCTAGAGCACCTTACCCCAGGAGCAGTTTCATTCCCAAATCCTCTTTCTCCTCCCAAATCCCAGTTTCAGTTCTGGGCTTCAGAAAGCAAAACATTTTTAAGTTGTGAAATCCACAATAAAGAAACTCCTCTGTGAATTAAAGCTGATCAAATCATTATGTAGGTTTAGATTACAGGAATTTTCGAGTTTGTTGTCCCCAATCCCTTCCTTCCCACCGCCATGAGAATCAGTGTAAGACTGCGAAATAATCCTGGCAATCCTGCTCGAATATGAAATACTGGTTGCATGTGGCCTTCAGCTAAACCTGACATCTCCCTGAGAAAACGCTGGGTTTGCTGCATGCAGGCAGAGCCGAGCAGGCAAAGGATCCCCAGGGAGAATTACAACTGCAAGGCTTCCTCAAGCTGTTAGGGATAAACCAACAGCAGCTGGCTGTAGCTCCGGGCTGGGCTGGATGTGCTGCCCGGCGCCGCTGTTTGCTTTGCCGCGGTGCCAGATGGGGTTTACAGAGCCAGGGAGGCTCCAGGCAGTGGGAGCTGGGATCCACTGCTGCCTGGAACAGTCCCTGCCTCGCCAGTGCCCCCTCCACGCTGCTGCCCACTGTGAGCTCATGCACAGCCCCAGCTCTCCCCTTCCCTCACCAAACTCCGCTCAGGAGCACCCGACTGCAGCCGCCAGATAAGGAGAGGGAAAAATAGGAGGCACTCAAAAGATGAAATTGGATGGGAAAACGGCCAAAGAGAAAATGTTTTATATTTCCAGGGTTTTGTATTTCCAAACTCCAGTTTGGCAGCACTTCCCACGTGAAGAAGGATCCATCCTGCCATGACTGCTGCGTTGTCTTGGAGAGACCAAAGACTCGGAATGGTCTGCTTTCCTCTAAAGTCATCAGGATAAATTTTTCTGGATGTGTTTCTAAGAAAACTGCCATGGAAAATGTCTTACTGTTAAGCTGAAGCTTTTGGCCTTGGCCTGTCCTTAGCCGCCTTAGAAGGATTTTTTCTGCTTTGCTAATCCTGTCCCACAGATTGGGATTCACAGCCTGCCCTGGCCCTCCCCCAACACCGTGGGGTCATTCCTGAATGCCACTGCCAGAGACCTCCCTGCTTCTCTCCCTGGGTGCTGCAGGATAGTTGCTCTGGGTGGGAAGGGCACTCCCCTGGCATCCCTGGCTCTCTTCACCTCACACAGCAGCCAGCTCTCACTGCTTTTCCCAAAATTCATGGGCTGTATCCTCACATAATCTTCGCTTTAAAAGTGGGGGACAGGTACCAAGAGAAACCAGTGTTAGCCATGCTGGTAAAGTTTCCCATCTGTAAAATTTATTTTCTGATTCTATTTATGCCATTTCTCAGCAAACTGGTCTAGAAAAAGAAATCTCTGATTCTGGGAAAATGGGAAACTGATATGGGAATATAATAATATAATAAAATGTTCCTATGTAGAAACGTTAACTGGCATGGTAAAATTTCAGTAACGATGTAATGGATAAATGGAAAAGTCACTACTGGAGCTGCTGGCAGCTGTGGTGACACTGATCCCTCGCTGCCCTGTGGGAAGGGATGGGAGGGAGCTGAGCTGTGGGGTGTGGGACGTGCCTGCAGAGCACCATGGCAGCACAGAGGAGCACGGGGCTGCTGAAGATATTACCTTGTTTATTTTTACTCGATAATGATTATTGTTTTATTAAATTATTTTACTGCGTTGACATATGTTCATGTTACAGTTCTTAAGACAAAAAGGGGGGAGTGCCAGGATGGGATATACCTCTCATGGAAGCCTTATTTGTTCTTAATTTCTTGAATTGCATTCAGAATTACCTAAGCCTTGTTCAAAGGCATTTTTCTGAATCACAAGCTCAAGTACTTATTTAGTCTTGAAAGTAGAAAATGGGAAGGACCCTTTTTGCTGACAACCTGGGGATGAGGATATGCTGGTGTTTCCACAGATTCCAGTCCAAGATGGGTACCTGCAAGAGTGGTCCAACCAGCCTTGGATATTCAGCTTCATAATCAGCTCTTGGGGAAGCTGAGGGAACAAGATGAATAGATTTTCTTTGGTATGGGTGGTGGGCCAAACACATTCTAATGTTGAGAATGTTTTGTTTAGTGACTCTTGTTCGTATATAACCAAAAAGAGGGAATTGTTGGAAGAGATGAGCTGGAGTTGAGCTGTGGGCTGTGGGACACGCCTGTGGAATGCCATGGCAGTGCAAAGGCGCACATGGCAGCCGAGAACAGAGAGCAGAGAGCAGGTCAGGTCTGCCCTGACCCTGGGGGCAGGAGGGGGTGCCACACAGCAGAGCCTGTGGGCAGGAGCCTGGCAGCAGCTGACAGACGGGGGACAGCACGGGTCAGCCCAAGGACATTCAGAATGCACGGTGCTGATGTGGCAACGTGGGACAGGTCATGTAGTGAGAACTACCAGTAAGGAAATAGTGTGCCTTGAAAAGTGTATAAACCCAGCTCTTTTCTTTGAATCAACAGGTCAGATTCCCTGCTGGCCTGGGTCTGTGTCTCAGTTGTTACACTGCCCTGTGCTGCTGGCAGAGGGATTGGATGTGTTCTGCAGCAGCAGTATCAGTGAATCAAGGAGTATCCCAAGCTGGAAGGGACCCGCAAGGTTGATCCAGTCCAGCGCCTGTCCCTGCCCAGACACCGCAGCAACCCACCCTGTGCATCCCTGGGAGCATTGTCCAGACACTCCTGGAGCTCTGGCAGCCTTGGGGCAGTGCCCATTCCCTGGGAGCCTGGGCAGTGCCCACCACCCTCTGGGGAAGAAGCTTTCCCTGAGTTCCAGCCTGGCCCTGCCCTGGCACAGCTCCAGCCATTCCCTGGGGTGAACAGTGCATGGCACACAATGCCAAGTTGTTTCTGGAATATGCTGAGCCTGCAAACAACCATTATGGGAAATGAAAATTGCATACAGTATTTTTGTTTTCAAATGCTTTCAGTGATCATTTTTGGCCAGGTACGTGTGCCTGTCATGCTGACTTCCAAGGGATGTTGACTACAGCAGTGGCCAGGGAAAGGCACCTGAGGTGGAAGCAAAGTCACCCTCCAGTGGTTTTCTTATTCCTATGTCACCTGCTTTTAAACTTGTTTGTGACCCCAACCAAAAGATATGGGGAAAAAAAAGCCAGACTGTAAAACAAATAAATTTATAAACTCTCAAGCTTATGAGTGTCCTCTTCTAGTCCTTACAGTGTGTCTTAAATCCATGTTTGCTCCACTCACACAAAGCACTTTTCCTCTCTAATCCCCTGCTCCTCCCTTTAGCAGTAGCAGGATACCAGTTGTCACCTTGGGGAATTTGCAGGTTTCACTTTCTTTCCATACCTTTATCCATTGCCTTTATCCATTGCTCCCAATGAGGTTGTGTGCTGCGAAGATTTTTTTTTTTTTAAATAGATATAAAATTCCTGATTATCCCACACGAGCCTGTCACATCCATAGCACTGTCACAGATGTCATGAGGTCATTGTAGGTTTTATTTACAAGGGTGTGTTTTTAGAGGACAAAAATAAATGCTTCAAACTGAAAGAGTGGAAGTTTAGATTGGATATTTGGAAGAAATCTTTCCCTGTGAGGGTGGTGGGGCCCTGGCACAGGGTGCCCAGAGAAGCTGGGCTGCCCCTGGATCCCTGGAAGTGTCCAAGGCCAGACTGGATGGGGCTTGGAGCAATCTGGGCTGGTGGAAGGTGTCTTGAGCTCTTGTGCTGCAGCTGCTCCATAAACCCAGGGGAAGAAGCTGTACCTGGGGCTGGATTAATCCCACAGTTCTGGAGACAATATCCTGTGAAAGGGAATTACGTCAATTATATTAATTGCCAGCTGCAGCAATTAGAAGCCCTCAGAAGTTAGTGATAGTCCAAACCATAAATCTGAATGATGTCCTTTCCCTTGAACATTAAGGATGCCAGCCCCTCTCAGGGCTCTGTGTCACCTAACAGGGATTAATTGCTGCACAAAAATGACAGCAGGACATGGCCCATAAACTTCAGTACATAGCCCAAAAAAACTAGAGAATTAATAAAACCCAGAGCAACAAATCATTCCTCCACTCACATACAGGAAAAAAAGCACAAAATAAACAGGATTACAGGTAGGACATGTTTTATTCCATCAAGATTTAATTGCACCATTACTTTGGCCCTTTATGAGCCAAGATAATAATCTTTTTAGGTGCTTATGGCAGGTGGAATCAATCATTAATTTATAATATGTGTTTTGTAACCTGCTTCTCTTTTCTTAACTATCAGTTACCTAAATTACTCCACAATGTTAAATGCATAAATATTATATTGCATTTCCTCAGGGTGCCAGGGATATTCTTAGCTCTTAATCAAACTGCCTCGTTTATTGATTTTATTTGTCCAGTAATTGTTTGTTTGGCATTAGGATGAGGGGTTTAGAGATCAGCAGGTGACACTGGTGACAGCAGCAATGCCTGCTAAAGACACAGGTCCAAACAGCCTCTCATTTCTGACAGGAGAGAAAATTCATCCTGCTATACTTTTTAACTCCTTAACGGAAAAATCTCTATTTTTGTTTTGTAGAGATGTTTTTTTACTTTTCCTTGACCTTCAGACATTTCCATTAGTACAGCTCTGGTATCAGGGAAACACACAGCGAATTATAGTCCCATATCCATGTTCTCTATCCCACTCATGATTTAGAACTCTTAATCCTACCCCTTACCCCATGCCTGGAATGTCATTCCCTGCCTTTGATGATCCTTTCTGCCCTCCTTTGCTCCTTTTCCAGCTCTCTTCCTTTGAGTCAGGGGATCAAAACACCAAATAATACTTGAAGTGCAGGGACAGTACTGTTACACAAAGTGCAGCAATTACGTATTTTGGGAAGCTTTTCCCCTTCTGTCCCTTTCCTAAAAATTCCTAACATTGTTTGATTTTGTCTTTCATTTGTGAAAAAAATGATGTGAGGATTTCACAAGCATACACATTATAACCTCTCATGGAGTAATATTTTGGAGCTCAGCACGGATGCCTGGACAGTTTTTCTTGTGTACCTCACATAATATTCATAATTTTAATCATTACTGGATTTTCTCTACTCCCTTGGAGAACTGCACACCTCTCTCAAGTACAAGACAGCTCTGTAAGAGCCACTTGGACTATAAAATTTTAAATTAACCCATGAAGTCCCTAATTATTTTCTTGACTTGAGTATTGGAAGACAGTCATGGGCTGAGAGTTAATATTTAAATCTCATCCTCACTGGAGCTCCTGCTTTTCTTTCAGCATAACAACATGAGAAAAAAGTTTCTAAAGTGCAAATTGAAAAAGTTGTTTGTTTTGTTTTTTTTCCAAAAAGGAACTTTAGCATTAATATGAAGCCTGTTAATTTATCTCCAACAAGGAGTAGTCACACTTACATAAGATCACTCTTCACCAATCACTATTTAAAGAATTTTAAAAACATTAAGGTAAATAGCACAAAACACTTTTTCTTCCCAAGCACTCCATTTTCTCTACTGTAAAACAGCTGTATATTTCCCCAGATACTTCTCTTTCTATTAAGACATTTAAAACATCTTTTAAATGGGCATGAAGTAGTGAATTGCTGATTTTTCATTTTGCTTCATTTCAATAGAGCTTTGAAAGTAATGCCTGGATCAGGTTTGTGTGAAGAACTGAAAGGCTGTGGAAATAACAAAGGTGTCTGGAGAACCAATTAAACTTCCATAAGGTTATTATGCTGAAAGGAAGTGTTGTTCTGCTTTTTTTTTTTTTTTTTTTTTTTTTGCAAATTTACAAAAAAAGCTCTGAGGACTGATATTTAAATGCCTTAATACCACCTGCTGAGCAACATCAGTTACAAAATGAAATGTTGAAAAGAGTGTCCTGGTGGTTTTGGGACTGTTTGATATTTGAAGATGGGATATATTTACCTTCTTCTAACAGGATAAATGTAACACAGTTGATCACTTCAAATTAGAACTGGTTTGCTATTTATACAGGGCTGCAAGAGCTACAGGCATAAAAGACTCTGTGAGACACAGGTTTGGAACCAGAGATTTGACTTTCTTTTCCTTTCCTTCCCTTTCCCTTTGGACTTTTCAGTACCCCAGAAGGCTCCTTTCCCTTGCTCAGTCACTTATCACAGGATCATTAAGTTTGGAAACAACTTCCAAGATCAGCAAGCCCAACTTCTGACCAGGTCCCACCATGTCATTAAATCATATCCCCAAAAGAGCTGCCTGCTCACTTGCTTTGTGTACAATGGCAGCCTCCAGGACAGAGGCACTTTCTCCCTGTCTAGATAAATCAGGCCATGCTGGATCTGGGCTGCAGGGTGAGGCTCCCACCAGGACATGCCAAGGAGCTGATGGAAAGATCCCTTGATGTTCCTGTGCAGCCCTGCAGCTGCACTGCCTGACCTCTCACAGCTGCTGGAGTGACAAGACACCCTTGCTTCATACTAAATATAATTTACTTATAATATGCAGCCTCATATGCAAAAAATATTCATAATATGAAAAAAAACCCTTTATTTTCACCCTTTAAGGATGGAACAACCAACCAAAGACCCCAAACACCCCTCCCTTCCTCCCTAATACCCCTAGTGTGGGAAGAGGTTTGAGAGGATAGTGCTGAAGGCAATCCCTCACAATGAATTACGGTTGTACTAATTACCAAAGAGTGGAAACAGCCTCGCCTGTCCAGTGAGGATGGGTGCTATAAACGAGTGGGTTAGCTGGCTGAGAGTCAGAGTTGGAGTCTGCTGGCTGTGCTGTGTGAGGGGAGGGTTATGTAAGGCACAAGAAGTTAGCTGGTCACACAGAAGGAGAGAAAAGGAGTCAATGTTGTGTGGAGTTGCCTGTGGGAAGCTCAGAGAAGATATCAGGACTTTTTAAGATAACAAGGGACTGATGGTGGTGTCAGTCATGCCTCTGTTGTCATCTGGTGACCTGAGGTGATTTGGGCAGAATATTGCACTCCTAAGAGCACTCAGATGGTGGAGCTGAGCTGAGCCAGGCAAGAGCCTGAAGAACTAAGCAGGCAGGACCAAGAGCCTGAACAACCAGATGACATTTAAACAAACACCTCATCCCCAGGTGAGCAGCTGGGAACTTAGAAATGGGGAATCAAA
Source organism: Sitta carolinensis (assembly GCA_032173965.1). Taxonomy (NCBI): domain Eukaryota; kingdom Metazoa; phylum Chordata; class Aves; order Passeriformes; family Sittidae; genus Sitta; species Sitta carolinensis. Next base: position 5,881,341 of record CM063289.1, read on the forward strand.
TATTAAGAGAAGGAAAATTCATTTTGGATATGTAGTTTTGAATTTTGCAGAAGAAGGGTGCTGCATACAAGAAATGTGCACTATGCACTTTGCTTATTTGATATAAAGAAAATGGAGTAAGAGCAAATCTAAAAAACTGCCTTTTTGTTAAAATGTGGGAAAGTAATGTGACAAAACAAAAAGAGGTGACCAAACTCAAAGAAAACATGGTTTCAACAGAGAGAAGAACTGAAATTGCAGGAGACAAAAGCAAAGAGCCAAAGAGGGAACAAGAGAAGTAATTAAAGCAGCAAGATACAAGAGAAGCTGGAGACAGAGTAGTTCTATTGTTTAGTACAATGTGTTTATTTGATGGTGAACTGTGTCTTCAGTTTATGAATTACAGCTATTAATTTTTGGAATTCAATAGTATGTACTGTATGGATCTGGGGAATGAATCAAGGTTAATTCGCAAACACATTCGGGAGCTAATGATTATACTGTTGAAGTAAAACCAAACAAAAAGAGTTACCAATTAATGGAAAAAGAACACAGAATGAACTGAATAAAGTTGGTGTGCCACTGTAAATTTTCATTTTGAGTCTCTACTCTGAATAACACAGGTAGCCCATCTGAAGGAAGATATGGCGTTCTAACATACAAAATAGCTTCCTATGCAAAGGACATGCTCAAGTAATGAGATAAGACTCTTGGCTCTGAGGAAAGGTGAATATCTGACCACTTTGAAAGAACTCCATGATAATCTACATCATGCAGAAAGTAAATATGAAACAATTATCTCTCATATAAGGACCTGCTGAAAGAAACAATCATAAAGCAAAGCTAGGCAGAGTACTTGGGATATTTGAGAACTAGGATCAGAAGCATATGTTCGTACTGTGATGTGTTGTCTAAACATTTCTGTAACTGTTAGTCCTAAGTGAACGATGTGAAAGTGTCATAATGTCAATTGACTTTAACATGTCTTTCTAGAGTTGCTGTGACTTTATAATTAAAGGAAAAAGGGGACTTGTGGGAGGATGGCTTGTAAGGATAGTGCTGAAGTCAATCACTCCCAATGAATTACAGCTGTAGTAATTAGCAGAGAGTGGAAACAGCCTTGCCTGTCCAGTGAGGATGGTGCTATAAAGGAGTGGGTTAGCTGGGCAAGACTCTGTTGGACATGGAGTCTGCTGTGAGAAGGAAGGGTCCTGCAAGGGACAGACCAGGTGAGACACTGTGCAAGGGCCAGGCAGGGTTAGCTGGTCATGCAGGAGGAAGAAGGAGTCAGTGTTGTGTGGAGCTGCCCATGGGAATCTCACAGAGAGATCTCAGGAGGTTTTAAGACAATAAGGGGCTGACAGTGGTGTTAGTTGTGCCTCCACTGTCACCCAGATTATTTCTGATTTTGATGGGAAAGCTAGTCAGCCATATAGAAGTTAGGATGTTATTGGCAACAACAGCCATACCAAAGAGACTCCTTTCAAAGACACTGGAAATGGTTAAGGTTGGAAGAGGCCTTAAAGCTCACCCAGTGCCACCCCATGCCATGGGCAGGAACACCTTCCACTAGCCCAGGTTGCTCCAAGCCCCATCCAGCCTGGCCTTGGACACTGCCAGGATAAAGAGGCAGCCTGATCTGAGGAGGCAACTGCTGATACCGTTGTAAGCAGCAGAGAAAATCCCCAATCTCATTATAACACAAGGGAATAAGTAATCCCAGACTTATTCTGGTGTCTTTCCCTCAAGCCAGTCAGACCCAGTGGGTAGCCCTAGCAGGGGCACAGGGCTCCTCACATGGAACACTTGTGGCAAGTGGGACACATCAATGGCTCTGGCAGCTTGCAAAGTTCTGTCCACTTATCTAAACCTAGATTTTTTAGCCAGGTGAATTGCTGTGTTAGCCCTTCAAAAGTCCACTTTGATTATTTTCTGCATGGTTTTAAGCAATATATATTGTATAATCAAGAGGAAATAAATTTAATCAGTTTGATTGTAAATCAGTTGATTGTTTTGACTGATACCAAGAGATCTCATTTCTGCATGTTCATTGTCACATAAGGTGGTTTTACTTTTTTGTAATTAATTATATATTTAAATTAATATATATATTTTTAAGATGTGCTAATTTGTAATTTTTTTTACTCCTAGTAGTCATGGTGAATATTGTAAAGAAAGTGGGGCTGGAGTTGGAAAAATATCATGCCTTGTAGTTTCTGCTGTACACTGACTGCTTCCAGAGCTCTGTTTCCCTTTCTTTCCTGTTTATTTGCCAATCCAGCAGCTCCAATCTCACTCCTGTTTCCTCTAAATCATGTCCTTTTTGATGTCTGCTCATAGTTTTTCTCTTCTTTTTTGGCAACATATATTTTTTTCTACTTATATTGCTACATTCTCCTAGAGAGTACTCAAAATGCATTTAATAACATGTACGAGCACTTAGTGAATGCAGGAACTACAGGACTCAGGGGAGGAATCCTCTTTTGTTGGTATCATCTTTAGGTAAGTCTGTTTTCTATAATGCATCTGCAGCTACAAAAATGTAATGACCGTGGAGACCCAGACTGGAGAGGTCAAAAACATCTGTTTTCTTATTTTCCTCACCCATCCATAAACAGTACAAAGCTTATCTCCATTCCTCATCCTCAGGAATTTTAATTTTCCTCAGCGAAGATTCCCCAAAGACCCCCTAAAATATCTATGTGCAGTTAGGTCAGTTCCAGCAATATGTTAGAACTTACTGTAAATGAGAAAGGGGCCCTTGGAGGATCAGAGATATTGAAATGTTGCCTTTCGGGCTTATTGTAACCAAATAAAATTCAATAGTTTTCTCTGACTTACTGCTCTTAATCCAGCAGAATGAGAAAGCATCTTATTAGAAGGTGTTGGCACATGATGCACTGGTTGGGGGATTCCAGCTGAGTGAAAACTGCTGAACAAACCCTTTGTTTAGTTCTCACCTGGTACAGCAGCTCTGGAATGTCAAAACTGGCAGAGACATCCCAGCCTCCACTGCCACCCCAGAAACCACCAAAGCAGATTTTGTCATGGATTCCTGGTGACTTAGGTATGGAATTGCTGTTCCCTTAGTTCTTCTAGCCTCCAAGAGAGGGCAAAAGGAGGGGGGCATTGAGATCCTGCAGTGGTGAGGCCAGAGGCTCAGTGAGTGGCAATGACACCAAAAAACACAGGAAACAGGTCATCTTCCTTGTTATGGAGTCACCAAGGTTGGGAAAGACCTCTTGGGTGAAAGCTGCACAGTCCTGCCTGTGCCACCAGCCCATCCTGCTGCTTTCCTGTGGTGACTTCAGTCACCTCAGGTGTCACCAGGAAAAGGGGGCAATAAAGTTGTGAGTACCAAAGAACATGATCAGCCTGAAATCCCTACCAAGTGATTTTAAGTCTTGATGTGGCAGCTCTTGGAAAGTGTTTTTTCCACATAAATGCGTGGGCACAAAGCCAAGCAGTGACTGAACCTTGCCAGCTTTTGGAGATGGAAGGAAGAATTGGGCTGATGTGGCTCTGGCTAAACCTTAAAGAACACCCAGCAAAAAACCCAAAGTAAGGTAGGAAATGACAGTCTCAGTGTGAAAAGCTCAGTGTTGGATGGCTGCAATTATTTTGGATATCAGGTATCTAAATCTGCTCTGACAAACAGCCTTGACCTTCTGACCACGCTCACAAAGGGCAGCCCAAACCTGCAGTAACCAGAGAGACTGAATGTAGCAATTCTTTCTGAAATGAATTGCAGCACAACTTTTAAACCTCCTCAAAGAAATGACACATTGGGTTAAATTTAAAGTGTTCAGCTTGTCTTGCACATGGCTGCCCCACAATTTGAGGCATATGCACAACTAAAATAAAGATGATGCATTTTATTCAGTATATCTGTGAAGCAGGAAGTACTTGTCACAGAAAATTTTCTTAATCTGACTTCTCTTACCTCATGCTTCTGTCTCTTTGCACATACTCTGAGTAGGCAGTGGGTAACCTCCCTACACCCACAGCTGAGACAGCTCTGGGTTTGGGTCTGGGCTATTTCTGCCAAATGCTGCTGATTCTCTGCTAAATCGCTGAATTTTTGAAAGACCAGACAATGCAGCACTAATGAAAGCAGATGTTCACATCAAACACCAAGATGCCACCATTTCAGAGAAGAATTCAAAGGAAAAATCCTATACCAATTAGCTATGGGATTAGGAAGGAATTGTTCCCTGTGAGGGTGGGGGTGCCCTGGCACAGGGTGCCCAGAGAAGCTGTGGCTGCCTCTGGATCCCTGGAAGTGTCCAAGGCCAGGCTGGATGGAGCTTGGAGCAGCCCAGGAGAGTAGAAGGTGACCCTGTCCCTGGCAGGGGATGGAACTGGATGGGCTTTGGGGTCACTCCAACCCAAAGCATTCACGATTCTGGGATTCTATGAATTCCAGTGTGAAGAAAATAGGCCTTGGATCCACATAGCAAAACCTAAAAATATTATTAATATTTTTGGAAGGCTATCAAGTGACTTTCTTTTTGACCTTATGTGATTAAAAGACATTTGTGTCAACCACCAGAAAAAAAAAAAAAAAAAAAAGACAGAAAACAAAAAGAGAAAGGGATAGAGTAAGAAAGAGGAAGGGGAAAGGAAAAAAGGAAAAAAAAAAAAAAAAGGGAAAAAAAGAGATAAAGAAGGAAAGGCAAAACCCTGGAACAATAAAAGCTATAATAAAAAAAAACAGAAGGAAACTTGTTGTATGTGATTAAATGGATGCCACTGTTCTGCCATTTGAAGGAAAATTGTTCCTAGATCCTGAATCCATACACATCAGGCCAGATATCCTGCTGCTGCATTGAATAACTCTGTGCTCTTGGAAGCAATGGATGTGCACTCACTGTCAGAATTCCTTCTAGACAGCTCCAGAAGGAGCATAACACAATTTGCAAAGTCTTTACCTGACACTCCATCACATCCTGGCAGAAAGGCAGTTTTCCCTCTCTAGCATGATTTAGAAAGGGTAACCAGTAGTGTAAGAACACACACAGGCACACACACATCTCTCAAAGTGACAAATCTGTGTTAACACCCAGTTTTAACAACCATTGATCAGCTGAGAATTCCTTCCTTGGAAGCACTCCATAGGTTGGACAAGGTGTCCTTAGGCTGACACATTCTGTCATGCTTCAGATTAAACTGCAGAGAGACATAAAGATACCTCCTGTGAAAGGGATGTTTATGTGGTGCCTTCCTCAGCTCAGGGAATGTCCTTGAAATATTGATTTACCTGTGCAAAGAAACCTCAGTGGCTCACAAGTGTGTGGGGCTGAGCTGGACATTATCCACTGAACACAAACACAGCCCCAGTTCTCCCCTCCTGCACAATTCCCAACTTAAAGACAGCTTGTAAAGGACAGGAACAATTTTAAAATAGCAACAAATTCCTCAGTATAGCAGGGATTCCTGGCTGGATGTTATCAATACAGCAGGTCCTGGGCAGTTTATGGCAATGGGCCACCAAGGCTTGCATTTGATTTATCATTTGTGTGGCACCAGAATTGTAAGTTTGCTGAAAGCCATATTTCCAAGAACTCAGCAGCTTCCCTGAGCAGTGCAACACTCCTGTAAAAAGCTCCCTGGACACAGTAGTTCCTATCATGCCCAATAAGGCTGAATTAACTTAAACCATTTGAGAAGCTGGTTTATATGTTGAAACACAGACAGTACAAACCTAATGAAGCTGTTCTATACCTTGGGCTGCACAACTTCTCTGTGGCTGCATTTTTGGGAGCTGAGGGGGGCTGAGGTCACACAGTGCCTCTCACTCACAAAGGTCTCTCACAGTCACTGACTTTCCCAAGACTTGAAGAAATTCAGCATTTTGTGGTCTGTGCCCTGCTGTTTGATCAGTTGCACTTCACCTTTGAGTCCGAAGTGGGATCTTGCACCCAGCACTGTGCTGGGATCTCTTTGCTCTTGGGCTGCAGAGTGTGATCACAATTTTGTGTAAAAACCCCTCTTACTTGTGTAAAGAACATTCCTTCCCAAATGTCCTTCCTGTGGGCAACCCCAGAAGTATCCAGAGTCTTTCCCCTTTCAAAACCAACCTTCCCTACCAATGCCAGTGCCTTAAAAATAAATCAATGCACGACACGTGTTGAAGTGGGAAGTGTTGATTCTTTCCAGTCAAGCACGAAAGTGGTTGGGTGATTTCAAATTACTTAACAGCACTCTCAGACTCTCATTTCTGCTTTTCAAGATGAGCAAACACAGATTTACAATAACTTGTCATAACATCTCAGTCTAATGACAAGAGAGCAGGATCAGCTGAATATAAACAGAGTTATGACCCAGCTCACCTGAGCGTGGCTTGCAATACCAGTTGTGTCAGAGAAGACAAAAATATTGAACCTGAAAATGGGTATCTTACTTCCTGGAATGGCACTTTCCTTTAAATATTGTAAACTTTGGGATACAGTGAAACTGAATTTAACTCTTGGAAAGCCCCTCTTGCAGCAGAAACAGCAAAGTAGCTGCAAAGTGATTCAAACCTATATTTAAAAATCACTGCAACTGTAATTAAACAAAGGAATATCCAGGCAAGAGGAAACATCTGCCATGTAGAGAAAATGTTGCACCCTTAAGTACCTTCATTGGAAATTTAGTTTTCCTTCATGGCGCTGGAGCAACCGGAGCTATAAAAGCATAATTTAACATGCCAGTAAAAATAAATTGTAATGCATTTATTCCATATCATATTTATTATGAATGGTGCTGCTCAGCAGGGTAGTTAAAAATTAACGTCCTATAAGTCACAGAGGGGAAGTTTAGGAGACAAGAGGTGAATGTGTCCTTTGCCAATAGATCTAAATTTTAACAGAAACCAGGCAGGCTGCTGAGATCTGTCTTTTTTCCACCAGAAACAGAAAAACTTGTGGAAGTGTCAAAGAACTCCTGCTCCTAGGGTTAAAGGCTACACAAACTGAGGTTTTCAATGCATACATTGAGGTTTTGGCTGATAGTAATGAACAAGTCTATCCTATGAACTAATCCAGCCAAAGCAGCTCCTGACACAACCTTTGCTGTCTACCCTGAGGAGCACAGAGGGTGTTTTGCACCATCCCAGAGCCCCCAGGGTCAGTGGTGCCAAGATTTCATCTGGAAGCCCTGTGAAGATGCAAAAAACCACAAAATAATGGATGGTGACAGCTTGGGCTGTTAATGATGGGCACAGTTTGAGGATGAAGAGGGAGCATAAACAAGAAATCCATCCTGTGCCCTCATCTCTGTGTCCTGGTGTGCAGCTTCTCTGGTTGCCTCAGGAATCAGCTTCTGATGGAGGAAATTTGGTATAACTCTTTCAGTCAGAAAAGAGAGGGTTTGGGTTTTGAGGTTTTCTGTTCGTTTAGGTTTTGTTGGGGTTTTTTGTTTGTTTGGGTTTGTTTTGTTTTGTTTGGGGTTTCTTCGTGGCTATTGTTTCACCTTCTGGAAATCGGAAAGCACCCCCTGGAACACTGAATTCCCCATCTACAGCACAAGAAAGAATGACTGGGCAGGAGGTCCAGGCTCTTCTGGGGAGGCAGAGCTGTTTACCAAGGGCTGACTGGAGAGCCTGGAACTCTCCCTGCAGCCATCTCTCTGTGTGCCAGGGAAATCCCTGATAAATAATGACATCCAGACCAACATGATGCCAACGTGAAATTCTGTCCCAGAGTTACATTCAATATCATAATCAGTAGTGTAGTATTTATAGCCCTAGACTAAAGGAATAAAGAAAATAATTAATAGCATTATAATGATAATTAGGATGGTGATAATTTTACAATAATAACAATAATAAAATAATATTTCCAACTCATTTTTACCACCCAATTCTGCTAATTTCACTCCAAATGCAAACTTATGCCAGCTGGATGTTTGTTCACAGCAGAACATCAAAGGAGGTGGGTAGAATTTTTATGAAAAAGATTTTGATTTCCCATGAGAAGAACAAAGTTCTTAAATCACCTTCTACCATTGTCTCATCGGGAGGGTGCTGGAGAAAGTATCAATCATTTAAAAGCTGGATTGCTCAGAGCATTTGGTTTCTCATTGTTTCTTCTGACTTCTGGGAGGAAAAAACCCTTACATTACCTTCTGTTTTTCTGTAGTTCCAGGCATATATTTTTGTGCTTTTTTCTCCATCTCTGCTTTTATTCATGAGTTGTCACAAAAGTAGGAAAACAAGTAGAAAACAAAGGAAAACAAAACAGGAGATAGCTCAGAGAGCTTGACAGTGAGCTCTGCCTCAAGGCCACCAGTTCAAACCCATCAGAAGTCAGCAGCAGATCAAGTATCTGAGATTTAATGGTTGTTTGACGACCTCAGTAAAGTGTGGAGCCTGTTGGTTTCTCACTCTGTCACAGTAAGGAAGTCTATGCAGAGAATTTGGAAAGAGTTCTTGCTGGGTAGGTGATGCTTCGGGTCAGTGATGAGCAATGTGTTATGGAGAACAGGTTAAAAAAGTTGGTATTCTTAGGAAAATACACAAAAAACACAGCTCAGAAGTCTGGAGCAGAGCTAGGGTCACCCCAGAAGAGAAGGAGTATGTAGAGAGGGAAGTCAGAAATTAAAATATAGTAAAAAAACCCCCACAAAACTAAAACACACAAGTCAGACTCCTAAATTGGTTTTTAATTCCACTAAAGTTGCTGTTCTCCACTGTAGAGTAAATGCCACTAAAAAAATGGGATTAGTGGGAAAGAATCAAAGTGCCAATGGAAACTGGAATAAAGGTTTTTAATCCATGCTTTTAACTACTCTTACAACACAAGACAGAACGGGCTAAGAAAGAAAAATATGAGGAAATAAGAAAACCAAGAGAGCAGAGCCCAGTCCTTTCCTCCATTACTGAAATTGCTGTCTCCATTCTAGGGCAAGGTGTCTCATGGCAGGGGTTGGAATGAGATGAGCTTAAGATCCCTCCCAACCCAAGCCATGGGATTCTATGAGGGAAATAAATATATTTTTTTAACTGAAACAGCCTTTATGCTACAGTATAATCTTATTGACAGAGAGCTTTATCTTGCTTTTAGCAATCCCATATAGGAATATCAGTTCCTGCCATGGGCATAGACATTGTTTCCATGGGATTAAAGCCTGGTTTCCATCCACGTGCTCAGGAACAGAAGCAAGAAGAGCTTTCCTCTACACAGGCATGGGTGAGGATGAACCAAGTCCTCACCTGGACTGTGCTTAGTGTGTCCTGGAAGTTTTCTGGTGGAAATTGCTAGACCTCAGCAGAGCTTCCCAGGCTCCCAAATGAGCTACTCCATCTCCAACCAAATGACATGCCTCACAGAGGAATTACCCTGTGAGCTCCTTGCCCAGGTGATCTGGAGAGCAGATTAGTCTGACATAAAGGTGCTCTCTGGCCTGGAGATGGATGACAACACTCAGGGCACAATAAAGCTGCTTTATTGCTGTGTTACCCATGAGCTGATTACCAGGGCAACATTTGTTGGTGGTGTTGTGACAAAGAGGAGACTTTTATTAGAGCTCTTGATTTAAATAATCTGCCCATTTGTGGTCCTTAAGGAAAAGCTATGTTCCCTCATTAAATCAATAGCCTGAACTGCCTTTCACTGTCAGGCTCTGTTATGGTGTAGGGATAAAAGTGTATCTGATTATTAATTAAGCACTGATGAATCTGAGGAGACCAACAGCTCATGTCTAATGGCTGCTTCTAGGGCAGCACTATTCAAACACACCAGTTACAAATCAATCCTACAACACCACAATCATGAGAAGTTCCATGGCAGCAGTGATGTCCCAAGGCCTCCACAACTCCAGGGTGAGGTGTAGACACAGGGATCCTTCCTCCTGGCTGTGGCAATTTGTGTGTCTCCCTCACACCGTGGCCTTTTTCATGCTTTCTTGACAGAGGGAGGTATTTAGTGTATAGGTCCTTTGAATTCCAAAGGGCTCGTCTTTTGCATCTTAATGCACTATGTATGGTCATGGAAATATGTCCCTGGAAAATAAAATAATCATTCCTCATACAAAAAATAGACCTCAGGCTCATTTCCTTGCTCTTCCCATCCATTTCATATCTGCTTGGTGATTCAGTTTCCAGCTTTGTCAACCAGCCTCAGAGTTGTTCAGCTTTATGTCATGCTCTTTTTTTTTGGGAAACTGTACCCTTCACCCACTTGAGAAGGGGTCCTGGGAAAGGCTGATGGTGTTCCCCTTCTGGCAGAATAACACCAACAAGTTGGGATCAAGAAGGGATATTGGCAGTGAATTTTCTTCTTCCACGTTCATAGAATTATGGAATGGTTTGGGATAGAAGGATCATTAAAGCCCATCTCATTCCAACACATCTTCCACTATCCCAGGTGCTCCAAGCTCCATCCAACCTGGCCTTGGACACTTCCAGGGATCCAGGGGCAGCCACAGCTTCTCTGGGCACCCTGTGCCAGGACCTCACCATCCCCATAGCCAAGAATTTCTTCCCAATATCACATCTAAGCCTACCCTCTGAGAGTTTGAAGCCATTCTCCCTTGTCTTGACACTCCAGGCCCTTGTCCACAGAATACCAGAACAATGAAGTTTGGAAAAACTTTCCCAGTCCCACCGAGTCCCATGTGTGCCCGATCCCCAGCGTGTGCCCAGCCCAGAGCACTCAGTGCCAGCCCAGCCCTTCCTTGGACACCTCCAGGGATGGGCACTCCAACCCCTCCCTGGGCAGCCCCTGCCAAGGCCTGAGCGCCCTTTCCAGGCACAAATTCCTCCTGATTCCAGCCTGACCCTGCCCTGGCACAGCCTGAGGCCATTCCCTCTCTCCTGTCCCTGTTCCCTGTTCACAGAGCCCGACCCCCCCGGCTGTGCCCTCCTGTCAGGAGCTGTGCAGAGCCAGAAGGTTCCCCTGAGCCTCCTCTGCTCCAGGCTGAACAACCCCAAATTCCCTTGTTACTGTGACATAGATAGGAACACACAGCAACACACACGACAGGTGTTCAGGTAGAGAAGAAGAAAAGAACTCCTTCTTTTATTGTTGACCTTCTATCTTTAAGTTTCTGGACAGTGATCAGAGATTGGACAGAGAAGTTCCCACCTCTCCATCTCCACTGGTCACTTGAGAAGTCCATCAGGTGATATCTTTTACAAAGGAATGCAAACATGATCCTTGTTTATCGTACAATTCATGAGAACTGACTCCATTATACTAAAACAAATCAGAAGATTCATTTTCAGGGACAACATTCCTTCTCCAGTTCTCCTGCAGACTCAAGAACCTTTCACAGGAACCTTGTTACATGGATGGAAAGCAGCTCCAGATAAACGAGCTGGCACTCCTTTTTTTGAGAATAATTGGCTTTATCTTTTGCCCACCAGCTATAAGCCCTACTTTTAATTTACTCTTTTTCTTATTCAGTTTTTGATGTAACAGTTCAACGAGGGTTTAAATTCCTTTTCCCATGCAGCCCTTTCATCATGCTTCTAATTACCTCGCCTAATTGCTCTGAACTGGCACGAGCCGGTAATTTTTTTAAATTATTTTCTTAAATTACAATTCTTTACCAAAGAAAATGTCACTGAAATACATCTTACTAAAACAAACAAACAAACCTCCCCCCAAAAAACCAAAACCCCATCTTCCAGCCTTTTGAATAGTTTGACACACCTTATCTTCACTCTGAGTTTGTCCAAAGTCATGCAGCACCACATGCAAAAAAGGGCAAAATAATGTACAAAATATTAAAATAAGAAGGAGGATAGAGAGGAGAGCATGTGAAATACTGTCTAAACCTCAGTGTCAATATTTTGCCTCTTTGAAGTGCAAATGCCATCCTCTGTGAAGGAAGAATGTCTTCATTGTGCTAAAGCAAGTCTTTGAATAGGTTTGAAAATCAATGGATGTTAATTGGGTGTGAACAAAACACCTGACATTTCCAAAACAGGACCTGTGGATGAAAATTAGAAACTGCTTCTTTTATATCAGCAGAAGACAAGTTGAGGTTTTTTTTTTTTTTAATTTATGGAAAGTTTTCATAATTCTGCAACCAAACTTCAGTAGTGAGATGCTCACATGGGAGAAGAGACCTGTGATCATAATTTAGGGTGACATTAGAGAAACTCCCCTGTAAAATACAGGTCACTGAAAAAATAAAAGAATAATGTTTAAAAACTCAACTTCAAATTGAATCACATCCAATACAGTGCTGAAAAGGGGTGCCTTGTTCAAAACTTCCATAGCCTTGTGTTCTGGAAATTTGATAATGCCAAAGTGGTTTATATTTACATTTTAAAATGGAACCAAAGAGATTTTCTGTTTAAGTTTGTGAACAAACTGAAGTGTTGTCTTTTTCCATAACCCAACACTTCACCTGAGATTACTCCCAATACAACTCCCCAGAAGGGAAAAATCATTTGTTTAATGACAGTGAAACTCTGAGGACTGGAGCATCTTTATGTACATGTATTGGCTCATTTATTGCCTTGCAAGGCTTAGCTTCAGCTTTTCCATTACCTCCAGCACAACAGATGATATAATTTCTATTTTCCAGGATATTTTGGCTGTCATGGATATGCAGCACAGTCACTCTATGAAAGATGAATGACACTCCTCATCAATACACTTTGTAATTTAATTAATTTCTCAGCCGTGTATTAATTAAGCAACAAGAGTAACCTGGAACTTCCATAAATGAGAAGAGAAATGGATAAAAACTGTCCTCCTAACTCAGCCAAACAAGGCCATGCATGAGGATGGTGCCATTTTCTCTAAGGAACACTCATTGTCTACCAGGAGAGACAGCTCAGCAAATGCCCAGTGCTTGCTAAGTTGCACACTGGGTTTTGTCTTTTCTAATGACCAGATTCCACCCTGTGGATTGGAGAATCTGCTGCTAAATGAGGAAAAACTACTGCCATGCTGAGAGGGAGAGTCCAGCCTTCAGCACTGGGGAAAGAACAGAGCCAAAACATGAGAAACCTTCCATAAAAGACAAATTGAACCCAATCCGTGCCCCTCTGATGAAGAGATGCTGAAAACATTCACTGTCCACCATCAGGACAATCCTCTCTAACCAAGTTTTACTTCTCAGAAGAAAATCACTGAAAACAACAGGTTAAAAGAGGGGTTAAAGTTTTTATTGCCATGGCCATGCATTTCCTGCAATGCCTACAAACAGAGCCTTGAATCCAGACTCCATCTCTTTTAGAGACTCAGAACTGCTTGGGGCAGGGAGCAGTGGAGAAAGTGTCCTGGTTAATGGGGTCGTGTCAAGCCAACAAAAGCTGCAGGATTATAGTTCTTCAATACATGGGATATGCTCTAGTCTGAAATTCCCAACATTATGGAGTTCTCAAAGGGAAATCATTGAACACAAAACCACAAAAGGGTTTGGCTTGGAAGGAATCTTAAAGTTCATCTCACCCCATCCCTACCATGGGCAGGGACACCTTCCATGGAATGAGGCTTCTCCAAGCCCCATCCAGCCTGGCCTTGGACACTTCCAGGGATCCAGGGGCAGCCACAGCTTCTCTGGGCACCCTGTGCCAGGGCCTGCCCATCCTCACAGGGAAGAATTTCTCCCTAATCTCTGTTTTCTTACTTACATGGCTGGACTAATATGAATCCACAGGGATAAAATGGCACAGCTTAAGTCAGTCATTCCTTCAGAAAAAAAAAAAAAAAAAAAGAAAAAACGAAAACATAATTTTTATTTGGGATCAGCTTCATCTAAGTTTTCTTCTAGGGCTCATTTTGAGTGCCCCAATGATTTTCTTTCCTGGAGACTCTCAGCACAAAAAAAAAAAAAAAAAATGTGATTTTTTGTGTGAGATTGCAGTGAGCATTTTTGTGCTTCTTACTTCTTAGTAGACTGACCTCAAAGCTAACAGAGAACAGTTTTAAGAGTTGATTTTGTTGCTGTGAATAGGATGTAAATAAACATGAAGTGCTCGGACAATTGGTTCTTGAGTTCTAAGGGAAATGACAAAGATTGTGATCAAGTGAGAGTGTCCTCTCCTCTCATTCAGAGTGTGTCCTGCTAAAACAGTGAACCCAGGAGGGGTTGCTGTGGAATCCCTGTTGTTCCATGATTACCACAGCCCTGCAGCACAGCCCAGGTTGGAACGACCACAGACGGAGCTGGCAGGATCTGGGAAGCAAAGCCAGCCAAACAGAAAGGCACAGCCACCACAGCTGGGAGGGAAAACAGCCATCATTAGGAAATCACTGTGGTGTGGAATGATTTCCTAATTGCTCCTGCTGGTTTTGTCAGATTCCCTGGAGTGCTCGAAATCTCAAGACAGCAAAAGAAGCTAAACCCAAAGAAGCTGGTAGCAGTGCCACACTGACAGTGTGTGTTCAGGTTGCTGTTCTGGCAGCCTAATGTCAGCTGTTAAGAACCTATTTTGGTGCTATGCTTACCTTCAAAAGAATCCTGTGAGGATGCCTAAGAATGACACACAAACAATAGTTTCATAAAATCATCCCCGTGCCCCAAAACCCAATCTCTGCAAAACCTGGGTCTCCATGAGGGCAAAGCCATGTGGAGGAATCAGAGTCCTCTATTCTCTTGGTGTCCTTTGAGAATAGCAACAAATAATGGCTAAAATTAGTCCAAGTAATTTATTTGGATTTTCAAACGCCTTTTGTCAAGTTCCCTGGGGAACATTCAACTCAGCAGCCTTTCAAGAAGAGGTAAAATAACAGAAAAGGAATGATTTACTTTAATCACCCGAAAAAACAGAACTCTTGGGAGCTGCAGAATTTCCATACTCAGACAGAAATGTACAGACTTAATTTTTATTTTTTTTTATGAGGGGAGGAGGAGCAAGGTAGCAAAGTTTCCCAATTATTTGGGTAAGTTCAGATGAAAGGATACACATTAAAGCAATTCAAAGGGATCCAGCAGGTCTGGGTGACCAGGAGGGGCACTGGCCCCTGGGCAGGTGCTGCTGATGGAACAAAGACTTGGAGTTAATCAGACACACTTGTAAACACCAGACAAAAAGGAACCATTATTCAGAGGAAGGAAAACTGGGGGCGTTTATTAATTTTTATTTTTTAACTTGCTTGCTCGCTCATTTAACTGAGGTGTTGTGCTTCACACTATACATCGATGGTCAACACTTTTAAAATGTCATTTTAGCTATTGCCTGCCTTTAAATATGTTATAAACTCTCCACTCAATGACCAACTTGTCACATCTTGGATTTCCTTGGATCCTTCTCAGCCGTGCCTTTGTCACTGCTCGGATCCTCTCCAAGTCAGTGACACAGCACAAAAATGCAGCAATTCCTGCAGGGAGGGGACAGGGATTTATCTACAAGGACCCCCCAGGAGAGCAGGCTGAGCTCCCAGCAGCGCCCCCAGTCGAGGTGGGCAGCACCAAAATTATCCCAGTCCTATTCACCACTGGATTGATGCTGTGCTTTGTTGAATACAGCACAAACTGCTTGGAGCTCAGTTAGGGAAACCAGGATTGATGGACAGCATCAAAACACACCATACTTACAGAGCTGTTAAGCCCCAGACTTCTAATATTTCTAAACAATCAAATTCCAGCACTTAGCAAGGTTCAGGGCTTTGTACTTTTCCATCAAAGTAGCCAGCTTTTGGCAGATGGGAGGAATTTTCTTCACCGGGTACTTGGAAAAATGCGTTTGCAATTCCTCTGCTGCCATCTACCCTCAGAAATGTCTTTGTGCAGCCAGGCTGGTCCTATCCACAAAGTTTGGAAGTCATTAACCAAACTCTAAACCCTACAAACAAAAAGTCTTAACAACAGGCAGCTATGTTCATTTGCATTTTCTTAAAGACATTTTTGAAAAAAACTAAAATAACATTGAAGTAAAAAATAAAGGGATGACTTGAAGCATCATCCATCACAAGGAAACTCTCCAAATAAAAAACGATTGCAGGCATTTAACACATAAAATGCTCTCTTTTTAAAAGCAGAGACAACGTGTTTGATTCTGAGAATGTGCAGAGAAATTTTGGTCTGATGAATGCTGGCAGTAACAAACAGGAGGTAAATGGTTTGTTAATTTTCTCTCTGATTTCATTGCCTCCTTCTATTTGTCCCTTGTATATGTTATGCTCAACCTCCATGAGAAGGCTATAAAAAATCCAGTCTCTTTTTATTTTCATTTTGGTCAAAAGAAACGTTCAGCTGGATCTTGCAATCTGTTCTTTGCCAAGTGCAAAACTCTAGCAACCGTCCACCTGGAAGTGTGGAATCATGCTCCAGTCCTGCATGGGGAATCTCCACCTCTACACAGGAAGAGGGAAGAGCCACAGTCAGTTGGGTTCATGGCTCCTGCCAGGATTTGCTGTGTCCCACTCACTCATTTTAGGACTCCAGTTAGTGCTGGGTTAATGATTGCCCTCAGTGCTCTGAGAGGGCTTTCCCAGCCTCAAGGATTCTGTGATTCTGGGGTGCAACACCTCTCTCTTCCCCTTGCAAAAAACCACATATGCAGGGATGACAAGAAGAAGGGGGTTTTTTTCCTATTCCTGCTTCCAGATATTTTCCAAGCATCAATACCCTTTTCCATGGAGCTGTGACCTTTAGGCACCTGTTTGCCCAAGCAGCAGCCAACCGAGGGGGCCAATAAAGATGCTCTTGAGATGAAACTAAGCCCTGTGCACCAGTGTGTTCCTTTCTCTGGGGACACAAGGTGGTGAGGCAGAGGTTGCTCTCACCCCAAGAAGCTTTTCTCATCAACTGGAATAACAGAGCTGGGGTCTTAAAATCAGACATGACTGATCCACATCCACTGGTGGCAGGCGGCACTGATTGTGGTGGGTCAGATTATGTTCACTTATCAGTTTTCATGGGATCACAGGGTGTCCTGAGCTGGGAGGACCCAGCAGGATCATCCAGTCCAGCTCCTGGCCCTGCACAGACACCTCAGCAATCCCACCCTGGGCCTCTCAGGTGATTCTGTGTGGGGCAGGTTTAATCCCCTCCTTATCACGAGATCTTTTGGAATCATGTTCTAAACCAAGATCAATGACAGGAATAAAATCAATAAATGTTCCAAACCCCCCAGATAGGATCAATCTTACCAGATAAGTCTGTTTAGGAACAGAAGACATTCAGGCCACTGAAGGGCTGTGGCACTGGCTGACATAAAGCCCAAGGTGACACAGCTGTCTTTAGCTTCCCAAAAAGAGAAGGTTAAATGCTTCCTTTGGGAAGTTTTTCTTATTTCTTGCATTAATGCCTCATTCCTAAAGCACACACACCCCTGCAGAAGGTGCCAAGGGAAGTCAGGACTAAAGCCAAATAACAGTTTCTATTGCATATTTTTAACACTACTCCTTGGTATAATTCAGGAACAATTTTATTTAAATACAGTGGCTCATACTGCTGTCATTCCTTAAACAGGCCCTCCTTACCTGCACAGGCAGAGCAGAGCCAGCTGCCACTGAGGGTGATTGAGAAATGAATTTGCTTTCTATACCAGCAAAAAGCAATCTTTTCTGTTTGTGCAGGAGTTTGATCCCTGGTCCCTCTTGCTCCTCACTGCTTTCTCAATCTGACTTCAAGAAAATACTTTATAATTTTAGAAGACAGATCCTACTAATCAGTGTCCAATGAAAAATGCACAGGTCCACATATTATATCATTGTTTCATATATTAATTGCTATTTCCTTGTTTCTCCATATTCCATGGAATAAAAAACACCAAATAATGTTCTATTGGATTAACTGAGATATCAAAGAGCAAATTCACCCTGGCACTATCTCTCCTCCATGGGCTCCTGCCACTGCAGTGAGTTGCCAATGAAATAAGAAAGCAGATTAGATATAATTCACTTCGAAGCTGCTCTGATAAAATCCAACAAAGGAATCTGACTTATTTCAGATGCTCTATCACTACTTATCCACCTACTGCTGCCAAGAGCTGCACTGCCAAAAGACTGATGGAAGATTAAAAAACCCCACATCTACACCTTCTGCTGCAGAAAACCCCTGCCAGGGTGTTTGCTCCATCTGGACTGAGATGCCCAGCTGAAGAGGGGCTGCTGCTGGTCCATCTGCAAAACAGGGCCCACACCAATTGCCTGACTTATGGTAGATTTGGAAAGCTGTTCTATGGAAAAGATGTGCAAAATAGCTTGGCTTTTTCCCCATCCCATCCTGTGTTTTCCTTTTTTTCCCTTTTTACAGAGATCCTCCATAAAAATGCACTAATTCTGGCCTGTTCTATGTATTCTTGTGTCTGCTGATCCTCGAGGAAGAAATGGGTGAAATGATTCACTGGACAATTTTTTTTTTTCAACAAGACTTTCAGATTTTCCTCCTGTCATTTATTTTCTACAGAATTTTGTTTTGCCTTCCTTCTGAATACACAACTGTAACTTTTCTCAGTCTTGGTGGTGCGACCAGGGAAGGACTCAGGGAGAAAGAATTTAAAACCTTCAATGTTTAGGTTTATTAAAAAGAATTTTCCAACAACCCTTTAATTAATTGCTTTAAATCACAGAAGTTCTAAAAGCAATTACATGTACATGATTTCATGAATTACATGATAAACTGCTTCTTCAGATGGGTTGAAGGTGTCACATCTGAGGCAAGGCAGAGAAATGTAGAGAATGTGTCCTCTGGTTTCCTTGTACATGGATCAGAAGTATGCTTGCTTTCATTGCTACTTGTTAAGGGACATATAATGCAAAAAAAAAAAAATCATTACTAACAAGAATACAGTGATTAAACATAAAGAACCCAAACAAACAAAGCCCTTAAATTTTAAAATGTCATTAAATCATAATTTTTCATAGAGATCCGCAAGCCTCAAGTGAGTCCAGTGGGAGGAAACATAAGGGGCTCAAGTAATAGTCTAATAATAAGTTAAATTCAAAATAGAAGCAGCAGACTGACCTTACTGGCTAATAACAAATTTCTTTAAAAAAAGAAATCAAAATAAGGTACCAGATGGGAATACCAACCAATATTCATCATCATGTGCAGCCCCAGAAATGGTCTATCTATAATATGAAAAGATAACAGACCATATGTGCTCCAAAAGTTAACCAAAATAAAAGGCAGCTAATTCGCTTCATTTTCATTTAACTGGGCCCATCCTCTGAGCTTTAATTTGCAGGCTCTGAAGGTGAAACTCAAGCTGCTAATCTTAATCATTGTTATGTGCATAGCAAGATTTATGATTATAGGAGGTTTTGGAGAAACAGAGATGATAATTTACAAAAATGTGGTGATACAACTTGTATATTATGCAGAAGAAAATATTACAGTGGAAATAAGGAGCAGGATATCAGAAGTCCTTGGTTCTGTCATTTGTAACCTATTTGAAATGAGGTTTTGGAGAAAATAAAAACAAATCTTCTGAAGTCCTGACAGGTTCTTAATCCTGCAGCAAAGCTGTGCTTGCAAAGGTGTAGAGACATGAGGGAAAGCAATTAATATGGACCTGGGCATGAATGCAGTCCAAGTTGGAGCAATGGGAGGATCTGGGGTTCTGAAGGATTTGTTTGGAGTGTAGGAAGGATCCAGCATTGCCTTCAGCAGCAGTGTGCCCCTCTCCCTGTCCTGTCCCTGCCATCCCTATGGGCTGGGGGAGCAAGGCCATGCTGGTCACCTGAGCACGGCCAACACTGCCACCTTAGGTACTGCAGAACTATAAAATCGTGGAATAGCCTGAGCTGGAAGGGATCCACCAGGATCACCAAGTCCCCAGCTCCCAGCCCATGCCCAGACACAGCAGCAATCCCACCCTGTGCATCCCTGGCAGCATTGTCCAGACACTCCTGGAGCTCGGCAGCCTTGGGGCAGTGCCCATTCCCTGGGCAGCCTGGGCAGTGCCCACCACCCTCTGGGGAAGAACCTTTCCCTGAGCTCCAGCCTGACCCTGCCTGGCACAGCTCCAGCCACTCCCTGGGTGCTGTCCCTGTCACAGGGAGCAGAGATTGGAGCTGCACCTCGGGAGGAACTGCAGCCTCTGCTGAGCTCTGGTCTCAGTCTCCTCTGCTACAACTGAGCAAGCCAAGTGCCCTCAGCTGTTCCTCATTTGTACCCTGCAGACCCTACACATCCTCGGGTCCCTCCTGTGGGCTCTCTCCCACAGCTTTAGATCTTTCTCATATTGTGGTGCCCAAGACTGGTAGGAGACCTTGGTTTTGTACTGATGCTTTTTCACATGTTTGCATCCTGCTGCTCTAGTCCAGCAATTAAACAACCCATCCACTTATTTGTGGGCAGATTACCCACAGGGTGACCTCCTGAGATCAGACACTGAACCCACAGTGAGAGAGAGCAGGTTCGTTAGAGGAGCTGAGCGGGAGGAGTCTCTCTGCTCCACTTGCCAGTGCTTCCAGACAGGATTTCAGTCATGCCTGCATGTCAGCAGCCTTCCTGGGGATTCTCTAAAGAGCCTATCAAGCTGACCACCTCAGACAGGCAGGGCCAGGGCCTCTCTGCTCTCCAATTCCAATGAGCTGTGCTTAATGCAGCATCTGCCTTGTCTGTCTTCTGCCTGCCCATGTATTAACACTCAGCTTTGTGCCGCTCCCCGGGGCTCTCAAGCATATAATAAATAGAGTTCCAGCTTGCTGGAACCTCCTGCAGCAGCTGAGATTGTGATTTGTTTTGCTGTGACTGCTCATTTGGAAGTTCCTGGTTTTGGCAGGACAGCAGAAGTATCCACAGTTGAAAACACATGCTTGGGAAGTCGGTGGTGCTCCAACATGCTCCTGCTAAAGCTGGAAGAGGAGGACCCTGGATGAGGAGCCCTCCTGGGGCAGGGAAAGATCCTGGAGGGAGTCTCCAGCCTGGGTGAACAGAACAGGACGGAGGACACAGGTGCATGCAGAGGATACAGGTTGCTTCCCTACTGGTCTGCAGTATTCTGCCACTTGGTACCAGAAAACAACAAAGGAAAGCTTCCCTTCCCTTCCCTTCCCTTCCCTTCCCTTCCCTTCCCTTCCCTTCCCTTCCCTTCCCTTCCCTTCCCTTCCCTTCCCTTCCCTTCCCTTCCCTTCCCTTCCCTTCCCTTTCCCTTCCCTTCCCACACCTTCCCTCACACCTTCCCACACCTTCCCACACCTTCCCACACCTTCCCACACCTTCCCACACCTTCCCACACCTTCCCACACCTTCCCACACCTTCCCACACCTTCCCTTCCCACACCTTCCCACACTTCACTTCCCACACCTTCCCACCACTTCCCACACCTTCCCTTCCCTTCCCCTGAAGTTAGAAGGATTATGGTAGTAAATTTTCCTTGAAATAAAAACATTTTTCCTGATCCTTATCTGTAATCTTGAAATAAGCTGCTGTAAACAACAGCCAGGTTGTTTCCAAAGTGACTTCCTCAAATATCTTGCTCCATTATCCAAAAAATTGATCTTATTCTGCATCTTCTGCTCAGCAGAGAGACTTATGGCATCTCATGGCTTTATTCAGACATTTGTTTCAGTGAAACCTGCAGCAAAGTGTGGGTGAGAGATATCTTATATCCAAAATATCATGGAAAGACTTAGGTTGGAAGGGAACTTAAAGATTATCTCATTCCAAAGGTGTAGGGGGAGGAGGAGGTGAGACAGGAGCTCTGGCAGACACAGAGTTCTCCCAGCAGCTTTTTCCTAGGGCAACCAAAGCTACCAAACCAAGCAACACCCCCACTGTGACACAAAAAATAAACCCAGGGTGCCAGCCTGTGTTTCTTGGCTCGTTTAAAATTGGAGCACAGACATCACAACGTACGGGTGAGATGAAACCTGTGGTGTCTACCAAGTGCAAAATTAGAAAAGTGTTGTCTCCTGGGTAAGAAGAAGAGTGTCACAGCCTCCTCTCTCACTGTGCAATTTAACACGGAGACTCACTATATGTTCTCATGGGGAAAAATCCAGCCTGGAGCTACACCCCTGGCCACTGCAGGTGTTTGTTCCCAGCACACTGGTCCCTGCTAGGAGCTGTGAGTTGTACAGAAAGTTCAGCACCACAAATCCAGCTCCTGCCACACATGACTTAAGTATCCAAATCCTTTATGAGCTCCAGAGCCCACACTCCAAGCTAAGGCTGCCCCATCCAACATCTGTCTCCATGTAGCTTAGGGGAAAAGAGATGGATATCTCCTCATCTTGCTCCCGAAGTCATTAGGAACTATGAAGATCAGTTTAGCACATACTCATTTTGGAAAGTCATCAGGACCCTCTGGTGGGGTTATTAGTCGGTACAAGCAATCCTTGCTGCTGGAGCTGCTTCTCTTCCTCTCCGGGAAGTTAAACTAATCTACTCCCCAGGCACTTCAACAAATACAAAGGTAACACTATTCCCCTCTCACCATAATCCACCCTCTTGTTTCCAGCTGCCTAAAACAGTTAAAGAAAAAATCCGTAAGAGGAAATTCAGTGCAAACAAAGCAAAGCTGAAAATCTGGAAAAGTAAATGTGACACCCACAAGCCAGAGGGGCTGGCAGGCAGGAGCAGCCCCACTCTGTCATGTTAACGAGTCATTCACTCCAAATCCCTGCTCTGACAAGTGATATCCTTTTCCTCCTGCTCCTCCTCTTCCTGGAAAAGCCCTGAAGCAGACTGGCTGCCAATCTCCAACATTGTTGTAATGCAATTAATGGAACGATCCTTCTCCTCGAAGAGGAGTGCTGGTGAAAACACACTGCTCTGCTTCTGTGTTTATTCAAGTGCTGCCTGCTGGCCTTACCTCTGGCTCAGGAGGCTGGGATATGGTTCCCAGAGCCATTTCTTTCGGCATTGAGCCCCACAACAACCAGGGCACGGGAGGAGCTGCTGCTTCCCCCAGGAGAGAGCAAACCTCTCTGTGGCTGCGGATCCTTGCCTGCAATCCCGGCAAAGCCCGCCTGAGAGCCAGTGCTATCATTGGACAAATATCCTCATCCCAACAATCTTTGCATGGCAAATAAAACAGGTCTATCAAAGACCAAAATTTCTAAAGCAGCAGCATGGATTTGAGACCTGCTTTATTTCCTTGCCTCGGGCCTTTTAATGAGGGTTTCTCGTTAGAGGACATGGCTGGGACTCCTTGTGCACAGTTTAAAGGAAAGTGAACATCACTGAAGCCAGTGCAGTCTGTTATCTCCTCCCCAACCAGGGGTATTTTATTTATATTTAGGGTCATCACCTAAAAGCTTTGCAAGCTAAAATAAAAGTAGCTTGGAAGGAGTTGTGAGATTGCTGTGAAAAGGAAGTTTGAAAATAGATCCTGGCTGAAAGGAAAGCATCTCCTGGGAAACTTTCATGTCCTGATGTGAAACAAACTTAGAGGGTTTGCTTTCTGTGCCTGCTGAGCTCTCACAGGCATTGTGGGTGTTAAAGATCCTGGGGTCACACAAACCTGCTGACAGTGGGGAAGGGGCTGGGCCACTCCCTGAAGGCCATCTTTCCACAGGAAAAAACAAAGGTGACCAGAGGGGACAGTGCCTCATTAAAAGGAATTCCCAGTTGCACCTCTCCAAGTGACAATGTGTCTTTTGACCAACGTGCCTTTAAAACCCTTCTCACCTGCTCCCACCAGTGCCACAGCACAGGCAGAATTTCAGGACTTCCCAGCTCAGAATTCCCATTTGCTACCTTACCAGATTTTTCCCCTTTGGGGCTGCTTTTTGGGAGCTGCATTTTTTCCTTCTCCCCCGCTCAACACTTCATTTGTCCTTCAAGTATGGTTCTTCCCATCCTGGTCCGTTTTTCCCATGGCTCATGTCCTTTTCACTTAAGCCAACAAACTTTCTCCTCTAAATAAGTTAATTAAACTTCTTTTTTAAATCTCATCCTCAAAGCTTCTTTTCCTGCTGCAATCCCAGCTGTGCCACACTGGCTAATGCTCCATGATGTCCCCAGTGCTGCTGCTGGCCACCATCTCTCCTGGCCACTTCAGAGTCCAGTCACCTGCCTGGATCTCCTTTTGAAAAATCCAGGAGCACCCCAACGGCTGATAAAGAGCATTTTTCAGAGCCTGCATGGGTGGAGGTCTGTCTGGAAAAAGAGGGTATGGCAGCTCTTCCCAAATATCCATGAGCTCCAGGCACAGCAGAGAAGGTTTTAGTGCTGGGATGTCAGGAGGTGAAGCAGCACCACACACTCTCATCTCACAGCAGCACAGAGGGAAGAAGGTCTGCATTTTGCTGCAAACTTGCTCCCATCTCCCATTCCTCAGCTTTTCCATGTGCTGGACTGAGGTGATGTGAACCATGCCAATGGATCCCATGTGGGAGCTTCCTGAGGACCTCACATCAGGGCAAAAGCCACCAAACCCCGAAAGAGCACAGAAGTTTGGAAGAGAAAACCACTTCTCAAGCAATTTATTTCCCAATCCTTTCAAAGCCTCCTTATTTCAGACGTGTTTGACACCTCCTTGTCCTCTGCAGAAGGTGCAAAGTGAGTCAGGAGAGAGGAAAAAAAAGGGAAAAAAACCAATTTGCTCTAACTTCATTTCTGAAAGTGTCATTTACCGAATGGAATATTATTGGAAAAGGTCCCTGTTGGAAATGCAGACATGTGGGCCATTTACAAGTCATTTCACCCATGAATGAAGTGTTGCTTCAGGTCATGGGTGGCTTCTGGGCATTGATTCCTACCGTGGCATTTTTCAGTCCTTTTCAAAGAAATGTGAAAACCAAACTGCTGACATTCAGAGCTTCCTACTCAGATATTCTTTGCCAGGGAAAAAAAAAAAAAAAAACCAAAACTGTGTGTGCTTTAATCACTAATCAAAGACATAAAAAGTTACTTACCCATCAGAGGATTGTTTTATCCCATTAGATATGTGGAAATATATTTGTATTTTTTTTCCTATGTAAAACAACATGGAGAAGTTAATGTTTCTGTATTGGTCAAAAGGGATGTTTTGCATGTTTTCCCTCTTATTCCTCAAAATTTTAACGTTTTAACATGAAAGGAAGTGATTTCTTAATAAAATCAAAATTTCTTTCAGGGTAGAACTTGTTTCCATAAGACACACCTGTTAAT
The DNA here is from genome assembly GCA_032173965.1 of Sitta carolinensis. Classification (NCBI taxonomy): domain Eukaryota; kingdom Metazoa; phylum Chordata; class Aves; order Passeriformes; family Sittidae; genus Sitta; species Sitta carolinensis. The sequence continues at coordinate 5,906,260 of CM063289.1, forward strand.
TAATAAAGAGGTTTCCCTCCATGAAAAACAAAAATTTGACTGTAAATTCCTTTCCAGCCTTTAAAAGACTCTACTTGTTACAGGTGGAGGTAGAGGAGAGGAGTGGGAATGTGACACTGGTTGGAAGGGAAGAACTGACAGCAGGAATTGCTGTACTTTTCCTTTTCTCCCCCTCCTCAGCCTGCCTTTGTCATGTGTCCACACAAACCAAGCTTAGATGAAAGGGCCTCAGAAGTCCCTGAACAAAAAGTGAACTGGGATCAAAGCCCAGAAACTTCTTCATGAGCTCAGGAGGTCAAACCCTGCCATGCTAGCACATCGCGTCTCATCCCTCCCTGATGGCAAAGGCTGTGCCAAGGGTTTGGGACCTGTGCCAAAGCCACCCCTGTGGCCTGGGAGCTCTTTCATGGGGCAGGAGGAACCATCAACACAGGCTTCTCTTCTCTTCTCTTCTCTTCTCTCTCTTCTCTTCTCTTCTCTTCTCTTCTCTTCTCTTCTCTTTCTTCTCTTCTCTTCTCTTCTCTTCTCTTCTCTTCTCTTCTCTTCTCTTCTCTTCTTTCTCTTCTCTTCTCTCTCTTCTCTTCTCTTCTCTTCTCTTCTCTTCCTTCCCTTCCCTTCCCTTCCTCTTCCCTTCCCTTCCCTTCCCTTCCCTTCCCTTCCCTTCCCTTCCCTTCCCTTCCCTTCCCTTCCCTTCCCTTCCCTTCCCTTCCCTTCCCTTCCCTTCCCTTCCCTCTTCCCTTCCTCTTCCCTTCCTCTTCCCTTCCTCTTCCCTTCCTCTTCCCTTTCCTCTTCCCTTTCTCTTCTCTTTCTCTTCTCTGTTTGCTGTACTTTATTAAAAAAGGAAATCTTTCTGGAGTGATTTAAGGGTATTTATAATAACTTTTCACAAAGTTGGGGGGCACATTTCATTTAGCTCGAAATATAAAAAGAAGCTTGTTTACCCTTTTTCCATTGGAAAGAAATATGCCCTGTTTCCATGGCAACTCCAACACTTGCCAGCTCTAACTGTTGCACAGGCAGGAAGTGTTTAACCCTTGGAAGTGTGTGGATCTGAATCTTTTGGAATCAATACCAAAATAATTACCCTTCATTGCATTGCCAGGCTGCCTCTGACAAAGGATGGTCCAGGGTTTTTGTCCTGTTTGGTGAAGAATGTCTCACCCAATATTTGTGGCTTTATTAACTCAGGTGAGGAAGAACAGCAAGGAGTCATTGATATGCCTGAATTTATGGCCAGGGTGATGCATCAGTGATAAAAAAAATATTTCAGCACTGAGAACTTGCACTGCCAAATCCCCAAAACTAAGAATTTAACTTAAAATATGTGGGATCCAAACAAAGCCCGTGAGGATAAGTTTGTTTTTACAAATGCTTGATATCACACAATCCCCAGGTTGGAGCCTGCCATACCTGGCACTCACAGTGTGGTCACCTCCCTGCCAAGAGTCCATACTGTAAGAATATCTTCATTTAAAAACCTCCTTTTCTTACTTTTTCTGCTTCCCACCCTTCCCTCCAAACAACCTCATTCTTTCACAGCTGGACCTGAAGCAGCTGTTGGGACATTCCACTTCCTTCTCCTTGGAATTCACCTGTTCCCAGCTGGGTAATGCCAAGCAGATGACATTGGAAAAAATATATAAACAGTCTAAGCTTTTAGGATCTGGATTTAAGTGCTGTGACTAAACAAAAGGCTCAAATATGCAGTGTCAGACCTCATGTGGTGATGAAAAACTCACGGTTTTGAAACATGACACCATGAACTGCTCTACAGCCTCGCAGAGATCCTGACACATCAGAGCCACAAAAATACGAGGCCTTGGTTGACATTGGTGTGCAGTGCACATTAATCCCAGCAAGGCATGTGGGGATGTGTCATGTGTTTCTACTGCTGGCATGACAAGGGAATCACAAGATTTGACTTTAGTGGAAGTTGATGTGAATCTGACTGGAAATGAGTGGAACAAACACCCTATTGTGACTGGCCCAGAGGCCCCATGCATTTTGGGCATAGACTTTCTCCAAAATGGGTATTTCAAAGACCCAAAGGGATTCAGGTGGGCCTTTGGGATAGTGGCTGTAGTGACAGAGGGTGTCCAGCAATTGAGCTCCTTGCCTGGACTATCAGAGAACCCATCAGCAGTAGGACTCCTGAATGGGAAGAGCAATGAGCACCAATTGCCACCCTGACAGTGCACAGTGACAGGAGAGAACAACCCGAGATCCCCACCATAAGATGATCTGTGAGCTGGAGAGCCAAGGGGTGATCAGCAAAACCCACTCACCCTTCAACAGCCCCATCTGGCCTGTGCCCAAATCTGAAGGAAGATGAGGAGATGCTCCATTTTTAGGCTGAAATTCTCTTGTAAGCCATGGTGATGGACTATGATATACTGAATATCCCTTTAAACCATAGAGAAGTATGGGGAGATGGAAAGTTCAAATTGCAGACCTGAGCAAAGGAATGCAGTGTTAAGTGAGCCAATGTTGAAGTGACTGTCATTGCTGAGATGTTTGAACAGAGAGATGAAATGATAAGGACTCTGCCCCGAGAGAAGAAGAAGAGAATTCTGTTCCCTGAGATGACCTTATAGATAAAGAGAACCTTTGATTTTGAACAGTTCATCCTTAAAATAATATCCCATAAGTTGACATGGCCCACAAGCACAGCTGTGGTGAAGGCTGTGAAAATGGGGAGGAACTTCATGAATGCAGATGCCCAGGCAGCTGCTGTTCATGGAAATTGAAGCCATGAGAGAACTGTTTTCTTGTGGAGAATTCTCTGTGGTGTAACAAGAGCTACTTGTCTCCCTAAATGAACTGAAGAAAGACTCTTTTAGAGGTGGAAAACTGACTGAGATTTTGAGAATTCTGGATGTTGCTTTCTGTACATTGTCAGTTGGGAAGGAAAGCAGGTGTGAGGAGGGAGGAGGAGGGAGGAGGAGCGTTGTGAAGGTTTCATTCTTTTTTTTTTATTATTTTTTTTCTTTAATGTTAGTTAATAAAGTTTTTATTACTTTAAAGTTTAAGCCTGCTTTGGTCTTGATTGGAAAATTTCAAATTGGTGAACCAAAACCACTACAGCTGACCATTCCCAGCTCTCCCAGCCTGGCTCCACAGGGGAGGTGCTCCAGTCCCCTCAAAAATTCTGTGCCCTCCTCTGGGCTTGCTCCAGCTGTTCCACATCCTTCTTACACTGGGGGCACCAGACACAGCACTGTAGGTGAGGTCTTACACATTCACAGTCAGAATTCCCTGCTCCAGGAATCAGCCTCACTGCTGTCCTTGATTTCAAACAGAAAGTTTGGTGAAGTGGAAAATTTGCAATATTTCTGTATTTGTTGCTTTCTGAACTCCAGACCAGGGGTCCTGTCCCTTCAGAATTCACTACAACATGGAAATTGTGCATTGCTTTTGGGAAGCATCACTGGAAAAATAATGTTTTGGGAAGGCAAAGGCAGAGTAGGTAAAGAATAAAACCTATGAAAAGGACAAAAGCAATTAAAGGGTTAAAGCAACCCATTTTAAAGTATAATAGCAGGAGTGAGTCATGAAGAGCCCTTTTCTCTCTGAGCTAAGCTCAGTGTGTGTGTGGCTAGACTTGCAAATAATCTGTCCCATAAGAGAGGCCTGTTAACAGGATATACTTTAGAAAAAAAATTCAAAAATCTATATTAATCCTTTCACATGTGCTGGAGATTTCTTTGCTGTATCCAGGTCTAGAGGTCAGAAGAGCTGTTGATGTTTGAGGACACATTCCTGTCCCCTGTGCCCTCTGTGCTCAGGCCAGAAGATCAAGCTGGCACCTTCCCCCATCAGAAGGGAACTTCAGGCAGTGCCCACACCCCAGCCTGGATGTGAAAGACAGGACAGCAAATTTCCCTTGGAGAAAACACCCCCTCAATAAAGAAAAAGCATTATTTTTGCCCCAGCCTCTCCCATCTCTTTGCTTACCACCTGCAGCTCCCATGGTACCAAGTGCAAGAGGCAATGCTGCAGGAATGAGGAGGGAAAGTGTCCTTGGATAATGCCTTAGAACAGGAGTTGTGGAAGGACTAAAGCAGCTCAGGGAGCTTTTCTATGAGCTTTGCAGAGCTTTCCATGAGGTATTTTTCTTCTACAGGTCTATAAGAGCCGTGCTCTTTGTTGAGCTGGTTGTTTCTTATATGAGACTAAATAATCCCTACCCCTAAATAATATCCCTCAGTTGAATTTCAGCAACCACACTGCTAAGGAAAATAGCATCTTTCTCAAAGTTTTAAGCACTGGCTTGGGGAAAAAAAACCTGCATTCTTCAAAATCATTGTAAAGTCTTTGTTTAGAGTGTGGTGCTGATAACCCCAAGGTCATGGGTTCAATACATGTATGGCCCATTCACCCAAGAGTTGACTCAATGATCCTTGTGGGTCAACTCAGAATATTCTGGGATTCTTTTGCTGGGGCCAAGGAACTAAAAAAAAAGGAACAAAGAAAAAAGCTCAAAAGTGGACAATTTACAATAGAATTCTATACATTCTGCATGGTCGCTGTGTATTTTTAAATACCTGATATTTCAGAACTAAAGAAACAAAGTGGATGAGAAATTACAGGCAACAACCCAAAAGGAAAGGAAAGCCCTGCATGTCCAAACACTCTGAATCCATACACACTGTGACTATCCCACCAGAGCACTCTCCAGCTGATTCGCTGGCAGACAGATCTCTCCCTGGGAATAACCACAGATTTTCCTCCACTTTCCTTTTCCAGAACTCGGGCTGAGAAGGGTTTGAAACATATAAATTCCTGTTTCCTGGCAGAAAAGCTGAGGCCATGACCCTGCAGGTTGCCAGTGCGAGGATTCCATCCCAGTGCAGTGATTCCAGGCTGGGATTGCAGCAGGCAGGGTTCAGGATGAGAAACAGTGGTTGTCCCCCCTGGAGAAATGTGAGAAGAGAAGGAGAGTATCCCATCCAACCCACACACCTGAAGCTGTCTTATTGGCATTCACAGGGAAGGCTTGCAGGGAATAAGGGAGGAAATGAAAGGAAAATGAATGTATAAACAGCTGCAAAGCTCACCAATGAATGCAATTTTAGGGAGTTAAGATGGAGCTGCCTGTGGATTTGCAATGCAGAGGTATTCAGGTAGCATTCCTCACTTTCACTGCCAGCCAAAAAGTCAGTGCAAAACAAATAAAGTGTCAGAGGGATAAATAAAGAGGAAATTACTATCAGGGATCCTTAAGAAAAAAATAAAAGACCAACACACATAAAGCCAAAAATTCACAAAATTACCAAAAGTGACAAGATAAAATTTGTTGTACAACTGAAAACTGAAATTATTCTTTAATGCTGTGATCTATAAGGATGATAAATAAAGTATGAAATTAAGCTGGCAAGGCAAATCTATATTAAAGACAAAGTGGATTAATAGGGAACCTGTCCTCCTGTGGTTTTCTGGATGTTTAGCTGAAGCAAGACATATCAAAATATCAGATATTCTGATGTGACTGGCAATCTCTGATGGGATCTTTGAGGGTGGATTTCATTGTAAGGTGTATTTCTGTCATTTCTAAAATATAGATGGTTGTGTACAACACACACATTCATTTTACTTTCTACCTCTGAGTCCAGTAGAAAGAAAGAAACATTTGACTTTTAAAAGTTGATTTTAAAACTCAAGCCGTGCCAAGTATTAGTGAGAAGGGTTTGTTTTCTTAAAATATGTGGGCAACTGGAATGAGCATCACTGCACTACAGCAACCTTTTCATTGAACCCAGACTTATTGAGCTTAACTGCCTGTACAGTAATTAAAGCATCTCTCATCCTGTTTGTCCTATTCAGCACTACACTGCCAGCTCAGAATGGCTTTCACAAAGCCCAGACAGTGATAAGTGTTAATGGTATTTTATTATTTCTCAATTGCAATGAAGATATTTCTCTGGCTGCAGGCAAAAGCCTCCAGGGAGGAAATGAAATGCCTAAGAGTGAGAACATGCCCTCACAGCATCACTGCTTCACCAGCTGCACTCTTTCCACTGCTGCTCAGGCAATGGAAAGACATCCATACATTCCCCTGGAAGATACCTTTGTGCATTGTGTCTCTCCAGAGTGGAGGGGCTCTGAGAGATGTGCAAGGAGCAAAGTGAATTATTGGACCACCTTGTGAAGGAATGGGCAATGAAGCTGATTCAGTGGCTGGCATGAGGGGGAAAAATTACAGGATTCCTTGGACCAAGCAGAGTATTCACAGGATGATGCTGGATATAAGAGCCTTTGGGAAGAGGCAGTGGTGACTCATGAGATCAATAGGAATGGCCCTCTTGCTGTCAGTGATGCCAAGGCACCACTCAGCAACCAGGAAACTCAAGGGCAGGACAGAGAAAGCCAGAAGGAAACAAAGAGCTGGGAAACTTTCCTGTGTGCTCTGAAGTGCAGTAGCCCCAGCTTCTGGAAGTGTCCAGGGCTAGAGGACATCACTCCCTGTTGTGGTTTTTATTTGAAACCACGTGGAAACACCAATTCATGTTCTGGTTTAGGTTCCAAGGGGGGAAGGTGTTCTCCCTCTGACAGACGGAATGAAAAGGAGTTCCTGGGCTTTGTTTCCTTCCAAAAGAAATGAGAACTAGAAAAATGAAAATGCTTTCCCATTGGTCCAATAAAATGCCAATCTCAAAACCAGCAACTCACTTCTGTGGGCTGGTTAAACTAACACACTCCCTAACCCTGCTGACACCTCCAGAGAGGCTCCCTCATGTTCCACTTCCTCTCTGCACAGTGAGCAAACTCTGTCTGATATGCTGAGATTGGCATTATGTAAACACCAGACATCAAATATTAATTGGGAAACTATGAAGTAGAGTAACATTCTCTAAAAAAAAAATGCTGTATTTTAGCAACTCAGCTTCTCCAGCCTCAAATAAAGAATTAGAATCTGACAATGTCACATTATTTTTCACAGTAGATTTGATATTTGGCTTAATTAGAGCTTATGCTTTAGCAGGATTACCAAACAAGCAACTGACATCTACAGAGAGAAATAGTTTTTGTCAATCTCTGTGATGGGGATATAAGTTCTGTGTTCAACAATGCTGTGTATGAGACACAATTTATTTCAGGCAATTGCTCCAAGGATCCAAGCATTTCCATCACCTCTTCAGCCCAGACCTGGTCCTTGGTGACCCTGAGTGTGCCATGTTCAAGGACACATGTTCAGACACCAGGCCTTGAAGATGTAGAAAGAGATTCAAGGGTAGAGGCACTGAGAGAAACTTTGCTCCCAGGACTCTGCAAACCCAAATTCCCTTCAGGGGCTAACAGCAGTAAATGTCAAGGAGTTCCTGAGATCCCCCTGATTTTCTACTTTTGCCACGTTATAATAACCTTTTGCTTGGAAGTTTATACATGATACTTCCAGTGCCTAAATGGAGCCTATAAAAGGCTGGAAAAGGACTTTTCATCAGGGCATGGAGCATCAGGACAAGTGAAAATGATTTTAAGCTGAGGGAGGGTTAAATGGGATATAGGGAAGAAATTCCTCCCTGTGAGTGTGGAGAGGCCCTGACACAGAGTGCCCAAAGATGCTGTGGCTGTTCCTGGGTCCTTGGAAGTGTCCAAGGCCAGGCTGGATGGGGCTGGGAGCAAGCTGGAATAGTGGGAAGTGTCCCTGCCCCTGGCAGGGGCTGGCATTGGATGGGCTTTAAGGTCTCTTCCAACCCAAACCATTCTGGGGTTCCATGGTATGACCTACACTGCTGCATATTCTGCAAAATCCTACACAGTTATCCAAACATAACACAGTTCAAAGCCTTCAAAATGCAATTCAGATTAAAACAAAAACAAAATTTATTAAAAGGAAGCCTTTAGAATCAAATTCAGCTGTGTGAAGGCTACTCACAAGTCCCGTGCTATAACTTTTATGCAGGTATCCACTGGCACACATGCAAGTAGAGCAGCTGAGCTCAGAATGGGGGTGGCAAAAGGCTGGCAAAATGCAGGGAGTTTCACCCCAAAACTGGATTGTCATCAATGTGACACTTCTCTGGATCCCCCAACAGAACCTTCATCTCAGTGCTACAAACAGGGACAACTTCAAAGCCAAATCCCACAGAGATGTAAGACCAACCCCACAGCTTTGAAATAGATCCAGAAACAGCCCATGGCTCTCCCAAGCCCAGCTTAGCACTTCACCTATCCAGTCATTATCCCACCACACCATGGAAATAAAACCCTGGTGCTCATCTCGAGATAACAGACATTATTATTCCCATAAAAGAAAATGAGGCAAAGGAATTACCACAGTTCTCTTGCCTATGGCACACGAAATATAATTTAAAATCCTCCCAGCTCATCATAAAATCTCATCATTGTTTAAAATGGTAGAAGATACAGTCTCTGAAACTTTTAAATATTTAATTTGCATATTTCTAAATCAAAGGCAAAGTTTGGATTGCAAGGTGCATCGAGGAAAGGGAATATTTTTTGTTCTGGTAAACACAAGCATAGCCTGTTTCTAATGAGTAGCAATCAAGAGACACTGCAGGGACACAGAACATAAAATAGTGAGAGAATCCAATATGCTGCTATTCCTGGCAGTTCTAAAAATTAATTCAAACCTGCATCCATTACAAGAGTAATGGAAAAGTAGAGCTCCATGTCTGTAAATATTAGGAGCGTGGCTGATAGCCTCATTTCCTCCCCCATCTCAATTAAATATGGCACCTTGCAGCTAAATTACACAATGTGGCCACAGTCTGTAAACAAAACAATCACGGTTACAAATGTCTGTGCCTAATAAATAGATGTACTGCTGTATTCAGAGAGTTATGCCTCATGCAATCGATGTTCCCTTCCAAACAGGTAGATCTCTTATTAAGCATTTGATTATTAATTTCTCCCTCCCCAAAATGATAGCACAGAAAGAAGCCTCCTGCTGGTGCATCTTCTGCAAATCACACCCAAAATCTTAATAAAGTAGCTACCAATCTGCTTCAGATCTAATTCTCCCAGACAGCTGTACATTGTCAGCCTCACCCAGATGTTTAAAATGCATCGATGTTTATTCTTTAAACTGGAAAAAAACAATCACTGAGGATGATAATCCAAGAATCAGCCTGTGCCCCACTGTCCCTCAGTGGATTTGACTGCCTGATCTCTTCTCATCCTTGTATAACCCCAGCACCCCTGCTTCATTTAATTCCTTAAGCTTTAATTAAAAAACAGCAATGAAAGCCAGCAAGAAAAAGCAGCTGAAAATTCCTTTGTTCTCACAGAACAGCCAGTATTGCTTGGAGAAGAGACAGCAAACACCACAGCCAATACAAAGGTGGCTCACTTCAGCTTAATCTCTCCTCCCTTGTATTCTGCTATGGAATACTTCACAGATCTGGGCTTTCATTTATGCTCTGGCACCAGGAAAAGGGGAAACCATGAAACTTGTCCAGGAGTTTGTACGTCACTGTCACATCCTTTGTTCTGGTTCCGTCCTCCTGGCTTGGAACTGTGAGTGTGGATCCTGCTCAACAGCAGAATGTTACCAAGGGTGAACAGTTCTTACAACACAAACTCCACCTCAGTGACTCTGTGCTACTGCTGGGGGTGCTGTTTTGGTTGGGAGCTTCAAGATGTGGCCAAACCCAGTTCCAATGGTCAGGTGAGGTCAATGCCAGGGGAGCCCAGCTCGTTATCAACGTGTGGGTGCACCAAGGGCAAAGTGGCTTCAAACCCAGGCACAAATGGCTCTCCCACCACAGGGACAACAGGAGAGTCCCCAAGGACCCAGACTGTGTCAAAAGTAAGTTTTCCTCACTCAGAAACTCTCAGACCTAGGGATTTACCATGCCCATCACACAGCAGAGGCCCTTTGAGATGCTGACCACCACACCTGACATAGCACTTACTCTGTGTAAGTAATCCAGCTCTTGATTTTATTTAAAGCTCCAGCAGCTGGAGGAGCAGCTTTGGTCATATACCCTAAGTGGTTTTCATTCTTTCAGCTGAAGCAGTGATCACTGAAGGTGGGCAAGGAATGTTTTTTCCCCATTTCAGGAACCTTTGGATGGGTTTAGGTTTTGATTTGTCACCTATCTACAAATTCCTGTCTTACTTTAGGCCAAGGGAAAGGTTTTGTTGGAGTTTCTTTTCCATATTTTTGCACATTTTTTACAGCTAGCTTGCAGTTCAGAATAAAGTCATAAGTGAATCAAGAAAATTTATATTAAACTTTACAAGTGTTTTCAAGCAATCCTTATATGGAAAAAAAAAAAAAAAAACCAAAAAAAAAACCAAAAAACAATTAAAAAAAGAGACAACAAACAACCAAAAACCAATCAAGATACTCAAAAAAACAGACTTTACCACAAAATGTCTGTTGACAAACTGATGCATTTGGATGAAAAGGAATAACACAAATAAATCTAACCAAGTTCTGTCATTGTTATAAAACTGCATGCAGCAGTGCTCAATGGGATCCTTATTTCCAAAAGAAAGCTGGATGCTTTTGGAGCCATGGTTTCCTCACCCACCAGGACCAATCCTGTCCAAAATGTTGTCTAATGAAGTGGTTTTCACATAATTGCATTGAAGGCCACTGAAGCCAGAAGGAAAGGAGGCACAGCCTGCACTGAGCAGTGACTGATGTTCGTGTCACAGTGATGACAGCAAAGAGAGCAGAAGGCCCCAGTGTTTTATATATTCTAATTCAAGCAAATGTGTGCAGCACAGCAGTGAGCTCCCACCTGGGCACTGCATCAGGCCCTGGTGTTCCAGGACAGGAAAGGCAGGGACCTGTTTGAGCAGGTTCAGAGGAGGGACACAAGGGTGCCCTTAGGGCTGGGACAGGCTGAGGGAGTTGGGGTGCTCAGCCTGGAGAAGCGAAGGGTTTGGTGAGACCTTGTGGCAACTTTTCAATATGTAAAAAAAGCTCATATGAAGCACTTTTTGCCAATCCCTGTAGTGACAGGACCAAGGGCAACAGACTAGACATGAAGAAATTGTTTCAGATGGGGGTGGTGGGGCCCTGGCACAGGGTGCCCAGAAAAGCTGAGGCTACCCCTGGATCCCTGGAAGTGTCCAAGGCCAGGTTGGATGGGATTTGGAGTGACCTGAGCTCCTGGAATGTGTCCCTGCCCATGGCAGAGGGGGCAACTGTATCTTCAAGGTCCCTTCCAACCCAAACCAGCCTGGGATTGTAAGATTCTGACCTTTCAGTCCTCAAAATTGGTGACCATGCCATAAATTGTCCACTTTCCAACTGGGTCTGGCTGCAATGTGCTGACACTGGAAGGAACTACACTTCTGCATTCCATTTTTATATGCTGTCCTTAGCTCAGTAGTTTTATGGTTTTCAATCTGACTTGTTAAATACGAGTTTGCAGTGTTTCACCTCCCTCTAAAATGGGTAATTCTGTAAGAACTTTGCTATTTGATTAAGTTATCATGCATGAAGAGCCAGAAAAATTTAAGACAATTGTTCATTTAAATTGCTGTTAATTACATCCTCCTGACATAGTTATTGTACTATACGCACACTTTGGATAAAACTACTGTAGTATCTAATTGAAGTCAAAAATATTTCTGACATTTTAATGAAGACACCAATAAGTTTTATTTTACAAGACTTTCAAATGAACCACGGAGGATTAGAAAATGACATTCAAGGTCTGCGTGTAATTGAAGTGCATAACACAGGAGGGGGAAAACTTAGTGGCATGTTAAAGGTTTTAAAAAGCTAGGAACACGTTAACATTTCAGATGTATTGGAGTAAATAAGCTCTTTGTAGAATAGAAGCCACTCTTTTTTTTCAACCACCAAAGTTTCAGGAAGTCAATGGAATGTCACAGCATCATCGTCACCAGCCAAGATAGCAAGTCTGGGACTCAGAAGCCATTATCCTGCTCCTTTTCAGAGATCCTATTTCCATTTCACTTTTATGGACGTTTTACATAATTATTTGTGGAAGTCAAGTGGAACTTCACAGAGTCAGTGGAGCTGCACTGGAATGAACCAGGAGTGGGAAGACAAAGAGTTGTGTGGACTTCAGAGCAATCCTGGTGCTTGTAAGGTTTTCCACATGAGAGCTCAGCTGGAGAGGAGCAGGAATTGAAGGCATTTAAAGCAGTTAAATCAGACACATCGATCCCACACTTACCCAGCTGTCTGGATGCATTTTACTGAGCCACAGAAGAAAAAGGCTGGATCACACCTGTGTGATCATGGAAAACATTCAGTGCCAGGGACCCTTTGCTGCAGCAGTAAACTCTTGTCAAAGGAAGGAGGAGATGGTCAGCCCAGCCCATTTCCCCCTGTTCAATAGCTGTGTAAAACAATCAGGACATGAGGAAACTATAAGCAGATACACTCAAGTGCACATCCACACTTTAATATGCAGCAAATTGTGCGCCTGGAAATCTTTAGTCTCTTGAGCAGTTCCTCAAACTCTTGAAGCTTCTGCCTAAGTCTTCAGCCTCTCTGTGTGTGCTCTCTGTGCTGCAAGAACTAATCCCAAAAGCAGCAGGCTGGCTACGCTGGGAGGAAGTGCCATGGTGGAGCCCAAAGTGGCAGCTCAGCCCCTCACTTCCCCTCAGGGCAGAGAATCACAGGGTACAAGTGAGAGATCAGACAGATTAATAGGGAAAGCAAAAGCTGTGCACACAAGGAGATCAAACCAAGGAATTCATTCCCTACTTTGCTGGGCAGGTGCTCAGCAGCCTCAGGGGAGCAGGCCCCATCCCTCAGAACGGTGACTTGGGAAGACAAAACCTACGAACGGAACATATGAAATATCCCTTGAGCCACTGAGGTTCACCTGTCCTGGCTGTCCCATCCCAACTCCTAGTGCTCCTCCAGCTCCTCCAGCCCCTTGCTGCTGGGATGAGGAACAGAAAAGGCCTTGGCTCTGTGTGAGCAAATCCCTGTGTGCCCAGCTCTGCTTCCACATCCCTGTGTGCCCAGCTCTGCCTCCACATCCCTGTGTGCCCAGCTCTGCCTCCACATCCCTGTGTGCCCAGCTCTGCTTCCACATCCCTGTGTCCCCAGCTCTGCCTCCACATCCCTGTGTCCCCAGCTCTGCTTCACATCCTGTGCCAGCTCTGCCTCCATCCCTGTGTGCCCAGCTCTGCCTCCACACCTGTGTGCCAGCTCTGCCTCCCATCCCTGTGTGCCCAGCTCTGCCCCACATCCGTGTGCCAGCTCTGCTTCCACATCCCTGTGTCCCCAGCTCTGCTCCACATCCTGTGTCCCAGCTCTGCTTCCATCCCTGTGTGCCCAGCTCTGCCTCCACATCCCTGTGTGCCACTCTGCCTCCACATCCTGTGTGCCAGCTCTGCTCCACATCCCTGGTGCCCAGCTCTGCTCCACATCCTGTGTGCCCAGCTCTGCCACATCCCTGTGTGCCCAGCTCTGCTTCCAGCACAGATCCCAAACCCACAGCCTACAGTGGCCTTGGGGAGGAAAATAAACTCTGTCCCAGCCAAAGCCAGCACAATAAGACACAAAAAATTATTGTTTTCCTGATCATCATCCTTTGAATTTCTCACAGACTGGCATTTGCTCCCTTTCTGCTCTGTGAGAATAACTCTGTGTGCAAATATCCAGTTCCCTCCCTGAGTGTCTTGCTACCACCATGTTGGGGAGTAACAAAACAGACTCAGTTAAGAGATGAGAGAAGGAGAAAAAAAAAGGAAATATCAGCAAACTTGGCACAACATTCAATTATAAAAGTGGATGCAAAATGCTAACAATTCGATGCTCAGAAGAACTCATCTGAATTTCATTATCATCTAAGTAGAATCTGGTATTTGTTAAAGAGGACAAATGTTCTTAAAAGATGTGTTGCTCACAATCATCTCAGGATATAAAAACATGAATACAAGATACCAGTTGGTCCCTCTGCATTCCAAAGAAGAAAAGGGAAAGAGAAAAGGAAAAGAAAATTAAAGACAACTTTTCAACAGATGCAAAGCACTCTGGGGGGCTGTCACTGAGACAAATAAAGCCATGGGATGTCGAGATGTCCTCTGTAAATCCATGAATGCCTCTGGAATTAGTCCAGGTGTACCCCAGCAGGTTTGGACAGCACTACACACTGGGTGATGTGGGGTGGGGGAGAGGGCAATTCCTGCTAAAGCACAGGAAAGAAATGGAGTATCAGCCCAAAATACTGATACCAAGATAATCAAAGAACAGGATTTTGCTCCATTTTTTTCCATCAGTACAGATGATATAAAACTGTTTCCAGCAGCTTTTTAAAAATTTTTTCATATTATAGCAAAAACAAAATGAAACGAATTAAGGGAAATAGTAAAAAAATTAGCTATGGAAAATTAGGATTGGAAAAATGAAATTTCAAACAGGAAAATATTTTTTTTTTAAAATCCCTCTTTTCATTAGATATTTCATGGCAATTTTTTCCAGTGAAAAATTGGTGTTTATTCTCAGAAATATTGTTTGCTTGTTTTAGATAATGCATCTTAACTACATCTCACAAAATACAGAAGAAGGGGGGAAAAGCCATTGCTAGAATTTTAGCTGATGTACCTGGATAGTTGGTAAAGCTGCTACAATTTTTCAGGTTCTAGGACTGTATTGTACCCCTAGAAAAAAACCATAACATTTTCACATTGATCTGTCTCAAAAATTAAGAAAATAGCAAAAAAATTCCTTCTAGAAGTAGAGAAAATTCAGCATAAGCCAGATAAGGTAAAATAAATCGATAGCTGAGTAATCTCAGAGAAACAAAACTGATCTAATTTGTCTTGGAATTAGGCATCTGCTATCATCTTTAATTTGCCAGATCCCACACAAACATAACATCAAAAGTATAAAGCAATTTCACATCCTAATTTGGATAATTTTATATCACTAGAACCACGAAGTTTTGCTCCCTATCTTGTCCAAAAAGTTGAAGAGTAAATCTTCTATTTAAGTTAACTGTCTTTACTTTTCTAAGTCATTTGGCATTTTCCATATGTGGAGGCAACTATGCAAATTGAAAGCCTGATCTTTACTCAGTGTCAATCAAGAAACCTTCTCCAGGGGAGGAAGAAAGTAAAGGACTCTTCACTGAGTAAGACTCTGTCACTAAAGGCATCTCAGCATCAAAAACTGCCAAAAGGACTTATTTTCATCTAAAAAATTCCAAAACATAATAAATACGGCTGAAGTCTGGAAATCTGCATATAACCCTCAAAATTCCCTAAATCAAATATCACTTTTTACATTGGAAAGCCAAGGCTGCAGCCAGAAGCAACAGATTTTCCAAAACTATTTGCTTTGTGTGCATCTTCACCTGTCTTTAAAGCAGTTTTTAGAAGACTCATTTCTTGTAATGCTGGGGAGTTCAATCGAGATTTTTTAAAGGTGTTTGGAATTCACTGTACAAAACAGAGGCATTAAAATTAGATGTTAGATATGAGTTATTTAGAATTAGTCTTACCTATCTCAGCATATGAATATTTGACTACTTAGCTGTGCTTTGACTTATTTTCACACATTATATGCAACTCAAACTTCAAGTCCCAAATATGTTGGTGCTTATTTCTTATTCTTATTTTAACATGTCCAGTGCAGCCACACTTTCTCCAGAGCCAAACACTGAGTTCATTCCCAGTGAATTCAGACAATATATATTTACCATATGGAGTGTGAAGTCTGTAAAACAGGAATATTTCTCACCCCTTACTATTTTACTCCTTCATCAAAGAAGTGTATACCTTACAATAAAATCTACTACATTTTTTGCTCTCCTTTTGCATCATGTTGTGCCTTGAACCCTGAACAGTGTTTGAATTCTCAGAATAATCCGAGTAGGAAGGGACTAACTCACTGGTGACTTGCTCTGGGCTCAGATGAAGTTTCCAGCAGTGTTCCAGGATGATCTAAGGCAGGAATTCTGAGGGTAAAGATGGGATGTGATCCAAATTCACCCAGGCTCGCCGAGGGCACTGGCACACACCAGTGTCAGATTTCCAGGGACAGCCACAGAGCATCAGCACCACCAGGACCCCGAGCCCAGCTGACCAACCCAAAAATGCCATTGGACCCCTGGACCCTTCCTCCTGCCTCTCAGGAGGTTGTGGTCAGGGATGGGAGCTGCTGACCCTACAGGCTATGCTGTCAACTAGAGAAAACCAGGAAAGCTGATCTATGGCACACCCAGGCACTCGGACATGGGGCTGTTGTCATCTTGTAGGACAAGGGACCAAGGTTTTGGGGAAAGGAAGGAGAAGCTGTGGTGGGGAGAGGCAAGAGGAGCCCCAGTGTAGGGAGAGGTGTTCTGATAAGAGGAGTCTGTAGAGATTGGGATCAGGGAGGTTTGGGAATGGCTTCAAACCTTTGGCACAGACAGCCCCATCCTCACAGCTCACCCCTTCCACCCCAGCCCTTCCCTCCCAGCATTTCCCAAAGCACCAGTGGCCTGGCCCAGCCTCTTTCCCTTGCTTGGGTGTGACAGGGCCAAAATTATTCCCTCCCCCAAACTTTCCCCACCTCTCCCCATGCTGCCAAATTGAATTTCACCTGTCCTGCCAAGCAACCTTAACTGCTGCTGCTAAGGGAAACCTGGTGTTTGAAAAGCCAGGTATTCAGCACACAGCAGGAGCACAAGTTGAGCAGCAGACAGCAGGAATGTGAGCCATGGAAACCTTTTTGACTTATTCATTCTTCCTGAGTCATCTTGCAATTGGAAGGGCTGTGTCCATATTTCCCAACTCCAAATGCAGCATAAAACCCACAGGCTGCTGTGAAACCTTGATAAGGAAACAGAAATTTGCCATAAAAACAAGGCACACCACCAAACATCAAAATGGACAATACCCTAGCAGTACTAAGAAAGGTGTGAGACACCTAAAAGGCAATATAAGTATTCAGACTACCTTCAGGGGAGGCTGTAAGGGCTGCAGAATCCCCTGGATGTGGTCATTTCCCATCCCACACTCCCATCCTGTGACGCAGCAAAGTACTTGGGATTTGCAGCTGGTCGGATAAATCTAAGTCCTGGAACACAGTGCTCCTGCTGGTGAAGAGAAAAGTCGAGTTTAAATAAATCATCCCCTGGATCTGTTTGTGCTAATCCATGGGAGAAAAGAGTTTAACTTTAATTACAGGCAATGGCACTGATGGATATCAGAACCTGCACTGAGCCCATGAATAGATGAATAAAAATATACTTAAAGAGCCCAGGATGTATACCTGTCAAACACTCAGATGACTAATGCAAGAAGAACCAGATAAAGACATTAAACATGCAGCAGACACTGGCATGGGGTGGGAGGACGTCTGATTCTTGTCAAGCAATCACAAAAGAGAATTATTTAAGATCCAAAAATACGGTGTGGAGGACTGTAATTCAATTGCAAAGGCACTGAAGACAGCAGCTTTTGAATACAGCCTTTAGTTAGAGTTTAAGAAATCAAAGTAACTGTATTATTAATGTGCCTTAAACACCAGGTAAACCAGCAATTTCTTCCTCTGCAGGCACCTGGTGCTCCTCACAAAATAACACCGTGTTTTGACATCCCCCGTGCTTGGCACGGGCTGCCTGTCAAGCAGAGGAGGTGACAACAGAGGGATCCTGGTGTGCCTTTCACAGCTGTTGCTGGGAGCCCTTAACGAGCAAGACAAACCTTAGATAACCCTCATCTTCCTGGGTGTTGGCACCTTTGTTGCAGCACCCACGTGGGCTCTGTGTTCCCGAGGCAGGGATAATCCAGGCTGGGAGACTCAGAAGCATCCTCCTCAGCTCCAGGAGTATCCTGAGACTAAAATGGAGAAGCTGGGAGGGCTCCTTCTTCCTGCAGGAGTCCAAAGGAGGGCAGGATAAACCCTTTAAACTCTGTGTATCTGTTTCGTAGAGAATGAAATCCAGACATAAAGTGAAGAGCAGGGACCGTGTGTCCCAACTTCTTCCCCACACCAGAAGAGGATTTTGAATATTAGGATGCACAGATACACATATTTTTCAGGTCCTAAAAAAACACCCTGGCATGCCAAAATACCCAGGCTTTACAGAAATGCTCTGGCAGTTTGTGCCCTGTGTGTTTGGACCCTCTCACAATCAAAAGATCCTTTAATTCAGAATTTCATGTAATTACCTGAGCACTGAAACAACAAGAGCCAAGGGTTTGTCTCACTCTTTCTGTCTCTGTGAGTCCTGCCTGGCTCTCCAAAACTAAAATTGCAATGATCTGATCTCAGGAATAAACTCAGAATGCTATGAAATGAAATGGCATAGTAATATTTTGCAAAAATCCATCAATGTTTGTTTATTTGTTTCTGCATTTAAAATCAGTTTGTGGAAAGTGGGAGGTTTTCCTAGAAAACCGTGAGCTGGGTCAGTCTGGATGCTCTATGCAAAAACTGTTGCACCTGGAGACGTTGATCTCACCTTTAATCTTAGAGGCACATAGAGGTGTTTTCAGGTACCTTTACCTTTTCTAAGCATCTACCTGTACTTTGGTTTTTTTTAAAGTTTGATGGTCCTTTCAAACTCCAACATCTAGATGTGGATAGTTTCCTTTATAAGAAGCCTGTCACAGCTGGCTTCGGATGTCAGCTTAATCTGAGACAGAAAGTCAAGCAAAATAACCTACATTACAACCATTAGAGAAGTTTTCCTTCCTGCCTTGCTGCTGGAACATGCTATTATAAAATTAACCAAAGTTTTCACTGGGATATTTCTCCAGTCGACTTCAGTTCATGTCTATCAATGCTTTCCAGCAGACTGAAGCAATACAAATTCTGCACACAATTGCTCCCCATCTTCTGCCACTGAAGCACTTCCCTCAATAAGAAGTTTCCGAAGGATTTTCAATCGGAGGCACCAACAATGGTTGCAGTTAATGGCAATACATTCCTTGAGATTTATTCTGCGAGAGGCACCTTTCATTTTAACAAATGTACCATGGCATGAGGAGTTTGTGATGGGTGAACTCAGTCAGCATGTGCTGACAGCCCCCCCAACAGCTGGAGGGCTGTGCAAAATGTATGATTTGAAGGTTTGAAGTGTGTTATTCTTCCCTTTGTTACACAGCTGGATTCAAGTGCTAAAAAAAACCCCACCTGGCCCTAAGAAATCACCTTTTCCTCTGGTGAAGTGTGTCCTTTGCGTTTGAATGGGAGGTTTAATGGGGAAAAGGAGAAGATGAGGTAGCTGCAATGTTAGCTGGAAAGGTCTCCTCAAGAAAGGTTTTCTAATTTCTGCTCCAATAGTGGATCAGGAGTGGGGTGAGAGTCACCAGCAATATTTTCTAAACAACGGAAACCATCATTTTTTAACAGAAGCCCTTTTAGTGTTTACTCACTTTAGGGAGATTGAATCTGAAAATCTGCATCACTTTCCATTTTGTCACATCCAAGTTATCTCCAAACCAGCAAAAGTGGGATACTTCTTTTTTCCCTTTCCACTCTCATTCAGTATTCACTTTTCTACCTACGTTCCTCTCACTGGAAATATTAGTTTACAATTTCATTTGCACAGGGCAAGCACTCTGTCTTTAATGATGATAGGGCAGCAAAAGCTGCAGAGGGAAATCCTACACTGCCTAATCCAAGCTCTGGTAGCTGAACCCTCTCCAGTCACTCACCATCTCAAAATTTGGAACTGCAGAAGGGGGACAAACTGATGAAGACAGATATCTGTATTTTAATGAGCAGTCCTGCAATATTTACTTGGTTAAAAGGAGTGGATACTTCATCTTGCCTGTCATAACAAATATGTTCCTCCTGGCAACTCAGCATCTCGTGTTTAACACTGCACTGACAAATGCACCTCTCCTCCCTCGTGATGAAAGCAGACACAATTTCAGAGCAAACAGGCCTGCAGGTTAGCTGGGATTGTTGACTGTTGTTTTTTCTTTTAATTTTATAAATGCAGTGCTTCTTATAGAGCTAAAGACCACTACTGTAAAGTCTACAACCCCAATTCAAAGCCATGTCAGCACTCTCCCTGTAAATCCTCAGCTTCATGCACTGCTCAGTAGCAGAAGTGAATTGAAATGCAGAGGGTAATGCACAAGTCTGGAGTCAGGTAATAAGGCCCAGCTTCCCAAACTGCATTTGCCCTGCTAGGTTTGAGGACAAAGTGATACCTCCTCATACATGGAGGTGATAAATTGCTCCTCCATCACTTTCCCAGCATAATCTCGCTTGCAGACTCCCAAAAAGGATCTGAGAGAGCTCGTTACCCACCACTCCCCCCACCCCCAAACTTGTCAGAAGGGTAAAGATGAAAGAAATCTGAACTTCTTGCCTTACTTTCTTTTCCTCCAGCTAGTTTCCCCTTCCCAGTGCTTGTTTTACATCACCTGGAGTAGCTCAGTCATGTAGCAGTGGCTGCAGGAAAGGGCAGCAGAAGCTGATGGTTTCTGAGACACTTTGACAGTGATGGATGAACATCACATATCCTGACATTACTTCCCACTATTTCACAGAGGGGTGTTAGGAATGGATTCATTGAGCAATGTTTCCTCCTTTCATGATCCATCTTGAGATGACAATCCAATTTTCAGGTCAAGAGAAAATTCTTAAGTGATGGAAAAGTCACAGGTGAAAAGAATAACGGCTGTGGGTGATGGCAGAAGGAGGAATGGCTCTGGTGTGGGTTTTACGGATGAGACACACAGGATATGATGGAGGAAGGAGCACGGTGTGGGAGTCACAATGAAGCTGTGCAGTAGTTGGCTTGTGCACAGCCAGCCCTGTTCTACTCACAGATCACACAAAAATGCACAGGCATTCCCTTCTCCAGACTTCTGACAGCAGAAATAATATAAAAATATATCTGTGAGTATTCCATTTTCCCCAGTCAAAGTCCAGCCAGAGTCACTATTTATCATCATTTATTCCAGTAAGTAGAAGCCACACCCAGACCAATTATCTCACTGTCAGAGCTTGTAAATAGTGTTTTGGTATCATGGGATTCCTGTTCAGGAGTTTTGTTTGGATTCTGAGGCCTCTAATCTTTATCAGATATTACACCCCACTCATCACTGTCAGGAGCTAAAGCAGCATCAGCATCCGTGGCATTGCTAACAGGGCCACCTTCAGCATGTGAATCATCCTCCAAATTCCTACTTGCCTGAGAAAAATTAACTCCACATGATCAGGACAGGTTGGATTGGGTTCAGAGCAACCTGGAAGGTGTCCCTGCCCATGGCAGGGGGGAGAATGAAATGGGTTTTAATGTCTCTTCCAACCCAAAACAGTCTGGTATTCTGGGATTTTGGTGTTCTATGACACTGTGGGTATCAGCTGTCCACTGCTTTCCGTGGAATATGAGGGCAGGGAATCTTTAGTGAACAACAAAATTAACTAACTGGATGCTTTAAAAATGTTTTCATGGAAACAACACTTGACTGGGGCCAAGGAAGGCTTTTATAAGATGCAAAGAGTACAATTCATTTCTTGAATCCAGCCTGGTTTAGGTTGGAAAGGAACTTAAAGCCCATCCAATTCCATCCCTTGACATGGCCAGGAACACCCTACACTATCCCAGGCTGCTCCAAACCCTGTCCAGCCTGGCCTCAGACATCTCCAGGGATCCAGGGGAAGCCACAGCTCCTCTGGGCAACCTGTGCCAGGGCTTCACTGCCCTCACAGGGGAAGTTTCTTCCAAAATCCCATCAGACCTTGCTTTCTGGCAGTGGGAAGCCATTCCCCATTGTCCTGTCACTCCAGACCCTTATAAATGCTCTCTGTGTATCCTGAAATCTCCATTCTTCCTTGTTCACGGAATAAAGAGGCCACAGCACTTTCAGAGCCATCCACAGCAAAAGCTGCTTCTAGAGGTGCTTCCTGACATGGTTCTGGTGGGATGCATCCACTCTGCCTGGCAAAGCAGCACCTGGCAAGGGGATGCTGTCCCACACAGCCTGCCCAGCTCTCCCTGCCATTCTCACTGCCTAAGACATCTCCTGACACCCCACCAAAGGTGAACAACAGACCATGTAAATGGCTTCATGCTCCCACTGGATGCAAATCCATGCCAATTCCTGGGCCAACTTTCTTGTCTCCTGGTCATCAGTTAGGCTTAAGTTCTGCCTTCCAAATAAAACTGCTTTATTAAACAGCAGGAGATAATTACAGCAGTGTCAAAGCCTGCTGAAGCGCAAACAATGTGAGATTAAGGTGACTGATGTCAGAAGGAATTATGTGTGTAAGAAATAAGTGCACTTCTGATTATAAAACTAAAGTATTGATAACCATTTTTCATCTTAATAACTTTAGCAAAAGGGATATTAATGATGTGGAAGAAAAAAAGGAGCAGCTTATTAGTGGAAAGTCTGATGTCTTGGTTTGCTCACTTTTTTGTGAATAATTTAATTATAAAAGTTCCTTTTTCTCAACCTCTTACATTTCTCAATGAAAACAAAACAGAGGAAAAGAGGGGGATAAAAATATAAGCTTCTTTGCAGTTACTGGACTTAGAATTCTCTCTCTTATAATTTAACAACAAAACAAAAAAGCCATTTTGAGTGAAAGCTTTGATCCTTTTTATAAGGATAAAAATAAAAGTGCTCTAGGTTAAAAAAAAAAAGTATAAAAACATAGATTTAGCTTGAAAAATATTGTGATTCTATAATTCTTGGTTTGGATTTAAGAGGTAAACTGCCTGTGGTACCTTCCCTTGCCCTTTCTTCAACACCATCTAATCCAATGGAGGTGGAAATAGAGCTTTTAAAGTTTTCCCAACAGTTTAACCTGTTTCACCTCTTTTTCCCTACAATTTAACCTGTCTTTTTAAGCACGGTTTTTCTGTGGTTCCAAGTACACTTTTGCTGGGGGTTGACCCAAGCCAGGAGAGCTGTAATATCCAAAGAGCCCCATTAACTTGCCTTGACATCTCATTTCCCTCTCTTTTTATGACTCTGTCACTCATGACTCTTCCTCTGCAGCTCAAGCATCTGTCAGAACCCAGAATCTGGAATTACATTTATAATAGATATGGAATATGGGTCACTCCTGCCCACCTCTTTTTTCACTGTAAGAAATACCAGTGGTCAGCCCAAACCTACAGGGTGATAAGTGTGTTTTAAAGCATCACCTCGAATTGGCAGTTTTCTCTTGTTGCAGGACAGCAGCAACTGCAGAAATGACTCTGAAATACAGAGAAGGAAAACAGCACAGCAGAGACCCCTTGGGTCTTATTTCTGTGCTACTTCTCCTCTTGCTAGTGCATCAGGAGGGTTCATTTGGATCCTGTTATCACATGTATTCTGTGTGCATTTAAATATTTAATGTATGTAGGGAGCCTGATTCCATGCAGGATGCAAACAAGTGAGAATTTCACTCAATTGACACCAGAGACTCTGCTCCTTGGGGAGAACTGAGCCTAGGATGTCTGTTATAGTCAGGTCAGCTTGGAAGGGGCTGTTGGATCCATGTGGATCCCTGTGATGCATCCCTGGTGCCAGCACATAGGATGGTGTGGCACTGAGGCCACCTCCACCTGACAAACTGACAGGCTAAAAAAAACATCCAAAGGCAGTGATTTTCCACAGGTAGAATCTCACAACCACAGGTCAAAATTTCAGGTCACTCATAAAAAGGGGCAAAAGTTGGACTTGGTGATCCAGGATGGAAACTGGGCTTCCAGTGCCATGGTTTGGCCAAGGAGGATTCATCCCCTCATCCCTCCCCCAGGAGAACAGGTCTCAGGGCACACGATTTACATTTCAGTCACACCAGGCTGCACATTTTCACATTAGAAATGAGATCTGTGGAAGAGGGTTTTAGTGCCATTATTTATTAGACAAGTTCCCTGGATTTTTATCATCCATAACTCATGCCTTGAATGGATTTGCTGCCCATTCCCCTAAGTCATGTACAGAAGGTCCTAGAGTAGAGTGTTTCTAAAATACCATTTTTTAAATTTCACATTTACATGCATTCCATCTGCACACCGAGAACATTAAATATCATAAATGTGGAGTTAATGTCTCATTTTTAAAAATTATGTAGTTTTGTAATTACATTAAATGAGGGGATACTGACTTTTAGAAACTAAATTCCAAGTCTCTTTCTATTGCCAAAGCAGCCAGGAATATCTTTAAATAAGTTTATGCTATAGGGACCCTTTAATGATCCATCTGCTGAAAGTAGAAGGAAGAAGAAAAAGTGGTTGAATCATAGGGAATGAAGCTTCAATTCACCATACATTAATAAAACCTCAGCTATTGATAATCAGTGAGACATTAATGAAGTTTTGGAGTTACATCCATTTACACTTAAGAACAGGCTGCCAGGAGTTGTCTCCGATATGGGAAGAGACTTAAAGATAGGAACAAAGCATTTCTTACACAAGTCATGAAAGATTGACTCCTGACCTGGAAACCACTATAAAAGCCTCAGAAAGTTGTCTTATTTCTCTGTAAATTATTTAAATTATTTCATTTTTCAGTGTTCACAATATCATACTTATTTTCACAAGCACAGAGACTGCAATGATACCTGAATCACAGAATCAGGGAGTCGTGGAATGGTTTGGGATGGAAGGGGCCTCAAAGCCCATCCAGCACCACCCCCTGCCATGGGCAGGGACTCCTTCCCCTATCCCAGGCTGCTCCAAGCCCCATCCAGCCTGGCCTTGGACACTGCCAGGGATCCAGGGGCAGCCACAGCTTCTCTGGGCACCCTGTGCCAGGGCCTGCCCACCCTCACAGGGAACAATTCCCTCCCAATATCCTGTCCTCTGGCAGTGGGAAGCCATTCCCCCTTGTCCTGTCTCTCCAGGCCCTTGGAAACCATCCTTTTCCAAGCTACATTTGAGTAATTTTGATCAGTTTCTTTTTTTTTTCTCTTAGTATCTGCAGGGTTTACATTAAACTCTGAGTTTTAAATTTCTCATCTCTCCAAGTCTTTGGGAAATTCTGGGAACAGCACAGGTACCTATGATTTAGCTAAAATCTGGTTATTGGGGTTAGCACAAGAGTAATTGTTGGGAGACTGTGGATGACCTTACAGTCATTTCAAGGCTGACACATAGGCTCCACTTTAATGGTGCAGCATAACTCTTACGCCGAGTTTATTCTCCAGGTTAAATATAATTCAACTTAGATGGCAACTGCAGGGACTCTGTTCCCTCTCACTTGGCAGAATAACCCTTCATTGCAAGGTAAGTGGGCTCTCAAATTTATGGGGAGATTTGCAAAGCAGTAGATTTTCCCCCGATTGCTTTTTGACTGAAATATATCCTCAGACCAAAAGGGGTTCATGACATTTAGCAGCACTGCCATGGCAAAACAGCTTCTTTGGCTGAAACAAAAGTAGAAATAAGCAACTTTGACCGTGAAGCAGAGTTTGGTCATGTTTTAAGTTGTTTTGCAACATTTTGTTTGTATTTAAGACTAAGGCTCTTCATATTTCACTGAATCACAGAGTATCCTGAGTGGGAAGGACCCACTAGGATCATGGAGTCCAACTGCTGTCCCAGCACAGACGCCCCAAAAATCCCAGCCTGTGCATCCCTGAGAGCATTGTCCAAACCTTCCAGAGCTCTGGCAGCCTTGAGGCTGTGACCATTCCCTGGAGTATTTAGGAGAATATCAGTTACAACTCCCTGAAGATAGAGAAGTTGGAAGAGGGGGGTTAATGTTGTCAAGCAGCCTGACTTAATTAGCAGTAGCAGGTTTCTTAACTTATATGTGGATTTTTGCACCTGTGTGCAGGTGTGCATGGTCACAGGGACAGCCAGAAGAAAAGGATAATTGAGCTGAGCTGGTTTTCCTGTATTTACAGCTATGAACATTAAAGCCCTAGAAATTCATGGCTCTACCAAAGGATTCTCATATTGCAGTCAATCTGTAGATAGTTCCCTAAAATAACCAAAAAAAGGAGTAACACCCTAATCTAAATAATACCATAAGCTGAGTAAAGGTATGGAGTTAAAACTGAAAAGTCTTTGACCTTCAGTTGGAAAAAATGGCTGAATTTTATATGCCAGAGTTCAGGAAATTCACTGTTTAATGGCTGCAGTCACTGAACTGATTGTAGAATCCAGAATCTGGGAACGTGTTGAGTTGGAAGGGACCTTAAAACCCTTCCAGTCCCACCCCTTTCCATGGGCAGGGACACCTCCCACCAGCCCAGGCTGCTCTACCAAAGCCCAGCACAAGCTCAGGGGGAGGTGGTTGTTGTGTGCACCTCTCTTTTCCCTGTGTCCTCGTCACCAGCCTCACTTTCCCAACTCCTCCTTTTCCCTTTCTCTTGTTCCTAGTGCTGCCCAACTGTGACAGCAATGGTACACACAAAGAAAAACATGAAAAATACCCAAGCTGGGAGCTGTGGCTGTCAAATGATGCTTTGCAGATGAAAGTAGTCCAGGTACCATCACTTGGGACCACAGACAGATGCAAAAAGCCCAATTAGAAGGCTCAGAAAAAGTTTGTTTCTCTGCAGAGCAGAAGATGTGGGGCACATAGCAGAAGGGGACTGGGCTTCAATAGTAAACAAAAGCAGTTTGATTTTTTTTTAATGAAGGTGTTCTCACTGAAGTTTTATAACTTCGGATAACTCTGTCATGTTATGAGATAACTCTGGCACAAAACGATGTGAAGGGATTGTTTTGTCAGGGTCTTACCTGCAATGCACTCCATAAAGATGCCTTTAAAAGAAAAAAAAAATGTTAAAAAAAAAAAAAAAGTTTAAGGTTTCAGAGCCCATTTTCTAAGAGGTTCAGAGTGTGAAGTCAGAAGCAGCAGCAGGTAGGTGCCACCTGAGGACAGACAGGAATGGACTCAAAGCCCTGAATACAAAATGGGTTTTTCCACCAGTTTCAATGGAGCTGTCCCCAGCAGGCTCTGGTGGCTGATGATCTGCCACTGGAACAGAGGTTTGTCCCACTTGGAATGCACTATATGTACACTATTAGTCAGTGTCCAATCTTTCCAAATGGCCCCAAACCCAAAGACTGGTACAGACAAGGGAGAGCTTTTCCATGTCCCTTCTCTGAATTTCTGTAATTAAAGACCATCTCTAAACTGCCTTGTTTCCACTTGCCTCCTCTTTCTGCCCTGGCTTCCCAAAAATGAGGGACTCACTTTTACCACAGCACTGGAGAGGTATTAAGTTATTCAGGACTTCAGGTTTCTGAGGAGAAGACAGCAGACTCAGCACCTGGCAGAATCAGACCTGTATTTCTCTCAGAGCTGTGGGGTTTGCATGGAGTTTCCAGCTCTGAATAACAAAATAGGTCAGGTTAATGCTTTGGCTTAGTTTGCAAGACATAATCATCCCAGCCCTCTCCTGATCTGATCCAGACTGACAGCAAATCAGCAAATTATTATTATTCAGGTTACTTTATACTATTAGTTTGCCTCTTCCATTTTTTTTAGGGTTGGTTTGTTTCTAAGTTAGGTTATTTCTTTAGAGGAAAGAACTTTCCGTTCCACTCTACTTTTCTTCACCTTTGTGCAAGACTCCTCTCACAATACTATCATAGTCCTTTGAAAAAGATTTGTTGATTTTAAGGTCCTAAGGAGCAAAAGACACAAAACTTCCCTGAATTAATTTATTTCATCAAATCCTGTTGAGTGTCTAGGAAAAAAAAAAAGACACAAAATTTCACTTTTGGTGTAAATATTTCCTCTGACATCGAGTCTGCTGCTATCAGCAAGATATTCTAGTGGATTTTTACTACAAAATGCAAGACTTTTCCTTTGGCTTTGTTAAAATACATAATGTTTGCAGAAGCTCAGTCAACGGGAAAATGAAGGTTACATTTTTATTATCTGTCAACTTTGCCTCTTTACTCCTTGCATTATGTATCTTTTATTTCTCCCTCTACCAACTGAGTTCTCTCTTCCAAATAATTGATAAAGGCAATATATTGCTGTCATGGGGTGAACCTTCCCTGAAAGCGTTGATCAGATTCTTGAGACCTTTGTCACACTTGTCCATCTCCAGCTCATGAGTTGACTCTGGCATGTGCAAGGAAGCAAAAACACAGATAATTTTTGTGGGGAAAACCTACTCAAAAGCTCTGCTCTTGCTCTAATGACTTAGGAATTCTAGAACCTTCTAATAGATGTTGGGCAGGGGTTTAAAGGGTGATAGTGACCCAAATAGGGCAGGAATTGGTTCATGTGGGGTGGGAACAGAGCCCAGGTCTGTGAGGTCTTGGCCAGCCAGCTGAGTTTTAAAGCACTAAAAAGGGAAGCACAAGCCCCTTGTGGGATTATCCTACACAGACTTCAAATGTCACAGTGCAGGAGCTGGGCTGCATCGCTGGCCTGGTCACATCCACAGTGGGATGTGCATTCCTGTCCCCTGGATCCCTGGTGCTGGTCCCAAATGGGGCAGGGACAGGGGCAGGACAGGGGAGTGTGAAATCTGTGAGTGTCCAAGGATAAAAGTCATGCAGCAGAAACTTTATCATAAAAATCACAACCCACCTGCTCTGCCTTTCCCACTTGATAAATTATAAATGTAATGTTCCTGAGCAGCGTGGTTCTGTTCTTGGGGCTATCTCATCCCTAAATTCTCCTGAAACACCATCAGAGAGCATAACACAGCCCACTTCAAGCCCTGCTCAAATATCCCCATCCCCAATAAGCCTGTCTTGGTTTGCTGCAAGATATGTTTGGGGGGGTTTGCTTTCTTTTTTGTTACATGCAACTTCTTTCTTCCAACTGAGACTGACTGACTAAAAGGCAAGGCAAAACAATAATCCCATAAACACTTCTTAAGCAATTCCAACTAGAAAAAGCCAAATTGAAGCATCTTTTAGGATTTTCATCTTCACTCAACTATGAATAACACAAAAAATGTAAAGAAATTACCCAAGTGTAAAAGACATTTATCTGAGCAAGTAAATTACAATGGCACCGAGAGCAAACGCGCCTGCAACTTCAATTGTCAAAATCCTTTCCTGCTTCTTTAGAATTCCAGCATTAAAGCAGAAAAGCCAGAGTCAGGGAATAACTCAGGCAGCATGTCTGTCTCCAGAAGCTTTTGTTGCAACAATATACAAGAGAGATTGGGTTATTGATGGGGAAAAATAATAGGAAAAAGTAGAATGTATCTAGAGAAGCCATTTGCATCCTCTACTGTCTAGTGACAGGGATGAGCCTGTCTCTGTAGGCATTCCTATATCTGCCAGAGTAAATTAATTATTTCAGCCAGATAATTCCAATGTTTAGAGGTAAAAAAATGTGTCAGAGAGAGGAGCTTTCAGATTTCAGAGAAGAATTTTGTGCTCTGAGAGCCACCTATGTCTATTAACTCTAAAAAGGTTGTAATTTTCCAGTGTCCTTTGTCCTTGTCTTCCAGCGTGAGAACAAAAATGAGGTGCAATATCAAACGTTGCCTTTGTTAGATAAATGTCCCTCCGCTGGCACTGTGACCTCCCTTCCCTGTATTACTCCACAAGGGCCATTTAGGAGCTCTGCAAGCCCAGGCCTGAGTTATCCAAGGTGTTACCTGCAGCAATTACCAAGGCTTTAAGGGCAAGTGCTCCATAATTCTCTGAGCTGGGAAAGGTGTTTCCGTGAGATAAAATGGCTCGGTTCAGAATATCAGAGGTTATCATGCAGCTGGAATTGTTTTTAATGCCTCACATTAGCAGCACCTGAAGGCTTCAACCCAGCATTTATTGATTTAAAGTAGTGCTGGCAGGGTCTGGAGAGCCTTCTAACCCTCCTTTTGCCAATAACCCCCTTCAGCCCTTACAGCAGCTACCAGACCTTTGTGCTCCTATTTCTCCTTGAGCCTTTGGTGGAGTCATCAACTCAAAATTCGTTGAGACAAAAGCTACTCATTATTTCTGCTCATGAAGCATCCTGCATGTGGTGCCCTCAGTGTTTTGGGCTTGTATTTCCTGCTGCTGTATAAATAAATTTGAGGTTTCTCTCCATACCAGGGCTGCTGGTTGCTTTGTTGTGATTTCTTTTCCCAGAGAAACGGTGGAGACAATTGCTGTAGACACAGTTGAGTCACTTTAGTCATCAAAAATCCCAATCTAAAGTGTAATATTCATTCTAGAGATATTTTAACCTGCTGCCAAAGTCAATTGCAGTGAGTAGATAGCATTTTAAAAGCATTTATTTCCTTTGAATTGAAATAATTTCTTAAGATAGGAAAGTCGTGTGAATAGTTGCCATCTGCATGGAGTTAACATCCCAGAGAATACATGGAGCCACAGGTGAATGCATAGAGATATTTGTTCTTTTTAGACAGTGATCCTAATTTTTTTTTCATTTCCCATTTGACCTGTCTTGACTGGCAGCTAAAAATTTCAATTTAAACAACTGGCTGAGATTCATTTGCTACAAGTTACAAGTAGGAATAGTGTTCTGATTAGCAATGAAGCTGTCACCCTCTAAAGAATAAAGAGGAATCAGCTTTGAAGGAGGGTATGAATATGTATCCAATACCAAAGCTGTCAGACAAGGACCAGATTGTTGATTGAAATTGCCTTTGGTTACTTAATGCACTTTTCACAAGTTCTGCAGTTCAGAAGAAGGGGCAAACCTGCTCCAGGTGCTGGTGTGAGGCAGGCAGCAGATATTACACCCACTTTAGGCCTGGTTTACAACCTTGCTATTCTATTTATAAATACTTTTTCCCTCACCCATCATGCTGCTGATTTTAATGCCGAAAATTCACCAGCATATTTCAGTTTGAATACCACAGGATTTGCAAAATAAATGAAAGAGCCTGAAAGAGATGACACCAGGGTTCATGAGTTCTCTCTTTGTCTATGTCATTAAGGTAGGAAAAGACTTTTAAGATCGTCAAAAATCACAACGTGGCACCAGCACCACATCCAACATTAAACCATGTCCTCAAGTACCACAACCACAAGTTTTTTAGCACTTCCAGCAATGATGATGATCATAGGGAATGAAGCTTCAATTCACCATACATTAATAAAACCTCAGCTATTGATAATCAGTGAGACATTAATGAAGTTTTGGAGTTGCATCCATTTACACTTAAGAACAGGCTGCCAGGAGTTGTCTCCAACATGGAAAGAGACTTAAAGATAGGAACAAAACATTTCTTACACAAGTCAATCTTTCATGACTCCTGACCTGGAAACCACTATAAAAGTCTCAGAAAGCTGTTTTATTTCTCTATGAATTATTTCATTTTTCAGTGTTTACTGTATCATACTTATTTTCACAAGCACAGAGACTGCATTGATACAGAATCAGGGAATCATGGAATGGTTTGGGATGGAAGGGGCCTCAAAGCCCATCCAGTGCACCCCCTGCCCTGGGCAGAGACACCTTCCACTAGCCCAGGCTGCTCCAAGCCCCATCCAGCCTGGCCTTGGACACTGCCAGGGATCCAGGGGCAGCCACAGCTTCTCTGGGCACCCTGTGCCAGGGCCTCCCCACCCTCACAGGGAACAATCCCTTCCCAATATCCCATCTGACCCTGTCCTCTGGCACTGTGAATCACACCACAACAATCCCCCTTGTCCTGTCCCTCCATCCCTTGTGAACAACCTCTCTCCACAGTTCCTGTGAGCCCCTTCAGGCTCTGCAAAGCCACAGTGAGGTCACCCTGAAGCTTCTCTTCTCCAGGCTGAACAATCCCGACTCTCCCAGCCTTTCCACCCCTCTAATCACCTTGGTTCCTCATCTGGACTTTTTTATTCTCCTCTTCAAGATGTTCTGAGTCTGCTCTGTGATTCTGTGATCACGAGTGAATCTATGGATATCAAAATCTGCAGGGGAATTACAGCTAAATGGTAACACTGAATACATTTTCCCATCCAAATATAATTGCGTCCCACTAAAAAACATTTATTAATGTGGACATTAAGAGGATCTAATTGAAGCAGCTGACAAAGGCAATCCTGGGAGATGAAGACTGATATCAACTAAATGTTATTATGAAAACTGGTTGTGTTCCTATTGGAGCTGGCAAAGCTCCAACCGATTCCCAAGGAAAAGTGACTATGCAGGGATCTGTAGGAATAAGGGTTGGGACAGCCAAACTGAGCTGTCCTGGGAACAGAGTTTGCTCTGCTCAAATCCACAACCCCTCATTCAGCAGTTTTTATTACACCCTCCTTGTTTCCCAGTTCCTGCAAACACAGCTCCTGGGCCAGAGCCGTTTATCCCAATATCTGCACCCATGTGCAAACACAGCCCTACCTGCATAGACAGGGGTTCAATATTCATTATTTGCTCTCCACTGTTTGCCATTTGTTGTTTTAATTATCTTTGCCTAGAATCATCCCAGCTGGCTGGCCAGGGAGCAGGCAAGGCCCTGAGGAGAAGGTGGCATGTTTGGAATGACAAACACTCCAGGAAGCCAGAGGTTGGTGTGATGAACACTACAGAAAACCTACATCTATAAAGGAAACCCCAAAACAGCACCCAAAATGTGTGAGAATCGTTTGACAACCTAGCACAGAACAGTTAATACCCTTAATAGTTATTCTGGGCCTAATTAAAAAAAAAAAAAAAAAGGAAGAGGGAAGAAGTTGAGTACTTTGTTCTTTCTTTTTACGATTCTGAAATATTCAGACAAAAGATTACCTAGTACTTTGAACACTGCCAGAGTCAGCTTTTCACCTAATAGCACCATAGAAACATCTGATTTAACTGCTTTTCCTCCCTCACAATTTTTTACTGCTTTGAAGATTTTTAAATTCTCTGTATACAGAGAAAACAAGCTTTTCTGTTTTGCTTTTGGTGTTTTTGCTTGGTTGGTTGGTTGAGTTGCAGGGTTTTTGCACTAATTTAGTTGTGCTTGTTTTCCAAAAAAATAAAAAATTAGAATAAGTATCACCACTCTTTCTCACAGCACTGCTGGACTGTTGCTCCTGGGACACACAAAGCCAGACTAATGGCTCAAACACAGCATCTAATTTTAGTTCAGCCATAGAATTGCAAGCACACAAGTTATTAAATCATAGAACAGATGTCCTGAAAGGAGTGGCAGGGTGTGAAAGCTTCAGCACTGTCACTCTAAAACAGCCA
Organism: Sitta carolinensis; assembly: GCA_032173965.1. NCBI lineage: Eukaryota > Metazoa > Chordata > Aves > Passeriformes > Sittidae > Sitta > Sitta carolinensis. Next base: position 5,939,170 of record CM063289.1, read on the forward strand.
GTTCAGGTTACTTGGTCTGATCTAGAAATCCTGCCTGGCGCTCCCTTTGTCCCACCAGCAGCCAAAGGATGGAGCAGAGCTGCCTGAAGTTCGTCCTTTTCCATTCCTCCAGTAATTGCCTTACGTGGAGCTGGAAGTGCAACATTAGGCACTGTCACACAATTGATCCTGTAGGTTTCTCACTGTTATTTAATAAGATCTTTTTTTTTCTTGGAGGAGATGAAGATTGAAGCCTGCTTGGTGTCAGCACACAGACACTGCCGAGTAAACATCATAAATTAGAGCTCTTTCTTTGAGGAGCTGAAAGACAAGGGCTCACGGGTGTTTGCACAGGTAATTATAGAAAAACAGGGATTTATTCAAACAAGGTCTTACAGGTAAATCCAAAAGTATATATCCAGCCAGACCATTTGCTTGATAAATGCATCCATCTTCTTATGTGCCTCTTTTCCTGATGTGGGCTGAACAACTCTTGTGCCTGAGCACATCATCAGCAACCTTGAAAACTAAAAGTCAGTATCTGGAAAAAAATCCATGCACCAAGATGCCAAGATGCAGGAAAACTTCAAGCTGGAAATCTCAGCAGGGACACCTGCTAGCTGATGATTTGGCATGTTTGACATGTTATTTAAATAGTATTAAGCATCCATAGCAAATGATTGGGGGTGGGGGGGTGTTTAAAAGTTCCCTTCAGCAGGAAAATTCCTCACTACTTTCCCAGACCTTTGATCATCCCAGTGCCTCGGCTGACTGCTGCAGATCAGCTCCTGCAGCCCAAAAATGCTTTAACAAGACAACTCAGGGGGGACAAGGGTACAGAGTGGAGTTTCCTGTCACTTGGCAAAGCAAGTGCAAATTGCCTTGGCAGGACCAGCTGCTGAGAGAGCAATTTGTCTCTGTCAGGGGAAGAGCACATGGGTGGAAGCACTGCTAATACAGTGTGCCTTTGAAATAAATCACTTTATGCATACACAGATCATGTTGTGAGGCTTTTCTTTTAGGGTGATGCTTCTCCGAGGGCAGCGAAGTAATAGAAAGTTTGCACCCATGTGGAGTTTGGGGATGTTTGCCCCATCAATCAGCAGACAGTGCAAAGGAGATGTGCTAATAAAGCCTTCACTTGCACAGGCAACTGCAGCGTTCTGTGTCTCACCAGGATAGGGAGAAAACTGCCCTGATGGATGGAAAAAAATACCCAAGCAGATCTGGGGAGGCAGGAGGCTGAGGCTGTAAACTCGGCCTGACTCTGTTTGACCTCCTGAGGGTCTGCCAGCCAATACATTTTCCAGCCGAGCAACCTTCCCACGAAAAACAACAATTCGAGGGAAGAACAGCACTTTGAGCACTTTGTAGCAGTGTGTTAAGTACATCAAGACATCTGACAGCACAAGGCAGAGATGTTTTTATCAGGGAATCTTTTCTTCCTCCCATGAAGGAATGGCTCAGGCTTTCACCTCAGGGTGGAGAAAAAGGAACTCCTGTTCCTGCATTCCTTCAAGTCCATAAGTTCAGCAGCACCCCTACCTATTGACTTGTTGCAGTACCTCATATCTGGGGTCTGCTGCCCTTCTGCACTTCAGACCAGATTCTGGGCTCTGGTTGCCCTCCTGCCTGCACAGCGTGCTCGGTGTAAGGCAGGAGCTTGTGATGCTGCTCTGGGAGCATCCCTTGTATCCCTCTGCCTGTAAAATCAAGAGTCTGAGGCACCAGGACTCCAGCTCTGCAGGGACACCTGAAAGGGACAACAACAAAAAGAGGCCTGGCATAACCTCCCTAGTCCTAGGACTGCACACTGAGGACAGCTCCAGGGAGAAACACCTGTGACCTTTGAAAAAACACAGAAATGACAATAGAGAAATCCTTTTAACTTAAGGTATTAAGGTCAAGTTTCATACTTGAAACTTTAGGTAACAGTGATAAGTAATAATGTGGGTTTTTTCATTTTGGAATTTATAAATATATTGGTCTGATGGCAAAATCTCAGATCTTATAATTGACAGATATTATTCATTATTGGCAGATTAGAGCTGATACCGTGGGCAGATTGCTGTTGTTACTACAGGAGTTTTTCCCTAAATAAATTTTGATTAGTGGTCTTAACATGTTCACAGCAGAAAGAGATTTTCTTATTCCACTTCATTCTGCTGTGCTGATATTCACAGCTTTTGTTTATCAGCAGCTGTATTGTTATCAGCCCTAACATGCTCCAGTAGCCTCCCTGATCTGAGAGCACAGGAAAAATAAACCTTGCGAATGACAATGCTGGCAGCTGAGTGGAACAAAGCCCACAAGCTGGGCTTTAAAATGGCAATCAATATTAACTTCCATCATGCTTTAGAAACAAGATGGATTTGACAAATTGCATCAAAACCGTACCTCCAATCAACTTTTGCAAAGAAATGCTTCTCCTATATTACATTTATGTTTCTAGAGGTTATTGAAATTGTTTATTAACATTTTCATGCCATCAGAGGATTTGTTATTACAACTGAATATTTTATTTTTTTGTGCTCAGAGAAAGGAAACTAAATTCAGTGAAAAGAACCCAAGATATTTAAAAGATATTTCAAAAAGCTCAGTAACCTGTATGTAACCAGGAGACATCAACACATTGTTTGCTGTCTTCACAGATCTTCTTACTGTTGGATGAAATTCACTTTATTATCCAGGCAAAACTGTTCTTCATCAAGATAGAAACATGGAAATTTACACATGATTGATTCTTCACTAAATAAGCATTATTAATTGTATAATTATTAATTTTTTTTTTCATAGTAGCATACACAGTCAGCACAGGCCAGGTCAGAGCTCTCCTCCAAAAATCTGAAATAGAGTTTCTCCTTTCTTCACCAGTTTAGTGACTACTTGCCACTAGTGGACGTTGTCAGGGATTTAGAATGAGATGATTTTAAAGGTCCCTTCCAACCCGAACAATTCCAGGGTTCTATGACTGTGATTCAAATATCTGAGCACTACTATTGCCAAAAAAAGACTTTCTGAAAATCCCACTGGGAACATTATTTAAGTGAAACCATCTATGAGCAAACTTTACAGAGCACAAAGAAAAGTTGCATGTCAAAACTGGGGAGAAAAAAGTGAAAATATGTCTGATTTTTGTACATACAAAGAGGTGTGCTGTGGGAAAAGAAAAATGGAAGACAGAGGAAGGTCTTCAAACCCTGTATATCTGCTGTATTCCTCTTGGATATATGGACCTTGGTCTTTAAAACATCCAGCAACTGAGAGCATATAATCTTTCTAGAAAATCAATTCCAACACATATTTCAAACTATTAGAAATTTTATAATAAGCTTAATTTAGCTGTATGATTAGGTTAAATTTGCTGCCATCCAAGCCCTTATATGGGGAAGAAACTGCTCAGCAGCCATAGATGTGCTGGAGATTGGGCCATCATGTTGCCCTTCAGTCTTTTCTCCTTTAAAGTTAACCCACACAATTACTTTAATCTTTTCTTCTAGGTCATGGTTTCTAAAGCTTGACTCTTGTCCTCTGTCTCTGGACTCCTCCTGATTCAGTCTCATTTTCCTGAAGCTGGTGCTCAGCCACTGCCACTAAATGCAGCAAACCTATCCCACTTCTGAACCATTCCCCTATTTCAACACCCACATCTCATGTTTGCCTTTTTCCAAAAGTATGATCCACTGGAATTCCCAGCTCCATTCCTGAGGAACTGTTGCTAGTGAGTGACTTCTGGCAAAGGATAGACATTTGCAGGATACTTTCTGGATGTCCTAGCTGGACTGGAAATTTGTTCCCATTAAAGCCTGAGCAAAATTTCACAAGGAAAATCAAGTGTGCCTGTTGGAGGAAGAAGATTTCATTGATTGCATGTCTGCAATAATAATTTCAGTTATGCAGAAAATAATCTATGACATACCAAACAGCACTGTCTATAAACAGACCAGCCACACAAACTTCATTAATGGACCTGCATAAAAATTGATATGATTTGATAATATTGCTCTAATCCACCTCCTGAGCCTATTAGACAGATTGGGTTGAACTTCTCATTGCCATGCATAGCCTGCAGTCCTCCACATCAATGGGAAAATACTCCACCAGAGTCCCTACAAATTGAAATGGCCCATAAGTCATATTGAACCAGTAGAACCAATTTCATGAGGCAGATGTCGAAGAAAAATCAGTGCTGGACTGCTCTGCCCTTCAAATTCAACAAGGCAAACTTACCTTTTAACAGTTTGCAAAGGTAGATGCCAAAACATCAGAACATGAAGTAGCAGTGTTACTGCAGGAACCAGAGAAAAGGCACAAGAAAAGCAACAGCACAAAAATGGGATTTACAGCCAAGCCTGAGGTAGCTGAATGCAAACTGGCTTCCAGAAAAAGAGTATGAGTGTAGGACAGTCACATGGTGCTCTGCACAAATCCCACACTCCTGGGGTTGTCCTCCTAAGGTCAGGCCTAGATCTGATCTTTACAAATGATCCTTACAAATTTAGGAGCAGGTCCTAGAATTATGGAATCAGAGAACTGTTGAGGTTGGAAAAGCCTTCCAAGATCATTGAGTACAAACATTAACCCAGCACCACCATATCCACCACTAAACCATGTCCTAAACCACCACATCCACATGGTTTTGGAGTGGTGATTCCACTGCTGCCCTAGGTGGCCTATGCCAGGGCTTAACAATTCTTTTTGCAAAGGAAGTTTTCCCAATCTCCATCCTAAACCTCCCCTGGGACAAACCAAAGCTGTTTTGTCTTATCCTGTCCCTGTTCCCTGGGTGCAGAGCCCAACCCCCCCAGATGTCCCATCCTGTCAGGGAGTTGTGCAGAGCCAAAAGGTTCCCCTCAGCCACTCCTGGTGCTCCAGCCCATTCCCCAGCTCTGCTCCCATCCCTGGACATGTTCCAGCCCCTCAATGTCCTTTTGGTGCTGTCCTGCTGAGGAGCAGGACATGGGGAGCAGGAGAGGTGCTGCTGGTGCCATGGGACAAGGGAGGTGGATGGGGTGAGAAACCAGGGTGAACTCATACACATGGCCTGAAATTAGCCAGTGTGGGGGCTTTTACAGATTTTGTGGACTTACCCCTTGAAAGCTGAGCAGATGCTGTCCTTTGTCTCCTGGTGCCAGCAGCAGCCCTGGCAGCAGTGACCTGCTGTTTGAGGCTCAGCTCGCTCCCGGGCGGGAATGGCTTTGGCAACGCACGGACAGGCTCCGAGCGTCCTTATTTACAGAACTCCACCTGTCCCCTGCAATTCCTGGCTCCAGCTGCAGCACGTACCTCCAATAATTTTGTCACCTGCCAGCCAGGAGCCATCCTACCCTAAAAATGCCATATTAATGAGCAATGGGGTGTGGTGGGTCAGAACTTTTGTGAAGCCGGGTGAGAACACCTTCTGTTCCTCTCCCTGCCTCCACCAGGCACAGCCACTCCTGCAAGGGCTCAGGAAAATACAGAGAAGGGAAGAGCTGGCAGAGCCCCAAAGTATGGAGATTTGACATCTTTTGTTCCTTCAGGAGAGAGGCAGAAAGCTGCAGAAAGCAATAGCAGGCAGGATTTTTGTTTCAGAGCCCTTCCCACCTCTCTGTATTTTCCTGAGTCTTTTCCATCTCTCTTTTGAGTGCAAGGAAAAAGGCTACAAAAACTGAATAAATCATATACTGCTGTAATTATTATCATTCTTGCACTGAAAAAGGTGGAACAGGCTTTTTTAACCGGGATGTCTTTTCTATTTACTTTGCTTCCGTTTTTCCACTTAAATCCTCTCTTCATCTGCATCTCAGAACAGAACCTGTATTGCTTTTATCAGTATGATTTTTGTCCAAACTCTTAACTTTTTTCTTCTTGTTAATTATAATGTGATTTTTTTCTGAATTAAAATGAAATAGCACTGGTGGCAACAATTACAGGCAAAGATCCCTCTGGATATCTTAGCAATGTTTCTCTTACCGTCTGCAGTTGTTTTTGCTTCACTGTTTCACTTTATCAGAGTCACAAAATGTGATATAAAATCTTTAGACAGCCATGGATGTTAAATTCTGAGCTCATCTAATTTCCTCCATTCCTGTACCAATCCATCCAGAAACACTATCCATAAAACTCTTTGAAAAATCCCTATATTTGGTCTCCCAGATGCTCCCTGACTCTTACCCTGCTCCAGATTTCCCTCTGAGCGAATGTGCAGGGGCCCCTGCTGCTCCCCCTCCCCTTTCCTCTCCATAGGCACTCCCCCTACATCCATGATGTGATGTCTGCATGATGTCCCATCCCATTTGAGCCTCCATCTCAGCTGAGAGCCAAAGTGGAATTCAGCACCACTGTCAATACATAGAGAGGACTGGATTTGATAGCAGGTGCTCTGCCACACCAAGGACACCAGTTTTTATTCCCACAACACTCACCTCTTCTCTTTGTGCTGCAAAGACTGCCTGCCTCAGGCAAAAGCTTGCTCTGGAGTTTTCCTTCTGCCCTGGGATTTGTTGCCTTTCTGTTTTGCTCACCCACCACACAGGTGAGACCCCTGATTTCTGTGGTGTGTTTCAGCAGCTCAGTTTGCTGCTCTTCTCTGGACGTTTGCCTGAAGGCTAACAAAAGTGGGAAGCAGTTACTTTCACAGCCTGGAGGCACACCGTTGTCCTGGCATGGCCCTAGATTTTTAGAGTGAGTTTCAAAACTTTTTCAAGTACTTGGAGACATTGTCTTGGCCTGCTGAAGTTCAGGTCAAGACAGGATTAGGTCCTCAAGTTGTGAAGTTCCTCAGCCTCAACCCAAAGCAGTTACTTGGTGAAACACAGAGCAACGAGACCATTTAATTAACCTGAAATCTCCCACTGGCACAAAACTAAAGTTCTTCTGCCAGAATCATTAGTAATTTGCAAGCTCTGTTCGGCAGGAGGGTAACAGATCCGGGATCAACGGTGCCCTTTCCAGGAAATGACAGCCCCTGCGCTGGGAGGGAAGGCGCTCCAAATTCATCGGACCAAGCAGAGCAATTTGGAATCTGTCATGCTCCAAAGTCTGCTCCCTCACTGTCACTGCCCAGAACGTGCTGCTCTGCCATCCTGCCCCCAAACCTGACCAACAGCTTGGTTTGAGGTGTGTTTTAGCAGACACATTCTGACCCCACACACAGGCACTGGCAGGGAGCAGAGGAAGCAGATGCCTCACCATTTTCCTTCTCTAGTCATGCCCCAAAATTGGGAAAACAACTATTTGTTTCATATATAGTTTATCCTGGAATCACAGGGTACTTAGGGCTGGATATGACCTTAAAGCTCATCTCATTCAACCCCTTGCCAAGGGCAGGGGCAACTTCCACTATCCCAGGTTTGTTCAAGCCCCATCCAACCTGTCCACGTATTACACATGGGCAGTTTTTGTTTTTCTTTATTGAGAGACATACAGTCAAACAATTAACATATCAGATAATTGCATACTTTATGCATTTGAATAGCCTTTTTTTCACCACATTGCTTGGAAAAGAAAAGGAAAAATTTCATCACTGAAAAGCAGGTTGAGCATTGGAACAGGGAAGTGTCATCTTCCTGGCCAGGGAAAGGTCCCCATCCCTGGAGGAGTTTAACAGCTGTGTAGATGAAGCATTTGGGGACGTGGGTGAGTGATGGCCTTGGGAGTGCTGGGGGAAGAGTTGGACCTGATGATTTCAGAGGGATTTTCCAAACTAAATGAGTGTGTGATTCTGTGTTCCATCAAGCTTCTCTACAGGACTGAAAGCAACACTCAAAGCAGAGCTGAGGTGTCCCAGGGAGTCTCTGCTGGGAACAGCAAAGGTGACATCACAGGATGGGTTATCCCAGCAGCCCCACTGCTGGCCACTCCCCAGCAAACAGAACAGCATTAATTCCACTTAAAAGTTATATCTGGAGATTATCAAAGAGTAAACCTCGACAAATGCAATCCGGGCTTTTTATTTTCACAGGAAAATGTAACGTTCCCTTTTATCTCCCATAAAAATGAAAACCCATTCAAAGTACTGGCACCCTCTGCAGGAGGAGAAGTCCTTTCTGGAGGTAAATTTCTAAATTTAGGGAGCAAAAAGACTCCTGAGGACTCGAGCCAGAACAATCAGGAGCCCTCTGTGACCATGCCTTGCAATGTGCACTGGTCCCACAGTTTGTTGTACAAATTCCTTCAATAGAGGAAAAGGGAATAATGGACATAAAGGTTTTCTCTTCTGATTATTGAGTGTCAACTGCAATGGCAAGGAAAACTCCAGCATGGCTTGAAAGGGAGCACACAGATAAAAAACAACAAGTGCAGGGATTTATATCTGTGTGTTCCTGCAGAGTAGCACAGCTGAGATGAGGAAGAGATAGGAAGATCAAAAAAATGGCAAATCTGGAAATCATTGTGATGAACTTGCCTAGAGTATCTTGAAGTAATAGATGAGATAAATGAGCCTCTGTAGTTTCTTTAAGCATCTTGTCAAGACAAGTAGAGATGAGGCTGGGCTGCCAAAAGACAACATTTGCCTTGTACCTTTACAAGAACCAGGAGCTCCCAGTTAAGCAGAGCTAAAGATAATTGAATTAAAAACCTATAGAAATGTCAGGTTTGTAATTTGAAAAGGGAAAAAATGGGTTGTTCTAAAGATGATTCACAAAAAATATTTTTTTTTTTGGTCCTATGGAGAATGTTAAGTGGAAAGCAGCCCGTGTTCCTGCTTGTGACAGCTCGCTGCTAGGATAGCATTTTCACATTTCCACAGACTGGGTGTGGCTGCCACAGCTCCTGATGCCAGGAAATTGTCACTGTCAGGTTGGAGCAGGTCTCCACAGCCCTGCTGGATCCATAGGTGGATCATGACTGGGATATCCACCTGTCTGCTCAGCTGCAACACTCAGGTGACACAGACCTGTCTACTAACAAATGATTTAATCTTTGGGGTTTAGTCCAAAGTAAATTTACAACTGGTTTGAGCTTTTTCCTGAATTTCTTAATTAAAAAAATTAAAATAATTTTCTAGCTCAGTACTCATATGAGTTTTCTAAAGAATCACAGGGTAGCTCAGGCTGGAAGGGATCTCAGGAGGTTTGTGCTGCAGGATGCTGCTGCCTGGCCACTGTGGTCTCCCCTGCTCTTCCCCCAGAGCTCCCCTGGCCAAGCAGACCCAGCCCAGGGCAGGGCTTTGCACCCTTAAGGGCTTTGCTGTTGTGGTTTTAATGGTGCACAAGGTTCCCCCTTTGCAGGGTGAATAGCTGAACCCCAAATTCCCCCAGCACAGCCCCCAACTCCTCCTGGCCTCATGAGGCTTGGCTAAAGATGCTCTCACTCCACCCCAGTGCAGACACCTGGGTGTGACAGCACTCTCAGGACATGCTGTAGACCACTTCCACCCTGAAATAAAGCCTTAGCTCAGCCTCCATGTCTTTCATAAAACAGGGAAATCAAGCCCTTTGGCACTTCGGGGGGGTCTCAAGCCCATCCATCCCTGTCCTACAGAGCTCTCCTGTTCCAGAGCTGCACTGTGGGTGTTTTGAAAGCAGCAGTGCATTGACAGGCAGCACAATTCCCCCATGTGGCTCAGCCACCTCCACCTCAGGGAGCAGACACAGCTGGAGTCTGGAGCAGAGGAGGGACCTGGACCAGTTTCCCCAGGGCTCCACTAGTGCTGTATTTATCCAATTATCCATCCACTCAGCTCCGTACCCATCACAAGCACCGGGGTAGTGTTTCAGCTGTGAGGCAGAAATCTTCCCTTCCAAACCACCACTGGAAACAACTAATGCTGATTTGGTTTTTGTACTGATGCTTCTTTCAGGACAAAAAAAAAGCTTGGGTTTTAATCCAATGGAAGTTTTCTCAGAGAATATATTTCACCTCTAGCACAGCTATCAAAAAATCTATTTAGTTTCAGGTAGAATAAAAGAGGTTTTACATATTTAGATCAGAAATTACTTCCCTGGGCATTTTTATACATTAATTTTGTCTTCAAATTTCCTTATTCCTACTGCCTGCACACCATTGGAGTTTTCTGAGAGTGAATCCACATCACCAATTATAATCTTGCCAGTTCTTGCAACACTCTGTCCTATAAATTCAACAACCTAAGGGATGAAACACTTTCCAGAAGAAATATCTGCCTTCAGTTTCTGCTCCCTCTGCCCTTTCTCTGTTCCCTTTTCAATGTCATTGCAATTACAAAATATCCAAGGCCAGGTTGGATGGGGCTTGAAGCACCCTGAGATTGTGGAAGGTGTCCCTGCCCATGGCAAGGGGTGGCACTGGGTGGGTTTTAAGGTCCCTTCCAACCCAAACCATCCTGGGATTATTTTCAAATGAGGGACAACAAGTCTCCTTTTAACTCAAGTATAATTAAGTACATCATTTTTTATCTAACTTTTTAATAGGTGACAGTCTTTGCACTGAAGGGAGGATCCAACAAGCCCAAAAATACCATGTTGCTATTTTTTTAATGGGAAAAGATGAATATTATGTCTTTGGAGCACTCTATATACAGCCATAGGAGTTATATTTATTCATGCTGCCACCCCAACATGGGGACATGAAATTATACAAGAGATAAAAAAGGATGCTTTTATGCATATGTTATGAAATTTATGTATGCACCTTTGCTCACATTGTTTCAAAGGGAGAATTTTTCACAGTAGGCATCAGTTGTTTAATTAGCACAGAATAATTAAAACTCACTGCAGGGAAAATTCCATAACCCCACAGCAATTATATGGGGAGAGTTTGTGGTTACTGCATTGACAATGCAAAAATAACTACTTTTTTTGGTAGGTTACCAAAAATACCAGCTATTCAAAAGTGCCTTGGAACAGAAAGACTCCTCAAGCTACTGAGAAAATTAAACCAGAAAAAAACCAAGTATCTAATAGCCATCAGTAAGGTCCAATCAAGCAGTGTATTAACTGCTTTCAGTTCATTTTTCAGACTCCATTCTTCTATTGATTTATGTAGATCCCTGAACCTTGAGAAATACATTTGGTATAATTAGACAGCAATAGCAACTCCAGACTTCATTAATAATCATGAAAGAGTTCATTTGCTACCAATAGGAACTCATTTACAGTGCACTGTTTTTTTAGTGCTCATAAACAAACATCTATCAATGTTCAGCACATCTTAGGCTTTTAAAAAAATGATTTAATGACCTTGCTTGGTCTAGAAGAAGTAAGAATTCTCCACAGGAAAATGTGTTTGCGATCAGGATGGTTGACAGAAAGTGTCTGTCAACACCAATGACAAATCTTGATTAGACTGGGTTTGGTGAAATTTAAAAATGAGGGCCATTTTGCACTTCCCATTTTATTTTGGTACCAATATTCTGATACAAGGACTCTTTCATTTTCCTTCATCCTTAGTGATTCACTCTCCCTTGTACTGCACCAAACCCGATTTGTGGTTGTCCTGGGGGTAAGGGGCCAATGGGATCCTGGGGAGAGCATTCCCAGCAGGTCAGGGAGGGACCCTGTAGTCTAGTTTTCTAGACCTGAGGTTTCTGAGTTTCTGAACTCAGTTTCTTCGTGGTGTTTAGGTTTCAGAAGACCTTGTTCCTACAGACTTGACATAAACATCCTAAGTGTTATTGTAACGAGAGTGATGTTTTGCATTCTTTTCTGTGTGATGGACTTGTCTCTATCCATTGGTTTGGGCCAATGGGAAGAAGAGTTCTGGCACTCTTCTAACCAGTGAGAGTGGCCTGTTCCAAAAAGTATGTAAGGAGGGTAATTGTTTTAATAAAGTAGAGTCAGATACAGTTTTTTATAACGAAGTCTCATGTCGTTTGTTCATCGCCCACAGCGACAGGACCCTGCCCTGTGCCCAGCCCTGGGGACACCTTTGGGTGCCGTGTCCAGCCCTGGCTCCTCAGCACAGCAGGGCCAGGGAGCTCCTGGAGCTGAGCAAGGGCCTGGAGCATCTCAATGCCAGCAGAGGCTGAGGGAGCTGGGGCTGCTTGGGCTGCAGAGGAGCCCCAGCTGAGAGGGACCCCAGCCCTGGGTGTCCCTGTGTGCAGGGAGGGCTCCCAGCAGGCTAATTTTGTGGGCTGAACACAAAAATCCAAAAACTTTTCTTCTTATCTTACTTTATCTTTAGGAAAATATTAATAACCTCACAATATTTTTTGGACTTGATGTTCTACATGGGTCACAAAGTTTTCACAGACATTTTTTTTTTCAGTGAAGAAGTTGCTGCATGCAATTGAAGTGACTTTGGGTGAGCCTTCAGGAAAATGATGGGAAGCTGCTGGAACTCCTGCACTGGCTGTGCCTGCTGAGTCCACAGATAAGGGGTGAAAGTGACACAGAAGATTCTACTATTGAGGGGTTTTGACAACAAATAAATGTTTGATGGAGATCAGGAAACATGTTCTCCCTTTGAGTTGGTTTTAGGAGCATGGAAAGGAGGGGAGAACAAAAAGAGAAAGAAGAGGAGGAGTTAAACAGGAATACTGTCAGTGTGATGCAATCATGAAGGCACATGGGAGATGTTTGTGTTTATTCTGCCCAACTCTGCCAGCAGAAGGTGGGAAAAGAGGGCCCATGGGAGGTTTATGTAAAACAATTAACAGAGCATTCAACTCATTTCTCCCAAAGTTGGTCTCTAAAAAACCCAGCTTCTGAGGCCAGTCTCAACCAGGAACTGCTGCTTTTTCCAGTTTTTGAGAAGACATCCTTCTACATCTCAAAAAATGCCATAAAAGTCTCACTCCATCCTTCTGTCCAAAATATGAACTTAAATCAAACCTTAGTCATGTCCCTTGAATCAGCCCCTTGCCTGTGAATCCTTTAGGTTACCTGCATTTTCATGAATGGGTCCAGAATGAAAATCAGCAAGAAAAAATATTCCAAAACCACATTAAAAGTCTTATTTATGTCATTTATCAATGGCCATGGCATTGTACTCCTTCATACTGGAGTAAATTAACAACAAAACGGAAAAAACACAGCGAAGATTCTGCCTGCTGCAAAAATAACACAGAGAACTTGCTTTATTAACTTCTTCAAAGCTTTCAGGGAATTGAAAGGGAAAACAAATTCCCTTTTTGGGTCATTTAAGCCAGTTTATAATGGACAAAATTACATCAAGCCACCATAAACAGATTTGTACAGGTGTAAGTGAAGTAGAGCCTGAATTACTGTGACATTTTCAAATTCAATTAAATGACTGAAAAATGTCTTTAATGTGAACCTCTGTGCTTGGGTCCATTACACGGTGGACTGTATTTGCTGCTGTGGCAGGAGATTGCTGTGATACATAATCCATACCCAGCAGGATGGATCAGCCACAGAGCCCCTTCTTCCACAGGTCTGCTTTCATTAGCTGACATGGAATTACTCCTCTTTACACCATGGTTCTGGACACCAGGCAGCACTTTAATTCTGAATATTTGAGAACTAAGGATACTGAAGATGACTTCACTGTCCCTTTTATTAGGCACTGTAGTTGTGACTTGGGAGACATAGCAGGGGCAGTGACAGATTTGCAGACACACTAAAAAACAGCAGCGAGAGTGGAGTTCAGTCAAGGCAAATGCCAAGGTGATATACTGGGAAGATAAAGAGAACTTCTGATAGGGCAGGAAAGTTAAACCATGGGAATAAATCTCCTACTGCAGGGTAATGTCCTGAAGCAGAAGTTTACCTGATGAGTGAGTATGATCTCCATCCCCAAATATAGCATCAGCTTCATGCCCCACCACACACCTCTCCCGGTATTATTCAACATCACACTCATCACTTCTAAGTGGGCAGAGCCATGTTCCTTCTGTCAGCTTCACTTACTCAGGATGCACCATTCCTGGACCTATTCCCGAGTGTTTTTTTTTCAGCCACTCTAGAAGTGTATAGGAAGCCATAGCTAGTGACTGGCAAAATTTAATTTGCTGCTCTTTGTCTTACTGGAGCCACTAAAGACAAGTGGTCCAAATAAAGTGATACTTAAGCTGTAGGTGCCTCTGGATCCCTGGCAGTGTCCCAGGCCAGGTTGGATGGGGCTTGGAGCAATCTGGGACAGTGGAAGGTGTCCCTGCCCATGGCAGGGGGTGGCACTGGATGGGCTTTGAGGTCCCTTCCATCCCAAACCATTCAGGGCTTCCACGGTTCTACCAATTCCTAAGGAATGGACAGCTCCAGTCTTACTCTAGTAGGTCCCCATCAGATCAAATCACTGAGCTCACATGAGTGTGGTGATTTATACGGATTGTGTAAAACACTCTGGAAAGCTTTTCAGAAATGACACTCTAAAGAGCACACAAATTCTCATTCTGGCAATGGAATGGCCTAACTGGCATTTCTGTCCCAAAAAATCAAATAATTTTTGGCTCTGATAGTATGAGGTAGTTACAATAAACGAGGGTACTCTTTTCTTATCTTTATCAAATAAATATCTCTGAAAGGATTAATTTTAAGACATGGACCTCAGCACTCGGCTGGAAGAGAATCATAGAACCCCAAGATAAGTCAGGCTGGCAGTGCCCTCCTTGCCCCTCTGGTGCCCTGTCCCTGCTCCAGCAGGGCCATCCCGAGCACGGGGCACAGCAGAGTGCAGAGGGCTCTGCAGCAGCCCCAGGGAGGAGCCTCCCCAGCCTCTGTGCACAATGTGTGCAGGGCTGGTCCCTGCCCAGGGCAGTGCTGGGCTCAGCCCCTGCCCCTGGCTCTGGGGCCAGGGCTGGAGCAGAGCCTGGGCCCTGCCCTGCCCTCCCTGCACACAGGGACACCCAGGGCTGGGGGCCCCTCTCAGCTGGGGCTCCTCTGCAGCCCGAGCAGCCCAGCTCCCCCAGCCTCTGCTGGCACGGAGATGCTCCAGCCCCCTCAGGATCGTTGTCACCATCGAGAAGCTCAGGAGCATCCCAAATCACACCAACACATTCCATGCCTTTCCCATTCCACACATGCTGGGCTTGGCTCACCAGCCACCTCAGCAACACCCTGGAGCACCATTTGCATGGCCAGAACTGGCCTGCTCAAACCACCTTGATTTGCCTAAGACTGAGCTATAAAAACAGTTACAAAAGTGGTTCCCAACATATTCTCCCTGTTTTTCTGATCATTCTGCTTTATTCACCTAATTCATACAAAGAAAAAGATACCAGCTTTGAGAGATAGTTGTATCAGTGATGCCAGGAGGTGACCTGGGCTTTCCTCTTCCCTAAGGTGCACCATGGCTTTAAGCTTGAGGATGTCCACAGGGGTGCCCAAGAGCACCCTACCAGACTACAAGAGTGTAGAATTTTAATAATTTAATGACTCTCCATGAGAAGTGAGCCATGTCGGGCTGAATCATCCCAAAAGAGGGATCTTGAAGCCTAGCATCAGGTGGTGACAGAGAGATGGGGCCCCCAGAGCCCATTCCAGGGGTATCTCACACCCCAACACAACTTAAAGGAGTTTGCCAAGCTCCTGCTCTCAGCTCTTTGTGTGTCTGTCATTTCAACGATGCCAGCAGCTCAATTAACTCCAGCAGATATTACCCATATGCTTAAGCTCTTTATGGGATTGCAGTCCAGGCTATTAGCAGCAATATTGTTTACTGACTGAAATAGATTTTTACTTGTAAATATTGTCAGATGGAAAGGCTGAGCTTGGTTGTGAGCAGAGGAAACCTGGGCAAGGAGCGCAGGATAAATACTCCACAGTTTGTATTTTATATTGCATTATTCAAAGAAAAAATTTCACTTATAATAAAACAACAACCCCCCTGGCTGACCCATCCTGAAGTCATTGGAAGATTAATTATGTTTCTATTAAAAAAAATAAGGAATATATGGTGTAGGTAAACTCTCCTTACCACTCCACAAAAATAAATTTCTCTTAAAAAGTTGTACATTTTAAACTGTGAGCAAAAATGTTTTATTTTTAGTTATTTACAATAAATAGGTGCCCTAACAAATTTCAAGAAATAAGCAGGGCAAGGGAGGAGTTTGGCATCTAATTTTTAAAATAAAAGTTTATTTCATTCTGAAATGCAAAAGGGTGAACTGTGGTTCATCTAAAAATATAACTAAATTGAAAAATATGGTTAAAGGGATAAATAACTGCAGGAAAAACAACATTTCAAAACATTTTGAACTGCCCCAAAATGTAACATTATCTACTTCTACTTATTTCACTGGAAACAACAAAAAAAAATCACTAGTTTGTTGCACGGAATTTCAATGTTGTAGGGAATCACAGGCTTTGGCTTCAGGGCTAATCCTATATGTCTTATATTCTGGAGAGAAGTAAAGGTCCCAAGCTCCCTATTAGCATAAAATAAATCCATTTAAAAACCAGTCATGAAACAACAGCATGACTTTCTGTACAGGAAAAGTTTCCTGATTTTCCTCTAGTGTATGCTTTTCAGGAATTTTCTCCAACACAAAATCTAAAAGCCCCAACAGCAATAAGGAAAATGGCATTACTTTTGCTACTTGACTGCTCTGATACTAGAAATACACACATGTATTCCTGATTTGCAGTCTGTATTTATTTGGTTAAGATGGGAGGAATTAAATATATCCAGGATTTTGCTGCCTCTCCTAATTTCCTGTTTGCCAGGAAACATCAGCAAACATGGCCATAAAACCCAAGTGAAACATTTACCACCAGACCTGACCCCTCAGAACTGCACTTGCACCTCAGCTGAACACAAGCAGAAAGGGAATATCCTTTAAACACCCCTGTTATCCAGCAAAGGTTGATGGAAATGTCCCCATAAAACATATGTTCAAGACTATTAATTGTATGGCAGGAGATGAAATCTCAGTAATGTGTCCCCATTACGTGCAAACCCTAGATGTTGTGTCAACAAAACCAGTTTCACCCAGTACTGGTTGGTGTAACTACCCAAAATCTGCAAAATGCCTTTCCAGGATGTGTTCACTGAGGCAGGAAAACTCAGCAGCTCACAGGCAGGTGGTTTTGGACACCAGGAAAGGGATTTTGTAGAGCAAAGAGGATGGAGCAGAAAGGCACAGGACCCCCCAAAGCTTGTGAAAACACCTGTGACACGAGGGAGCACAGTCAGTGCACTGACATGCAACAAATTTAAGTTTGAAATGAAACACAATTACTTTTCCCGAATAAGGACCTGCAATCAGACTCTATAGGGTTAACAACTGATGTTCAGTTTGAACACCTTTAAAATGATAAAGGCATGGAGGATGCAAAGTTTTTTGGTCACCTGAACTGGGCTTTTCTCCATGTCAAAGATACCCTGTCTGGAGACAGATTTGTGAGCCATCAGATTAAGGTTAATGGTGTAAAATGAAAGGAACTGCTGGGTTTAAGGGGATTTGCACAATAAAATGAAAACAATCAAATTTGAAGGGAACTGGACAAAAGAAACACCAGAAGGAGCAGCTGGGGACCTCAGAGCTGGGGGCACCAGCACGGGAAAGGGATGGATCTGTTGGAGCAAGTCCAGAGAAGGCACCAAGATGATCAAAGAAATGGAGCAGCTCTGCTGTGATGAAAGGCTAGGAGAGTTGAAATTGTTCAGCCTGGAGAAGTGTAAGGGTGACCTAATTGTGGTCTTCCAGTGACTTAAGGGAACCTACAGAAAACATGGGGAGAGACTGTTTACAAGGGTTGGAATATGAGGACAAGAGGGAGTGGTGTCACAATGAAAGAGGGGAGAGATTGAAATTAGATATAATTGATCCCTGGGAGGGTGGGGAGGCCCTGGCACAGGGTACCCAGAGAAGCTGTGGTTGCCCCTGGATCCCTGGCAGTGTCCAAGGCCAAGATGGACAGGGCTTGGAGCAGCCTGGGACAGTGGAAGGTGTCCCTGCCCAGAGCAGAGGATGGGACTGGATGATCTTTAAGGTCCCTTCCAACCCAGACCACTCCACGATACTGTGAGGATTCTTGAAGGTCATGATCTTCTGCACTGAAAATATTTGATTAAAATAAAGACAAGATGAATGAGGAAACATCTGGGTACATAATCCTTGGGCTAACACTGGTGATTTCCAATATCTGTACAAGCTCTGCCAGATCAATCTCAGTAGAAAGTTCTCCCAAAGGTGCTGAGGTGCTCAGGGAATGAACCCAGCTGCCAGTCAACTGTAAGAACCAAGAGACAAATTTCACTCTGTGATGAAAGATCCAGGCATGGACCATGTGTTGGATTCACAGGAGAACTCCTTTGTCCAGTGAAGGTTTTGCACCACCATCAATGTGTGTCCCTTCTGATGCCAAGCCTTGACTAAGATTGGATTTGTTTTTAAGAACATGAAGTGATGTCATTGCATGAGTCATCCTCTGAGAACCAGGAGTGCAAGGAAACGGGAAGAGAGAAGATGGTTAGTCAAATGTTTACATTGTTTCATTTAACATCTAGATTCATATGCTGGATCTCATCAATTAACTTACATAGCACTTGAATTTCTTCATAGCACATTTATTTCTTTTAGAAAACCAAATTGTGTTTATTC
The DNA here is from genome assembly GCA_032173965.1 of Sitta carolinensis. Lineage (NCBI taxonomy): Eukaryota > Metazoa > Chordata > Aves > Passeriformes > Sittidae > Sitta > Sitta carolinensis. The sequence goes on from CM063289.1 coordinate 5,957,558, forward strand.
TGCCTCTTTCTTGAACTTTCTGGAAAATGAAGTTCTAAAGCGCAGAAATGGCACAAAAATAATTGCAGTGACTTTGTGTGACTATCTGCTTTTTAATTGCAGATTTTTCCTTCCCAAATCAGAGCAAAAAAGAGCAACTGATGACTACAGCTGGATGAATGCTGCAATCATTACCCTTGTTATAATGATACATTTCAATAACAACCACAATTCTTGATCCCCATGGATGGCTTTATAATGACCATGGATTATGCTGAGAAAATGCTATTCCTAATTTTATTGTTAATGGAGTGTGAAAGTCTTGCTCTGTGGTGGAGGCTAATTGCCACTTTCGATGTAAATCCCATCACTCAAAGAACATGCATGCTCCATGTATTAATTGCAGGATACCAAGATGGCTTGTGTTGACAAGAGATGGTGGTTTTCAGACTTCCAGCCAAATGGAGCAGTTCCTTCTCTAGAAAAACTCTCATTATCATTTACCAACAGCACATTTTATCATAGGTAGAATGTGGCCATGTTCATGGCCTTCAGAACATTTGGTATCTGCATAATTAAACTAATCAATTGCAGAGCAGTAATCAAAAGTCAAATCTTAATGAACTGGAAAAATGATACTTCAATTTGCTGTCTCCAATCCCCAAATCAGCATAATAAACACAATCTAATCTGTGAAAAGAATAGAGATTTTTTTCCTTATTCTTAGATGGTTACTGTGTATTAAAGACATTATTTTCAGTGGCTTCGTAAATCATTACCTAGTTTCGAGTAATTTAATAAAAATAATGTAAATATGTTATGCAAAACACACAACATCTTGTTATTTTTGCTGAAAACACAATTTGTTCCAATTTTTTTGTTGTAATCAATTTTCATTCTTTTTAATCCAGAAACAAGGCATATTTACCAGTGGGTGGATACCCACTGGGAGAGAATGAGTATTTTTAAGGAATTCAGGGAGTTGACTGGTGGAGGTCAGAAGTGACTTTTAATCCCTTTTTTCCTCTGCCCTTGGTGCACAGAGAGGGATTTGATTATGATGAGCACAGTGATAAAGGTAACAGAAATCGATGTTGTTCTCCATGCTGCAGCCATGTCCATCACTAGTCACAATCCAAGTCCATCCTGCCTGGCTCTTCTGGAATTCAAGTCACAGCTCCAAGGGCTGTCTGCAGCAATTGATGGGAATTGATTTTTTTTTCCCCCCTCGTTTTACTTATCAGAAAATGTAACATATCCATTAAACATTGTTTGCTAAGATGGAAGTTCAGATTGTCCCCCTCTGCTCCACCCTGGTGAGACCCCACCTGGAGCACTGTGTCCAGTGTTGATGACCCAGACACAAGGACATGGAACTGTTGGAGTAAGTCCAGAAAATGCCATGGAGCTTCTGAGGGGGCTGGAGCACTCCCTTATGGAACTGGGATGGGAGAGCTGGGAATGTTCAGCCTGGAGAAGAGAAGAGAAGAGAAGAGAAAGAAAGAGAAGAGAAGAGAATGAGAAAAGAGAAAAAGAGAAGAGAAGAGAAGAGAAGAGAAGGAAGTGAAGAGAGAGAAGTGAAGGAGGAAGAGAGGAGGAAGAGAGAGGAGATGAGAAGAGAAGAGAAGAGAAGAGAAGAGAAGAGAGAAAGAGAAGAGAAGAGAAGAGAAGAGAAGGAAAGAAGAGGAAGAGAGAGAAGATGAGAAGAGAAGAAGAGAAGAGAAGAGAAGAGAGAGAAGAGAAAGAGAAGAGAAGAGAAGAGAGAGAGATAGAGAAGGAAGAGAAGATGGAAGAGAAGAGAAGAGAAGAGAAGAGAAGGTTGTGTGGAGACCTCACAGCAACTTCCAGGACGTGAAGGTGCTACAGGGAAGCCAGGGAGGGACAATTCACCATGAGTGACAGGAATGGATTCCCTCTGCTAGAGGGCAGCATCAGATGGGAAACAGAGAAGGAATTGTTCTGTGAAGATGAGGAGAGCCTGGCACAGGGTGCCGAGAGCAGCTGTGGCTGCCCCTGGATCCCTGGAAGTGTCCGAGGCCAGGCTGGACAGGGCTTGGAGCCTGGGACTGTGGAAGGTGTCCCTGCCTGGGATGGCACTGGATAAGCTGCAAGGTCCCTTCCAACCCAATTCCGTGATTCCCTAACGGAAGCCAGGGATATACTGAGAATCAGGGTCCTGCTGCCTTACCTGAAATTGTGAAAACACAGAAAGAAAAATTTGGCCCAGAGCAATATTGCTATCTCAAATCAAGGGTAAAAAAAAAAAAAAATAACTAAAATAAAAGATTAATGAAAAATAACTCAGTCACCAGAAGGTATTACCTAAGAGAAGGGGGTGCTGAAGGATCTAAACCAGTTTGCTGCGACAGACTCATAAAGGATTGTCCTCCTGCCTGCAAACATGTGGAAGTGTGAATATTCCATCAGATCTCCACAACAAACCTAATCTGTATTGCACCAGTGCCCTACCTCATTTTAGCAGTGCAAAATAGCCAAAGCTTTAGAGAATAGCTCAGCCATCTGCGCCTGCAGGTGTTTACAATACAGAATAAATTAAGAAGTGACAAGGCATTGAGAAGGTTACAGTTGAATAATTACCAAGGAAAACTCAAAATCTTATGCACCATTTCAACTCCTGAAGATGGAGTAGCTTCCTCTGTCCTTTAAAAATCATTTTCCACTCTTGCTTAATTTGCCCTTCTGTCTGAAGGACACCTCCCTTCTTTAAATAGAGAACTTGCAGAGATGATGTCAATACTTATGCTAACAAGGCTTTTTGTTCCTTTTTTATTTAATTGATGTGAGAAATTCAGCTCCCAGTGTGGAGCACAAAGCCATGTCCCATCCATGTTCTGTGACAGCAGCTTCTGGCTCTCGCTTTCTTTCTGAAAGCCTCTAGAAAAGTTCGGTTTAGACATTGTGAAAAGAAATACATAGAAGCAAGTGGGATCTGGGACATTCCCAAGGCTTTTTTCGTGATTATGAGTCTGTTCCATGGAAATCAATGACATTCTTTACTCAGAGGATGGTTAGGCCTGGGACAGGTTGGCCTGAGAAGATGTGGCTGCCCTTGGAATCCTGCAAGTGTTAGAAAGAAAAAGGGAAAGGGAAAAGGAAAGAAGAAGGGGAAGGAGAAGAAAGTGGAAGCGGAAAAAAGGAAAAAGGAAAAGGGAAGAAGGAAAAGAAAGCATAAGAGAAAAGGAAGAGAAAAAAAAGAAAATGAAAAGGGAAGAAGGAAAAGGAAAAGAGGAAAAAAGAAGAAGGAAGAAAAAAGGGAAAGGAAGGTGTAGGAAGGGGGAAGGGAAGGGAAGGGAAGGGAAGGGAAGGAAGGGAAGGGAAGGGAAGGGAAGGGAAGGGAAGGGAAGGGAAGGGAAGGGAAGGGAAGGGAAGGGAAGGGAAGGGAAGGGAAGGGAAGGGAAGGGAGAAGGGAAAAGGGAAGGGAAGGGAAGGGAAGGGAAGGGAAGTTAAAGCCTTTTAACAGGGAGATAATTGTCAGAAATTTTGCATAACTTATGTGGTATTGAGGCCTGTGTCTGGTCAAGCAGTGGATTTCAGGATCTCTGGAGGCAAACCATACACAAGGCTAAATAAATGAGTAATTAAACATTCTGGGCTCTTCCTCACATGGCACCAGCTTTCTGTGATATTTGTAGAAATCTGGGAACACACATAACAACAAAGAGCTCTTGTTCAAGTCCATCTTTCAGGAGTTTCAGCCTAAATACCAGCTTCCCAAAGTAATTCCCCTTCTGTAAAGGCATGGAGAAAGGCAGAGCCCTGACAAGAGCACTGCGGGGGAGCTGGCAGTCATTGTTATTGATGCCTGGGCTGATGACTCACAAAAACCATTTCCAGAGGGGTAGAAGAGGAGTTTTATCTCCTACCAGGTGTAGTCTGGCCCAGGACAGTGAGTTATCCCTCCATAGCATCTACTGTCCTGGAAAATGAGACTTCTCAGGGCTAAGAACACAGATTGTTTTCTGAGAGGTAAATAAAACCCTTGGGGGAGGAATTTTACAAACCTGCAGTGTTGCAATGAAGAGAAGCCCAGTATCTGTCAGCTGCAGGAAAGGGAGGGGTCGGTAGGGTCACTCATGCTTTGCAGAGGTGCACAATTAGCCCCTGGGCTTGAGGCACTGGCTTGGAGCTACAGGGTTTCCCAGGTCTTTATTCCTTTGTCCTAGACTCATTAAGCCAATGTTTTGGTCAGACATTAAAAAGAGATTTCTCTAGCACTTATAAAGCTGTTGGTAAGGTCCTGGCTAGAAACCAGCTGTGGCTGAAGCAGAAGATTTAGCTGGGTCAGTAACACAGCAGCACAAAGCAGGCCACCTCCCACTTCAGCTGGCAAACCAGGAAAGAAAAATACTCAGAATTAAATATATAACAGTAAAAAAAATAACAGCAGACCTGGACATGTGTTATCTCTGTAAAGCAGATGTTTTTACTATGTCGCATACTGGCTGGTGTGCAGAGGAACTAATAAAGTGATTTACAGCTGTAATTACACTTATTTTATTATATGGGATGAACTACACTGAGGTGCAGATCCAGCAAACCCCACTGAATATTCCAAATAAAGGAATTCAATATTCACCTTAAGCAAGACTGATGGGTGGGGGTTGACATACAAAAGGCTACTTTTTATTGATTTTGCATGTTCCTCCCAAAAGCAGAGCAGCCAGATGCAGTAGAGGATCTGAATCCAGTATCCCACATGTGGCTTTTTGTCCATAGCTTCATCCAGAGATGAGAGTGTGTTCCTAGCTGGCCCATGTGTATATACCCAAAATTATAATTTTTCCTCCCAATTAGCATAGAATTGTGTGGTTCATTGTTTGCAGCTTTTGGAGTGCAACTATGATGGAGCGGAATCAAAAAAAATATGTATCCACCAGCAGATTTCAGCAGCAGTTTTGGGATTTGATGTTGTACCACAGGGCTTAGTCAGTCTTAGAGAACTGGGATTGTTCAGCCTGGAGAGGAGAAGCTTCAGGGTGATCTAATTGTGCCTTTCCAGAAGGAGACAACAGGAAAGATGGAGTGGTGGAACAAGGGCCTGGAATGACAGGACAAGGGAGAATGGTTTCACATTGCCAGAGATCAGGGTCAGATGGGCTATTGGGAAGGAATTGTTCCCTGGGAGGGTGGGCAGGCCCTGGCACAGGGTGCCCAGAGAAGCTGTGGCTGCCCCTGGATCCCTGGAAGTGTCCAAGGCCAGGCTGGACAGGGCTTGGAGCAACCTGATAGTGGGAGATGTCCCTGCCCATGGCATGGGGTGGCACTGGTGGCTTTGAGATCCCTTCCAACCCAGGCCATTCTATGACTCTGTGATCAATCAGGTTTCAGGTATCAGTTCTGCAGTTCCTCAGAAGGCATTGAACTTGGAGGAGCTTCACTTTTTTCCTACCTAACACAATAATGTGGACCTTATGCTAAGAGGAAGCTCTAAAGAGGGCAGGGAAAGCCACCTGCTTCTTCTCTCAGACCTTCAGTGGTCAATAGGCATGAAAAAGCCAACCATATAAACACCAGCTAAAGACATGCAAAGAAAAGTGTTCCTTCACTTGCCCAACTGCCAGGCTAAGAGACCTCCACACCACTCCAAACTTGACTCAACCTATTTAAGCAGTCATATCAGTTCTTGAGCATTTGTAGGATTATCCAATTAAAATGTTAGCAGGCAAATTGGGCAGCATGGAATCATTCTACAGAAAATTGCATAAGGCAGGGTATTTTCCCCAGTGTAATAAAGCTTCTCCAAAGTCAGGCTGTCCTTTCATTCCTTTCTGATTGTTTTATAAAGCTTTTGGTGTCAGTCTTTGAAAACCAAAAAACAAATTTTCTACTCAATTTCTTTTCCTCCTTCTTGCAGCAAAGAGTTTGCATTAAAATAAAGTAGGGGGAAGGAGGAAGGTGGTGTGAGAAAGTTAAAAACTTCACTTTTAAACTGTTGTTAGAGTTGCACAAAAAGCCAGGGCACTAAGACAGCATAGGATGTTGTGGCAAGATAAGAAACACAAGAGGTGATGTGAAGTAAGAGTAAATAAATGCTGACAAAGTTTTCCTGTAGTAAAGTGTGGAAACAACCATGACCACAAAGCAAACAAGTCACAGTATCACAGAATCTTGGAATGTCCTGGGTTGGAAGGGATCTTAAAGCTCATCCAGTTCAAATCTGCTGCCATGGACAGACACTATCCCAGGTTGCTCCAAGCCCCATCCAACCTGGACTTGGACATTTCCAGGGCAGCCATAGCTTCTCCAGGCAACAAACATTTGCTGCCAGTATTGTTCATGTAATTTTAACAATTAACCTCTTCCAGTTATGGAAAAATATTAATTTGGGCAGCAAAGATTTGTCACAGCATTTCAGGTTTTTTAATGTCAGCCAGCTGGTATTTTAGCAGTGTGAGACAAAGCTCACCCAGACGTGGGGTGTAAATGGAAGTGATCATTTATTTTTGATGCACAAAGGCTTGTGAAAAACAAACTCTAGATTTCCATGTTTGCTGGGAGAGGGGAATATCTCTGCCTGAGCAAGTTCTCATCTTCTCCCTCTCATGCAGGAATTTCACTGCCTGCTTTATCATCGTGCTGGCTTGTCTGACTCATCTCAGATCAAGGGGAGCTTGAAATTATCTCCAGGTCCATTATGAAATCCATAACCGGGCTGAGAAGTTGCACTGAGGAGCAGAGTAGGGGGGCAAAGCTTTTGTTCCACCCTGGCTTGGCACAGCCCACTCTAAATGCACTGTCACACCAAGCAAATAAACAAGAAGCAGCATTTTTGTGCTTCCTGCCTCTTGGGAATTTTTGTATTTCACATGTTTTACTGCAGCAGAAAACACAGAGCGTAATCAGGCTTTTTGTCTGAAATGTAATTGGAGTTTGGCTGTTTTCACCCGTTTTAACCACTTCAAACGTGAAATTGGAGACTCGTGGACTCTGAGCTCGGAGGGCAGGTGGGTTGGCTTTATTCATGTCACAGACCCACCTTGGACTCAGAAACACTTTCATTCAGTGAGGTGCTGTCCAGGACGAATAGAGAGATTGGAATTTGGCAATTTGTGGATTTGCTGCTGGCTCCTAGGGTTAACAGGGCACTGGAATGAAATGCAAAGAAGCCTCATGTCTGTCCTCTGATCTGATATCGCCCAGGGATGCTCACACCAGGCTCATCCTCTCTGCTCCCTGAATAACAAAGAGAAATAGAATATTATTTACCACTGCAACTACTCTAAATGCAAGAGAAAATGGTACACTATGCACATAATTACTGTCTGGTGGCTCTAAGGCACAGTTTTTTCCCAGAGAGGAGAGGAACAAAAGTGTGTATTCCTGCAAGAGATCAAAACCAGGGAGGAGAGAACTATGGCAGAAAAAGAAATGCACACAAATAATTGGACTTAGCAGAAATGTGATATCTCAGACAAACAGATAGAGGAATCACTTTGTGAAAAATAAATGAAGCAGAGATACGAGGGAAACAAACATAAATAAAAATAGATGGCATCAGTATAACAGGCTTAGACTTACCTAAGCTTATATGTATTGACTCTAATGGGAGACTCTGACTGCACTCTGCATTTAAAACTGCAGGACTGGGATCTGTGTGCTCCAAATCATAACCTTGTAGGTCCACCCTGAGTCAGAATATCCCCATAGGCACCAGATTACTTGGTTACCAGGTTTAGAGCCTCTCTGCAGTCGGGACAGCTTTGGTTGCTTTGAGTCTGTTTTGAGCATAAAGATTTCCTCTTGTGCCATCACAGCACCAGGAAAGGACATATTGAAAATGAAGTCAGAGCTCCAAAACTTTTCAAACTTCTGTGGAAGACAATATATAGGATAAGAATAGACAGAGCTTAGCAAGGAATGCACAGCAACAATGAGAAATTTGCTTTCTGCAAAAATCACAACATTGATAATATGGGTCTATTTATAATACTTGGGAAGACAGAAAGATTAAAAACAAGCTCTTAAAATACATTTGTAAAGAAAGTTCAGACTTCTGTTTCCTTCTGATTCTAGAAAAGATAAAAGTTTGTGAGTGTTACCAACCTCTATAAAGTTGGTCTTGGAGATTTTTTCTCTTTGGGTAGAAAGAGAAAGATGAGAGGCATTGAAGTGATCTATGAAAGGGGAAGAGCTCATTTATTCTTCACACAAAACACTGGGAATGAACCCACTCAGGTGGATTCCTGCCCTTCTGCAGAGCTGTGCTCCCTGCTTTTGGAAAACATTCATTTTTCCAAGCTTTCTTTCCAAAACTTTGAGCTTTTCTCCTCAGTGAGTTGAGGTTGCTCAGATGTCAGGGATGCAGTGTGGGAAACAGCTCTGGAATACAAACGAGTCAAACTTGCCCCTGGCTTTGCTTTGTCTGGGTGTCCAGAGAAAGAAGAACCTGGATTCATCCTGATTCCTGAGTCACCCTCAGCAGCAAGGTGACTCACCAGCACAGATGTACATGACCACTACTGCAGCCCCAAACCCAAGTAGATCCTCTGGGTCTACTTCAGCTTTGCCTCTGGATGTAAATGGAGTTTTCAAAGCACCAAGGTGAGCTTGGTGCCAAAAGCAGAGTTCCTCAGTCCTCTCCTACTTCTTTAACCAGTCAGACAGAAAAACCCTGCCATGGAGACACTCCCCTCTCAATCAGCCAAATACCCCAGAATTTTTGCTGTGAATATCCCAACGGATCCCAAATTAACCAGCAGCATCCCCAGGGAAGGCTCCTACCCCCAGAACCTTCTACCTCATAAGTTTTTGAAGCTCTTTAAATGCTTCCTGCTGTCTCTCTTTATCGCTTTGGCTCTGGTCCAGCTTTCATCCTCCCACAGTCCCTGCAGTGTCCGTGGCAATCTCTGGCCCAGCAGCTCTTGGGTTTGTCATCCCTTAGAATACAAACAGACCCAACACACTGGATGTGCTGGGCTTCAGCTCTTTGGCACCTTGCAGCCTCCATCAAACAAATGAGGGATTCTGCTTTTCCACAGAACTATCCCCCAGCACAGCAGTTCTCTCCATAACAGCCTCATCATGTTCAGAGGCAGATGCTGTAAATTAGCTGTGCTCTACGAACGGGAGCAGCACTGAGGTGGGGGAATGGAAAGGGGTTGAGAAAAACTGAAACCGTTTGCCAAAGGTCACATTTCAAACAACTTAATTTAGCTTCATTTTAAAGGGCTTCTTGCAACAAGATTCGATAAGAATCTTTTATTCCTTTTTTTTTTTTTTTTTGTTGGCATAGCAAGAAAACGGAAGCATCAACAAATAGGCACTTAGGGTTGTCATTTCAGCTCTTCTCTCTTTTCCTTTATTTTCAGTAAGGAAAAGAAAGCAAGAAAACCTGGAAACGAGGCAAGTCTTCTCAGCCCTGAGAGCTGCTGATACTGTTTAAACTCTACAAGCATTTATCTTGCTTAATTCTTTGTGTTTTTTTAATCGAGGATTAATTTTTTATTAAAGTTTTTCAAAAATAAGTTTAATTGAAATCAATCCTCCAAGCAATTTTTTGAAACTGTTTCCTGATCAAAACAAAATCAGAATAAATGACATCTGATTTAAAAATAATTACATCCAATGATAATTAGTGTGTTTCCAAGAAAGTTTAAAAATTTTTGTGCAGTAAAAGACCAGGAACAAAGTCAACATGCTTTGAGCTAATGTGAACACAGGCTTTTCAGACAGACTCTACATAGATGTGAAACAGGGGAAAACAGGATGTCTCTGAAATGAAAGACAGGTGCAAGAGAGAAGTCTGGCTGAAAGGAAATAGAGAATATGCATCACACACGTTAAAAAATGGATAAAAAATCCATACCAGGATGAATGCCCTGGTTTGAAGAGGTATTTTTCTTGCACTTCCCCAGCACGGGATGTTATTTACTCCTAAGACTGTCTAGTTTATAAGAAAGAGGAAGGAGCAACCTCAACTTCATTGAAACTCTCAAATAAAACACCTCTCCACTTTCATCAAGCACTGATGCACTAAAGCAGGAACTTCATATAAAAAATGCTCTCAAATATTATAAGAGAGAGCTTTGTTTTCTTGCAGTGTTTCTCGTGTTTTATCCACATCCTCCAGCTGCTGGGGAGAGCTGAAAGCTGCCAGGTGAAATCACAACATGCAGCTAAAGGCAGCCAAAGAGCTCCATCAGAGGGAGCTCAGTGTGACCATTGCAAAGCAGCCCGTGAGCAGGAGTGTCACTGACTGTCAGGGACATTCCAGCTGTTTGGGGCCCTGCACAGCTTGGTGTGGCATGGATTAGCCATTTCTTACTTACTCCTTCCTTCAAGGAGCAGTCTGAAATGCATGCAATTCTGGCTCGCAATTTCACCTGACCAGATTTTTAAGAGGGAAAAAAAAAAAAAAAAAAAAAAAAAAAAAAGGAATAGAATTTTAATTTAAAAACTGCAAAGGCTTTCTCTCATGTAAAAAATACTTCAGAAAGCTTCAGTGAGGACTGAAAATCAATAGTGTTTTCTTTTTGCTAGGAATAATGGTTATTTCTGAGCAAAGCCCTGATGCTGGAGAGGGCAGCTGTGGGAGACGTGCACATCTATCCCGTGGATTCACAGGGGCTTTGTCTTTGGCTCCCATTTACACAGCATTAAATTCTGCTGTGTTGACTTTGAGCTTGACACGCCACTAAATCTTCAGTCCCTAAGCAGAGTCCTCTCCAAATCATGGTGTTTCACTGGCTGCCTCAGACCACAAGTGTCACCTTCATTTGAAATTATCTTGTCCCAAGTGTGCTTAAAACATTCTCATAGTTTTTGATGAGGTTGGGCCCCGTTCCAAGGCCATGGCCAAGCCAAAGCCCCTGCAAGGGAGGGGATTTTTCCTGGCTGCTTTCAGGAGAGCCCTGTTCAGGTCTGCTCAGTCCCAAAGTAGGTCTGTTATTATGCAAAAGCAATTTAACGGGATATGAGTAATGACTGAGAGGATCCATGCAGGTGTTCATGGGGTTTAATTAATGTGTTCATGTCACACCTTTAATTAATATGTGACAACAGTCTCAATTGTCACCAAGGCAAAGAAAGACTACTTTGCTGTCCAAGGCTCACAGGAAGTATAAAGGGGTTTGTGCCTTCTGGGTGATGGGTCTGGGCAAACCTGAAGTACCCAGCCCAGGATGGTGTCTGGGAGCAAGAGTGACTGCACAGCAGTCTGCAGAGTTAAAATAAATACATAAACGATCAAAAATTAAATTAGAATAACTGTTATCAAAAGAAGTGATTCCAAATGTTCCCTGAAAGCAGGAATGGATCCTGTGGTATCAGTGAACCACCTCTGCTGCATCATAGAATCAGGGAATTCCAAAATGGTTTGGGATGGAAGGGAACTTAAAAATCATCTTTCCAAAACCCTGCCATGGGCAGGGACAACTTCCACTAGCCCAGGCTTCTCCAAACCCCATCCAGTGTCACCTTGGACACTGCCAGGGATCCAGGGGCAGCCACAGCTTCTCTGGGCGCCCTGTGCCAGGGCCCCACCACCCTCCCAGGGAAGAATTGCTTCCCAATATCCCATCTGACCCTGCTCTCTGACAGTAGAAAGCCATTTCCCCTTCTCCTGTGACTCCAGGCCCTTGTACACAGTCCCTCTCCCTCTCCCCTGTAGATCCCTACACCTTCATCTGTTTGATGAAATGTGAGAGTGAACTCATTCTTTTTTCATCAACAGGCTTATTTTGCAGATTCTGCCTCAAATGCCTTTTTAATCTCTTCAGTTCAGTCTAGCAGCAAACTCAGTAAACTTCCAGAGCTGTGTGTCAGCATTTGTCTCCACACACAAATATGTGATTTGCTGATAAGGCAGATCGGAAGCTGGTTAATTGCATCGGATTTCTCCCTGAAAAGCCTTTTTAACTACCCTCAAATATCATCGAGGCTGAGGCTAAGTACATGTTTGAATATTTTCTTCAGTTCTCTGCTGACAAAACTGCTGATGTGGTTGTTCTTACATCTTATGATTGATCAAAAAAAAAAAAAAAAAAAAAAAAAAAAAAAAAAAAAAAAAGGAAAAAAAAGAAAAAAGAATAAAACAAAAAAAGAGAAAAGGCAAAATTTTAATCCTAACATAAACACACAGATGAGAGACACTCTAAAGAAGGCAATTTTGTACAGAACTGATTTTCATAAAGATTTTCAAGCGTTTCCTCCTTCATCAGTGTTTGTTCCTAAGCATCAGACACTAAAGTAAATTGAAGTTTCTCCTACTGATGTAATTTGAATTTATTTTGGTGGCTTTTGACCATCTTTTACCTTGTGATTTGTTCCCAGCAATAACTATTTGGCGAACAGTTGTTCAGATATTTTTCGTCAGGATATCCGATTTATCTTGCTTATTAATTATGCCCTGACACCTTATTCCTGAATAATTTCAGGGATTATCTTTGTTCACCAATCATAAAATCCCAGAATTATTCGGGTTGGAAAGGGACCTTAAAGCCCATCCAGTGCCACCTCTACCATGGGCAGGGACACCTTCCACAATCCCAGGCTGCTCCAAGCCCTGTCCAGCCTGGCCTTGGACAATTCCAGGGATCCAGGGGCCGATCATTTGGTCCATCCTTTCCACTTTTCAAGCACTCACATAAAACCTTCTGTTTTGTTGAACACTGAAGAGAAACAAATTTCACACAGAAGCACTCTGACACCCATCTTCCATCATGGATTTGATTTCCTGGCTCTCTTCAGTCTCCTTTAACATTGCAGACCTTTTTGGGTAAACAAAGCAAGGCCTAATTAACACCTTAGATTTTTTTTTGTCTTCTCTTCTGCCAGCATTTACCACTTCAACACCAGGCTGACAGCAAGGAAAATTCACTTAGTTGTGATGTGCATTCTTTCTCACATCCTGTAATCCTGATGCAAAACTGCATTCCCAGGTGGAAAAGAACACCAAAGGCTCAAGAAAGCATCCTCTCTGGTCACTCTGCCCCACCCTGAAATTCTTCCACAAAAATTCCCCATTTCTTCCCTTTCTCTGACATTTGATTTGCCTGTAACACCCCAGCTTTGAAACAGCAAAGCTTATCAGCTCCAAAATCCACAGGACTGGGATCTACAGTGGCCTCAATTGCTCCAGCTTTGTCACAGTTCTGAATGTCTAAGTCATTGTCCCCAAAAGTTTTCAGCCTGTTTTGCACTGCCACGACATCTTCTCCAATCTGCTGGAATTCAATACTCCCCACTTCATTTGCTGTGCCAACAGGAATTGAATTTCTGCTGCAAATAAATTCCCTACTTGACACAAAACTCATAAAAAGTCATGGAGAAGGTTTTTAGGTCTGGAATGGGTAGTTTGGAGTGGAGAAATCCCAGTGGAAATGAGAGTACAAAGGGAGAGGAATGGGGTGAAGGACACAGGAAGCTCACAAGCCAAGTCCCCAGAGTGGCTGGAGAGGAAGGACCCAGGGATGCAGAGTGGAGGAGAGCCAGCTGAGAGCAAAATGAATCTGTATTTCATGTATGGCATTGGATTAGTGCTGATGGATCAGCTGTGACACAGGATTAGAGCTGGAGATGCCAGCTGAGGTGCAGGGGATGCAGGGAAACATGGCACAGCAGAAGTGGGTGAGCATCCACTGAGACACAGGCCAGGAGGAGGGGGGAGCAGGGCAGGACTGGAAAGCAAACTCCTGGAGAAAACCAAGCTGCCAGTGTGAGAAAAGGAGTGGGAGACTGGAAGGGAGTGATCAAGGTGGAAGAAAATGAGACATACAGAGTTTAGGAGACAAAATAAAAACAGAGAGGAGTCATGGAAATTCATTGTGCCATTCCCCTTCTTCCACTACTCCCATCCCACTAAAAAACTGGTGAACATATGTTTATGTGCTGGATTTGGCTTAATATGTGGCTTGTAATATCACCAAGCAGATTTAAGCCTGCTCAAACTCTACTTTCTTTACTGTTTTATAACATTTTTTCTCTTCCTTTAGTTTTTTTTTTTTTTCTCATTTTCTTTGACCCAAAGAGAAAAAATTGCCACCCATCAGTACCGAGCAATTCACCCTCCAGCTGGAGCAGCAAATTATGATTATTCTCATAAGTCATATGGTTGTTGTTCTGCTCCTGGGCTTTGAATCCCAGTGGGAAAGATAAGAATATTTCTCCTATAGCTTTGGGCAGGAATTGATCACTTCCTACTCCTAAACACAAGTCATACCCTGCATTCATGTTGGTTGTGGGCACGGTGGGACTTTAAGACGTGCAAATATGTCAGAATTCATGCCACAGAAGATAAAAAAAACCGAAATATAGGAAAGAAATATTTCAAATGGCAATGTTTAGCAACTCGGGAGAAAAATACTGATGTTTATAAGGGTTAAAATGTTTTTTAAAAGTTTTTAAACCTTAAGGAAAAGAATGAAAGCAAAGAATAAGAAGTCAAGCATTGGTTCATCCTGAAAAGCAACAGAGGCCAAAATTTCCCTACGGTGTGGCTAAGGAAAAACCAGCCTAATTACATGGCAATTAGGTACTATGTGTGTAATGCTGAGTACTCCTGGATTCTGCATATTGTGAACCCCTTTCAGCAGAATCTCACAGCACCCAGGACAAGATACCTGAGAAAAAGTGAATTAGTAGAGGGAAAGTCACAAGATTTCCCTCTCCCTGTGTCACAGATTTGTCACAGTCACCCACTGATCAACCAGAAATGCACCTGCCCTGTCCCAGGGACAGCTGGAAAATAAACCTGCCCTGATATTTTTATTGCATGTTGTCATTGAACTGGAGCAGGGGACCTTGGGGGACAGGCAAATGGATCATTTTAATTAACACCTAATTGTGCTTGACACCTGAAATTCTGCTAAGCTTCTCCCCTGCCAGACCCAATAAGTGAAGGATGTCTGTACAGCACTGTACCAACTGGTGTGAGCTGGGAATTACTCCCAGCTGCAGGATGGAACTTCCTTGCCTCATTTTCCTGTGGAGAAAGCACAGCATTTTGGGTTTAAAATCCTAAAATCAGGAAGATGACCAGATTTTCAGCTACCAAAACTCAGGAATGATTTCCACGGAAGTGAGGGTTTTCTTTGTGTCTAGAACAATTGAGAAGTTTCATAGAGAACACATCAATCAGTGATTAAAAAACACACATGCACCATTATCCTCCTCTGTGGTGAGGAATTCAGTGTGAATACCAAACCATTTAAAAATATGTAAATGTAACCTTGAGATGCTGGGGGAAAACCCACACTGAGAGGTAGAAAACTTGAGGAAGGTTTATTCCTATGCTCTCAGAAAGGTATAACATTAGCATTGTCCCACCTTCTATTGTTCTACTTGTATCATTAGCTTTTATTAGCATTGGATTGAGCACACCCTGCTTTATGACACTGCAACATAAATCAAGGCAGAGCCTCCCCAGTGACTCATATAAGCCAGCAAGCTCCATATTAAAGAAAGCCTTGACAGATGGGAAGGCAACAGAAACTGCAGAAGGCTGTTAAACTTCTTTTTTTCCCCATTTTATACCAAAGCACACAGCTGGAGATAAGAGCATTTTTATAGGTTAAATGCCAGTGAAAGAAAACTGGGGAGCACTGTGAGTTCTCCATCACCTGTGCCCCCCGACTGCTCTTGACACAAAGATCACACCACTCTGACAATATCATCATCCCCAGAACTCCAGCTGCCCATGCATCCTGCTGTCCCTGCTGCTCAGCATCCTGATATCCACGTTGTCCAACCCCTGATGGGAAGAGGGTTAGAGCAGGGTCCTCTTCTGGAGGAGGCTGAGGTGAAGTGATGTCCCTGTGCCTTCCCCAGCTGGCAGGGGCTACAGGCACCCAATCCCTCAAAGGGCTCACAGCTCATGGGCACCCCTGCCCTTCCCTCTCCTCCCCAAGACATTTCAGCCAGCAGGAAAAAGCTCAGAGCTGACCAAACCTCTGCAGATCACCCTCAGCCCAAGCCTGACGTGTCTCCTTTGCCCAAAATCAGAGCAAGAGGCACAAAAGAGGCGCTGCCCCTCAGCAGAGACCCAGCACAAAAAGCTCACCCTGGCTTTTCCTCCCCCGAGGGAAGATGCCAATGATATTTTTAGGAAATATTGCCTCAGCTGTAGTGGAGAAAAGGCACAAACTCCTTAAAAATGGCTTTGTCACCTACAGCTGTAGGTGGCAGCCTGAGTTTAACTAATTACATTAATTAGTTTGACAATCTGAGATGAAATGGTGGTTAGCAACTTTGGAGCAGAAGGGGATGTTAGCAAGGAAAGGAGTGATAAAATCTAATTCCCTTATGGATAGAGCCTTGCAAGCAATTATCTGAGGTGATGGCTGGCTCTGGGTAGTGCTGCAGAACTAAATGTCTCTGCTGGGTCCATGTTTCATGATGTAAAAGAGTTACTTTGGTGCCAAAACTCACTTGAAGTTGTTTTACAGGGCTCAGCTTGTTGCAATCAGAGATTCTTTCCAAAAGTCCCCTCATATCAGGAAGGTTTTACTCCCAAAATTTGATTTTTTTTCAGTTAGATTTTTTAAAAAATAAATTTTTCTAAAAGGTTAAAATGAAAACAAAAAAGCACCCAAGAGATAAGAGTCTGAATTTCAGCTGTGATGGACCTGCTAACAATCCAAACAAGATTTGCAATAAACAAGCAATTTCTTGATGCTGTTTAAACCCCATGAACAGAAGTCCTGTTGTTCTGGGTAATTCCCAGAAAAGTCATTCTTGGTACATTTTGTCTCTTGCAGTTACCCATCACTAAGTTCTAACCACTGTTAGAGACAAAAATTAAATTAGAAATAAATGGAGAGGCACACTGATACAACCAATTTTGTTTAAAATACCAGTTGGCTAAATTGGTACAATCCCCTCGTGCTTGGACACTTCAATTGTGAGAAACCTCATGGACATGGATTAGAGACTATTTACAAAGGTCTGGAGGGACAGCACACAGGGAATGGCTTCCCACTGCCAGGGCAGGGTCAGAAGGGATTTTGGGAAGGAATTGATCCCTGTGAGGGTGGTGGGGCCCTGGCACAGGGTGCCCAGAGCAGCTGTGTCTGCCCCTGGATCCCTGGAAATGTCCAAGGCCAGGCTGGATGGGGCTTGGAGCAACCTGAGTAAGCAAAATAAGTCCCTGCCCCTGGCAGGGGGGGCACTGGATGGTCTTTATGGTTCCTTCATCCTAAACCATTTGGGGATTCTGGGATTCTAAGATATAATAACTAGCACCTAGGAGAAGTAATCAAAGACTAAAGAATATGAAAGCTGATAATAAAGGTATCAGCTTGATACAAAATAGGAGACATTTAAATTTGCATTATTTTAGCATGGCTGGAGAAGCCATTCAAGCTGGAAAATCAGCCAAGATTTTTTTCAGCTGTTTTGCTCTTCTCCCATCCCTAATTCTGTCCCTGAAATTCTCCACATGCACAGGTACTCAGGAGCCTTGAGGGCCCTGTGTTGTTCTGGTTGTGGTGAGTAGTGATTTCATGGGTATTATGCTCCCAGTGATGTGCATGACTTTGGTTGCACAGGTTGATTTAAATAAATTAATTTTTTTTCCAGAAAATCTGTATTCTCATATGCCAGTCATTTAGATCACATACTTCCCAAAGATTTTACCACCTGTGTTTTAAAACACTGTGGTGTTTTAAAATACACAGTCAATAGGAAAAATAGTGTTTTCTTTAATATAATTTTTAAAAAGAATTAATTTTTTTAAATTATTTTTCTTTTAAAAAAAAGAAATTACAGTTAATTTCATCCAAATACCGACACATGCAGGACTTTCCTCATCAGAACTACCCCAATAATTGTTTTTCATCAGCCACATCTGATGTTATAAAGCAAAAAAGAAGGACCTACATTTGGTACCAAAGATTTTGAAAATTCTCAGTTTCATGAGAACAGATGCAGCAGATTTTCAGCAAGACCCAGGCCCAGGTTGGCTGTGCTGGGGGAGCAGGGAGGTATTACCTCCCTGAGGGTTTAGTAGCTACAGAAGGTCTTTTAGCTCCAGCTGAAAACTAACTGGAATCCTACCATGAAATTTAATGAAAACTTGCAGAAAATCTCCACTGAACGCAGCCTTTTCCCATTCTATGGTGAGGTCTCAGGTGGGGTGGGATTTTTCTGGTCACGAAAAGGTTGGGGGCTCAGGTCTGTTGGGCTTGTTTAGGGAAAGAGAGAGAAGCTAGTAAAGATCCAGTTGCCAAGATGACAAGGAAATAATAGAGTTTCCAAAGAAATAGAATTTAGAACATCTGCTGCTCCCTCCACAAATCCTCTGAAACAATCATTTAATCTGGGGACCATCGAGGTTAGAACCTTATTGAATAGAGCAAGGGAAAAACACATCACAAGCTCTGCAAGAACTTTGGGAGGAAAATCTACCCTGAACTGGGACAAAAGGCAGAAGTTTAGATATTTCAGACCTAAAGTTCCCCCAAGTTGTATTGGATGCCCTGAAACATTTAATTTCAACCAAATTTAATTTTTTTTTTTTTGGTATTATGTTTTATTTTTCTTATTTTTTTCCACTAAGAATTGGGTTCACATCTTGAAAGAATTTGTTGAATCAATTCAGGAAATCTGAATACAGAACAGGAAATTCATCAAAAGAAGCATCTTTTTAAAAGTTTGGTTTTAATACAAAAAAACCCAGTGATCAACTTTCAACATAAGCAACACCCACATTGTCTCCATGGTGCTTACAGCACCAAAGTCTTCAGCTTCCATACATTTTATTTTCATGGCACAACAGAGGGCAAAACCTGTACAGTTCATTCCCTGGATGCCTCAGGTCTGTTATTAAATCTCCAGTTCCTGTTTCATACAGAAAATAATTTTTGTGTAAATGAGGAGCCCAAACTACAGCAATTTGTGTTTTCCCACCATTTTTACCAAGGCTCTGCTTTGTTCCCATAAATCAACAGGAAAGGCAAACTTCTTGTCTTAGTTTGGAAGACAGGTGTGTGCTAGGGAAAAGCAGGAGCCTCTCCTGGAATGGAGAATTCAAACCTCCTCCCTCTGAATTGTTATAATTCTGAAATTAAGGGGCTCTCAAGCAAACATATGCTGATAGGAATAACAGTTCATTACTAGTATATGTAACAAGGCAAACAGAACAAAATAACAACAATAGCTATGGCATTAACAACAAACAGAACCAGGTTTACAAGTAGCCAGTAATTAGTTCCCTAGCAACTTATGGGAAAAAATTCCATAAGAAAGAAACCCAGCACTTCTCCAAAACATCTTCCAGTTTGAGGAGGTTCTGCTGTGTCCTGGAAATCGAGGAGACTTCCGTTGGAGAGATTACCTCTTCCAAGATCCAGTTAATCATCAAAAGCAGAGACTTCTACAATACCTTAAAGTCTTCCCAAAAAGCACCTACCAAGCTCCAGATGGACTCCCAAGTTATTCCTGACTTTTCACTGGATCTGATGGCTTTGCTACCCAAGCACTCAGTATGGTAGGAATTCCTGTTCTCACAGCTCAGCAGGAGTCTCCCATGTACAGAGAGATGTTTCCTCCTGCTCAGTCTGAGCCTGTGGAGTACTCATTCACTAGGACCACCACTACCAGCAGCTTTTATTTGTATTTTTTGTGATATAAATGCATGGAAGACTGCTATGATATACTTAATTCAAAATTCCCACAGTGGGAAGTTGGAATAAGCTGGAATAAGGAGGAAGAATGAATCCTGGAGGTGTCCAAGGCCAGGCTGGACAGGGTTTGGAGCCACCTGGGACAGTGGAAGGTGTCCCTGCCCATGGCAGGGGTGGCACTGGATGGGCTTTAAGGTCCCTCCCAACTCAACCCAATCCATAATTCCACTGGCTCCATCACCACTCTCTGGAAGTGTATATACCTTCCAAATAACTGAGGCCATCAAAAACCCGAGTATCCAAAAATGATGCTGACAAAATGACATTTACAACTTCCAGGGAAGCAGCTTAAGTGCTCAGCTGAGAAAACGAGAGGGGACATGTGGAAACTCCAATAAAAGAAAAGTCAGTGAAATGTCTCATTCTTTCCAGTAAGTGGATTAAGAGTTCTGGTAAGAAAGCTGAGGTCAAGCTTGATGACTTTCAAAGGAAAAACATCACATTCTAGAAGCTTCTATGAGAGCTGAAGCCAAGTTTTTAATTCTATAAGCCTTTCTCTAATTCTTGCAAAATTAAAACTGAAACAAAGAGAAAAATATCAGTGAAAGTATGAAAAGAATGAATGTGATGAGATAATTAAGTGATTAAGCCCCAAGCTGTTCTTGGAACTGATCAGAAATGCCTTGGAAAACATCATTCCACAAATCCAGCTTCGCTTCACATCCTGTTGCACTCTGAAATTGTAATTTTTGTTTTTTCCTATTATCTGCATTTTCATGGATAAATTTTGTTTGGCCCTTGGTTCTGTAAGCGTTTGTTAAAATGCATGTGGTTTTACATAATATTTTGTTAAGGAGGGAAAAAAATCCACAACAAACAACAAAACACATAAAAATCCCAAACAAACCAATAGGAGAAAGGGGAAAGGGGAAAAGGAGAAAAGGAGAGGGAAAGGAGAGGGAAAAAGAAGGAAAGGGAAAGGGAAAGGGAAAGGGAAAGGGAAAGGGAAAGGGGAAAGGAAGGGAAAGGGAAAGGGAAAGGGAAAGGGAAGGAAAGGGAAAGGGAAAGGGAAAGTGTGGGAAGGGATTTTTCATTACTATCCAATTTTTCCAACTTTCCATAAATAAACTGCATAAAACATGAAAGGAAACATAGAGCAGCTTATTTACTGTGATTTTATTCAATGTGAATGGATTTTAAAATTAAATTTGACATGTCCAAATTCCATCTTGAATGAAATTTGGTGTTTTTTTAAAGCTGTAGAATTACAAATAGAAACCCTTACAATATTGTTCCAGAGTCAGGACACTGCTTTATGCAACCAGGGTAATTATGTGTTGGGCTTCTATGATCCACAATTTCACAGTTTGGGATCCAAGAGACAACGCATGATACTGTTCCCTTAAAATCTAATTTCCACTGTGCTGAATGAATGTCTTCAATGTGCTGGTCCAAGATTAGTATTAAATGAAAATTATATTGTTCAGCTTGAGCCTTAGTGATTTCAAATTGCTGTTCCAAACAGAGTGTTCTCAGATAAATGGTGGGTTTAATTAAACATGTATGTATTAAGTTATTTACTTAATTATAGTATCACCATCGCCTCATATTGTTTTCTTGTGTATTAAATTCAGTTTCTCACATTACTGCATTATTAGATCAAACTGCTAATTGTCAGGTTTTCCTTTTTTCAGGCTTATCTAAGCTTGCAGTGTTAAGTCTCACTTCACTTACTCAACAAGGCAGTGATGCAAGCCTTGCAAAGGAACCTTAGGTCAATCAAGGCTTCCCTCCTCCCTCTTGAGCTTGCAGAAACTGGGAGAGCTCCTGGTACATTCTGAAGGTCCAAAGGTATGGCTGATGCTGGAGCAGAATCCAAAATCTCCTGTCCTGGTGTCCTGGCTGCTGCCCTGGGCTGGAGATGATGACAGAACAGAGAGGGGCTGAGCAGGGGACCCCCAGAACCTGGGCACAGCTTCCAAATCTCTGCAGGCTTTACAATTTCATGTATTGCCAAGCTTCTTTTATGTTTTGCTCTTTTTTTCCCCTCTTTGGGAAACTTTCAGAACTCCAATTTTTCATTCACAAACACAGGAATGACCTCTCCCCCTTTTTTGTCGATTCACAGATATCCCATGGACAGAAAATCTCACCTTTGATCTGCTCCACCTCAGACAGAACCAAAGCCACTGCAAAAAATCAGTTTCATCTGTTTTAAGTATAAAATATTTAAAGGAGAAGAGAAGCTATGGTTTTATTTAGCTCAAAGGTTGTCTGCTGATATTTGTTGATTTAGCTTCAGTAATAAATAAGCCAAAGATTTCAGCAGTTATTGAAGCCACTTCAGCATTCACATCCAGAGAAACCCCTCTCCCCTCCTGTCTCCAGTGGGAATCCTTAGGAGCCCTAACGAGCCTGAAGAAGCATTTTTCCATGAAGGAACAGTAAATCCAGCTTGTCAGAGGTGCTGACCCTGCCTTGCACAGTCCAGCATCCCATTAGAGGGTATGTGTAAGGCTCAGTGTACAGACAGGCCTGTGTGTAACCCTGATGGATGCAGCAATTGGGATCTCCCAATTCTTCCCAATGGTGAGCTCTGGGACAGCTCACACGAGACCTTCAGGCATGAGGGAGAACCTGAGCTTTTCAGGCACCTTCATCAGGTTGATCAGAACAACTGAGATTTTGTAAAGAAAGGAAGAATGACCCTAATTTTAAATGAAGGAAGAATTTACCTTAGTGAGCAGTAATTCTGTCACCCTGTGAGAGAACAGAGGGTGTAGCACCAGGAGAGACCTATCTCAGGTGTGACTGTTAAGTATAAAAACCATGAGACAGCCTAGGGTAGGATGAGCACTGAATTCTCCAGGTAAGATTAGGCACTTCCCTCTCCTGGATAGCCAGAGCTTGCAGGCTATAATCCAGAGCAGCAGAGAAGGAACTCAGGAATTACACTGGCAGGAGATGGCTGGAAGGACTAAAATGCACCTGGCAGGGTGTGCAGAGCTGCTGGGAGCTCTCCTTGCAGCACCAGAGGTGTTCCTGCTTCCCAAAGTGCTGCTGGTGCTGATTTCCAAAGCACTTAAATTCTCCATGTAAAGGGGACAAGGAAAAACTGCACTTAATTAGAAGAGTAAAATCTGTTTCACCACTGATCAATGGAACTGAAGAAACCCTGGCTTTTTTCTCACTACAAATCACCAAATTAGAGAGAAAAGGAGACGTCTTGCCCTACCTGATTTGATAATTTTAGTCTCCCAGATATGTGAATTTACCAGAACATTTTCCTTCTTTCTCTTTTTTTACAGAAAAAAAAATTGAAGGGTATGACAGAGAATCTAGAAATATGCTAATATCTTTCCTTCATCAAACAACCATGAATATACATGACCATACTATATTACTATTTCCAGCTTCTTTGATTTATGTTATGGATAACATGTTTGTAGAAAGCTAATCTCCACAAGAAGCAGAAAAAACAGAGAAACTGAAGAAAAACAAAAAAAAAATCACACCACCAGCAGCAGGGAAATCAAATATCACCTAAATTAAACTAATCTCCAAAGTAGGCCACACAAAAACTGTAAAGCAGCCAGGAATTCTGAGGCACTTTATTACAAAGGGGTTTTTTAATATCAAGATTGGTGAAAGCACAATTTATAAAGAAACACAGGCAAAACATTATTAAGGGTGAGGTCTTCAAATCAGGGTGAATGGAATTAAGCTGTCCTAGGAAAACTGATCCAACATTCAATTACTGTTATTTATCACACTTGATTTCATGTCAGTGACTCCTAATCACATCCCCAAAAAATTAATTGAATCAGAGCAAGCTGTTTCCAGCATGACAGACGTGGAACTCGACAAATTGCTGCTGGGAAAGGTTTGATGCTGAATGGTTTTTGACTGCCCTTGAGTTGGGGTTTGTTTGTCCTGGTTTGTGCCATGAGACTCAGCTGATCCCAGGCTGTCAGAGCTGCAGGCTTTGGCAGAACCACCGAAGTGCCGTAGGTAGAAGAGTCCAAATGTTGCAGGTATAGATTTTTGGGGTGGATCAGTCTTTAACCCAGTCCTGAGTGCAATCTAAAGAACATTCCTCCCCTTGGCTCACTGATCCCATAGACAGACAGGCTCATTAGTGCTGTCTAATGAACCTTAGTCCTAACGATTAGCAGACCTAATGACCCCCAGGCATGCAGACACGAAGCATGGCAGTCACTGTATCCTTTTTAATGACTTTGCTTCCTGTTTTCCCAGCCCTTCTCCATTTTAAAATGGACATGGAATTCTGATCTGCTGTAGGCCACTTCCAACCCAAAAATTCCAGCTTTCCATTCCTGTCTCTTCCACAGCTGATAAAGGACAACAGGAATGGTCAGTGCAGTGAGAATTGGCCTTGTCACTTCTCCACTGACTCAGGCACATCCTGATGCCACGAGGAACCCTCTGCTTGATGATCACTGCAGTTTGTTGCTACACCACAGCTTCTTTAAGAGTGAAAATAAACCCAGCCATCAGCAGGTTCTTGGAAATAGCAGAACCTTCTCAGACTCTGGAGTTAAACTGTGGCTGCCCCTGGATCCATGGAAGTGTCAAATGCTGGGCTGGACAGGGCTTGGAGCAACCTGGGCAAGTGGAAGGTGTTCCTGCCCATGTCAGGGGATGGGACTGGAGGATTCCATGACTCCTCAGAGTTCACAGGGATTATTCAGTGTTCCCTGTACCAAGCAGAGACTTTCCCCTGACAGTGACACTTCACTGAAGGCAGTGGCTTATCAAGATTTGTTTACCTCATTGTTGATATACTTGTATAACACTATATTGCATTGCAGAAAACAAAATTATTGCCTGCAATTATTCACTGAATTTTCACCAACTATTCACAGCACCAGCTTGATTCAATCAATCAATCAATCAATCAATCAATCAATCAATTCAATTACTCTCATAATCTCTTTGAGGGGATTTTTCCCTGTCCCCATTATTGTCCCAAGCCCCTGAATCATGACATGTAGTTTTTCTCTAATGCAATAGATGCCTTATTTATTCCACTGCCTCTGTATATATGGCATGCACACTGTTCAGAGAATTGTGTTGCCATCACTGCAAATAATGATCTAAATGCATTCCAGGACTTCATCTATATTTCCCTGAATGTTTTATAATGTGCAGGAGGCAGAGAAAAAGATCTTTAAGTTATTTTTTTAGGAAATATATATCATTGTGTGGTGGAGATATCTTCAGGCAGCACTTGTTCCCAGAATTCTTTCATTTACATTTCTGCTGTGTTTATGAGCTCTGTCTTAATGCCTCTTTACCTACCTTGGGTATTAGCAAGTGGAGTAAGAGATATTTTTATGAGCCTTATCCTGAGAAACAAATAAAAGTTAAAAGTTGATATACAGTACTTATTTATATTTCAGTACACAAAGGACAAAGTCTGATTTCCAGGACCCTCAGAAGTGAAACATTTAGAAATATAGACTCAATCCTGATGGCCACATGAAGAGCAATTTTGGTTTGCTATGATTATGAGGAAATTTCAGCTCCTCCAAAGAAATATATTATGGTGAGAAACAGAGCAATTTCTTTACTCCTTTTTTTTTTTCTTCTTTTAAATCATGTTGTTATTCTGGCAATCTCTCTTTTTATGGGTTTGTAAAAGATAACATCAAAGCAGATGGAACACGTGCCATAATTATTGATTATTAACATGAAATATTCTGTAAAGAAAAAGCTACTGGCTTTAGAAATATTTTAACCAATACTTTAAACTATAGTTTTCACTGGGAAAAGAGCCATGAGCCACCGTTGAGAGAGGAAATTTTCCCCACCTGCACCAGTCTGGAAATGTAGTGCTGTTTCTCCTCCCAAACCTTCCATGAACCTCAGCTGGGCCCTAAAACATTCTCTGGGTCTGATCTGAAATAAGTGAGCAACACTATGGGTTCCTTCACAGCGTATTTTGCTGGCAGCTCTGTAAAATTAAGTATAAATTAATACCAACATCTGCAGATTCAAAGCATAAAACCTAATTAAATAGATAATTTCAGACACCCAAACTGATTTGGGTGTTTAAACTTGCTTACTTCCATTAGCAGATTTTCCAGAAAGATGAGGGAAGTACATATAATTTTTCTTTTTTTAAAAAAAAAGGAAAATTTGAGAACATTCCTACGGCCTCCTCCCTTCCCTGTGAGGGTGGTGAGGCCCTGGCACATGCCCAGGGAAGCTGTGGCTGCCCCTGGATCCCTGGAAGTGTCCAAAGTCAGGCTGGAGCAATGTGGGATAGTGAAAGGTGTCTCTGCCCGTGGCAAGGGGTGGCACTGGATGGGCTTTAATGATCCTTCCTATCCAAACCAGTCTGGAACTCAAGGAAATTTAAATCACAGCATTTCTCCCAAGACCTTTCTTCCCCGAATTCTATCCTGTTTGCTCCCCACTGGGCAATTTCGGGACTTTTTCCTCTTCCCTTTGTTTGCTACCCACTGAGAAAGAGTCCCTTCTCCTCTCCCATTGCCACTGACTCAGTATGAATGTTTCAGATTTTATCAGCTCCAGCACTGAAGGAATTTGGTGAATGAAAATGTGCTTTTGTTCTCGTTTTTTTTACAGTTATACCAGGGAGGAAGGGAGCTGCTTGTCTACTGACAGAAACTAAGTGCTCCTATCTGCTGTAGCCTGCTCCCTTATCTGCTGCCTTCTATTGTTTCCAGAAAAACCCTCTTGTAATGGGCAAGGAACTCGATAAGAAGCACAGAACAAGGGCTGGCCTAATTCAAAAGGACATTTTTCTGTCCCTGGATGTTAAAGCCATGACCTTGTTTGTGAGCAATGAGACATGAATGAGGTGTGTGGATGTTCACTGTGTCACCACAGTGCAGGAAATATGTGTAATTTTGTCAGATAGCCTGAGGGATAAGAGCCAGGGACACGCTCCCAGCATGCCTAGTCCTAATGAGATCAAAAGCTGCTGCACCTTCAATTTGCATATGTGAAATCTGTAATGGCAAGGCTAAAACAATTTTTTCTTCCACCTCCACCTCCCCCTGGATGCAGCTTGTTCACATTTGAACTCCTTCTGCCCACGTGTGCTACAGCTGGAAAACCAAACCCACCTGGAAAGGTCACAGGCTGCAGGTTGGGCAGGGTCCAGTGCCCTGCTCAGTGCAGGTTGGTCATGTCTAGGAAAGAAAACAAACCCAGACTTGAAGGAAAGTCAGAGATCAGAGTTCTATTGATTGGGGGAAATGCCCCCCATCCTGGATGCCCCTGGATCCCTGGAAGTGTCCAAGGCCAGGTTGGGCTGAACTTGGAGCAATCTGGTCTGGTGGAAGGTGTCCCTGCCCATGGCAGGGAGTGGGACTGGATGAGATTGAAGGTCCCTTTCTAACTCAAAATGTTCTGTCATTCTATGATTCTATAAAAGGAGAGAAATCCAGAGAGATTTCTGGAAATCACTCCAGAAGCTGAACAGGTACTTGGGGGTTATAATCATATTAGCATATATTATATTTAACATCTGTTATGGCATAATACAGTATTACATTATATTATGTACAATAATTATACACATTATCATTTAAAATATATTAAACTCAATATTTATCATTAATCCATTCTAGTGGCCTTTGGAGTCACCCTCAGTGCTGCCAAAGATGAGATATCATAAATTCAGGGGTTTCAGACCAGGCCATTGAGCTCAAGCCTCCAGTCCCAGCTGCACCAACCCTTGCTTAATCACAGTGTGCAGATACTGCTAGACCTGCACGAGGGTCTCCAACAAATCCCTGACACATTTATGGGCAGGGACCAAACTTCTCCATGCCTCAGTCTCCTGCAAAGTGCCATCATATTCCTTTCCCCCTCTATTTTACGTATTTGTTGCAATTTGTGAGTTTAGAGCCAACTTCCTGCAGCTGGTTGTGACTGGGTGGGTGAGTGGCGCTGCCAACACCTCAAATGACAAGTGAAAGTTCAGACATCTGGCACTGGTTGCTCACAGACACATTTCCTTCCTGAAATGATAACACACAGATGATGGAAATAAAAGAAAAGAAAGCAATACTGACAGTTGCTATTGTACTTCCAAATGAAAGCATTACTTCAGGGAAGGGGCTCTGCTCTGAGACAGCAGTTTCTGAAAATGGCTGTTGGAAAAGAACTTTCCATTTGAAATAATAATCACTTCTCTACCTGTGACTGAACTGACAATGAAACAAACGGCCTTGAGACACTCATAAACTTAAGACAGATTAATTTGTCTGGAGATGATACTGTTTTCCTACACTGCCCTTGCAGCACTGAATTATGTATCATTTCATTTATCAGATTGCCTCCCTCTCCCTGCCATCCCTGCAGCACAACCACACTGCCTAAACTGCGCTGATTCCCAGCAGGATGGAAAACACACAATGGATTTTCTTATCACTCCTCTCACTGTCCCAAACCTAACAGAGCCCTGCTTTCCCTTCATTTCTTACCACTTTTATTGTTTTCCTGCCACAGCTTTGCTCTGTATTTGTCTTTTTGTCATGCTAAGCAGCAATCCCTGCATGACAAAATTTCCTAATTGCAAAGATCAAGTCAACGATAATTACAATGTTTTTGGTAAGATTATTTTCCAGAGGTGTCCCAGCTCTTATGAAAATGAGAAACCTGGGCTGCCTGGTTATATATTTTCACAGTTGCCTCAAGTGACAGGGATTCTGCTGAGCTGTGCAGAAAGAAACAGGGAGGTGTCAGTGCCAATGTGCCTTAAAATTATCAGAAGCCTGCAGGCTCAGGGTTGCACAAGGGACAGGCCACAAGGATGTGCCATTTCCTGCTGGTAGTTGTCTTTCCCCACCACCAAAACCCCTTCTGTCAACCCAAAAGAGGGTGCTCCCGTAGCAGAGAGGGGCCAAAAGATGCTTTTTTTGGTACCACACACTGCCAGGTCCTTCTTCTGCTTGCCTTTGCTGTCCCGATGCCAATGAAGCCAAGGGGAGGGCTTAGAGAGCTCTTGAAAGGAAAAAGAAACTATTTCTTCTCTCAAAGGGTTGTGAGCCCCTCCAGGGCACTGGTGGAGTCACCACCTCTGGAAGTGCCCATAAATTGTGTAGGGATGTCAGTTAGTGCTGCGGGTTACTGGGACCATGGGAGATTTGGCCAGAAGCTGGACTTGAAGATCTGGAGGTCTTTTCCAACTTTAATGATTCCCTGGCTCACTGAGATGAGCTGCCAAGGCCTCAGTACGAGGCACAGACTGGGACTGCTGCCTGAAGAGCTTTACCCCAAATTCAGTGGCTTTTCTGATGGAGATGCTGCAGCACACCAAATCTTCAATTAAAAGAACATTACAAAATCATAATTAAGTGGAGTAACCCTATTTAAAGTCCCCCTTCATCCATCTGTGAGAAGAGTTGTGAATGCAAGGACATTGGTCTTTCCCTTCTCTCCAGATGTCTCGCATGGAATCAGTGCCTGGATAAAACAGGAATCCTCCAGCAGCAGTTCTTTTTCTCCTGAAAGAAAGGATTTAGTCAGTCCCCTGGAAAAAATTAACCTGATGTTTTTGGCACACAAAACATAGATATTATATCCCTTAGGAATAAAAGCCTTCAATGAAGAAAGGCTTCAATGAATACTTGTAGGAATTTTAATCTGTTTTCATGATAAACAAAAAGAATTATAAAAAGTATCTTCTCCCTCTTTAACACTCCCAAATATGTAGGTTTGAAAATAAAGCCAACAAAATGGAACCTATTCAGAATGAAAATGTTCACTGGGAGTTCATCTGTCGGATGATAAGACATAAAAATGAGCATCTGTATATTTGAATGCATCTTATTTACACTCAGGGAAGACACTGGGAATGTCATAAAATCCTGTATAAAAAAAAAAGAGTCCTAAATGGCCTTAGAGTCATGTGAAATTTAGAAGAAAACTGGCCAAAATTTAGTACCTGGAATGCAAATTCATTGCAAAATTATGCAACATACTTTTTCATTCACATCAAATATGCAAAAATATGGTTGCAAATTGAAAGCAAAGCAAAACACAGATGCACCATAAATTTCGTTCTGGTACCGTTACGAGGAGCAAAAGCCTGAGAAGATTTTTGCATTTTTATTTTCTCCATTCAATTTATTCACCTCTTTTTACTATGAATGAGAGACCCATTAAAATATTAAAAGATATTTAGTAGGTGATCTAAAATGATTAAAAACAGGATAAAAAAAAAAGCATTTCCAGTGCTTGTCAGCATCAGGTTTTTATCAAATTTAATACAAAATAGTTAATGAAGGCAACTCAGCCACAGTAACATTGTTCAAAATGCAAACTTGATTTTCAAAATCCTCCCCTCCATATTTAATAGGGTGATGATTACAAGAAAAGTGATGCTCCAATATGTTAATTCCCTCTCTGTTTTTCTGCTGATGTTACTCTTCATTTGAAGAAAAGTGTCACCCTCTCTTCCTCAGCAGATCAAAGTGAGGCATCCAGTTTGTACCAGATGCCATCATACAAAATTACATTTAAGAAATCTCCAAAGTAATTAAAAACCTCTGTATAAACCCTCTCAAAGAGGAAGACACACTGTACCAATTCACCCCTCTTTAAACAGCTTCTGGGGAGGTGACAAAATGTGATTTAAAGCTTATGCTACACATGCCACCTCCTCCTTTTGAAGTCCTAATTAATTATCTTTCCTGAGGTTCACAATAAACAGGAGGCTGCTTTTGCATACTGAGATATCTGGGTTCCTCATCCCACTGAGGCCAAGCAAGACTGGAATTTTGGTGAGCAGTTGGATCTTGGACAAAAGAATTCCAGGAGCAGAATGAGACTGGCTCAGGTCCATGATGCTGGATTTGTTTTGGGGACGTATTTCATCATGTACCTTTGCAGTCAACACGACAGGACTTGCTGCCCCCAGCCTGGAAAGAAATCAGGGACAGGAGGGGAACTTTTATCAGTGGTGGGAATGTGTGAATATCAAATACCAGAGGAGAAGGGATGTAAATGGACCAGCCTTTGTTATGATCCCCAAATCCAACCCAAAACAGCATCAAGAAGAAACCTGGATGCTGGAGAGAAAAGCTGCTTCTCCAGAATAGAATCTGAGTGAATTAACTGTGTAATACTGTGGGGTTTTCCTAGAACTTTATTTTACTTTTGAACAAACCCATTTTTGCCTGATGCTAAACCACAGAGATCATGAAGAGCAAGGGATGGTCCAGTACCAGCCAGGCCACACCAGTACATGCAAGGTGGCATAGGCTGGTCCACACCTCAGGGTCCAGTTATCATCCTTATCCTCCTTTCCCAGCCCCCAGGAGTCCATTCACCATCCCCACTTTTCATCTTGGAATTGTCCCAAATTTTCCTCCCCTGGGCGAGGCCAGGAGCAGGTTCCTGGAGCCCCTGCCATGAACACCCAGTGTCTGTTGCCTCCCAGTTCCACGGGTCATCAGCTGTCACCAGTGTGTCACCACAACCTCAATCAAGCCCCAGGAGCTGCCTGCCAAGGTGAGGCTCTCTCCCACTGCCTGTTTTGGTTAAACAATTCACGAAGGTATGAATTCACTCCAGAGCAAAAAAAGACACAAATTGAAATGCATCCAAGCTGTTTCTGGTGCCAGGAATATGACTCTGAGCAGCTTCCACTGTTTATAGACTTAAAAAAGATGAAAACATCCGGTCTGGCAAGGAAAAGGGCTGCCAAATCCATCCTGGAGAGCAAGTAATGGAGTTGATATTCATTAACCCTTCTCGGCTGGCTTTTTAATAAAATGAGAGCGATCTCGGTCCAGCCTCCAAGCAAGATTTATTTATTTCTAAATGACAAAGAAATGGAAAACACAAGGCACTTGGCAAAGTATTTCTTTGAGTACCTTGGCAGCTTGTCATTGATAATGGAATTGTTGTCTGATCTTCAGTCATTTGCAATTTAATTTACCCACAAAACCTACCACTTCTCCTTGCACATATTTCTCCACAATGTGCCTATTTACCTCCCCAAACCAGGAAGAAATACATTAGATGATTTAAAGGGTAGCCCTTAATGCAATTTAAAGCCTTGCAAATTGATTTTCCTTAATGAACTTTATATCCTGACATCCTGTCGTTTTTCCTCTAGTACATTCAATTAGGCTATAATCAGTTATTAAGGGTTAGATAATGGGAACGTGACATCATCCACACAAGGCAGAAATTTTTGTGTGAGATTAATTAAAATCTAATTTTCATGCAAGGCTAGACCATCTGGGCCAAAAAGGTGCCTATGATAATTGCGAGGGAGGAGAAAATAAAAGGAGAAAAAAAAAATCCTGGAAAACCCAAAATTTTCCTTTTCCCAAAGGAGGAAAGGAAGAACACTTAGCTTGGGTTGATGCTGAGACGAGAGGGGGGAAGATGTTCCTCTTGGGGGTATAAGAGAGAGAACCTTTGTGCTGTCTTCATCTAAACCAGGGCAGAACAAACATCGTGAATCGAAGTGTTTCAGCAAAGGAGCTGAAGATATTTCTTTGTGGATGAAAAGCCAGAGCCATTCATGTTCTACTTTCAGGTAGAAACACTCTTTAATAGCAGTTGTAGCAGTGCTTAAAGCAGAGAGGCTTTTGAGGCTTTGTTAATACTAACTTGTGATAGAGGGGAGCTCTGGGCTCCAAATACATCTCTAATCTCAGTGGAGAACACAGCTCAGCAGTTCCATTTGCCCCATATCAAAGAAGGAAAAATGTTGTTATTCTGCCAAGAAAATGGATCTATTTATCTGATGCAACATTCTCTGCAACACAAGGTTTGTTTTTCCTCTCCTCTATTTTATTTTGGAAATGGGCATATTGTAACCATTCTTAAAACAAACTGGAATAGAAGGGTTATATCAACCACGAAGAACTTTCTAGTAGCAATATCCATATTGCTGCAGTAATTTTGGAGGCTCTCATATTTCAGAACTAAAAAAGCCCTGCAGCTCAAGAAAAACAGCCAACATAATAGTTCTTCATTCACACTCATTACTGCTTTTCAAAGCAGCACCTCCAAAGCAATCCAACCCATGAGCAATTTTGGGACACTGCCTCTAGGAGAGGTGAAAAGAAGGTTCAAAGCATACAAATCTCTCTGTTCATGCAGCTACTCCTGGACTGACAGACCACGTGTGCCTCTCCGGCCTCATCTGCTCATTCTGTGGAGTTTGTCTCCACTGATGTCCAGGAAAACAAGAGCCAAGTCTGACGGCCAGAATGTTCCACAAAGATCTCTTCATGGGGTCTGGGATTGAGTTGGTTCTTTTTTTGGTCTTTTGACTCTTTGTTGGTTCTTTTTTGAAGGATTAGAAGTAAAACTCAAGCTTTTGTCCAGGCTTTCTCTTATCAGATGGCTCTGAATCTGCTGGAAAACTCCCGTTCTCAAAACAATTTAGAGAAGCTACAGCTTTCATTTGATTTTAAAAATGTGTTCTCGACAATATATTTTTTCCCCTTTAATTTTTTAAGCATTCTCTTTTGCCCAAACCTCCCAAGTATCCCAGTAACCATCTATAACCATAGTCTTAATTAAGAAAGAATGTGGCTTGGATCATTTTTTTTAGTCCGTTTGGAGGAATTGTTACCCAGTTGTAAGTGAGGTTTTCAATGACTGTATTTCTTCCCCAGAGATAAGGCAATTAACATTGTTTCCCATAAAATCCACCTTCCCCTCACTGCCTCAGTGGAGGTGAGCAGAAGTGAGAACAAATCAATACCAGAATCTATTCCCAGGAAAAGGGAACAAATATATCTTTATAATTACAATATGTAACACATTCCACAGCTGCATGCCTCTTGTGGATACTTCTGATCTGAATGTAAATACATGTTTTATGCTGAGGATAATTTCAAAGAGGAGCTGGGAGCACACACAGAATCATCCAGTGCTTTTAAATCTATGAGCCCAGCTATTCATATTTTATCTGCATTCCCATGATATACTGAAGAGCAGCCTATGCTGTAATATATGGTGCAATGGAAATACAAGATAAAAACCACTTAACTGGCCAAGAACCTGTACTTTCTCCTTAAATTCACTCTCTTTGTAGACCTATCTCTGTTACTGGTTAGGACAGACAAAGAATAGATCACGTAGGGGTAACATCAAGATTTAATGTGAGGTTGTCCAAAGGGCCAGAAGCCAAAGACCCAGATTTCTTTACTGATTTCATGTTTATGCTGAACTGAACCCATGATTCATCAGTGGGGCTGCTTGGATATTTCTAAGACAAGCCTGAGAAACTTGTTCAATATTAGTTAGGTGTGCAAATATTGCTCATGTCCATTCCCCCAAAACTGAATTCTCTCAATCCATGGCAATTCCAAATGAGTAAAATCTCTTTGCTGCTTCTGAGTTTCCTTGCCTGGGAGTTCCACTCATTTGCAAGTTTGCTTATACTCTTCCCACCTTCTCCTAAACCACACCACCTGGAAAACTCCCCTTCCAGACCAATTCATGCCTGCTGGAGGGGCCATGGCCTGTGGGCATGAGTAGAGCTGTTAGAGAAACAAACAGGCATTAAATATTCCCAGACCAACTTCCAGACCTTTCTACTTCATCTACAGAAAGAAAATAACTCCGGGGTAAATATGCAAGGCATTGAACACTTTGAGAGAAATTGCTGTTCTCCATAATTATTTTTTAATTTACCCTCTGCTAGATGAGAACTGAGGCCCTTGTCTCCTCGTCAGCACAAACTTTGCATTTCTTGATCTGCATCTGGGGCTTGCCGAAAAATAAGCATTTTGATTACAGCTCTGCCCTTCCCCTGCTCAGCTCCAGCTGCTGCCTCTCCTCTCGCATTTCCAAAAACTGAAAGGCAGAACCATTTACTTCCTTATTTCTCTGATTTATTTTACTCATATGGGTTGTCTCACTTCCTTGTGCAGCTCCCTGAATATCTCTGAAAGGAGGGAGAAGAGCCCGGCTGCGCCCTGGGGCAGGTGCAGGACCAGGGGAGGGAGCAACAGCTGGGGAACTGCCACGACCACAGAGACAGCAAGGAGCCCCAGAGTACACCCTTTATAGCTCTCCACCCCACCTCTTGCTGAGAGCAATGAAGGTTGTAGTATCAGCGAGGACAGTGGGGATGGGGAAGTAATGGCAAACTGCTTTTCGTGTGGCTGCCTTCCACAAACCCATATTTTCCTTTTCAGTCAACACACCGGGATGGGCCAGCTCTCCACTCACAAGAAGATGGATCTTGTGTTTTCACTTCCTTTCTCTTCTGTTCCTGAGCTACAGCCACAGCAGAGCCCAGGATCTGAGACCACTTTTGTGATCTGCAGAAAACCATTCTACCACACAAGGCTGACCCAGCTTCTGGCTGAAATAGGTTGACAAAGAACAAAAATTACTCCAACCAAACAAAAATCCAGACAGAAGTCCCATTCTTCTTTTTCATCTCACCTTATTCTAATAACCTCAAAGCTTTGTGATAGCCTCTGGAACACAAACACAAAAATAGTGGAATAGCCCTTGGGGGTGAAGTTCACATAATGATGTTGGGTTTTCTGTGGAATGTGTATTTCTAGGCTGCAGTGAGAGCAACGACCTGCTCACAGATCATTCAGCTTCAGCCAGGAAGATGTGCACTTCAAATAGCATCAGAGCTGAGTGGCTTTTTTTACGTGGCCAAGCCCTCCAATTTGTGATTCACCCTGCAGTGGTTCAGTTGAAACTGGTGTTTCCATGACGTTATCACCATTTTCCTCTCTCCATCCCCAGAGCACATCAGAAATTCACAACCCCCCATAAAAAAATACTATTCTCAAATACTAAAGTCCTACCTGTTGTCCCACATAACAGCTTTGCACTAGTGCAGAACCCTTTTTTTGCTCTTTCAGTGTCAATTTTCCCCTGCAACAAGCAAGTCGCTCTCTCCAGCGTTGGTGTCTGGTAGATGTTTTCCCCCCAGAGATCCTGGTTTTCCCCAGTGCTGTTCCAAGGCTCGGCAGGATGGCTGGTTTTTAATCAGCCCAGCAAGTCACTTGAGTCTCTTAGAGCCTAGCCCAGATGTACTTTAGGATTTTCAGTGTTGATGAAAGCACAAGCAGAAAGAAGCAAAGCTTCTGCTGCCTTTGTAATTAATCACAGGTTTAAGTGCTGTATGAATTATACAGGCCCAGAAGAGCCATCACTTTTGGAATTCCCAACAAAGCACACAACTTAAGACATTCTTTGCTTTGTGTATTTGGCTAATAGAAGCATTAGTCACTGACCTTTTTTATTATTTTTTTCAAAGTTTTAAAATAACTTTGCTAATCTGGGGAAGATGATTTTCTAACACGAGGTTTACCTTTAGAGCTTGGAGAGAATTTGGTGCTGTGTGAGTTTAGACAACCTGGCAACAGCTACAACAGAAAATTCAGACATTATGTTTTTCAAATCAAGCACTCAGAGGGTTTTTGACAGGGAGTGGGTGGGAGAGTCACTCAGCACTGAATTTGCAGTGAAGGATGTGGGGGAGGGAAGCAGTACAGCCAACTGCAACTCCTGCAAATTTATCAACAAATACCCCACAGCTTTTTAGCATCCTGCTCTGACTCCAGAGCCATTCCATGGTTCACAGCACAGGGACAAATAACTGCTTCATGCACATTACTTTCACAAGCAATCCTTCCAAAGGTGTTAAATTCCCCCCCACCCTCTCCACGTGCCAGTTTGCAGATCCTAAGGAGATTGTTTTGCTTCTTCTGAAGTACTTTGAGATTGAAAAAAAAAAAAAAAAAACCAAACTAAAAAAACCCCAAAAATCCCAAAACAAAACAAAACAAACAACACAAAAACCCCTTCCTAAGTTGGAAGGGGCCTTAAATCTTTCAATTCCACCCCCTGCCATGGGCAAGGACACCTTCTGCTTTCCCAGGATGCTCCAAGCCCTGTCCAACCTGGCCTTGGACACTGCCAGGGATTCAGAGGCAGCCACAGCTTCTCTAGGTACCTTGTGCCAAGGCTTCCCCACAGGTAAAAAAAAAATCCTCACAGGGATTCCTGCACCATGCTGTTATTAACAGTACAGAAGAACTGCTGTCATCCTTTCTTTTCTCTTTCTTATCACTAGCAGCTATTGTTTTAATTAGACTTTCTTCTTCAATTGTTTTAAATCACAGAGAAAGTAAAAACATTGGCAGTAATATTTCAATGGTATTTCAAACAGTAAAGCATGAAAAGAAATATGGAATTTGTCTTTCAATTGCCTTTAACAAAATGCTACTTTTTCTGTGGATTTGTTCATATGTGGGTTACAAAAGAAATTCAAAAGATAATCGTAAATCAGTAATACCAGGTCTGATCCCATGGCTTTAAGGTTGCTTAATGAAGTTAAAGAAAAGAGAATGTAGAAGAGATGTGACTACATCTGAAATTTCTAAGTAGCTCCAGACATACATAATGGAGGAACTTGGACCCCAGTGAATGCCAATAAATCTATTTTCTTTTAAAGGAAAAATTACGAAACATTTAAAGAACATCAATCACACTTTTCTGAACAGAGTGTTAGAGAGTGACAATTAAAGATGCCCTGCTGTGCTGTAGCACACCTTAAATCACGTTTTAGAGCCTGAGCCAGTATCTGAACTTGTTACTAAAACTATTTCTTCATTGCATGAATAAAATCTAAGGTAAGAAATAAATTTTGTTTTACACTAGTGAAATGATTGAATATTCTTTTTCAAAGCTTCCCTTTATATTTACTGTAAATGCTGTTAGAATAAGTTAAAATTTTCAGCTAAAAAGACACTAAATAAAGATTTTAATTTCTAGAAAGAGAGTGATGAAAATTTCCAGGCTTGACCATTTCAATCACCTTACAAGAAAGGTAAGACAAGAACAAAGAAAGAAAAAGAAAGATCGAATAAGAACAGATTTTGCAGCAGACAGCTTGGAGTTAGAGAAAAAAAATCATGTTTTTCATCCACGTTGCATGTTATCAGCATCAGTTGATGCTGTAAGCGGGGTGTGGGTGCGCATGTCCTCACTGAAATTTAACATTGACACTTTCTACAGCTTCTGACAGAAAAATAAACATTGTCCAGGTCATTCCCTTTGGGGTAGTGTGGTTATCCCAGTTCTCAGCTTAATTGCTTTTTGTATAAACACATTTCTCCCATTTATCTGCTGATAAATACTGAATTCCTACCTGGCAAGGAGCATCTGAAGGCACCTTTCCTGCAAGACTTGCAGAGAAAAGGGATTAATTTCAGTCCATTCCTGTGTGTGGAACCAAGCCATGCACCTTGTTGAAAAGCTTTGTGTCTATTTCTCTTCTTTATTTCCCAAAACCTTCAAAGCCAGATCCAATTTGTTGCTTTGTGCAATCCTGAAACGTTGGGAGGTGTGCAAAAGCCTCTGGAGATCCCAGGGGGGCCAGGGCACACCTCGAAACTGGTTTGTGTGGCCCAGGCAGAGGAGAAGGAACCTGGAAGTGCCCAAGGCCAGGTTGGATGGGGCTTGGAGCAGCCTGGGATAGTGGAAGGAGTCCCTGCCCTTGGCAGGGATGAGCTTTAAGGTCCCTTAAGGTCCCTTCCAACCCAAACCATTCTGGGATTCTGGGATTCCATGGATATTGTAGACACCCCACAGATTCATTTGATACCCAAATGTCATTTGGATGAATGACAGCTCTTTTATGACGAATATTTCTTTGCCACATGGAGCTGAATGATTAATGCAAGTCCTGAAGGTCATTTTGCAAAGGCAGCCACTGCATTTCTTCTCTTTATCGTGGGCAATTCAACGGACAATTCAATAAATGAGACACTTCTGGTTGTACCCCCTCACAAGCAGCAAGTCCACAACAAGGATGTCCCAGATTCCAACCTCCAACTGCACACCAGAGATATTTCCCTTTCCCAAAGCACCCATGGACAGAATAAACCCTGTTGGTGCTGCTCACCCACCTCCCAAGGGCCACATGTGAACTGTGCTTCCTAAAGATTGACAGGAAAAGAGGGTTGGAGGCTGAGTGACCTTCCAGAAAGGGACCTTGGGAAACAGAGGTTGTCACTCAGGTTTTCTAATATATCCTATGCCTTCAGCTGCTTAATATGCCCAGGAAAATAAGATGCCTCGTGCTCTGCATTTCCAGCATGGCCTGGACTTGGTGCTTACCAGAAAAACACAAATAAATGGAATTCTTAAAAGTGTGGCTTAGATCTTTAAGGTGTCCCACAAGATTTAAAAAAAAGCCAAGTATCCCAGCAAGTTAAATCATCATTTGTCTTCTGCAGTAACTTGCTGTAGTTTTCCACAAGCAAGTTTGTAAAATTTTCTCTAATCGTGGCTTTTTTTTTAGAAGCTGCTCTTTCCCACCTGCTTCCATTTTAATATGTCCTCAATATCAGTTATTTTTACTTCAGCTCTAAGAGGCAAATAACGAGGATAAACAATAACTCTTCCTTTCACAAACAAAAATATAATATTGCTAGTGGAAGAAAACATGGATAATTGCCAGAGAAATAAAATCTCAGCAAGTGTTTTCATTTGTCAAATTTGCTCAGTGAGAAGGTCCTCAGTAAAGAAAATATAATCCATAAAGCCAGCATCAATTATCACAGAGTGGAGGCACTGGGCTGCTTTTGCTCCTAATTTTTGCATATTGGAAAATGATGATTGCACACACTCCATCACCAGGGAACAGGCCAATCCATACAAACATCACCAATCCCCAGCTTTGTAGAATTCTGCAAACTTGTAAACCTGCTGAGAAAATAAACTGAATGAAGATAAAGCATTGGCTCAGTGCAGCTGATGTTTCTGGGAAATATAAGATGACTTGCTAGCTTTGTGTTAGTTCCTAGTAAAGATATGGGGAAAATTGAGATTTACATGGAGTTCTTCAGCTCCAATTGTGGCAAACCAATATCAGTCTGTGCCAATAAAGAATACAGCAAATAAAGGAAAGGAGGAAGGGAGCTGATGGCAAGGACCTACCCTAAAAGGGACAACAGAAAGTGATGAGACTAGGGGTGGAAATCACAAGAACTAGGGATTTATATATAGAAATTCATGGAAATTGCTAAAAAAATGAAATATAAAGACCAAAACCAAACCAAGCAAAAAAAGTAAACCAGGGAAAAAAAAAAAAAAAAAAAAAGCCACAAACAAACGAAACTAAACCCCAAAACATAATACAAAACCAAGCAAAACAAACAAAGGAAAAATCTCCCTGAACAGAAAGCAAGGAGGAAATAGTAAATGTGTGGATGGAGATCCACAAAAAAATCTTAGAAAAGCTCAGAAGTTTAGTAGACTTTGGGCACTTCTTGCTTAAAATTAAGCTAAAAATCAGAGGCTTTAGCTATGCCATAGTCATCCTTTCAGACCATACCTTCATTCTCACACTTTTTTTTTTAATTTGTGATGCTGAGCTCAACCCCTTTCTTAAAATACACACATGTGGCTTCTGGATAATATCAAGTGCTTGAAGCCAGTGTGCTCACAGAATCCCAGGTCAGTGAGGTTGGAAAAGCCCTCCAAGATCATCAAATCCAAGCCTTGCCCGATCCCCAGCGTGTGCCCAGCCCAGAGCACTCAGTGCCAGCCCAGCCCTT
Organism: Sitta carolinensis; assembly: GCA_032173965.1. Classification (NCBI taxonomy): domain Eukaryota; kingdom Metazoa; phylum Chordata; class Aves; order Passeriformes; family Sittidae; genus Sitta; species Sitta carolinensis. The sequence continues at coordinate 5,997,687 of CM063289.1, forward strand.
CCTTGGACACCTCCAGGGATGGGCACTCCAACCCCTCCCTGGGCAGCCCCTGCCAAGGCCTGAGCGCCCTTTCCAGGCACAAATTCCTCCTGATTCCAGCCTGACCTGCCCTGGCACAGCCTGAGGCCGTTCCCTCTCTCCTGTCCCTGATCCCTGTTCACAGAGCCCGATCCCCCGGCTGTGCCCTCCTGTCAGGAGCTGTGCAGAGCCAGAAGGTTCCCCTGAGCCTCCTCTGCTCCAGGCTGAGCCCCTTTCCAGCTCCCTCAGCTGTTCCAGCCCCTTCCCCAGCCCCGTTCCCTTCCCTGGACACACTCCAGCCCCTCAGGGTCTCTCTGGCCATGAGGGCCAGGACTGGACGCAGCCCTGGAGGTCCCTCAGCTGTGCCAGCACAGGGCACAGCCACTGCCCTGGGCCCGTGGCCACACCAGGGCTGGGACGGGCCTGGATTCCTTCTTGGCCATCTGAAGGCACTCTGGCACTCTCTTTGAATTGGGAGTTTATTATTATCTAAATTGAATATCTCCAGTAGATGTGCAGGACAAAGAAAAGGAATTTGCAATTGTTCCCAGCAGCTGCTGGAGGCACAGGCTACTATTGAAATCCTAAGACTCATAAGATGCATCCTGTGTGGAAATATTCCAAAGATTGTTCCCAGAGAGGTTTTCTAATGTGATAGGAAAATGCAGTGCACTCACCACTTTCCTCCACTCTGGTAATCCACTTCCCACTGACCTACAGATCCAATTAATTTGCAGCTAATGGAACTCCATGTTCAAAGGAATTCTGAATATTACTCAAAATTCCCAGATGAGGCTGTTGGCCAACTGTCTTGGAAGGGCTGATAAGCAGCAGGAACACAGGGGCTACTCATGGTGCATAATTTTGCTTCTCACATATGCTGCTGGTGTTTGGCACTCAAATAGTATTTTGAGTACCTTAAAAGGATTTGGTGCCAGGTTTCATTTCTTTGTTACATAAAGTCATCTCATGGAAGTACAGTGGCTCAACCCTGAAATGACCCTGAACATTATATTTGCCCCAGATGTACTTCCTTCCCTGAGTTTGCTCCAGATCCAACTCCTTCCCTGAGTTTGCTCCAGGTCTTGTTCCTTTGTTTGCTACCCTGCCTAGAACAAAAGAGTCCATTGCAGGGCAGACTTCCTCAAGACCTACTTTGAGGGAAAATTTGGTGTGTATGAGGTGTTTCCTCCTCTGGCTGAACAATTTGAGCCTGGTCCTTGATTCCACTTGTGGTTGGGATCCCAAGTTAAGGATGGAATCATCCCTTTTTTCTGGCTGCATCTCTTGGGCTCAATGAGAAGGATGTGCCACAGGGCAACTGAGGGCCCCCTCCCAGTCTGTCCCAAACAGTTGAACTGGTGGGGCTGTTCTGTGCCTGGTTTGAGGTAATGAGCAACAATGGAACCTGCACTCCCTGTAGTGGTCCTGGTTTGGGGAGTCTGGCTGGATCCCTGGAGACAGCACTGCACCAGCTCAACCACCACCTTGGAAATTATAGTCTGTCCTGAGAAGAGATTGGATTCCCCACAGAAGCATTTACCTACTCAAAAAACTCCAGCAAAACAGTTTTGGGGGTTTTGCCTGCAGAGTATCCACAGCAAAACTGAGGTCATGGGCTCCCCTTCCCATCCAGCTGCATCAGCTCCTCCCTTGAGCAGCAGATGGGAACAAATGGTGTCTTCAGACAAGGCAGCTGCACTGCAGACATAAATAAATCTTTGCCACAGCATCAGTGCAGGTAAGGCAGAAAGATACCCACAGAAACTGCTCTTCCCTGCACAGAGCTGTCTCCCACATACTGGTGCTCAGATCTTTCTAAGCCACACTAGCCATAAATGTAGCAGCTCTGACAGGTCCAGTATGAACCATTCCCCCTTTATTCCAGGTGGAAGGGTTGAGGTGTTTCATCTTCCAGTGTGAGATTCACCCAAAGGAAAACTTTTCTGAGTAAGGAGGCATTGCAGTTCTGTAGCTGCATATTTTAAGCCTGGTTCCTAAGTATTCAAGTCATTATAAATCCCCTGACTTCAGCAGAGCTGTGCAGAGTTATGCCAGCTATGAATCTGACTGTTCCCCCCTTAAGTACTTCCAAAGCATTAAAATTCTTTCAGAAATAAGTCATGCAGGTGATGTTTGCCCACAGATAAATCAATTAAGATGTGAAAGGTTGTGTGTAGGCATAGGGATGGGAGGGGAACTTGGGGGAAGAGAAAGGGATATTTCCCTTTTAAATTTTCCAGGTATTATTTTTCCTCCAGGGCATCTTGTCTTTGGTGAACTTCATTCTATGTGCCCAGGGCTACTCATTCTGTAACACTCACACTGCCAAAGGGTCATCAGGATTTACAGCACACATCCTTAAGGTTGGATTAATTGTGTATTTCTTCATGGGATGGGAGCTTTGCAACCTGAGCTCCCAAGATGAATTACCTTTTTTAGGCTCTGGTAGAACCACAGTTTGAACCACCACCCTCTAATCTTCCCAATATACTGACAAGTTTATTTTTATTTTAATTTTTTTCCTGAAATAGGCTGCCAATGAAAGGTACCAGCCTTTTAAAACTCCACTCTCCGCAATCAGATTTTGAAAAAAAAAAATTGGAACTGTGTATTCTTATAACTCACTGATGTTCTCTGAAATTTTTATTGTCAAGTGATGGCTTTGGTCCTAATAATTCTTAAATATCCCCAAGATTTCATCAGAATGAGCTCTTTACCATAAAATGCCAGTGGATGCACTGATTTCACAGCACAAAAATGAAAATCAAAGGGTTATATTAGGATTATTATTTTGTATGCCAAAACAACTATGAAGATTAACATTTCATATATAATCAGAGTTTGAAAATGCATAGAAAAACTGTAAGAAAAAAAGTAGATGTCAGTTAGGCACAGAGAAAGCAGAGTTGAATAGCAGGGTCCAGAGATTCATAAGAAAACAATTTTCCTGTCAGGTATGGACTATTCCTGACCAAGACCCAAAATGAAGAAAACAAGATCCCAAAGCCTAATTTATAAGTAAACTGCACTCAGCTGCTCACCCACTACACTCAAATAAAATGACTCTAACTGGGAATAAGTATTTCTCCCACGTCACATGAATCTGCCTTACAGCTCTTTCACTGACAGTGTAAGAATAAGTGAGATTTTCCATTATTATTTGCTTCCAATTTTACTTATCCATCACAAATTTGCTACTGAGCCCACAAATGTCTCCCCTGATAATAATGTTTTTCAGTAGATACTTTTCTGAGCTTATATTTGGTGAGATATCATGCACAACACTGCAAGTAGACAAAAATAAATCCACAATAGGTGTAATAATTGTCTGGGAAAAAATAGCACTTTGCTCAAGAAATGCATTTAGGTAGAAGCTACAGATTTCCTTGTTGAGTTTTCAATACTAAAATGGCTTCTGTAGGTTACTGGCTGAAAATTCACAGAGCCTTGATTAAAATTTCAGGATTAATTTTTTCCATGGCATCCTCTCCCCTGCACCTTAAAAAAAGAGCATAAGGACATGGGGAGCAAGAGGAAAAGTGATGGAAGAATTCTGAAAGTATTTTTGGTTTAGAGGCATTTGTATCATAAATGGAGGCTTTTCCTCTGCTACACTTTTAACTTGGTTCTGAAACCTTGAGACTAAAGGAGGGATGGATAAAGGAAAAAAAATCTGAGGCTCCAGTTTTATCTCGCAGAGAACTTAACCAACCAAAAAGACAGAGGCCTAAAATCACAGTCCTCATCTCCATGCCCTTGATATTGATTCAGCTCACATGAATCTGCAGTGAGCTCCCTCATTCCTCGGGATTCTTGTGAATGTGTGAATAGCTCAGGCCTGTTTTGATAAAATGGCCCTGCAACCCTGATAGCTGCAGAGAAAAGCTCTGAAATGTGACCCAAGTGAATCCCAAAGTGTTCAGAGTCTAACGATGAATAAAAGACCCCAGCGTGTTTATTAGACTTCATCATTCTCCAACACTTGGGCTCAGCAACACCATAACCATAAAAACAGCATTTACAGAGCTCATGGAAAAAGAAGGGAGATTATTTTATGAAAAGATGAGGCCCCTTCTAGGCTCAGGTGCCACCTCAGCCATCTTTGACTGTGCTCCTCACACGTTCTCTGGCCAGGCACCTGACCCAGTTCTGCCAGTGTGAGTCAAACACAAGGAGGGATTCCAGGGTGTTGCCCAAAATCCCAAACCTCTCTGCCATACTGCACATTCCTGCCAGCATGAGTGACCTTCCTAATGGTTGGGACAGTCCCAAGACTCTTACACTGGTTTGTGGCCCATGTATTAGCAAATGATTTCCTGTGCAGTTCATCAAACACAGATTTTGCTTCCCTTTGCGTTCTGTGCAAAAACAGTTCTCATTCTGCTGAGTGCAACTTGCCACCAAGAATGTCACATTTCACATTTCAAAGGCCTAAATCTCCATTTCTCCACTGTTCATAAACTCATATTCAACAGCAATCCTGAGCAAGGGCTGTGTTTTACTGCAGCTTGGACATGGTCAATGAGGCCTGGAGTGTGGTGAGCACCTCGAAGCGATTCCATAAAGCATGTGATTAAAGCCCAGCACAGAGCCACTCTGCCCCTCCGAAACAGCATTCCTGAAACAATTCCCTCATTGGTTTTATTTCTGCTCCTCCCATATATGTCTGGAAACCTGAAATTCCCACACCAACGTGTTGGAAGAGCCTGTTCCCAGAAGAGTTTCTCTTCAGGGCTGCAGTGGGGGAAGGTTTGAGCAGCTCACACACCCCCAGAGGTGCACGTGGAGCTGCTGCTGCTCCTCCAAACCCACAACTCCCACAAATCATAACAATGCTGCTTGAAATTCTGGGACGTCTCCACCCAGAATGATGCCTGCTGATCCCAGAGGAGTTCTGAGAGCCATCATCATTGCAATTGTTTGCGGGGGTCTGTCTGAGGAGCTCGGCAGCTCTGCAGCACTGTTCCTTGGCCAACAGCACCATCTGCCTCCAAGAACCGCACACAGGAGCACGCTGTGCTTCCCCGTGTTCCCTGGCACTCTGCTCCTCTCCGCAATCCTATTCATGCCTGTGTTACCACTAGGGCTCTGTTCCGTGTGAACCAGGGTTTAGAAACCTGGAGCCAAGGTTTTCAATCTCCAGAGCTCACAAAGCACCCTGAAATGTCCAGCCGAACATAGCAGTCCCAGTTGTCACTGGGAAACTGGCAGCACAAATCAGGCACTGCAAAAGCCAGAGCTGTATCCCTGTGTGTGCCTGGCTGGAAACAAGGATAAGTCTGCATACTAAACATGAGTCCTGGTTATCCTCTTCTGTGCCACAGAACTTTTAAAAGGACCTTTTTTAGGACCTTTTAAAGATTGTGTGACCTAGCTCCTCTCCAATGAGCTGGGGCATCTTCAGCTCCAACAGGTTGCTCACATCAGTGTGAAATGCAGTTCTCATGAAGTATTAAATCAGCTTTGGAGCACTGAACTGAAAAATCCCACATTTACCTTCAAATTAATTTGCAGTAAAATCTTGGTTACTCAAACTGGAGTTGTTTGGGAGCGGTTTCAGGGTTTGCCCTAACTAAGAGTACAGAAAGTTAGTCGTGGCAGAAGACACAAACTTGTGGCAGAAGACACAAATACGTAGCTTGTTAATTGTTTGGACTAATTTGCTGGATTTAGCGGATTAATTTGTTAATTAATTTGCTGGACCTTCTGCAGAATGCATCTGTTCACAACAACAAGCAAGGGAAATTCCCTGGGGGAAACTCCCAGCTTGATCTTTAGGATAGAGATGCCCAAAAATATTAGTTGCAAAATGGCTGCAGTGCCATAACCACTGTAATAAAACATGCAGCAGCATCTCTGGAGTAATGACCTCTAGAGACCTGGGATTTCAGCTGAGTGTCAGAGTGTGCTGCAGCCTGAGGTGAGCATTCCTGCCTCCTGAGAAGAAATGCAGATGATCCCTGCTTTAAATTCAGCTATGTCGGACCTCCCTCCATAGGTTGGCATGGGAACCAGTACAGACAATAATTTCTTGACATCCTTTAACATTGCCCATGGAAATGGGAAGAGGGGAAACCCTGAACAAAAGCATGTGTGAGTACATTTAGCAAAGGCCTGAACTCCTGTCCAAAATTCAGTGTGGTGTCTGTAAAATAAATAAATTAACATATAAAGTGAACTCTTATAAATCTCATTGGAAACCATTTATTCTTACAGCTCCACCACCTGCACTGCAGTTATGGCTTAGTGATACATGAAATAGGACAGAAAATATTGACCAATCCCTTGCCCACTGATTAGATTTTAGATATATTTGCACTTTCAGCCTGCAAAAAGAGCAAATGGAAAATGGGCATAACCAAAATGTCTTTATGTTGCTACTCGTGCTCACAAGTGTGACAAGATGCTGAGTCCTGTCACAGCTCTGAAGTGCCACAGCCCTTCTGGAAGCCTACTCTTGGAACCAGAAAGAGGCATTTTAACCCCAGAATGAGACTAAAAATTGTCATAATCAACCTTTCTTAAAATACAGACAGTACAAAGGGGACAAAAAGCAGCTAAAAAGGGCAGGTAGGAAACTGTCCCCACTTCCTTTTGTCCCTTGTTGCTGGGTGACCCCTTCCCTTCAGGGTCACTATCATCCCACCAAGCCTGATGCATTCCCCTAATCACTCAGAAAAACCTTTTGTTCCTTCTTTTCTCAAGTCTGGCTTTGCATCTGTTCCTGAGCTTCTTCTGGAAAGCACAGGGAACTAAAAGCCTAAATACTCTTGTATTTAAAGAATATTCTTAATTAAAAAAAAAAAAAAAAAAAAACCAAAAAAAAAAACATAAAAAGGTGCTTAGGGTAATTTTTGCAAAGCAGATTTTATAATATTAAATAACATGAAGTAGGGGATTATAACAGGGTGAAGCACAATCTTTGAATGCCTGTAGAATATTGGCCCTGGCTGTGTGCAACCAGGAGCACCCAGGATCTCTCAGGTCTGGACTGGGGCAGTGCACACAAGTCAACTCTCACCCAAGTATGTTTAGAAAGTTGAGACTTTTTTTCATGGTGACAGGAAAAATTTAAAATGCACTCTTGGGTTGCCTTGAAGAGTGGAGTCCAGCCCCTTTTCTTCATAATAATTATTGCATATCATAAGGGAATGTTGGGAAACCTGATTAAATATTTTCTATCTCAGTCCATTTAGTAGTCTGAGTGTTTGAACTACTGAAAATGAGCAAGGTGGGCTTGCCTGTATGAGGGAGCTGAGCAGAGCCTATCTTGGATTTTTTCACCTTCAGCTCCCACCTGGAGTTTTTTTTTTTGAACCAGCACAACCTTTTCTAAATCCATGTTCTTCCTCCTCCACTACTATGGTCTCAGACTGCAGGAAATTCCATGATTCCTGCCTCAGATGAGAGGTTCAGATGATGGCTTGATCGTCTGCTGTAGAAGCAGAGAAAACCTGAGGGAGGGGAAACCTGCACCCCCCCTGCTGCCTCCTGGCATCAGAGATTAGGGCAAGACACAGTTTCCTTCCTCCAATGCTTGGTTTTGTGGCACTGAAGGACAAAACATATTTCTGTGCCAGGTATTCCTGTTCTCCTGAAACACAACCCACTCAGAATCATGGAATCATTATGCTTGGAAAAGCCCTCTAAGACCAGCCAGTCCAACCCACTAACCCAGCACTGCCGTGTTACCACTAAACCACATCCCCAAGTACCAAACCCATGTGTTTATTGAGCATTTCCAGGGACGAAGAGGGGACTTCATCCTGCTCCCACTGAGGTTCCTGAAGAGCTCCCACCTGGCAGCATCATTTTCCCATATATGAGAGACCCCTCACCTTGAAAAACAATAAAATAAAACAATCCCCGAAGCTGAAGGTAAATGTATTCCCAATTTAGGGTCCTCCTGCACTGTGGGGAGGGGAGCCATCTATCTGTTATGCAGCTGCCAAAATGTACTGGACAAAAATTAACAGCAAACATTCATTGTAATGAAGCATATACAGCATTCCCAATAAAAAATAAGGGGAAGAGGGAAGCTAACAAGCATGCACAGCCTGGGGAAGAGGCTGTATTGTTGGGGACTCACTGGTTTGAGTTGCCTGGCACTGAGGGATGCTCTGGAGGGACTGGGAGCAGCAGTTATTGATTCAGCACTGCCACACGCAGGGGGGATGCGGCGAGCAGGGAGTTGCCAGCTTTCCCTCCGGATGCGTGAAATACAGCTCCCTCTTTCCCGGCAAAAAGGGTTTATTAAAGCTGTCGGACTGCTTTGAAATAATGACAGGTGTTACACAAATCAGCACCCTTAGCTCCTTACTTAGCTAAGAGACAGAGCCTGGGCTAACAGCACAAAGTGAAATACCAAAAAAATTAAAAAGCATAACACAACAGGATGGGAATGTCCAGCAATGTGGGGGAAAAATATCTAATTTTCTGTTGGTTTTAAGTCACTGGAAGATGTAGGCAGCAATTTTAATATAATAGAAATAAATAGTACAGATATTTTCCTTTACAACCCACTGAGCTCAATAGACAAGAGGCAATTTCCATTTGCCTCATCCTTGCAAGGTATTTTTCCCTAATATCTGTAACTGGCTAGGAAAATTATAACAACTGTAGACAGAATCCAACAGAGCCTGAGAAGAAAAACAAAATCTTTTCACAGGGAGGAGACAAACTGCAGAGATTTTTGGCTGAGGTTTGCAGTCTGAAACATTCTCAGCCAGCTACTCTGCCATGCTGCTCTTCCCTTTGCAGTCTGCTTTGGTGTCCAGTCGGGGCAGTTCTAGCGCTGGTAGATAAGGAGTTATAAAAATAAATCATGTGAGGTCCTGTGAGGGCTGGCATCGAGCAGCTGAAGCAATGCCTGTGGTCTGACCCACTCCTCTGCACTGGTCTGAGAGCAGAGAATCCTGGAATGGTTTGGGTGGGAAGGGACCATAAAGACCATCCCATTCCAGCCCCTGCCATGGGCAGGGACACCTCCCACTAGCCCAGCTTGCTCCAAGCCCCATCCAGCCTGGCCTGGGACACTTCCAGGGATCCAGTGACAGCCACGGCTTCTCTGGGCACCCTGTGCCAGGGCCTGCCCACCCTCACAGGGAACAATTCCTTCCCAATAGCCCATCCAACCCTGCCCTGCACTGAAATCCATGGGATTTCAATGGCATTATTCAAACACTTTAAAGTCTCGAAGTATTTCTGAGTCCCTTGCAGTGACACAAGTAGCTCTGGTTTGTGAAGGGTGTAAAAGCAAATCCAGAGGCTCCCATCCAGAAACTTCCAGCACACAGAGCAAATGGTCCTGGCTGCAGAAACCACTCCCTCACCAAGCTCATGTGTCCTGATGCTCCAAGGATAGCAGAGGGATTCAGGGAGAGGTGAGCAGAGCACACACAGGGAGCAGGGCACAGCCGTGTGAGGACTCTCCATCAGCAGGAGCTCCACTCTTTATTCCAGTGATCTCCTGTGTCCATCACTCAGGTTGGACTCTGCCCCTGGAAGTGGCTTCAGGGGGTGGTCCAGCAACACCCCAAAGAGGTGAAGCCTCTTAAAATAACAGAATTGTAAAGATAAAAATTTAAGATCATCGAGTCCAACCTCCAACCCAGCACCACGCATGTTCAGCACTAAACCTTGTGTGTTACAGCCACATGTTTTTTGAACACCTTCAGGGATGGTGATTCCACCACTGTCCTGGGCAGCCTGTACCAGTGCTTGACAACACTTTCTGTGAAGAATATTTTCCAATTTACATCTGATATATATCAATATCCAGTCTAAACCTCCCCTTGGGGCAGCCTGAGGCTGCTTCCACTCATCCTGTCTCATCTCATCCTTTCTACCACCTTGGACAAGGTACCAGAAAGGAGTTGCATACAAAATAAAGCTTTGTCCATCCTCTTAAATCATCTGCTTTTTTGCTGAGGGAATACCAATTCCAGAAGGAGGAGATGCACCTCAACTATCATATGAACACATTTACAAGCTCCAAGAGAAGCTTCCTACCTTGCAAAAAAGCTCTTTTCCCACACAGGATTTAACTATCCTGCACAAACTTCTTCCATCAGAAAGTGGGGTTTAGCTGCAAGGAGTCAGTTAAAAGGGTTTCATGTCCTATTTTCCAGTTGTAGGATTTTTAGCAGTAGTAATAGAAGTTGTAGGAAATAAGTCAGGTTTCCAATTCAGAATAACCAGTATTATCTTTTAAAGGATTTGAATGAAAAACAGCTGCTGATGGGTTTTTGTGCCTGATTTCCTAAAATCCAGAGCATAAGTTTCTGTTATAAGAGGGAATCAGTGAGAAAAATAAAAACTTTATTTCTTTATTTTTTTATTTTCCTTCAAAACTCTACCCAAATCTCACTGAAGTGCAAAATTTGCCTCCAAAAGTCACAGGTGTGTAGAGGGAAGGAAGGCTCTGAGTTTACCTCAAAAAATCTTATATATTCTGTATAAATTCCCTACCACTGTGAGATCTTCAAGGAAAATATTCTTTCTGCCTAAAATTACCATGAGTAACCGTGGGATAGGGCTCACAGAAGTTATTTGTTGTGACAGGGGTAGGGTAAAACTCTGAGGTGCAGCATAACCTGGTAGGGCAAGCTGGGCCCCTGGAACTGATGAGATCTCTTCTTATCTGGGTTGTGTAATACTGCCAAGGCAAAGCTATTTGCAAACATGCAGACATTTAAAGAATATAAAAAAGGCATTAAATATTATTAAATGTTGGACTCAGTGACCTTGAAGGCCTTTTCTAACCTAAATCATTCTATGACTGTGGTGTATTGTGATTCCACACATTGTGAGGGAGTGAAACTATTACTGAGAAGGTGCAGCACAATTCTCTCACCATTTATATCCAAGAGGCTCCTGGTGTCTCGAAACTGCTGTGTCTGTGCACAAGGAGCTGCCAGGGTCAGGAGCAGCTGCTGCTGAATAGCTCCATGGATTTTCCTTGGGAAAGGACACATGCAAGTTCGACCTCCATCCCTCAGGGATCAATACTGGTGCCAATACTGCTCAATGAGTTTATTAAATGACCTGGCTGCTGGGGTAGAGTGCACTCCCATCAGCTTCACCCGTGATCCATCACTGGGCAGAGCCTTGGATGTGCTGACAGCTCTGGCCACCCTTCAGCAAGACTTCAACTGGATGGAAAAATGGGCCAGGGTGAATGGCCTGAAATTGAATAAAGGTAATAAAGGAAAGTGCAAAGTCCTGCCCCAGGGGTGGGATAAGCTCAGCACAGGCTGGGGCTGAAAGCAGCTTGGCAGAGAAGGAGCTGGGGGTCAGGGAGGATGCCAGGCTGGACATGAGCCAGCACCATGGCCAAGCAGCAGAGGAGGCCAGCAGGGCCAGGGCTGCACTGGGAATGCTGCCAGCACTTACAGGAGGGAAATTCTTCCTCTTCTTAGCACTGGAGAGGCCACACCTGCAGCACATGTCCAGATCTGGGCTCCAACACACCAGAGAGAGTCCAGGGAAGGGCACAAATATTGCAGGGACTGGAGCATCTGGGCACAGCTTCTGCCACTGCTCACATTCAGCTATCAGACAGACAAGACCCCACAGTCCTCAAAAATGTGCAGCAAGAGCCAAAGGACGTGAGCAGAAACACAGGAAATGTTTATTAGATGAGGCCACATGTCACAAAGAAACCCATCATACTGATAAGCCTCACAAAATACGTCCTAAGGGTCTGTGCCAATGGTCACAGAGCATCTCAAAAACCCCTGTTCTCATTTTTTTTATACTTGGTTGCTGCATGTCTTATTTAAATATCTGACTTTACAGATGTAATTTTATAAAATCCACAAGAATGACATTAAAGTGAAACTGTTCCTTTTAGAAACAATTCTTCCTAACTTCTGAATACTCTTCCTATACAACCACAGTAAGAATCTGTTCAATGCTTATCCAGGAAATTTTTTCCTCAACATTTTAATCAAAGGAGTAGCCTGTTTCTGTCTGAGCTGACTTTTGCGAGAAGATGGAAATGAGGCTGAATTTCAGAGAATGATGATATGAAGTACCCAGCAGTAAAATTAGATTAGGTACCACACTAAGTCAGGAGAAGCAGTTCCTAGCAGGCAAAAACAATAACATTTTTAAGAACAGAGAAGGGTGTGTTTGCCACAATTTTCCACTTTCTCCTCACAAGAGTTCTCAATATTTTGGATACGTTTGTGCAGTAAAAAAAAAAAATCAGACTGAAGAACTGACACAGATTTTTTTTCCTTTGGCATTTTAAGAATAAGAGAATCTCACTTGTGTAGAGGCCCAACTGTGCTTTAATATCCAGAAGTGTGAAAAAGCAAGAATATGCAAAATGTGAGGTTTATCCTAATAAGAATATTACTCCAAAGATGAAACGATTTTTCTTCACTTAAAATTGTGCTGCAATTGAGTTTAAAAATTTGGTTCTCAATTTAAGCTTCCTTTGTTTTTTTTAAACATAGAAACATCAGAAACATGGAAACATCAGAAACACAGACTGAATTAGCAACAGATACTCCACTCTCTGACAGAAGCAGAAGCTTTTTAGATGAAAATCAAAAAATCAATGTGAACACAGCGTTAACTGGCTGAAAGTAGACGTGGTTACACGCATGGTGACATTGAGTTAAGTTAGTCCTGATTTAGCACTCTGGCTTTGCACAGGCTGACTTGAAGCCAGTCAAAATACACAGCTATTAATATTTCAGCCTAATTCTGGTTTGTCAAGTGGTAAAAGACACCAGAACCTTCTCAAAAGACAAAGACTCCCACCATGCCCACAAGGGCGAGTCCCCGAGAGCTGCCCCACTCTCATTATCAGTGCTCTCCGTGTTCCTCTCCCTCCCAAGCTGAGAATACCAATCAGCTTTAGCATTTGGCAGGAATTATTCAGCCTGTTTGGTAAAACTGCCTTCGAGCCACATATAGGCTGTGACAAAGTTTTCTAATTAAACAGTTTCATTAAGCAGCAGAGCATACTTCTGTAAATCCCACGGCTGCCAGCTCAAGGCATGATCCTCCTCCCACTGAACTCCAGAGGAGCAGGATCCCTGTATTTACATTTCTCCCTGTCCAGGAGATTTTAGGAATCAATAAGCAAAAATTGTTCTAAGTCTCAAAAAACATGCATTCTCTTTGGGATTCTCTGGGCAAATTGCTTATTGATTTTTCTCAGCATATACTGCTGATTTTCATAGGCCTCGGATTGTTTGGGGGTTTTTCTGGCATTGTATCATGTAATCAAAAAAATTCTCCTCTGATGCTATGGATATCACCCAAATTTATAATGTGTCTGAGTCAATATAACACAGGCTGTCTCAGAACACCAAGGTTATAAGGTTGGTGTTACTGGAGAGTACATGGCACTCATTAAGTGGAATCCATCCCACTACACCATCTTCTGTCTGAACCAGAAGCACTGGATGCCCCAGAGAAGCATCCACATATAACATCCTGACCCCAATGGAGGCTGAAAACATTCCAAAAAACCCCCATCTTTTGAGTAAGTTGACTCCTACTCAAATGTCCTGTTCATTCCTGCAGAGGTGAAAGGCCAAAATTGCCGTGGTGGGAGGCAGGAAAGCCCCAAGGGTGACTGGATTCAGGCCATGGGCAATCCCTGCTCCTTCCTGAGCAAACCTTCTGCAGGCAGCAATCAGCTCCTCAGTTACAGTCCCTCCTGCCTGTCCCCAGCACCTCTGCAGAGCTGCTGTGAGCATTTCCACCGAGCTGACACCTTGTCATTCTGCATTCCAAAGACATGTCCCTGTGTGCCTCCATCCAGGCCTTTGACAAGCCCAAGGAAAGCCCGTGGAATGACTGTCATCAGGGAATGGCACACGAAATCATTTAGTGAGAGTGAGAATCACAATCCAGCAGCCTTGAACACTCTAATTAACCTTCCAGGAGAGGGTCTCCTCTTCCCTGTGTTTTTAAAATAAATGGGAACAGCTCACAGGTTGATAGCAATCTACCCACCAGGCAGGGGTTCGGGGTGACTCAAGGAGAATTTTGAGGCTGCAACTGAATGCATGTAATAAGTTGAGAGAAAGCACATCTGCCACTGCTCATCACAACTAAGAGCAGTTTCTCAGAGCTACAACTTCCCATCACATACTTCCAAATTATGCAAAACACTTATTTTAAATTTCCATAATTTTTTCATGAGGAAAATCTACCAAGTTTTTGCCAGAATGAAAAGTTTGTGTTTAAAGAGATTTTTTTTTCACCTTGCTCGTCTAAGAGGACAGAAAAAAAGACACTTTTTTTCCCTTAACAACATCCTTTGGAGTGGCCCTCCAGCAACTGTCTGTCCACCTCTGCAGATTGCTTCATCCAGAGAGAGTTGTCACATAAGGAGAGTTAATGCATCAGACAGAGACAAGCTGCAGCGACCCACACACTCTCAGATATAAATAATATAGAATATGAGCTGTTTGTGTGAGCACAGAGATTTCTGCAGGGCACTTTAATATTTTGTTTACATCTAAAAGTAAATACAGTTCTTTAAACAGCTGCTTCATGGTCCCCAGCTGTCCGTAAATATGAAAAGCAAGTGACATTTGTTTCAAAACAGCCAGTAAATTATATATCTAGAACAAAAATCTAGTAACTCTGCTCAGATTAGTATTGCAGCGAAAACTTCAGCCAGAGTACAGAACTGCACTGTGCATCCATGGGAAATATTTCCACTTCCCCACTAACCACCAGTCTGGACCCTGAGGTGGGAAGAGGTCAGGAACACTTCCCCATTGACTAGGAAGAAGTCAGGGACACTTTTCCACGGACACTTTTCCCATGCTGTCTTATCTCCAAGTGCAGAGTGTCACCAAGCAACCAGCATTCCCAGTCAGCCCTTTCACACGGTGCTCTGGACCCTCCTTGCCTCTCAAATCCCCCTTTGAACTGTCCCAGACTTTCTCCACTGTGTTGGGACGGCATGGCCAGTTTTTGGGAGTGAGGTGGCTACAGGGGTGGCTTCTGTGAGCAGCTGCCATAAGCTTTCCCAGTGTCTAACAGAGTCAATTCCGCCTGGCTCCAGGACAGAGCCACCACTGGCCAAGGCTGAGCCCAGCAGGAATGATGGTAACATCTATGGGATAACAGATGTAAGAAGGAAACAAAAATGTTATTGAGCAGATGGGAACCACTGCCAGAGAAGACTGAGGTGAGAATATGAGAGAGGAACAGCTCTGCAGACACCGGGGTCACTGCAAAAGAAGGGCAGGAGCTGCTCCAGGTGCTGTAGCTGGAAATCCCCTGAGACTCTGTGGGGAAGCCCAGGGTGAAGTAGCTGTGTCCCTACTGCCCATGGAGGGCACAGGAGTGCAGAGATGCACCTGCAGCCCCCGAAGGAGCCCACGCCAGAGCAGGGGATGCCCAAAAGAAGCTGTGATCTCATAAGAAGTCCATGCAGGAGCAGGATGCTGGCAGACCCCTGCAGGGAGGAGCCCTGCATGCTGGAGCAGGTTTGCTGGTATTTGTGACCCTGTGGGGGATCCAGGCTGGAGCAGGATGTGCCTGAAGGGTTGACCCTATAGAAGAATGACCCACGTGGCAACAGTTTGTGAAGAACTGCTGCCTTTGGGATGGACTCATGTTGGAGAAGCTCCTGGAGAACTGTCTCCATAGGGAACAGAGAGGGAGCAGGGGCAGGACTCATAAAAGCCCAGAATGGTTTGGGTTGTAAGGAACCTTAAAACTCATCCTGTCCCATGGGTAGGGACACCTTGCATTAGCCCAGGTTGCTCAGAGTTTTACACACTTGAACACTGTCCGTTTTTTTCCAGCTAAAGCAATTGTTACATAAAAAGAGATATAAACCTTTCCTGTCCTGACTTTGATGATATTAAAACAAACTCATTTTGAGTGGGCTGACTTGTCAAACTTTCTAGATCATTCCCAAGCCTCCTCATTATTTACCACTTCATCAGCCCTCTGTCATCTCCATGCTTTATCTGCAGAGTTTGCTCTGCTTCTAGATAAATATATTCAGTAGCTTCTGCCTACTCCTAATCCAGGCAGACCTCAGCTCTGGGAAGAGAAAATCAGAAAAAATATGATGGTTGTTCTGCAGTAATGACATCTTGAGCTGTGCCAGTCAGGTTTCAATCCAATTAATGTGAATTTCCCTGACATGGTATCACTTGCTCTTTTACAGAATGTCAAGCAGATTGGGTTAAATGCCTTATGAAAGTCTACTGGACTAAGTATATCAAGCTCTCCACTTCCTTTGCACCTACATTTGTAATCTCCTCTTGATTGAACAAGTCCAGAGTCTATTTCCATAAACCATGTTCTCTCATGATTGTTCTATTCCTGTCCCCTCATTCCATATTAATTGAATAACATATTAGATCTACAACTGATGTCATGCTACCCAAGCTGGAAATGCTCAGATGACATGTAGACTGCGATGAAGAGTGTCATTCTTCCTGAATCTTTCATCATATTGCCATTTCTAAGTCACTATTAGAGATTTTATCACCTCTATCTTCCAGTGGGCCTGTGAAGGTTTCAACTTCCAAAGCTACATAAGAAAATCCTGCTGCCAGCTGTGGTTCTTTCTCAGTGTTTCTAGATTCCACATCATATTGCCAGCTAATTTCCTTTTTTGTCCTTTTCTGCATTGTTTTTTTCCCTCTTTCTTTCCTTCGCTTCTCCATTGAACACCATTCCTCCCCTACTGCTGCATTTTGGTGGGAAGGCTCCAAACTCCATTCACTGGACTTTACCCCAGCCAGCTCCCAGCACAGGGCCAAGGGGAGCTGCCCCAGACAGCCCCACAACCCAGGGTGCAGCTACCTGCAGGGCTTGGGCTCTACAGCTCCAGATGGTTTGTGTCGAGGTTCAGGGTAAAGGACAGGGAGGGGTCTCTGGTGTGGTTCCCAAGGAGGTTTATTCCATGAGAGGTTCAGGAACCAGAGCCCAGAACAGCCTCATGCACAAACTTTTAAATGGAGGAGGTACAAGGGGAGGGTACAATTCTTCAGCCAGTAGGGTAAAAGGAGGGAGGGGTACAAGGCAGGGTCTCACTCTACAGTAACCAGTGAGGGATACATGGGAGAACAGGTCACATGAACCAATGGGGCATGGAGGATTAGGGGACTGACAGGGAACATCCCAGAACCAAGGGTGGATACAACATGGGATTGACAACATGAGGAGGGAAAAGAACAATCTGGATTCAGGGGAAGGGGTGGGGTAAAATGGATAACTTGGAAAGGAAGAAGAAAACTTGGACCAAACCAACTAACATGGGGAAACCAGGAACAATCAATACAAAACCCATATTAAAGAAAAACACACCACCACAATTCACATTTTATTCTCTCAAATTTTCTTGACAACATATTTTTAGCTTTTAACTTCTTCCACTTGAAGAACTTTTCCATTAAGTACATAGGGACCGCCTCCTGTCTGCACCATCAGACCACTTTGGGATCCTCAGCAACCAACAACTCCCATTCCAGAGAATGATTTGTCTCCATTCTTCATAAAAAAAAAAAAGATCTCAAACTGAGGTGCACTGGGGAAGATACAATTTTCGTGTTAAGAAATGATCTCTGACAGTTTGAGAAGACTTCAGGGGATTAACCAAAGACCTCCTTTGTGCCATAGGATAATTTTGCACCATTCCTCAGTGTGCCGTCCCTCAGGAACAGGAAACTGAGCTGGGCTGTCCACAGGACTGCACCTGAAAGCACTGTGGGCTTGTGAGAGGCAGAGGGATTGAGCCTCTCCTCTTCCCAGGATTGTCCCACTGGCACAAACTCTTGTCAATGAATTTTTGGACAATGAGGCACAACTGAATATGAAAAAGTTCGGCCCACCTGCACACCTCATTTTCCTAAGCACAGCTTTTCAGCCCTATTCAGGCCAATCAAAAAGAAAGGACAGAGCTTAAATCAAGAACTCAGTATCCTGAAGATTACCCTGAAGGCTACTGTTCCTTGTGCCAGTACAGATGGGATCTGTGTACTTTCATATTCCTACCAAAATCAAGCATTCCTTGAGATGACAGCTCATTAATCTGATATGAACTCCCAAACTCTTACTGCAGTCAGCACATGAGGAGAGGCTAAAGAGAGTTCCATCCTCCTACAGCAAATTTCCCAAGGAATCTCTGAAATTGGGGTAGGTCCAAAGAACAGGGGTGTTCAAAATAATAGGAAAAGTGCAAGGAGAGTTGAATTTTTTAAAAGCAGGTAATTGAATGTCTGATTTCCCTGGCCCATGCTGCATTCATCAGTGCTGTCAGCACTGTGTGTTAAATACTAAAAAAGGAAGAATTTGGTTGAGCTGTGAACTGGCATTGGTGTCACCACCTCCACTGACAACGTTGGGATGGGGCTTATGTTCTTCTGGAAGCAGAAGCAGAGATCATCAGGGACAGCTCATGGAATGTCTGCAAAGCTTCCCTCCCTTCCTGGTGTGACCAATTTCCATGGAAAAACCTCCTGAGCACTTCGTTATTTTAATAGAATACCTATTGTTTCAGCATCTGGGTCAGAGGAGCTCACACCTCTTTCTCCTCAGCTTCCCCTCTTCTGCTCATGGTTCTTTCTGTAGGAACATCTGTGGCAGAGGGTAAGGCCACCTTCCACTAAGTTTGTTGAATTAGGCTGATATCTGGAAATGGTTGTAAGCTTTTCCCCTTTTCTTCTTTATCTGTCACTGCAGAAACAGCCTGGGAGAACAGATTTCATTTCTGAAGCTGGCCAGCAGTAAGTTTTGTCCTAACTATATTTATTTTTGTGTTTCCAAAAGTTTCCAGTCAGAGTATCAAGTTTAGTTCTTATCAGATAATTACACAGCACTTGCCTCCTGAGGCAATTTTAAATCAATCTCAGGAAAGGCAGTAACTATACACTGTAGATAATTATAGTCCATTAAAGTACCTTAAGATTAGATTCAGAGATCACTAATCACACAAGGTCATAAATGTACTGCACCTTTCTGTGCTGGTGTCTGAATTTTGATATGTAGCCCTCTTGCAGGAAAAAATACTTTCTAGCATTTTTTATTGAGCAAAATATCAGATGCAAATAGCAAACTAATTAAAAACACGCTAAAACTATTGCCCTAAAAGTTATCTCAGTTCTCACCAGTCAGTCACAGAGCAAGAATCAGGCATAAAGCAAGACTGTCATTTTAAAGGTACTCTTGACAAAACATGTCATATTTTATATTTAAAATAATGTCTAACCAAATACCTTCCTTACTCTGGGAAAATGGCTCCTTTAATTGCTGTGAGAGATGTGTGAAGTGTGCCTGTCAAGGCTTTGATTAAATGAAGAAACGCCTTGCGCATCACGCAGAGTGGAAATTCTTCAACTCAGTGTTTTCCCTGTGGCAAAACATCATTTTTGCTCAAAACACATCAAGTCCATTAAGGCAATCAAAGCCAATCTCTCCGAGGTCAGGTTGTCCCCAGCTGCAACACTCCCAGTTCTGTGATCACATCTGTGCTGTGGCTGCTCAGTGCCTTGCTCCTGGTGATCAGCCCTGGGGCTGCTGCTCTCCTGTGGCCTTGTCACTGTGCCAGGGGCCACGTCCAAGCACTGCCATGCCAACCGACCCTGAAGCAGGAGGTCCCAGCCCTGACTTGTCCACAGAACAACTACAGCTGAGTTTAGAGATGACCCTGGAACAGATTTACCCAGCCTGAACAAAGTTGCACGTTTGGTCTGTAGACTTTTAACTCTAATGTAAACCCGTGTGGGAAAAATGTAATTGGTATAAAACTCCAAACAACTTCAACTATGGTCACCACCAGGTCTTTTGGGTCATGACAAGATGCCTTATCTAAGACATTTCACCCTTATCTTTGTTTTCTGGGTACAGTGTGTGAGATTTTCTCATCCCAGTCCTGCGTGGTTCCTCCTCCCTGCTGCCTCCTGCTGCCTCCCAGACTGCTCCGGATGCACTCCAAGCACTGTCCACCTCCCTCGGGCTGACACTCAGCACTTCAGCTCAACTGACCTTCAGTTTGCCTCCCAGGTTTGCTCCTAAGGCTGACTTTCTCATGGAGCAATGGCTTCAATGTCCCAGGAGGGATGTGACAAGCCATCCCTGCCCTTGAGACAAGGGAGGGAGTGACAGGACAAGGGGGAATGGCTTTAAATTACAGGAGGGTAGGTTTAGATGGGCTATTGGAAGGAATTGTTTCCTAGGAGGGTGGGGAGGCCCTGGCACAGGGTGCCCAGAGAAGCTGTGGCTGCCCCTGGATCCCTGGCAGTGTCCAAGGCCAGGCTGGATGGGACTTGGAGCAACCTGGAATGGTGAAAATTGTCCTTGCCCATGGCAGGGGGATTGAAATTTATCTTTACGGTCCCTTCCCACCCAAACCATTCTGTGGTTCTACAAAAAAACAACGGAAGGTAAAATTTTACCCTACAGTTAAAAACAAACCTTGACCTGATGCAGTTGCACCCAGTCTTGCTGATTCCACAGTTGGTGGAATGCAATTGATTCGTGGTTGGTGGCTCCTTGGATCTCACAAGAGTGAAATCCCTGCTCAAAGGAGATATCAGACAGTGCAGGCAGCTCAGGATCACCTCCAGACCAAGTATCAGGGATCTCCAGCTGATATTTTAAAGGCCTCTGCTTTCTACAAATAATTCAAACTTTTTTATTCCCATAAAAAATGAAAGCAAATATTAACAAAGAAGAATTTGTCTTGGGATAAACAATCTGTTTTTGCAATGGCCCCACATATTGGCACCACCAAAACACCCAATAAGTGCTTCTATATGACATGAAATCATTTAGTGCCACTCAGACCAAGTCACCTGTACTGGGGGCTTTTCAGACCTGTGGAATCGTCATTTCTCAAGTCTTCTATAAGTTTTTTCTCCTAGCTCTCATTGCACAAAGTAGTCTGACACCAAGTACTACTCCTTGAGATGAAATTACACACTTTTTCCAAGGCCCCACCTCTCTACATGAGTTATATTCAGAGTTAACCTCTCTTCTAATATTTGATGTCAAAACAACAACAGGGAATTTACAAGGGTTCTTCCAGGGTTTCAGGAAACTGCCCACATCCAGACCAGAAACAATAATTAAAAACATTTAAAAAATCCCCAAAAATATATTCACCTGCCTCACCCAACATACCACATTCATTACAGCAAAGTCAGAATCTCTGAAGTATTTTAAATTCCTTTCTTTTGAATCACATAATCTACCTTCCTGTGTGCTCCCACAGAAGGCAACTTTCCCCAGAGCCCTGAAGGCAGGCTTCCTGCTCACTCCTGTGCATCCAGACCTGATCCCTCAGAATTCCCCCATGGCCCATGACGAGAGGATTCATCTCACCCAGCACCAGGCAGTTCATCTGAGCTGGCTGCTCACACTGCTGCTATTAGAGATTTCTCACACTGGAGAGAAACTGGCACTCTCAGAGAGTAATCACCTAATTTCCTTAGACATCCCCTGCAGAATGAGATTAATTTGTGGTACAGTAGCTCCCTAACCTCAGTCAGAATCTGTGAAGTGTTCGTGCAGAAATACCCAAAAACTGCTGACTTCTTTCACATGCAGAGAGCTGGCTCATTAATTTTTGGCTTGCACATAATTAAAGACACTAAGGAAACCTGAAATGACACAGATTCCATATTCCTACAGCCAGCACAAAGAATATGACAGCATTTTCACCCAAAATGCCTGCTTTTGAGGCTACTATAAATGGGTTGTAAACATAGAGTACATGCAGTAACTCATTGTTGTAAAGGTCAGAAGACAGAAATTCTCTGTACACAGCAAAGATTTGTATGCAAGAACAAAAACCAGGATTTCAAAACAATGAAGATAATCTGGGGGTTTATGTTTTCTTCTAATTCCATAGCTTACACACACTTAACATTGCAAACATGAGCAGCCCCCCTCATCAGGGAATCTGCTCAACAGTACACTCAGGTTTGCAGAGAAGTCATTGTAGGACTGGGAGCTGAGTTACCACAGTGTAAACAGAGGAACACAGAGAAATCAGTTTATTAGATTTTTTTTAGTATTTGAATTATCTCAGAAATTGCTAACTGATTAAACTTTCAAAGCTAGGCTTTAAGAAGCTCATCTGGAATATACTGTTAGCCAGGAGTATTATAAATGTTACATGGTAATGACTGAAGCCCTCAGTGAAATCAAGGTTGCCTTGGGTATGCTTCATACAATTCAGTAGGGAAAAAAATCCCAATCCCTAAAACATTTAGTCTTTGAGAGACAAGGCAGAAAAAAGGTAGAGGAAACACAGACACAATTAAGTAATAAGTCTATGAGTAAACAGCAGGTCCATGATGAAATCAGCAGCAGAATCTACACCTCTCACATCCCAAATCAGTACCTTGTACACAAAATCATTATATTGTAATTAAAAATCTTTATCTGTAATAGTTGAACACAGCACAAACCTGAGCTCCATTTCTGGGAGAATGGTATCTCAAAACAATATTCTGGAGGGAATTTTAAGCCCAAGGAGGAAAGTCTCCCAAGTACAACATTTATCATCACGTGCTGAGCACTAAAGAAATCACCAGCGTGGTCTGAACAAAGCTCCAGTGAATCAAGCAGGAGCCCTCATGATGAAATTTGCTCCCTAGAAACTCAAGTAAACCTGGCTTTGCCACAGCATTCATTATGTTACAGTCCTGAGCTATGTTTCAGTCACATTTATATTTTCTCTGCAATGCTTTAACCATGAATTTTCAAACAAGTCAAGACCCAGGGGACCTGCAGAAAAGCCCGTTCCTTCCCAAACTGTCCTACTGGAATTACACCTGGAGTAGAGTTTAGAGTTCCACTACAAACATTCATTTCCATGACAATGCCAATCAATTAGGAGAACCATCCACTTGGCATTGCTAATCCCCCATTTGTGATCCTTTTGATGTTGAGTGAACAATGCCACCAGACAGAGCTCTGGAAACCACCAAAAAGTCCTCCCAGAACGCATTATGGGCTAAAAAATATAATTAATATAGATATACTATTATATATTTATTTATTATTTATTATATATAATTAAAATATAATATACTGCATATTGAAATACAGGCAATAAATTTAGAGTCAGATCTTACAGAGTGAAGTGTGTGCTGAGATT
This sequence comes from Sitta carolinensis, assembly GCA_032173965.1. Taxonomy (NCBI): domain Eukaryota; kingdom Metazoa; phylum Chordata; class Aves; order Passeriformes; family Sittidae; genus Sitta; species Sitta carolinensis. The sequence continues at coordinate 6,020,815 of CM063289.1, forward strand.
TGGGATGACTGATAGTGACCAGGAGCACAGTGAGACCTTCAGAGACTTTGCACAAAATCCAGTGAGTTTTGGTGACTTTTACTTAGATCTAGCTAAGAAACTGAGGAGAGAAATTAAAGTCCATCTTCCCCTGTGCCTTTATTCATGACTGGAGATACACTTTTGTGAATGACCCAAGGAGGAAAAAAAAGAAAGGAAAAACACAAACCACAGAAAACATCTCTACACTGCACTCATTTACCCCAAAGTGAGAATCCCATTTCCTGCTCTGCCCAGGTGAAATTGAGGCTGTTCTTCTATTGGGCTAGGAAAGATGATCTCCAACACAAACCAGGAAAACCTTTCAGGATACTCAGCACAAGGAGAGGGAAAGCAAACTGGAGCCTAACTTTGCAAAGCACTGCCTGACACATTCCTGTGAGTCCTGCCTGTCCCCAGTCCTTGTGACAAAATTTATTTAGAAATTTCAGCTAATTACTGTGTAATTTTAATATTTTTACAGGAAAGAAGGAGCCTTTCCTTCCCAGTCCCATCTTGCACACAGCAGGGAAGTGCCTTGCAAACTCGTCCTGTTTGTAAAATCAAATTCACGTTTGCTGAGGTTGCACTTAAAGGGGTGTCACCACTTTTCCTTCTTTTCTTCCCTGTTCAAAGGCAAGCAGGGAGCTGACACTTTGGAGAGATAACAGTATTTAACATGGCCACCTTCCCTTTCAAATGACACTGATTTTTTGCAGAGGGCTAGACAATCTCCATTTCCTTAATATTTCATTTCAATACTCCTTGTGTAATGGAATCTTGGTTAGTTTAATATCACAGCGCTGGCAAATGAAACTCTCATCTCAGTCAGTAAGAACAATGTTTGGTTTTGGCCTAGAGCAGGGAAGAGTGATTGAAGCACTTGGGAATTCATTTCCAAGGCTGTGGAATGCATTTATACAGCCACATCCTCTCTTCCCTCAGACACCCACAAACAGCACGGTCTGTAGGGTGCAGGTTTTGAAAGCATGTGCTAGCAATTGTCAGAAACTAAATGGCAGCCTAAAGGGATGATTAATTAGGAGAAGAGCCAGCAAAATGGCACAAATGGCAAACAGGAATAACACTTGTCTCAACAAGTATTTAGAATTTCCTTTCATAACCTCACGGGCAAAGCCCAACAAAGATGCAGCACAGGGCCAACTTTCCCAGCTTTTAATCGCTTTGATTGGATCATTCAGACAGCTCTCGATCCACTTTAATTCCATCAGACACCAATATTGTCCCCTACACGACCCAGTGGCAGAGCAGTTAAAAGCTGTGAAGGTCAGAACAGGAACAGGAGGGGAGAGAAGCTGGGGAGATTGTATCACCTACAGCCACAGTGCAGCCTATGGAAGGGACAGGAAAAGGGCATTTTTTAGTGACCAGGATAATCTTTACCATGTTGGACAATTCACAGAAGGCAGAGCTACTCAACCTTGTGAATAAGGAAGTGCACATGATCCATAGGAATACCCCAATCTGACCAAACCTCAAAGACTGAATTCCTCCCATCAATACTGGATTAGAGGGAAAATCATTCTTTGCAAGGAACTCTTACTCCCACTTAGAGAGCATCATGACAAGGAAAGGTCAGATTTGCTCATGATCCTCCACTCAACTTCCTTAGGCATGGCCTGTTGGAGCTGTGAGGGATCCCTTCCTTCTTCCCAGAGTCACTTCTGACACGTTCTTCTGAGGCCAAGGGACAGGAAATTGCTGGCATAATATTTCTCTTAAACAGTTCAATGCATCAAAATAAGCCAATTTTTGTAGTCTTGTACTTCTGACAAACCCCATATATTAATAAAGGGAAGCACCTGCCTGCTGCTTGAACACATCTTTGGAGTACTCTGGTTTTATCAATCAAGAACTCATAGTTAGTCTTGGCTGAGGATGAGTTTTGAGGAAAAAATAATACTGACAGCTGGAACAAGGCATGAGTTTTAGTAGCACTTAAATTGAGCACTTTTACCTTCTAATCCCATTTATTGAGTTCCAAGACCTTATGATCTCATCCAAGAGTTGTGATCAAACTCATTTACAAGTATTAAAGAATCAAATAAATACTAATATTAGCTTAGATTACAATAATTAAATACAGCTTCTTTACTCCTGAAGTGGGGGGTAGCCAAAAGGAGCTACCAGTACCTTTGCTGTCTAGGAATTGTTGGCTGGGCAACATTTATCGAGCATCAGGAAAAAGCAGAGAATATTAACACTCAGTTGCAGTAGAAAACAACAATGTGAGTGTTATCAACAAAATGTGGAGTGATATGGGGTACATATCTTACCTCATTCTCAAATTAATTTACACTGTTCCTCAAATTATTTCAGTTTTTGAAAGTGTGTTTGAAAGTTTCAAGTCAATCCTTTCCAATGCAGGGTTTATCTCAGGTCAGTAGCACTCAGATACACTGAAAACCCTCTATTTTTTAAACTATTTTAGGATTTTTCTTTTCCAAAGAAAATTCAAAATGTAAAAGCTTTTTATGCTATTGAGTCTCACTATTTGGTACCTATTTAGTCGATTTTTTAAGACACAATAAAACTTTGGCCGGTTTAGCACTGCAGTAAATAAGATGCTCCTTGCTGTGAATAAATATCCAAACGTTGTTAATATTTCCATGGTTGAAATAAATGCTTCCTTTGCTGCTAAAAGTATCTTTAACAAGATTCATGAGACCAGGAGCCTGCAGCTCCCACAGCACAGCTACTCCAAGTTGTAAAGCCATGGGGTATCCTGCTCCTGGATGGGCTCTTGGGCACAATTTTCTTCTCTGGAGACCACGGGTGCCACCACCTTCAGGACATTTACATGACAAACAAAGGTGACAACTTGGCAAACCAGTCTGGCTTTAAAGATACAGCACTGTGGTAACAGCCAGCCTTGATGAATGGGCTCCTGCGGGAATCAGACTGGGTTTAAACATAAAATATTACACAATAAAAGCTTGCGAGGCAAACCGTGATTTAAAGAGAGGAAGAAAATCTAATCCTGATGAACTTGATGTGCTTTAAATACACTGCGGTTTTGAGAGCTTCCCAGAGATGCCTTCTGGAATTTAAACCATGATGGAGCCCCGGGGTAGTTTGGGTGGGAAGGGACCTCAAAGACCTCATCCCACCCCCTGCCACGGGCAGGGACACCTTCCACTATCCCAGGCTGCTCCAAACCCCGTCCAGCCTGGCCTTGGACACTGCCAGGGATCCAGGGGCAACAGCCACAGCTGCTCTGGGCACCCTGTGCCAGGGCCTGCCCACTCTGACAGGGAACAATTCCTGCCCAATAGCCCATCTAACCCTGCCCGCCTGCAATTTAAAGCCATTCCCCCTCGTCCTGTCCCACCATCCCCTGTCCCAAGTCCCTCTCCAGCCCTCCTGGAGTCCCTTTAGACACTGGAAGGTGCTCTAAGGTCTCCCCAGAGACTTCTTCAGGCTGAACAACCCCAGAAACTTAAGGCATATGGGATGACTACAACTAAAAAGAGAAACAAACCAGAAAATATCAATCAAACACCTGGAAAAGAGAAGCAAAGGATTCCTTCAAAGTGTGTTTTCATTACTGAGAACACACAGGAAGGATTTCACACTGTCCTGGTTCATTTGAGGGGAGAAAGTTGGGTTTGGAGTATTTTAAGGCAACATAATAAAGTACATATACAAAACCCTGTTCTGCCTTTCAGGGGATCTGAAGGGCAAAGACCTTGTGAAATAAAGAAAAATGTGAAGCAATCACAATACAGCAATGATCTTAGGTAGTGCTCTTTATTTGTTTGGGGTTTTCTATTATATTCTGTAATAACTCTAACAGTGTCTAAATGAAACATTGTTTAAAATCTTATGGTATTAATTCTCAATTCAAAAAACAGTCACTAGCACTGGCAACTTCTGCCATCTAGCAAAGACTCAGAATTTTAACAGGGATCCTAATTAGGTCTCTTTACCTGAAAGAAGGCACTGGGTGAGGTTTCTTTTCTCTGAAATCCTGTCTCCTGCAAGGCCCACGGAGGAAGCAGAGTGCAAAGGAGCCGAGCCACTCTCCCAGATGAGATGTAGAACTCTCACTGTTGCTCAGGACTCCTGCTTCCCAAAAGCAGAAGTTACAGAAAGAAGTTGTCCTAGAATGAAATCCTGATATGGGATGCATGGAGGAGTTTGGGTGGTTTGATTTTTCTGGGACCTCCATGTCTGCAGTGGAACAAACCTGAGCTTAGCACAGTGTTATATTTAGCTCAAAAACAATGCAGCACACAGCCTTTGGGTCTTTCACAGCAGAAAAGCCTGTAATTTAATTCCAAAGACTGCAATTGCCAGAGCTGCAGTGAGCTGAAACCATTCCAGCAACCAGAGCTAATCCTGTAAAAAACATGGAATATAAAAATAGCAGCCCTTCTGATGAAGGGAAAGTCAGTGCAGCGAGAACAGGCTACTGCTTTACAGGCATTTTATTGCAACATCTTGTAGGGCAGTGGCTTCATTTCTGCATCAATATCAGCACAAATTGATCAAATCTAGAGGTCTGATAAAGCAAAACATATTCTGTATGAAACACATCAAAGACAGGAGGGCTTGGATATAGATCAGAAAATCCACAGTTCACCTGACTACCCAAAAGCTCATTTAGATCAAGCCTAAACACGTTTTGTGAATTTTATTTATTTTATTTTATTTCATTTCATTTCATTCACAAAACAGATCTGAAACACCTTTGTGGACACTGGTCTTTAGCTGAAAACATCACCACCATCCTTTGATGCCTCTTTTTACCATCTTACCTTTCTATGTGACTTTTCTGAAACTGTAAAGGCAAGGAAAAGAAAAGGCAAATAATAGTTATTCAGATATCAAATAAAAATAGTCTATCCTAAAATCCAGGATTTTTTCTTGCACTGGAATCTGTCCTAATTGGAAACACAGAGTTACAATTACAGTTTTTAAATTTTGTTGCTTATATTGTGCATGTATAAGGATTCCATAATTCCTGCATCTTTGGAGTCCAGGAGAGTTTGTCAGTCTCTCTGCCTTCCTTAGAGAGAAATGGTTCCAGATGTAACAGCTGAATTTATAACGCTGACTTAAACAATGACCAAGCTGCCATAGAGGAGAAGATGAAGAAAAGGAGCCTTAAAAACAAAAGGAATAAAATCACAGCTGTTGCAGACACGTGGGGCAGGCCTGGCTTGTAGTTTTTAAAGCTTCATGTGCACAAGGCTAAGTGCTTTCACCCAAAAGGCAAAATAAGAAACTCCCTCTGGGTGAAAAAGTCAATGGGTTTTTTGAAAGCGTTAAGGAACAATGAATCATTTTCTAAAGAAGCATTTCTGCTTGGAAAAAAAGCAGGGAAAGATTCAGAATATTCTTCATGAATGCAGGATTTAACTAATTTCTCCATGAAGTCCTTTATAGACTCTCCTAAAAACAAGAAGTAGTTTCCATGTGACAGGTCACTCAATTCATCAATAAAGGGATTAATTTTGCAGTATTAACTGTATTTAGTTGCTTTGCCTCCCCTGAACTGCACTGTCCATCAAAAATAAACCTTCCTTGGTACAAGGCAGAGGCTTCTGTGACCCCCTTAATGCTGTGCTGAGCTCTTCAGGAAAAGAATTGGATCAAGAGTTTCATGGGTGTCTCATGCTTTTATAGGGAGCTGGTGGAGTTTCCATCATTGGAAATAAAGAATAAAATAAAATAAATAAAATAAATAAAAAATAAAAAACATAATGAATTTGAGAAAGCTACAGTACCTTCAAAATTGGCTTTGCTTTAAGTGAGGGAAGATGAAGACGACCCCAGGAACCCTTCTGAGTTAAAGAATTGGAGTTAACAGAAATAGAAATAATAGAATTATTCACTTTAACAGAATAATAAATAAAACAACTTAATTTACTAACTAAAGAGTAAGCTCAAATATAAGGCATAAATAATTGAATAAAATGAAATTCTATTATTCTTAGAAGCAGCCACAAAATTATGTGCTCTTTGAAGTACAAAATTGAGCCTTACTACATGAAACAACTCCATTTTTCATGTAGGCCAGAAATCATATTCCTAAGTACCTAAGACAGGTGATAACAAATTAGATTCCCACTCACAGGAAAACTTGCTCTCCCTTCTTCTCTACAGCAGCAGGTGCTCATGTTAAAATGCTTTGCTTTAAGCACATACTAAAAGCAATTTACTTACTTAAGTAATTTACACATTATTTACTTAGGGGTAAGTTGGGAAAGAATATATGAGTTTAAAAAAGAGCACTGGCGAAGAACAGGGATGTGCTGGAGTCCTCATTCCTGGAGATGTCCAAGGAGAAACTGGATGTGGCACTTGGTGATTTGGTTGGGTTTGGTGGGGATGGGTCACGGGTTGGGCTCGATGGTCTGGCAGGGCTTTTCCCACCTCAGTGATTCTGGGACTGTGTGTCTGAGGGCAGAGCTTGGTCTTTGGGAAAGTGCAATCCCAGGGCATGCTGTGCAGGCCTCCTGGCAGCTCTGTGAGCCCCAGCTGGGTGGTGATGCCTCGTGCTGTGGACACAGCCCCAGAGCCCAAAGCTCCATCGCCATCCCAAGTGCGATCCCTGAGAGACACAAGGAACACAACTGCCTGCTCACATCATGTCTGCTCCACTGAGCCCACAGCCTCTCCTGCTGGGGTGGCTCCCCCAGCCCATGGCCTCGCTTAGCAAAGGTCATTGTGAGCACAAACCTCGGCTCACAACGTGGGATTAACACACAATTCCATAAAACTGTGTGTTTATTCCCATCCCTGAGCACACAGCTGCCTGAAACACCATCCAGGAGAAAATGCTCTGGGATATTTTTCAATCTGCTCAAGCAATGCTCCCCTGACAGACAATAAAATAACCTGAACCCTTCAAGTTACTGTCTTCCCCCTGGTTTTCTGAATATTTTATAAGAATTCCGTAACAAAATAGGAAATATCCGTGCATAAAGAATTGTGGTATCGATTTAGTTCCCATAGTTATAAAATATAAACCAGGTACCAAAGAACAACCATTCTCAATCTTTCAGTTGTTCTATTTTGTATTCCATTTCATGTTCACAGCCTGATATAACATTTATTTATATTACTGGCAGCAATCTTTGCTGTATCCTGGGAGTTCATTATGGGAGTTTTCAGGATACTGGCTATAAAAACTTTTCTCCTGGATTTGTAAGTAACTAACAAAATGGCAGCGATGAGCTGAATGATGATTTGTACATGTTTTGAATGTCAAAAAAAGTATTATTTATCAGTTTTGTATGAGGGGCAACCAGCATACAGGTAAAGTACCTCAAAGGCCTAGACCGAGGAGGTTTGATGCAGTTTTGCTGCTTTTCAAAAGAAGTTTTCAAAGTACTAAAAGAGCATATAAATACAATAAAAAACAAAAAAACAAAAAAAAAAAAAAAAACAAAAAACAAACAAACAAACAAAAAAAAAAAAAAAAAAAAACAAAACATAGAGTTGACAGATGTTCAATGTGCTAAAGCCTACTTGGCTACTTTCCTTCCTGGGAGGTGAGTAAAATTACTATGTGCAATGATTTTAATTCCTGTACCAACCCTCTTATTTTGAGTACACATCTTGTAACTCACGAGTTCAGCTCCTTTAGCTGCTGAAAGAGGGTCTGGTAGCCTCAGCCCTTCTGACTCACAGATATCCATCCATCCCAGTTCCTGTCGGGGAAACAAGAGGAGTGAGCAAATCTACAGCAGGATGAACACCTCAGGAGATGCCACCATGTCCTGCCCCACCAGCTGCCAGGAGTGGAAAACTCCAGAGTTTCCACTAAACCCACCTGGTTTTCCCTGCTTTTTTTTGGTTGTTTTTTTTGTTTGTTTTGTTTTGTTTGTTTGTTTGTTTTGGGTTTGTTTGGTTTTTGTTGGGTTTTTTTTTTTTTTTTTGGTTGGTTGGTTGGTGGGTTGGTTGGTTGGTTGTTTTTTTGTTTTAAACATCACCCTCTCCATGTCTCTCCTCAGCATGCAGGGTGGCACAAGGCTGCAGTCCTGGAACTCAGAGAATGTAGAACTGGGAGGTCACATGACAGAAAGGAGTGATATCAAATCCTTCCTTCCACCTTCCAGTCCCAGCAATACTTTTTGGCCTACCTGAATCCTCACTGAATTCTTCTATTTCTTTCAAGCCCAAATTTCACCCTACCCCTTCCTGCCTCATCCCTCAGCATCCCTTTCCAAGGGATTTTTTTGTTGGTCCAGCAAAGCTGAATTTTTCCTGGGTGCTAAGTGCTCTTAGCCAAGGTTTCTCATGACTACTTGACCCACAAAAACCAAATTTAATTGGAAAGCTCTTTGTGCAGCCCACTAAATGCCTGTGGAAAGCTCCTAAATCCCAAGTGCTGCCTCCTAATCATATCCATACAGCTTTGCAGTTTTTATCTATTCACAATAGGCATATTTATCTATCCACAATGAAAAAAATGCAAAAGGAAAAGTCCTATGTGATTAGACCTGTCAGGAGGAAAAGGCTGTGCTGTGCTTTAAACACTGCCAAAATAAGTGTAGCTGCCAGGATGTTCATTACCTGAACCCTTTTAACAAGCAACACCCACCTCACTGTGAATTTTTTCACTAAAACTGGTACACAGAAAGAAGGAAAAGGGGAAACTGTGGAATCCTGAGGGCAGCACAGGAATGTCTCCCAGGAAGGTCAGTGACTCACTGCCCTCTCCCATTTTCACAGCCTTGTCTGAGAACATCAATAAATTTAAAATGCCCCGAAACACTGGATCATGTTTTACTGAGGATAAGCTGAGGATGTTACATTACTGCAGGCTGACACTGGAACAAAAGCAAAATTAGGGACAGAAAAAGAGCAAAACTGAGCGTTCAAAGCTTGAATATATCACATTTTCTTTGGCCAAAGCAATGTGTAACTCCAGATTTATGCTACAATGAACAAAAAGAGCATAAACTGACACCTTTTTAGCAAATAAAAATAACAACCAATATTAAGCTATCAATTTGTAATCACTTGTGCTCTGTGCTGTACACCGAAGCCATGGAACAAGATGAATGTTCAATCATATTTCAGCACAACTGGAGACAGCTGATGGAAATTGAGGATCTGATCCAGCAGACAAAAGAGAAAGTGGCAGATTCTGATTTTCTTTGTGGAAGTTAACATCTCACTTTGGCTCCTGTGTTCCTCTTAAACAAGGAGAGATGGAAAAGCACGTCAAGTCTATTAAGCTTTTGTGCAGAGAAACATTGCAATCCAAAATGTCTGTGCCCTCAATTGCTGAAAATGTCAGGAAACTGTCAGGTTTTATGGCTGCTGAAAAACAAAACAATAATAATAGAGCTTCTGCAAGATCTGATTTCCATCTGACATGCTGATAAGGCAGGCTGAGAAGAAATGAGACCAGCCTAGAAATGACAAGAGAACAGCACGTTCTGCCACTCACTGAGCTTCTCAACAGCCCACAGCCTTCCTCAGAGTTATTAAGCTGATGATTTAATTAATAGAATCAAAAATACATTCCAAACTATCCTTTTGAAACAGTCCTGTCCAGCTTGTTTCACTGATGCAGGTGCTCTTCAGAGGCTTAAAATGACGTAGCTGTGATTCTTTTCGGTTTTTTAAATGTTATGTGTTGTATTGTTGCTGTTCTAATGTTTTCCATGTTAATGTTTTAGTTTTTATTTCAGATACTTTGGAAATACAATTTGAAATTTGAAATACAATGCCCACGAGACAAGCTTCTGCTTGAGCTTCATTTTATTTTTGGCAGCAAAACATACAACCATAAAAAAAAATAAAAATATGATATGGATTTTAGCCCTGAGCTTAATACCTCTGAGGAATGTGTGATGTAGGTGTTTTCCACACATTTCCAGAGCTCCAGGAGTGTCTGGACAATGCCCCCAGCACAGGGTGGGATTGTTGGGGTGTCTGTGCAGGGCCAAGAGTTGGTCTGGATGATCCTGGTGGGTCCCTTCCAGATCAGCATATTCCATGATTCCACGAAAAACAAAAGGGAGGCAGAGAGGGTTTTTTCAAAAGTGCTTTACAAGGAAAGAGAAACACAAAAGCAATTCAGTAGGTTGCAAATGGTTTTAAAGTTTATTCTCTGAGAACAGCATGAGAAAATCTTTCCCTCAATAGGAAATCCTCACATGGCAGATGCAGGATGGTCTGCAGGATGGTCTGCAGGATGATCTGCAGGATGCTTTGCAGGATGATCTGCAGGATGCTTTGCAGGATGCCTTAGAGCACCCTGAGCAGTTCCAGGAAGCCGGACAGGCTTGGGTTACAAATGGAGTGGCAGAAGCAGAAGGGTCAGAGGTGTCTGAACCACAGGCACAGGATCCAGATCTGTGCTCCGGCTGTTCCCAAGGGAATATCCTGAAACAATGCTGCCCCTGAACAGATCCTTAACAGCAGAAATGTGCCCCAAACACCTGCAGTTACACCTCCATACCCACCCCAAAATCTGTATGTAAGGAGATAAGCACCACAGGCCAAGTAACACCATCCTCTTCTGATCTGAGAGGCCTGCGACAGACACAGATCTCAGACAGGTTTGGATGGCTTTAAACTGACAGAGAGTGGGTTTATATGGGATATTAGGAAGAATTCTATCCCTGTGAGGGTGGTGTGGCCCTGAGACAGGGTGCCCAGAGAAACTGTGGCTGCCCCACCCCTACAAGTGTCCAAGGCCAAAGCTTGGAGAAGTGGAAGGTGTCCCTGCAGGCATTTACTCGGAAGGAGTAGAAACAGGCAATAGTTTCATTTTCTGTTCTTGCAACAGAAGTGATTGTATAGAATTAATAACTTCATTTAAAAGTGAAACTAAACCAGACACCAAAGCCTTCCCTTGCCCAAATGGGTAAATCATAAGCCACAGAAGAGGGATCTTGCATCATGTTTCCTTAAGCACATTCTGCTAATCGCTTAAATAAGAAGGACTAAAACCCTTTCAAAGAGGTTTTCTCCCCTCCTGATTTTCATTTAAAAGGGTAAATTAAAAGTCAATATTCACATCTAGCAGCACAACAAACATTTTGCTGTTGCACAGTTTGGAAAGGTTCTCAATAGGCTGCAGCACACAGGATTTGCCTTTCAAATGAGGATTTTGTGGTTGTTGGAATATATCCTTTAATAGAGTTAGACTGTTTCAATTATTTGTCAGTCATAATTAGCCCTGACACAGCCCTGCAATCAACAAGCTAACAAGTTCAGCATCTTCAGTGCTGTATTATAAACAGAACTGCTTAAGCAATTTAAGCAATACCTTCCCTGAATACCTTCATTAAAGGTGAAACAGTCAAATCTTCATTTTTGTCTATTATAGATGTGAAAGTTGGTAGGTCCGTTGGGGTCCCTTGGAAGGATGAACCCTCGGTGAAAATGTTCTCTGCTGGTTAGGGCAACAAGGTGGGCACTTCTCCCAAGGTGGTTTTCTGTTTATGAAGTGTAGCCTGGTTCTCCCTCCCTGTTTGGCCCATCTGGACTCCATTTAACCATGTTCATTTACAAGCCCAGCCATGTTGCTTCTGATATCAGCACAGATAAGTTCATGTTCAGTAAAAGCTACTAGCCTCCATAGGGAAGTAACTGAGGGTGGAAAAACTGTTTTTATACTAATCTGAAGCCTTGGCTGAGGTTATAATAGTCCATTAAATTAATCTGGTGCCTCTGTCAAGAAAGAGCTGAACCCAGAAGCCTCCTCTGAAGGGCAGCCAGAGCATCAGGCTTTGTGTGAATTCTGTTGCTTGAGCTGAGTGCTCTGGTCACGGTACAATGACAAAAATTGAATTACTGAAGGGACCAAACCTCTTAGCTGTAACTACATAACATTTTCAGTTAGAAATTAAATGAGAAAATAATAAGATAGCATTGAGAGCACAGAGAAATCAGACTAAATTAGTCTTCCCAAGGAGTTATTAAGTAAAGAGGTAAGGTCAGGTGAGCCTCTGCTGACCAGAACAATAGAAGGGAACTCTAAAAACCACACAACAGCAGAGCTCAAGGCTGGTGGCAACACAAAGGAAGCATTATGTGCTAATAAATTGTCAGGGCAAGCAACTGTATCATGTCACGGAGAGAAATGATTAAAAGGAGCCCTGAGATATCAGTCCTCTTGAATACTCTGATAAGAGTTAAGCAAAGTTCCACAAACAGTGAGTGGGTCTCATGTGCCACCAATGATCCAGCAAAAACACCAGCAATTGGCTGCCTTGGAGTCCAGAAACTGCAAATGCAGATCTTAATGAGCTATTCTGAGATCATCAGGCTGGATTTGGAGCCTGTGTGCCCAAGGGAAGATTGGGGGTTTCTGGAAAACAAGATGCTCAGTGATTATAAAATCATAAAAGCTCAGAACGGTTTGGTCAGAATGCCCATCCAGTTCCAGCCCCTGTGATACACAGTAGTTGGTCCCATCCAAGTGAAAAGGAGGTGATTTCCCTTGTTAAATTATTGTCCTGGTCATCCTAAGCACAGCTTTAAGTCATGTGAATCCCCACCACACAATGGTGTTCCCTCTCCCAAGGCATCTGTCACAACCAGGAACAGCTGAGCGCTGCGAGAGTTACAGCTTGAGATTCCTTGGGGTCATCTCTGTCACAGCTTTCACAAGCATTGCTAAGGAGGTTTATATACCTGCTATTAAAGTGCTCTTTTAGTCTGCAAAGCAAATCTCAAAACGACACCCAGGGGTTCCACATTTAATGTTTCACAGAATGAGTTTGCTCAGTCTGTGGGTAAAACGATATTTTCATACTGTTGGACACAGAGCCCAGCAAAAAGTGATGAGCACTGCAGTGCTCTGTCTGCTGGCACTGTCAGAAACAGCCTGGTGCAGTCCCCAAACTCTGTCCTTCTGCAAAGTGTTCTTCTTTTTTTTTTCTTTTTTTTTTTTTTTTGTCCCTATCACCTTTCTTCTTGCCCCTGAAGATGTACAGAGCCAAATACAGTATTTAGTCCTGAACTTTTCCAACAGTGCATTGCTACAAAAATAGAATAAAGCTCCCCTACCCACCTTAGGGTAACACCTCAAACAAAAGGCCTTAAAAATAAAAAAGACTTCTCAGGTAGTTTTGCTGTGTGTTTTGCTCTTGTTTTCTGCCTTTGGGAGGAAAGTACATCCAGCTGGAAAGCTCTGCCCCTGCTCCCTTCACAAGGCTAGCAGCCCTAAGGAGGCAAAGTGCACCCAGTTCCGGCACAATTTCCCACACACACCCTTGGCTAGTCCCTGTTCCTCCTCATTCCCTTCCAGATCCCCAAATGGGTGTGACATCACTGGCCCTTGGGGGCTCCCTTTGCATCCCAGAGGGTTTGTGCAGCTCACAGCAGCCGCCAGCCTCTTCCAGGGAGGAAAAAGCTGCTGCCCTTTAAAATCCACAGCTGAACACAGTCCTGAGTGTGATGAGACTCAGGAAAACACTCAGCTCCTTCCTCTCCACTCCTGGATCCTCCTGGAGTTTAATGGAGCGACAGCAAGGTACCAAAATACCTTCTCCTTCAATTCCCAAAGAGGTCCTGAGTGCAACTGGAAGCAAAAGAAGGAATCACCCTGTTTCAGGCAGGAACTGAATTGCCTCCGAGACCTCCAATCCAGAGCTCTGTGGGACACAAAGAACTGAGGAGACCCCGAGCCCAGGGCCCTGCAGTCATGGCCATTCCCACAGCCCTGCAGGAAGGACAAGCCAACCTGCAGCAGGCACAGAGGAGCACCTTCCACACCAGTGTACAAGGACCAAGTCATCCCTAGAGCCCTTTGGCCCCTTCTGTGAAAGTTCAGGGTCTCAAAGGTGAAGAAAACCTGCCTTCCTTCCAAGGGCTGCCCTTGGCCAGGGGAAATCATGGACAACACAGCCCTCAACAGGTTTACCTGGCCATGGACACAGAGTGGATGAGCTGAGTATTCCTCCACATCCACACATCTTGGAGCACTTTGGAAAATACATTTTTAGTGGTTTTGAATGGCGGGGAGAATGAAAGTTGCCGGCAGCAATCACTTTACATGCCCTAAAACCAAGAAATACATTAGCATCTTTATTACAAATGTAATTGGGTTTTTTTTAATTTGTGATTGGGGAAAGGGTCACCAGTTAAGATACACCACTGTAAAATTTGCAATTTAAATTTCATTTCACGCGGAATGTAGAAACAGTTTACATAAATAGTATCCATTAATCATTAAAAAGAAAGGTTAGATGTAAATTAGGCTGATATTATTTTTTTCCTGTGATTATTTATGTGTTGGTGATGAAATTTGTTTTCACAAGGAAGAAGAATTAAGGGTGTTTTTTTGAAAGCAAAATCACATTTCTACAGGAAGTATAAACTTCAAGAAAGGAAAACAGAGTATTTATTGCTTTGACCCCCAAGGGCAAGTACAGAAACACAGAGTTTATTCTTGTTTACCTTTGAGGCAGAAGCCTTTCCCTTCATTCAATGTAGCACCTTCTGTATTACTTCTGCCCAGACTACTGCTTTCCAGCAATCCATTTTTTTATATCCCACTTTCAATTTTGGGGGAGGGAAAAAAATTACAAATGCAAGTATCCAGAGGGTAGAGAGGCTCCTTCATCGGGGATGCTGAGTGACTCAATGGCTCTGTGACTAGCAGAGAGAAAAACAATCAGCATTTTACCACAGCCTTTCAGGGCAGCCTTTCTTTAAGGTATCCAGCTCCAGAACTAGGGACAATCCCTATTTTTTCAATGCAAATCCCTAAGAACAAATCTTCCATGCTCTTCAAAAGAGTATGTCCAGTCAATGAAGACATGGGATGTTCTACATCCTGCGATTCTATGAAAAGATTTAGGCTTTTTGTTAGCTCTGAAGAAGAAAACCTACTGTTAACACAATTTATTCTACTGGTTTTCGGAAACCTTAGGGCAGTTTAAACTATTTCATCTCAACACTCTTGTTGCCCAACTGATGGATCATTAAATAGTATTTATCCCTGGCTGGAAGAGGAATTTTATCTGCTCCTGCTAGGGAAAAAAATGGAAATTTCATTATGATTATATTTATATTCTTTAATAGTAACATAACTTCCCTTTTTACATACTATGGGGATCTCCAACAGGTGTTGTCAGCTGCATTTCCAGGTTTTGGGTGAAAATCTCTCTTCAAGTTTGTGCTACATATTTCTTTGCTTTACACTAAAACTAAAACTTAAAAAATATAAACCTGTACATAAAGACATGTTAAAAATTATGATCTGTGATTGAGTCATGGTACCATCCCAGTTCCTCACAGATGAACAAGACATTTCCCTGAATTAACCCCCACCAAAGAAAGAACTTTTCCAAACTATTCAAAGAATTTTGAAATAGAATTATAAGAAAATTGATTGTGGAAGTGACTCTAACACTCCTTTACTCAGTCACTAATACCCACTCTGTGCTTTGGAGTCAAGTCTTTAGTGGCACTTCTCTTTAGGTATTATTTGATTTCTTATGGAACCTTGGCCTGCAGCTGCAGCATCATTTTATTTATGACGTACTGAGAAGAGCCTGCTAACACTTGAAAAACAACAGAAAAATAACACTTGCTGAAATTAAATAATTCAGTGTTCAAAAAACAGAAAAGGAGCTTTTTTTTCTTTGCAATCTGATATCTTCAATGTTGATATTTTATCAGTTCATGAGTGCTCGTTGTAATGTTTTCAAGATGCACTCTGTCTCTTATTTGAAAAGGATTACAATAGTACTTCTTTCCAAGCCTGGTGCACCAAAATATTCCTGTTTCCATCTCTATTATTATATTAATTGTTTGTGCTCTACTGTGTGCTATAGTATAGATGGTTCAAACCACAGAGCTTTATGAAGGCACACGCTGAGGTCCCCACAGACACTCCCGAGCACCCAGAGCTCTTTGAAGTGAAGCAATTTAAACACCAGCCTTTGCTTGGGGCTGTATTCAAAACCCTTAGTCAAGGCTTCACCAGAGGAACTTTTTGTTTCCTTTTTGTTATTCCACCTTAGGATAAAAGCCAGCAAGAAGATAGAGAGGCTTGACAGCTTCTATAATCACATTGCAAATGCAGGCAGAAGGACTGCTTCAGTTTTAATATATTATCGACTACACCACTGGGCTGAACTTCTTTCCACTTGTTTTTCTCCCCTTCTCCCTTCATTTGAAGTGGAAAACGAGGTCACACCTTATCCCCTGCCAAATGGAAAAGCACTAATAACTTCCCCCATTTACACTAGGAAAGGGTGAATAATCTAATTCCAAATCTCAAGAACAGCTGTCAGACTGAACAAGTTTCTGCTGCTCTCCCTGAAGGACAAGAACCAGCCCTTGAACTCGGTGTGTGGCCTTCATTACAGAGCCTTGGCATAGGCTCAGATGCTGTCTCCTCCAGACACCTCTTAAAAAATGGATGAGGGCCTGAAGAGCACAGCAGGAACTCTGGAATCCTGCCCATTACCATATTCATTAGGCATAATCAATAATTAATATGTCACTTGGATGAAACATACGGATTAAGTTATGCCTGTGCTAGGACGGATCCAAAAAGATTCATGAGCATTGTTTATGGTGCAGGGTGGAGCTCCAACATGAGCAGGGTCAGGCTTCCCTTCCCTTATGGGGTCAGTAGCCCAGGGGGTGACATGGGGACACAGGATCCCCAGAGGGGGAGACCTGCTAATGGTCACACCTCTTGCACCTCTCACACCTCTTGCAGGCATTTAGAGAAAGAGAATCCCAAGAAAGAAAAGAAATATATTCTGAAAACTTATAAATCAAGCCCTCTTTTGGCCGCTGGAGCACATTCCAATCATCCCGGTGTTTGGAAGATTTCACTGCTGACTTCTTTGTCAGCAGAGCCTGAAAGTACCATGAATCAACATCCAACACATGATGGTGAAACTGTTCCTTTCAGAGTGCAAACCTGAACCTGTTTTATTATTAAATAATAATAACACAAATCCATTATAGGTTTATTTTTAAAGACCAATATAACTGTCAAGTGGCAAGAGTTATAAACACTTACTGGAACAAAAAAATTCCCAAACCAGCTTTCCCCCTTCCAAGAACATCATCCCCCCTGTTCCCATCAGGACAGGTCCTTCTTTTCCTCCCTCCCTGCATAGCCATGAGCTGTCTAGTACCTGGAGGAGCAAAGTTAAAAATAAATGTGCTTTTAATGCCTTTTTCATTCTCCATTAAGTTGTGACATCAGGAGGGGAGGGGTAGGGAACTGCAGATTGCACAGTATTTTGTAGAAGTGGTTGGACACCCCACTCACCAGTACAACAGGGGAGGGAAGAGATGAAATAAAAAAAGTCATTGTAAAAATGAGAATTTCCTGCTCTGTATCTGTTGCTTCGTGTTTGTCTCCATTTCAATCAGATTTAAAAGATATTCCTTTGAATTCCCTAATGATATTATTATCACTTCAGACATATTAAAGGACTGTGATGCTCACCACAACAGTGTAAACTATTTTTCAACAAATTCTGCTTTAAAATGTGACATGAAATGCTAATGTATGAGATGGAGAACCCTACAGAAAGATTATGTAACACACAGGCTTTTCTTCTAAAAATCCATTTCCATTGAATTATTAGCTTTTCGAAATGAAATATTTCTGAAAGATGATTTGATTTCTGCAAGAGCTGTTGGCCTTTGCTTGAAATGAGCTATTGGGTTCTGTCCCTGATGATTAATTTGGGATGTGATGAACAGTGTCAGATGCAGAAGCTGTGCTTTACATATATTAATGACATTCAAATTTAAGCATTTTTACCCATTTCACAAAAATATTATTACATCTAGTAACTAAGAAGAACACAAGTGTGTTATTTAACAACATGATTTATGACAAAAATAAACAAATTAGGAGCCCAGTCCTGAAACTGCTAAACAAGACTGGGCTGTACAATTCCTCTACACTAAAACCATTACACAGTTAAACATGTTAGACTTGGCTGTTATTTGTCTTCTGCTTTTAGATTTTCACACTCTTCATTTCTTATTAGCAAAATACTTTTAAAAGGCTAGACTATAACTCCAGTTATGACTCCAACCCAAATTGGCTGCAGCAATGTGGTTAATCGTAACACATGGCTAGAGCCCCAGTCTGCATTCCAAATTGCTACGTCAACAAACATCTTCAAATGAGGAAAATTATCATTAAGCCCAAAATTCTTTCATTTTCATTTATCTGTAACTGACACGCTGAAAACAAACTTTTTACCACAACACATTCACTGCCAGGCCACAAACAATTTTCTAATTAGATATGAAGCACAAGAAACTTTTCTTAAAAAATCTCAGACAAAAAGCAAGAACAGTTCACAGGCAGTCTTCCTCTCCATGGTTTCTCCAACACAAATTCCCCCACCTCACTCTATTTTTCTACCTAATAAAAAGGAATAAAAGAAGGAATTCATCATGAAATCACAGAATCAATAGGGTTGGAGAAGAAGACGTTTACGATTATTACATCAGATCATCCAGCAAGCAGCACCACTAGACCATGCCCTCAAGTTCATGTCAGGGTCAGGGAATTGTGGCTTTAAGGTCTGAGCAGACGCATTTTTATAACACAAATAGGGCTTCACATGCTCTGGAGACCACAGAATTCCATTCAGTGATTTCCTTCGTGTAACCACAACTCCTCCTTCAACACACAGAAGTGTTTATAGACTAGTCACACATTCAGTTCTGATCCAAAGATGTGGTGTAAACTTCCCACATCCCAGGACAAGCTGACTCCCAAGGTAAACTGCCCTCATGAATAAAACCTTGGAATTTACTTTTAGCCTGAAATCACCTGGCTTTACGCTTGTATTTAAAAAGTGGTAGTCTAAAGACTACTACAAAATGCATGTACAAAAAGTTACCCATCCCTGACAGATAAAAAGACAGTCGCAAGCATGTGGGCAAAGATCATCTCTACCTCTCTGTCAGGTCAGTGCAGGAGCCCAGGAAAAAGCTCACATGCAAACACAGACACCTCTGAAGGGGTAGCACATTGCAGAGCCACAGGTGTTTTACACCAACACACTTGTGTTGTGAAGCCTCAGGGCTTCAGAGATTGAGTCAAAGGAGGAGAGTCTGCAGTTACCATAGTCTGGAGTTACCATCTTCAGAAATATCTGGAAAGAGAAAGATTGTTACTTCTTTTATTACAAAATTTTTTTTAATTACAACTTTATTTCTAAAAGCAATGCCGGTGTATTTTAAAAGTTTTGTTTTATAGCAAAAAAGCTACAGGAAGCCAAAGGAGGGCAGGGTTTGATAGGCTCTTGGGAAGGAATTGTTTCCTGAGAAGGTGGTTAGGCCCTGGCACAGGGTGCCCAGAGAAGCTATGGCTGTTCCTGGATCCCTGGAAGTGTCCAAGGCCAGGCTGGATGGAGCTTGGAGCAACCTGGGCTAGTGGAAAGGTGTCCCTGCCATTGGCAGAGGGTGTCACTGGGTGGGCTTTGAGGTCGCTTCCACTCCAAACCTTTCTGGGATTCTGTTATTCCATGAAATTCACTGAATTTTGGAGCAGTTTTTAATTGATGTGAATGAACGCGGACACAGCTCCAAGGTTTAAACATTTTTCTAAATCTGCCAGGGGAGTTGTGGCAAGGATAGTGCATATCCCAGTGTGCAAGTTAAGGACATTCGGGGCTTAGTGGAGAGCTCATTGGGCAGTAACACATGGGAAATGTTACATGCAAGGAGCAGCAGCATCCAGAAATATTTACGAGGCTAGGAAAAGCTATAGAAGTAGCTTGGTAAGTCCTTGGGTTAACCCCACTGGGCTCCTGGAGAATTTTTACCAGAAATAGGAGCCCTGACATTTCCAGACTGGACAAAGATGGCAAGGCTTGTGACACCTGGGAGCCACTTGTTCTCTGCCTCTTCGGGCTGAGGAAAGATGCAGGAAGGGATTTTACAGAGGTTTGTGGGGATAAGGAGGACAGCTTGAGCTGACCCTGTGTAGGGAGGCTCAGAGTTTCATCCTGGCACCCAACCTTTCCTGTGTGCTCCTGGCAAACAGCCCTTCCCTGCAGTGCCCTAATTGGCCATGCTGCCCAAAGCCCTTCTAGCACTCAATGGAAGAGCACAGAGTAAAATGATTTATCAAGCTTGGTAGAAGTTTTCACCCTGGGACACTGATATATTGAAGCATCAGAAAGGGTAAAAAATTTTGTTTAGGGTCTCAGTAAGAGAGTTTGGCTAAGGGGAGAAAAAATAAAAGGAGAACAAACAGGAACCCTTCCCCTCTGCCCAGAAAATGGCCTTGTTTCCCACTCCCAGGAGAACTGAAAATGATGATTAATAATTGACAAACCTGAAGTCTCTTCAATATGTTACGGGTTTACACAGAGATGCTGGATTTTATAATGGCTGTAATCCCAAATTAATTTGCAGCCTTCTGACAGTGGAATGCAGTAGAGGGTAAAGCAATTTAGGGCAGATTATGGGCGAAACTGAATGGAAATCCTGTGTGCAGCTACAGCGGCAGGGAGGTGGGGAGGAAAAAATAAGGATACCTGAGATAAAATTTACACCAGGGTACTGGAGCTAATACCATGAAACTTCATCAGGGGTTTGAAATCCAGATTGTGTTCCAGAGGCTTAGAGCTCATATCCCAACAATACAGACTTGGAAAGCATTCAGGCTTTAACAGGGGGAAACACTGAATTTGTGGGCTCTGACGTTCCCACATTTTCCCTACAGTAGATGTAGAGGAGACACTCTCCTCATGGTTCCTTACAGACTGGAACTTGGAATAGTTGGTATCCCTGAAGTGGCCTGAGCCCCTGTCCCTGTGGATGTCTGTGGTACCCCAGGATGTGCTTAGACCTCTGGAGAAACAAAAATGCTTATTTTGATGCCAAGACCCTTAACTGAAATTAAAGCATCCTCAGCTAAGAAGCCAGAGGGATAATTTCTGAGGATTCTTCATTTAGCTTTGAGTCATGGGCCTATGCAAAGACAGAAATACAGCAGGAATTGTGGTTGTTCCGAAGCCAAGCACAGAGGGAAGAGCTAGCAGGACCAGGACATTGAAGGCTGTGGTGCAGCACAGCTTTGAATATGCATGAGGCCTTTCCATAGGCAGCAGGTCGGATCCTTTCCTTTCCTTTGAGACTATATCTTTGATTTATCCTGATGGAAAGACAATGGCCTCTTCCAAATCCACTGACTTTTACATCAGCCATAATTTGAGATTGCCTCTCTGGGGATCACTTACCATGGGGAGCAGGGAATTTCAGAAAGAGACGGTTTAATGTGCAGTAAGATTGCCACAGCTGCAGTCTTTCTGTTGCAAGAGGGATTTTAGAGCTGATTTCCATGTAGAGTGAAGATAAAAGCTTTTCAGTGTTGTTTAACCTTTTTTTTTTTTTTTTTTTTTTTTTTTTTTTTTTTTTTTTTGTATAATTCTCTTAATAAGCTGTTTTGGTTTGCATCCTTTCACACCATGATATTTTTGGTTTGCTTCCTTGTCCTCTCTGTTGTTCGTCCTTGATTTTGGTTTACATTAATTTCAGTTATATTTATTAGATATGTTTTTTAGACAAAGAGTAAATTGTGGCAGCTCATTTAGAAAGATGGAATTATTAATGAACCTGAGGGTAAGTTTGTCTAAGGCTCTTATGCACTGAGCCTACTCCTGTTGATTTAAATTGCCTTTTAGGGAAGTCCATGGCTAATCAGCCTAGAGCCCATATATTTGGCATTTATATACCTACCCCTGGTATTAAGCTCTACTTCTAGGTACCTGTAGATTATTTCTAATTATTTTATAATTACAGCCCTGGATGCAGAAGGTGAGCCTCCTTGCCTCTGTTATCAGTGGAAGGAGAGAGCTCTCCCTTGCAGTCACTTACACATGCAGAACCATTCTGAGTCAATTGGTTTTATTATTACTGTGCTCTTCACACTCATATGCCTCAAATTGGACTGGAGCCATTAGAATTTATCTGCTGTATCAAGGCAATCAAATGACAAGGAGTGGTAGTCATTGAGGATGGATTACTTTGGGTCTTAGTATCATTATTTGCCTTTAGAAATATGGGGAGACATTCAAGCCGACGGGGGGATACTTCAGGTTTTAATTAATAGTTCCAGAATGCTGTTATTAACTTTTCTTTGAACTTCTTACATTAACTAAAGATTACAGCTATAGGTTGAACACATAAAGGGAAATACGCAAACAGGGTCTGATGAAGTCTGTCAAAGAAAAGGATTTTCTAACTTTTCCCGCAAAAGGAAAAATGCAGTGCTCTCGATCAGATTTCTAGATTTTAATGTTGGGACTCTGACACAATTCAAAGCAGGTAATTTCTTGCAATAAGTAAAGCATTATCACTTAGAGGGTAGAAAACAGAGCAAAGTTGTTAAAGACAGTAAGATAGTAGACCATATAAATTGATTTTTAGTTCTGAGTGTGTAATTTTAATCAAGTAATTAGTTTGGACTCTATATTTTTGAACTTGTGAAAGTTTTCTTGTGTGAATATTAGAAATGTACCCTTCAAAAAGGAAATGGATTTTAAAAAGTGAATATTTGATCTCACAGGATACTTGGCTTGACTGTACAAATACGATTCATAATCTTTTCTCCATGTAGTCATAAAATTGGATTACGGCAGAATATGCTTTCCTGATGGACAGCTTCCTGAATCAGAGGAGTGGTTCCTGAGATCCTGACAGAGGAACCAACAGTGCTGACAACTGATCTAACCCAGCCTGGGCACACCTGACATCAGTCACTTTGTGCCATAAAAGCCCAACCCCACTTTTTAATGGGAGGATCTTCTAACACCCCCATTCTGGGAGTTTGTGGAGATTCCTCCCTGGAGTGGGGACCTTGAGGATGAGGAAAGAGATTTGGTCACTGGAATGGGTGACTGACATCAATCTCTACTTAATAACTGTTTTTCTAGCTTTAATATCATTGCTTCAATAAATAGTGCACCATATTAGTTATAGCTGCCTGTACTGTGTAAATAATTCTGATTGGATCTCTTAGTCTAATCATTATCATCACAATTTAAAATAAATAATTTATTTAATTGATATAAATATATTTTGGGGTCCCATCTTCAATACAAAGTTGTATAAAGCCTCGATTACACCTGTGGGCTCTTTTAGATAAGTGTGGGACCAGGACTGAATCCAGCTGCTCCCAAAGTGTTTTCTGAGAAGGAGTTTAGGGAGCTGGAGGTTCCTTCTGCACCTTGTGATGGGAAGGTCTCCCTGAAAAACCTTGTCTGGAGCTCCCATCCTACTGTGCTACTAAGACGGTAGCAATAGTAACACTAAGTCAACAGCATTTGCAGATTAATTTGTGTTCTTACTACAGGATGATTCTGTAACCCAAGCTCACAACCTTGCTTCCAGCTGGGAAGTCTGGCTATGAACGATCCTGCACTCTCCTCTATTGGGATGGAGTTTCCAGCCCTGGGCTCAGCTCTCCCAAAGGCACCAGAGTGGGAAGGGGGTGCTGAGTTGGGCATGTCCCAGGCTGTCGCACTGCTCTCAGTTCCCTGCATGTGCAAAGGCAATGAGCTCGGTATTGCACTCTTGGCTGCAAGCCTGGCTCCTGAAAAATCACTCACACCACGAGCCTTTGCTGCTGGAAAAAATTCCATTGCCTTCATAGGGATGAGCCATCATTTCAGGCCTTTGCTGCCTCTGTGGCAGCTGTACATTCTGTGCACAATTGGCTTCCTGACCAGACAGGCTCTTCGATATTGCTCTGCTCTGATTTGCTCTATTTCATTTTTATTTTATCCCTTTACTTTCTTCTGATTCAAGTTGAGAGTTCAACTGATAACCAATTTTTCTGTAGTGCTGGTTATATTATGTCAGTAAGTGGGAACAGCACAGCCTCTCTGCTTTCACTCAATGGGAAGTGACATCCTGCTGATTAAAATTTATTGCTAATATGTTTTGATGAATGTTTCAGAGTCTGTTATTGGTTTAGATTTTTCATTGCTGGATGCTTTTTATTTCTATTTTATCAATTCTATTTCCTCCAATTGTTTTAGACATAATGTATGATGCTAATAACGTGTCAGCTTCAAAAATTAGGAGCATAAAATGATATTTCTGGTGAAAACTGCAGTGAGAAAGGAGAGTGATTTATAATGTTCTTTAAAATTTGCAGTTACATTTGTTGATTGAGATGCCAGTCACATGCATAAAAGTAGGGGAAGTTGTTTGAAATTCCTGTTTCAAATTGTTTATTATGAAGTCATAATTTATAGATGGAAAACAGGTTTATTATATAAGCAAGCCACCTGTGATCAGGACTATTCACTTCCCAGCACCTCTTCAATCCTCCTTTAAGCTTCCAGCACTCCTTGAGAAGACTTTCATGGAAGTTTTATGGCTGTTCAGTTCATTAATCTCTGTTCATTTTTTTTCTCTTTATCCAATAATGTCACGGTCCAGCTCCCCATTTGGAATCACTCATTTTCCTTGCAGAGATCTGGGTCATGTACTTCACATGATCACTTCAAGTCCATTTCTGTGGTAACATTTTGTAATGAAACCCACCTTGTGTTGGAATAAAGGACTCAGAGAAAGTTCAGCTGTTGGCTGAGGTTAAAAAAAAATATATATGTAGCATGTTGTAAACTAATTATTATCTATTTTCACCCTGGCTGCAAACATTTTGGTCCTTGAGGCCCCTTTTAGTAAGGCACTTTATGAGTTATTACCTTTACCCACCACATTTCATCTCATCCATTTCCATGTGCTCCCATTTTCTTCTCATTGACTGCAATTCCTCCAAACTGCTTCTGGAAGTTGACTCCAGAAGGCTTCTCAGGGAAAAGAATTCCTGCTGGAGCAATTCCTTTGCTGAGCAGGAGAATGGTCACTCTGTGGATGTGCTATTCCATACATATTTATGCTCAACCATGTTCTTCCCACTCCACCACTGCCAGCTGATTGCTTCTTCCCTATTTTCTCCTTTATTCAAAGGATAAATGTTTTGGATCATTTGTAACAATCTTTAAGAATTTCCCCCAACCTCAGATGTGTATAAATTAGGCTTTGTGTGTGTGTGTGTGTGTTTCCCTCTCTGAGTTTCTGCTTTGCTTGCCTTTCTACTGTCAACTGCTTCCCAATACAGATTAATTTGACAGTTACTTTAATATGATTATTACTCATTCTTCCAGGTCCTTTAGGAAAATATTAAAGGATAGGAATGATAACCACAATTCCCTTGTTTCTGCAGAAGATGCCAACTTGGCATCCTCTTCCTTCTTCTCCTCCTCCTCTTTTGTTTACATTCAATTAGTCAGGTTTTGGATCTGTCCAATCCAATTTGAATTAACATTTCAATTTCTCTTTCATGGAAAAAGAAAGCAAATGCTTCATTAAATTACATTCTTTATTGAAATAGGCATCAACATCTGTAAAGAAGCTTTCCAACATGATGTTTTACAACATGGATTTGCACAAACTAGCACAGTCTTGAAATATCTTTTTGATTAGGTTGCAATTTAAATTGTCAAATTTTTAATGTCTTATGTATGAGGGAATGATAAACTGATCTGAGAGCTAGAAGGTCTCAGTTTTTTTGAGAGAATTTTTGTGGGTTTTAGGGAAATGGAGCATTTGGGTCCCTCTGAAATCAAAAAGACTCAATGAAAAGATCATACCCACGCCCCAAGATATTGGCACAGGAGGTTGCCACTGGTGGAGAGAATGAGGGTTGAGGGAAGGAATCTGACTGGAATTGTTCACAGTCACCTCCAGGGTTGCTCCTGTGGAGTGGATTAAATGGGTGGGTGTTTCTGTCAGCTACTCACCGAGGTACTTCTTCCTTCTTCTCTGTCAGGAACATCCCAGCGTGTCCACATCCAGAGCCATCAGAGATTGGCTCTGTTGTACGCAGTGGAAGCTTCTAGAAGCTTCTCACAGAAGCTACGTCTGTGACACTCCGCTGCTACCAAAAACCAGGCTGTGCCAAATCAACACACTTTCTTTGGGAAGGTTAGTCAGTCACCTAAGCATGCATCTGATAGAGAAGAATATGCTTAACTCATGTCCCTAGTCAAAGAATTTCCTAAATTTCCCTTAACTTTGGGTCAGTTGCCACTGTGGGAAACTGGATCCAGGGCTGCATTTCATATCTGTGCTTAAGCTTTGTGGTTCAGTGTTTCTCAGCCTTCTCTTGACTCCAAGTAATCACTCAGAAAACAAACAAACAAACAAAAATTATTTTCTTTTTCTTTCCATTCCCTCACCAAGTATTTTAATGTAACTGTACCTTTCTTCCTGTCCCATTTGCCAAGAAAGAACCCGGTAAAGCAATGTCAGTAGCTCTGCTGGAGCAAAGCAATTGCTCTGCTCCTGCAGTTGCAGAGTAGACTCCTAATTATGGCATGTGGACATTTTATAACAATGACATAAAAAATACCATTTTTATTAGCTGTGCACATGCCAGATATAATTAATTCTACACAGGGAAGTTTGCTTTCAGTTCATTTGAGCACATGTACTCTTAACCTGGATGACCAAATAATTTCTTATAAACCCAGTCATGGATTAATGTTGAAAAGATGTAGGTGACCTTTATATATATATATATGTATGTATATTTTTTAAACCCTGCAGCTACCACCTGGTGAATATATTAACTGGAAAGCCATTTCATCTAAGTACTTACAAGTTGATCCCAGCTGTGTAAGATGCTGAGAACTGCTGTGGAAATGCGAAATATTGATTAATACAATAATAGGCTTTATCTTGGATTCAGTCTATGATTTAAATTGTGTATCACAGGGACACAGCTACTTCTCCATGGGCTGCAGGAGACTTTCAGCTCCAGGGCCTGGCCCTGGACATCTGCAGGTCTGTTTCCCTCACATATCTTGAAATTTAAAGTTTTGTATTATTTATAACATATACTTTCATTTAAATTTAAAATTTCATATTATACCCATGAATTATGTGTTTGAGTATTTTCACTCGTGCTACTGGAACACTGTTTACAGGCAGGATTAAAAATTTGGCTATAAGATTTTTTTATATAAGTTAGATTTTAGTTATTGAATGCAGAGCTCATAGTAAAAATGTGACTCTTTCCATATTTCAGGCCTCAGAGAGGCAAATCCAAGCTCCAAGGACTGCATGTTTGGGCCACTTCACAAGCCAAAAATGTGCAGTTTTCCTCTTGCAGTGTGATTTTTTTGTCAGTAATTTGGCATTAGCTTCTTCCATCCTTACTTGTGAAACTCACCCAGGAATTACAAACAGTTTTCACTTTCCACTCTTTAAAACTGGGATAGTAATTCTTCACTCAGGTGTGGATGTGGCCTCATGGAAAGGATAGAGTAGACCACCTTCTGTCCAGTTTGTTTCCTCTGGGTTTGCTCCATCCCAGGTTTTCTGACACTGAGGTGCTGATGGGAGAAGGAAGAAGAGCAGAGTCCTCTTCCAGACAGTTCACCTCAAATTTACCCTCCAAGCCTGGCTTGAAACTTTAAGTTTTCATGATCTGTGTGAGCCTCCGATGGATTTCAGCTTGAGTGAAAGGAGTAGGAGCAGCAGCAGCAATGTAGTGGTGCTACATGGGTTGGTGGTTTTTGTTTGTTTGGATTTTTTTTTTTTTTTTTATAATTTCCTTTTGTGCTTTAGTATTTTCCTTTTTAAATGCCCTGCTATTTATTATGCAAGGAGATTGATGTGTATTGCGGCATGAGTAGAACATTGACAAAATAACAGATGAATTAAAGTGCTGATTTGGAGACCAGACTGCAATCAGAATTTTATTTTGTGCATGTCACCTTTTTTTTTTTTTTTTTTTTT
Organism: Sitta carolinensis; assembly: GCA_032173965.1. NCBI lineage: Eukaryota > Metazoa > Chordata > Aves > Passeriformes > Sittidae > Sitta > Sitta carolinensis. The sequence goes on from CM063289.1 coordinate 6,048,598, forward strand.
TTTTTTAAGAAAAAAGGAAAAAAAAAACAACCCAGGCATGTCTTAACCTTCAGAAATTGTAAGAGCAGCATGGGCTTGGATCAAAACAGAGACTTGAGCTCTGTTCTTTAATAACAGGCAAGTTCAGCACTTGTTTACATGCAAGAGACTTTTACTGACAATGATGAGCTTTAGAGCTTTAGGTGCTACTGGCATAGAATACATAATGAACTGTGGAAAATAACTTAGAGGCACCAGATTTTAAAAACACAGGCTTGAGATTCGTGCTGGGCTTAAGGATAGGATTTAAAACCTCCCATGGAAAAGGGCTCTGAAGGGATGAATTGTTCAGGTGTCTGCTTGGGATATGGCAACCTGGCAGAAAGTTATTGTTTTGTGTCACATATGAGACATCTGTTTGATATCATCTATCACATGAGACCTGCATATTCTCCTGGAGCATCTCACAGACACACTTTGTCAGTGCCACTAGTGCTGGGATTAAGCAGGAGGGAGTCCTGAGACCTGCCCAGATCCAGGAATCCATCAGGATTGTGCATCCTCTTGTCCTCCTTGTAACCCGTGAAATTTCAAAGCAAAAGCAACAGTAGAGAACAAAAAAAGTTTATTTGTACAAAACAGTAGTTTTAAAGCTTTTCTTGTAGTCCTAAATGTGCTTTTCTGCACATTTCCAGGAACAGACTGAAGCCAACTTGCTAAAGTCTCAGGGGACAGGAATTGTTGGTTAACCAAGTAAATAGTTTCCTGTAATGGGCAGTTATTAAGAAATGGGGTATTAAGGTCAGCAAATCTCCTAAATTTGCATTTTTTTCCAAAGGGGCAACATCCTGAACATTTCATTCTTATTAGTTTTTTATTCTAGAAGCTTCAGTCTTTACCATAACAGTCTTTTGAAGGTAGCAGTCAGTGTTAAAAACAATGGCCTGGAGATAATCTGCTGGAAATCAGGGTAAATCTTTATATCCAGGCAGATGTTCTAAGGTCCTGCTGTGTCACCTGCACTGCAGTTGAGATGTCCTCTGTATTCCACAGAACATTATGAAAAAACACCAAGTAATTAATCATAGCAAACAAGATTTAATATTCATGGTGACATTAAGAGTTGGAATAATGCAAATAATCTCTGAGAACTTCTGTGAGTTTCAGTACTTTTCTGTTCCATTGAAAACTGTGTTTCTGTTCTACCTGTAACCTAGAACATTTCAGCCCTAAATTCCTGAGGAAAATAAGGAAAATACATTTCTCATACACGTTTTTCAACCATGTTCCTATCTTTGTTCACTAAAAATACATATATGTAATAGTGATTATCAGATCAATCCGTGTCCCATGAGGAACACTGCAAGGCCCAGGAGTGGAGGCACAAGAGGAACAGCTGTGTCATCATCCACACCATCTGGGTCAACCCTCGCTACCCAGCACTCAGGGAGCCCCGCTCGCTGGAGGCAGAAGAGGCAGACACTGACCTGCCCAGCACATCTCCTGCCCCAGCAGCTCCCATGGACACCCAGCCAGCAGCTGCTGCCCTGGCTGGAGCTCCAGAGGATGAGGAGCAGCACGTGAGTGCCACTGCCCAGGCACAAGAGGTGGCAAAGACAGCAGCTCCTGCTGCCTCTGGTGCGCAGGCAGCAGCAGCAGAGACGCAGGCAGTGTCCCTGCACAGCCCCTGCCGTGCCCCCAGCCCATTGCCCAGCCAGCGGGAAGAGCTGGGGCAGGGGGCAGGGCCAGCAGCCAGGGCACTCCTGGCAGAGCTACAGGGAGAGCAGGGGTCCTCAGCAGGGTTGCTCAGCAGGAGCGCTGAGGAGGGGAGCAGCTCAGGGTGCCTCTCATCAGAGCCATGGCCAGAAGACACAGAGGTGAGCAGGATGACCTGGGAAGAGATGGGCTTAGTGTCCCTGCCACGTGACGCTTGGGCAGAGGACCAAGAGCTAAGCCAGAGCAGAGAGGCGGAGAGGGCCTTATGGTCCCTGCCATGTGGTTCATGGGAAGAGAGCCCAGACTTTGAAGCCTGCACACCCCCAGAAGATGGTTTGGATGAGCTGGAGGCAGCCCTGACCTTCCCATCTCCTGTGAACTCACTGCTCCTGTACAGGAGCAGAGGCATCAGAAGGCAGGAGTCAGAAGAACAAAGCCTGTCCCAAACGGAAGCTATGGAGACATATGGCAGAGAAACGGAGGCTGTCCCGGGGCCCACTTGGAGGGAGGAACAGTTGCTGGAGAAGACCAGGCGGTTATTTGAGCATCTGCAAGGGCAGCACTCAGCTGCAGCTGTTCCCGTGCAGCGGCGCTTCTCCGTCAGGAGGACACTCAGGGCTCTGCGCAGGGCGTTTGCGAGCCTCCGATGCCTCATCCCAGGGCTCCAGTCATAAGGGCCATCCCACCAGGGCTCCATGGCAATGCCAGTGGGGTAACAGCCACAGGGGCAGGAGCACTGGAGCGAGCACTGAACGCTCTCCCCTTCCTCTGGTGTACTCCCCACGCCGTGCGTGTTTGTGCACAGGCCCCTGAGCCAGGCCCTGCAGGAAGCCATGCCTTGGCTGCAGCATCTGGAATGCCTTTGCATTGTCCCAGGCATCCATCAGAGCTGTTGGCATCTGACTGGCAGCCTTGGGTTGGAGAGGTGCCCTTGCCAAAGCTACCAGGGTTAAAGGCCCTTCACCAATGTGGCAAGGCCCTACCAAAGAACGTGTTTCTCTTTCTGCTCTGCTGGAGAAGGCTCATGACTGAGGTAGCCTTGCAGCTGCTGCCTCAAGAATTTGAAGAGTGAAAATAGGAGAATTAATAGACATAAATTCTGTAGGTGAAAGTAAGGGTAGATGTTAGTAGATAGGTAGATACTAGTAGAGCTCCTTCTTTGCATTTAAAAAAACAGGATAAAGGCCGTCTCCTGGCTTCTATTCCTGTTTAATTAATGAATTACGAGCAGGGGCTCAGCCTAGGCAGTGCCATAAGAAAGCCAAGCGTTTAAGGAAAAGGGTTCTGAAGGCTTAAACTAGACATTGGTTTCTAAAGAAAAGTGGTAGGAAGCTCTTTTTGGTTCTGATAGATAATCTTATTCAGCACTTGGTCTGGATTCACTTCCTCTGGAATATGTTCTTTAGACAGTTGAACTGTAGGTTTTGATAAGTTAGGTTAAATAAGTTGTTTCTATTGAAATGAAATGATAGAATGGATAAATCAGAAGTGCTCGTTGTTTTCATTACACTGCAGTGGTTGCTTTGGGGTGGAAATCCTGCAGGCTGAAGCCTTTTGGTTGCTGGGGCAGTGCAGTGTGTGCTGTGTGGGGCAGAGGAGAGAGGCGCTGCCTGGGCCGGCAGGGAAATGGGGAAACCAAGGCCTTGTGACTCGTGGCACAAGGCATTTGTTTGATGCTAAACCCCTTTCTCTGTGCCCAGTTCTCCTCCTCGAGAGCTGCCCTGGTGCAGAGATCACTCTGTAGGATCTCTGTAGGAAGGAGTGCTCTCAGCCATGCCAAGGAGATTTTGCCGAACTCCCTGTTCTGCAGGGGAGCAGCTCCCAGGCTCTTCTGGGGAACTCATTGTGAGGCCCACAGTGATTTTCCTGCCAGGAGATTGGATCCCACTCGCTGTGTCAGGGGCCCCAGAGGTGCAGCAGCGCTAAAATGCATTTGCAAATGCAGCGCTTGCTGCCTCGCTGAAAATCCAGGGAGACAAGGAGCCCGAGAGGGACACGTGCTTGGCAAGGCCCATTCTCCGGCTAAAAACTGCAGGATCCCAGAGTGTGCCACACTGGACACTGCCTGTCCTTGGGCTTCCTAGCAAAGCAGCTGCTTGGTTTGTCCTTGCAGTCCAGGCTCCTGCTGCTCCCAAAGGAGCCATTGCCAGGAGATCTGTGCCGAGCTGCCCGGGCTCCCTGAGCAGGCCTGGCAGGAGCTGCAGCCCCTGGGGTGCAACCCAGCCTTGCGAGGCTGTGAATCCCTTGGGGCTTGCACAGAGGGCAGTGGCGTGGGCTGCAAGGCTCTGTGTGTGCCAGGGTGTTCAAAAGGAAAAGGGGAAATCCTCCTGAACTCAGGCAAAGGGGACCTGCAGCCCACTGGGGCGGGTGCTGAGCTCCTCCTGCACCAACCCAGTGTGAGGAACTGAGTTGTGGAATCCCAGAATCCCAGAGTGGTTTGGGTTGGAAAGATCTTAAATCCCATCCAGTTGCCCTCTGACATGGGCAGGGAAGCCTTCCCCTAGCCCATGTAGCTCCAAGCCCCATCCAGTGTGGCCTTGGACACTTCCAGGTATTCAGGGACAGCCACAGCTTTTCTGCACACTCTGTGCCACAACCTACCCACCCTCACAGCCAAGAATTGTTTTCAGTATATATTTAAAACCTCTCCTGTTTTTAGGTTCAACTGTTCCCTCTTGTCATCTCACTATCTACCAATGTCAAAAGTCACTTTCTCTCTATTTTCATAAGCTTCCCTGAGGTAATGGAAGGCCATAATAAGATCTACCTAGAGTTTTATCTTTTCCCAGTTGAACAACCCAAATTCCATTAAGAATGTTTAATTCCATAAGAAAATGAGCCAAATGTCTCTTGAGTTCTGCACTGGAAAGTATTTGTTGATCTTAGGTGCTTTATTGAAGAAATTAAATGACCTTTTAAGAAGAACTAAAATATAAATACAATACACTTCCCACTAGTGCAATATCATATAATTTACTACCTAGAATTTTAGGCAGCTGAGCTCACTGTATTGTAGAAATCATAGGTCTAAAACCTGTGAAAAATGTATTTCCACACTTGTATGTGAATTTTAGAATAAATATAGGAAAGAAGACAAATGTTAACAGTCAGCATTAACTTGAACTATGGAGAAAGAAATCCCTTTCCTATTTGTGCCCTCAGAGCTGTGTCCTCCTTTATCTCACTGCCCAAATGAAGATGCCATCTGTCCTGAGCTATGCCTACAAATCTATTTTAGGGACAAAACTTTATCAGCACATTTTGGGTGCAAATGGGAAAGTTGACCTGAGGGTTGTATAAAGGCTAGAGCCAAGCAAGCCCTTTACTTACCAAGCTCAATGTCAATGAGAATACATTTTTTAAAATTCCAGATTATGCAGTAGGTAAACTGAAGTTAAAATCTGAAAATGCAAATCTTATTATTATCTAACAAATCACATTTCACTTGTTTTAACCTTAATAGTTCAAATTCAAAATTTGTGCAAGCTTTTGTCACCTTCTGCTATCTTTGTAGCAAGGTAAGTAAATAACCTCTGAGTCCGTCCCACAGAAGTTTGAGAATGAATATTTTAACAGGTAAACACTGATTTTAACCTTGAGTTTGTAGAGAAAAAGGCAGTTCCCTTTATCAGCAAAAATTGGAGCCATCCCTCACCTCTGCATTTAATGATGCTTGTGCCCAAGTGTGTTCCAAGAACTGTTCAAGGCTGTGCTGTAAATTGCCCACTTTGGGGTGAGCTCCAAATACCTCTGATGATCTTAGCTGGGACATTAAGCTCATTAGCTCCTACAGGAGTTATGGGCTGACATCCTCTCTGTGGATGTCACTCTGTGGAGTTAGCAAGCTGTTAGGAAAGAGGATTTTTATAATCCTTTGATTCTCCTCCCCCATAATCCCCATTTTAAGGAGATTCTGCTGTTAAATGGTTGATCTGGGAGCTATTTCATCCCAAAATTTGATGGGCTGCATTATGGAGTAACTTTATCTTCTCTTGGTCCTGGTCCACTCTGATTTACAGAACCTTTCTCCTCCCTGTTTTAACCCCACAGAATTACACCTTCAGTTTCTAAATCTGGAAATAACTCCAGGCTGTGTAAAATTCCCCCGGTCCTGGCTGTCTCTCCAGAGATGGATTGGATGCTTGGGAATGCATCACCACTGTAAAACATCATAAAACATCCACCTTCATGGACTGGTATGAAGCAGGGCAGAAGTGAGGGTTCAGTGTAAGGCAGCACATTGATCCTCCCTCGTTGGACTTCACCTCTGAAAAAGAGAATATTTGGGGTAGCTTTAGGCACTGCGTTGCACAGAGATTTTGGATCACTCCCTCCACCACAGTAACCTCCTTGCAAGCTCCAGACCTTCATCCTTAATGTCCTGACTGACAGGGGTAATAATGCAATGCTGGAGAGGTTTCCAAATCCTCTGCTGGCAAGAAATTTTGTTTGTTTGCTCATCTTTAATTAATATTTAATTGGGTGTGCAGACAAGGGGTTGTATCATCAATTGTGGTGAACTTGCTTAGCTCTGTCAAAGCTAATAGTGCTGTATTGATTTATGCAGCATAAGAGGCTGACTAGGAGGTAAAGGAAAGGGCAGAAACTTCTTCCTGGGAAGGAAATTAGAAAAGAAGGAGTCATGCTGTGACCTGTCGTATGATAATCACGGTGTGCTGCCTGCAAGGGAAAGGTGACTCCTGCAAAAATGACTGGGAGCTTTTTTCCTTTCTCCTTTCTTTTTTTTTTTTTTTTTTTTTTTTTTTTGTTTAAATAATCGTACTATCATTGTGGAAAGTTTATTGCCAATTAACTTTATGGGAAGGGATGATAGTGGTGGTAAGCAATTAAAGAATACAGTCTATATTTATGCAGAGGTGAGCAGAAGTAATAGAACTTAACTTACTTTTAAGCTGGGCCATAGCCTTATCCCTGGATATAAGACTGAGATAAACTGCTGGGATAAGAACCTGCATTTTGTTAAAAATCAGAACATATTTTCTTTTATTTATTAGTGTTAGTCATAAAACTCCTATTGGAAATGGCACACAAATGAGCTCCTTATCCATAAAATCATTGAAACATAACATTACATTTACTACCTGTGGTACATAATTAGGCTCCCATTCACTTGTATAACCTTTTCTTCCAGCCATTGGTGATTCTGAGACAAGCTCCCTTTCTATTAAAAAGTGAAAGTTTAAATCTTCTCGTTCTCTCTGTGCCCCACTCCTCAGACGACAAAGTAGGCAAATCTGCAAAAACCCCTAATAGCATTTATGAACTGCATCACAGTTTTTGAGCTCCTCCTCAGTTTTTTCCTCTTTGCATGGTGAAGTTATTTATGTAGTCTTTCACTATCACTCTCTAACAGTGATTTTAATTATAAATAAAATAATTACTCCATTAACCCATCTGTAGATAATGTACAACATTAAAGATGATCAAGATCAGGCACATAAAATTTATTCTTCACCCGTTCCATTTGCAAAATGAAGTCCAGTTTCAAAGGGAGGTTGCAGGCTTGCTTTCAACTTCAGATATTGAATATAAATCCTAGCAATTTATTTAAATCAAATATTTATTTTTTTTTTATTACAAAGTTTGAATTTCTCTAAGATTACTTTGGTGTTGAGATTTAGTCTTTCTCCAAGAGTTGATACATTATCCTACAATTTGTTTTCTTTCTCAAAATTATGGCTGCCATCACCTTAAATCCCACTGAGCTCGATGAGGATACCACATGAGGATGTTGTAACTGTCCTGAAGCAGGCCAGGGGAAAGCTGATCATTGCACCAATCCAGGGAATTTTTTCCTCTGAATAAAGTGGTCAAGCAGTTCTTACCTAGTGCAATTTCAATTTCAGAAGCCTGAAGATTGGGGGAGAATCTGGATGCAGCCCGTCCTCAGAGGGAAGAAGATGGAATTCTTCATTGGCTTTTAATAGAAGAAAGAGAACTGAAATTGATGTCTTCAGGGTGGGTGAATTCATTGCATGAGCAAAATTTTAGCTATTTAGAAATACCGGAGCCCTACGAAGGTGCTTTTAGCATTTATTAACCTGCAAAAACAGCATTAAAGACAGTTTTAGGAGCATGAGACACAAGCTGCTGGAGACTCAAGCACAGGTCTGATGGGGAGTGGCTGAGGGAGCTGGAAAGGGGCTCAGCCTGGAGCAGAGGAGGCTCAGGGGAACCTTCTGGCTCTGCACAGCTCCTGACAGGAGGGGATGGCAGGGGGGTTCGGGCTCTGCTCCCAGGGAACACGGACAGGAGAAGGGTGGAACAGCCTTGAGCTGGGCCAGGGGACACTTAGATTGAATATTGAGGAAAATTTCTTCATGGAAGGAGCTGTCCATGCCTGGCACAGCTGCCCAGGCCAGTGGTGGAATCCCCATTCAGGGATTTGAAAACCATATGGATGTGGTACTTAGGGACATGGATTAGTTGTGGCCTTGGCGGTGCTGGTTGGACTCGATGTTCTTAGACATGTGTTCTTATTTAAAACATTTCTATGAAAATTGAAAAAATAAACCCAAACTAAGGTGACCTTCAATTTAGCAACAAGGTCGCTTCGTCCTTGTTAATAATGCAGAATTTTGTCTGTTTTAAGTCATGTTTTATTGCTGAAACTTGTTACCTTCTGTGGTAGAAGGATCAAACTTTGCCCTAACTAAGAAAAAACCATGGTTTTAGTCTTTCAGTTTCATCTGGGTCATGTACATCTTAATAAAACAGCACCTAGGATGAATTTTGGTGCTCCTGTGTAATGGGATTTCATGTCCTGCACACAGTTCCTTCCTTCTTGCACCTTTTCTGCCACTTGCTTCAGAAAACCATTTGACTTGGGAGTGGATTCAGTCATTGCTGAGTTATTTCTGAGCTCTTTTAGCTTTGAGAATTTCAGATTGAGTGGAGGGAAGGTTGTAGGCTGAAACAATTATAACACAATCAATAATTGGACCAAATTAATCACTGTGTTCAACACACGACCTGGGACTCTCACTTGCTGTAGTGTTGAATAGGAAAACCTAAATAATCACCTTCCCTCTTGCATGTGCACAAATTTGAGAGTATTTGTAAAATTTTCCATGCCAAAAGGGATTTCAGATTAAATAACAATCCTGGTGTGCTTGTTATAGCATTTATGCATTTTATTCTCTGTAAATACCTTTTAAACTGCTTTATGAGCCTTCCTCACAGCAGGTGCCTGGTTCAAAAAGCCTGAGCATATGAGAAGTTGGAATTGCATTTCCAAACATGACAGAGAATATTCCACAAGTGCTTCCATGAATAACAATGCAAATTTAGAAAACCTTAACAGGTTCCTGCCCTCAAGTATCTCCATATTTTTACTTGGGTAAATGCCACTAAAAATGCGGCCTGCCTTTAGCTTTTTTGTCTTCTGAAGTGACTCTTCTGTCCAAACAGAATTTATTTTAGAGGGTCTTCCTGCACTCAAAACTGCTTAATAGTTTGAAATACTTTATCTAAAATGTATATTCCAAACTGTGTATTTGTATCTGACATTAACTGTGAAGGACAGCTCTTTAATGTAATCAAGAATAAATTACAAACCTAAATAGGAAATTAAAGTTAATTTTGCACACAGCAGAAATGCAGAGTAGACTATCTAAGTAGGTTGTAACTAACATGCAAACATTCAATATATTGCTGACCTGAAAAAGGATTTTTTATTTTCAATTTTCCCCTGAATCTTCCACTCACATTCCCAATTTTTTTTTTTGTTTGAATTTGAGCTTGAGTTTATTTTTTGTGAGGGTTTTTTTTTTTAGGTTTGGGTTTGGGTGGGTTTTTTTTTTTTTGGGGGGGGTTGGTTTTTGAGTTTATTTGAAGGGATTGTGGTACCTGTTGATATTACTGGATCATATGCATGTGCTTAACATGGATTTTCTCCATGCTTGGAGCCAGATGTGCATATACTGCTCACCATTCCCTAGTGTCCATCACCCCATCCATCTGAACCCTTGTGGGAATGGCTACTTATAAATAACCCAAATCTGCGGTTTTCAGATTCTTTTTTTTGGTTATGCAGCAAAGCCTGAGCTTGCCATCCAACCTCCATCACTATAAAATCGTGAATAAAACAGTTCAGAAGATTTTAGTAACAATTAACTTGAGTTTATAGTCAGAACATTTCAATCCAAGCATTGCAGAAACCTCATAGATGGTTGACTTGTGATATTGAGCTGTTCAGTGTCTTGTAGGTAAATAATTCAATATACACAGGAAAGCAGGAGACCTGAGAACTGCTCACATGAATTTAAAACTCACTGAAGACTTCAGAAAGCTTGGTAATGCTTCCTTGATTACTGAAACTGGAAATATTTTGGAGCAAACCCATTCTGTGTGATTTATGGTACCAATTTTTTGGGTTTCCTGCTCTTTACCTTTCAGTGGGGTGGGCTCTGTTCAGTAGGATCACTGGAGGTTTGGATGAGGTGCTTCAATCCGATTAAATGTGAACCAGAGAGATTTGTGGGGGACTTTTGATTACAGTAAATGGACCAGATCTTTTGGTGCTACCAGATAATATGGGAAAGGCAATAAAGGATGGACACTGACAAAATATAATCACTGGTGGTGCCATGGTATTTTAATTCCCGATGTGAGATCTGTGTGGAGTCCTTAGGAACTGCAAGGCTTTTCCAATGCACTGATCCTCTCTAAAATGAAAAAAAAAAAAAAAAAAAAAAAAAAGAGAAAATCTGGTTTGAATGGGCTGTGATTTTTATAGGTTTGTTTTAGGTGGCAAAACAGAAATGTCTCAGAGTTGTGTGGTACTTTGTGTCTGCAGCAGTGTTTTTCACTGACTGCTGCCTTGTTTACAGCTCCTTCCTATAGTAAATCTCCACTATTGTTTTGTCTTTATTGGCTGTGCCAGAAGGCTAAAGAGCTAAAGCACATCACAGTTCTCCTCCAATACTTATGAACCCTTTTCCATTGCTCATCCATCATTTTAACTGGCAGTTATCTTGATGTAAAATATCTGGAAGTCTCCAATCACCTAGAATGCTCAGGATCTGGAAACAGTAGGGATTTTGGAAGCAACTGTTCATTAATATAAATTATATAAAATTAGCATTAAAAAAAAAAAAAAAAAAAAAAAAAAAAGATATTAACTGTCTTGCTTAATTTATTTCAGAAAACTTTTCCAGCCCAAAATCAAGGCAGCTTTCCAAACTCTTAACTTTGGCTGCCTGAGTTTATGAAGCCTTCATCTTTTCTGCCAGTCATTTGTAACAGAGGGAGATCCTGAAAGGACATATTTAAACATCCCTTGTTTTCAGGTCGTGTCCCAGTGAGGTGTTTCAATTGTCTGTCTGTTTATTTAGGGCATAAACCACATTTCCAAGCACCGTGCTCATAGGGTAAGGCACAGATTGATCTTTCTCTCTGAGTAAACAGCCGGTTTAATCAGGACATCTATGCAATGGCTGGAATTACATGATTTTTGAGTTCCCTTCCACCCCAGAGTGTTCTGAGATTCTGTGATAAATGGTTTTCTTCTGGGTGAAGAGGAACAAGACAGTCCTGGATAGGTCCATTCAAGTGTTCATTTCACCCAGCAGGCTGTGGTAAGAGACTGGTTTGGAAAAGTAGAACAAGCACTGTCACGCTCAGCAGCCAAGCCAAGACTTGGAAAAGTGTTTTATCCTCATAAGATTCATCTGTTCCACAGGATTCAGAACAAGTGAAGGCCCAATGAAGGTGACCCTGCCTTCGGTGGGGGTCAAAATGAGATGGCTTTTAAGGTCCTTTCCTTTGCAACCCAGACCATTCTGTGATTCTGTATTTGCACACCCTAAGCTTTCAGAAAAGAAACCAAATTCCTCATTGGAACTCTGCACTGAAGGATGATCAAACACCCCAAGGGATTTGTCTGTCTTGGTGTGGTTGGGCACAGCTGGATGCCCAGTCCTCACCAAGGCCCTTCCATTAGCCTCTTCTTCAGCTGGACAGGGGGAAGAAAAGGTAATCGAAGGCTTGTAGGTTGGGATAGGGATAGAGAGAGATCACTCAGCAATTTCTGTCATGGACAAGACAGATCTGACTCGGTCAATTTATATCAAATCTGAGTAGGTGTATTCTTAACACCCTTCCTCCCACACCTCCTTTCTCCCTGGGCTCAACTTTACTTCCAAATTCTCTCCCTTGTTTCCCCACAATGGCATTTTTTTTCTCAAGTGTCCCTGTATTCTTACAGGAATTCTTCACTACTTTTATAGCCAAACTGTGCTAGCTGCCAATACTGTTTGAAGAATTGGCTGACTGTTCCTGATTAACAAGCTCTGTTCCATTTGGGAACTCACTGATGATGCCTTTGGTTGTCTGTAGTTATTCCTGGTAGAGGAGAGTCATAGAAGTCAAACATCCCAGAGCATTGTGCATTATTAATGGACAACAGGATGGAAAATGGGAACCCCAGTTTTGCCAGTGCTTTATGATTCTCAAGCTTTAGATAATGCACTGCAGCAATTTATTTGATTTTAATGAAAGAGAGGAGGAAACACGTAATTTTTCAGTCATTTCACACATGCCATTAGCAACATAATTTGAAAAGAATGATTTACAAACCACCTGCTGTCTGGCAGATGCTTAAATATTGGCACGTGCTTGGAATGTGATATGGAAGATATCTGAGGGGTTTAATTGCCCACTAATGCAATAGCTTCTGTCCTGTGCAGGTTAATGAGGGAGAGTTGCTTTGCTCTGGATGTACATCTGCCAAGGATCCTGTTTATTAGACAATCAGCAAGGATGATCTTCACAGGTTTAGTCACTTGTTTGCAACTCTTTGTATATTAGTTGCTTTCTAATGGCAAGAAATGGGAAAGAACATGAGGTTTGTAATAAAATGAGACCTTTGGAAAGCATTTTGAGAAGGAAGCTCATGTCATGACCTAGGATGTCAAAAACAGTGATTATCTTGTTAAAATATACTGAGGATGTCTGATCTGCTCAGGAGTGAGTAGATAAAGTCATGTCCATCAGGAGCCACTTCTTGTGGAAGCCCCATGGCATCCCAAATCCTGTGCTAAACTCAAGGTTCCTCCTGGGTGACACTTCCAGCAGCTCAGGCTCACATCTTGCAGTGACTGTTGTTTATGGGTGCACACATCCCTTTAGTGCACTTAACAGCAAGGAGCTAAAGCAAATTGGCACCACTTTCCACTAAAATTCAAACTTTGATCAAAAGAAGACACTTGGGTGGGAAAGAAAGCCTTTAATGTGAGTACCGACAGAGAAATTTGTATCTTGGTCCAAATTCAGTCCTGAAACTGCATTTGCTTACTCTTATTCCCTTTTAGTGAAAAGTAAGAAAATTGCCCCCCCCCCCCCCCCAACCCCAGGAAATCTCACACATCAGTAAGACAAAAATCACAGTCACTGTGACAGCATTTGAATTGCTTAGGAGTTCTCGGATAAGCTCCTGATGCAGAAGCAGCACCCAAATTATTGGTTCCACACATTGGTTCTCCACCTCCAAGTCAGGTGGATATTCAGAACACATTAGATTAGTTTTTTATGGATATTGGTGGTGACTGTAAAATGTTGTAAGAGTCTTGCAGACAACAGGGTAACAAAGCCACCACCAATGTATTTCTGAGGTTTGTGCTGGAAATACCAGAGAGTGACAATTTGTTTTAGCCACTCCAAGGGTCGTGATCTCCGGCACTAATCTGAGCCAGATGGAAAAAGCTGCATGTTAGTTAAATGAGTAAAATATAACCTACTAGACCTGCATGGTCTAAGAGGAGGAAGGAGCAGAGCTGGTGCTTAAACCAGTTTGGGGATCTTTGCACAGATGAATCTGTCCAGGCTAGAGATGCCCAAGCTGACTGGAGTCACAGCTTTGGCACAGAATTATCTTTTCTTGTCTCTCGATGCCCTGTACCAGATGAATCAGATAATGATTTTTTTTAATTCTGGTTTTTTACTCCAACTTGCAGTAATAAACTGAAAGGAGTGACTGCCCCTCTAGGTTTTTCAAAGTCACTGGAAATGCAGCATTATTTGAAAATCTGGATTTTAAACATTCTTGCATTTATCCAGCTTACATAAGGATTAGAAGCCCTGCTAAATCCATCTAGGCATAAGTTTCAAACAACGGCTTGGAGAAACATCTATAAAAATGGAAGCACTAACAGTCCCCAAATGTTCCCCCTGATGCATGAGTGTTTTATTGAATTGTGGAGCTGCTTCAGCTACAGCCTGACTCTTTCTCCTGTGACTCAACTCTCTTAGCCATAATTTTGAGTGATTAATGATTGAAATGTTATTTAAATCACTGAGCCTTCCTCTGTCAGAATTCAAAACTAACTTGCTAATGGGGAGAAAAATGAAAAATCTGTTCATTGTTTCTTCTTCTTTTGAGAAGTGCTAAAATCTTTGCTATTTCTGTTCCTACTACAAGGACAACATAAAGGGATGTCTCAGAAGGAGTGATAATGTAAACATTTGCCCCTGACAGATAAAGCAGTGAGGAATAAACTGGCTTTGACAGCGTTAACAAATTTACAGTGCTGGGTTTGAAGGCATTAGCTGTGGAAAGGTTTGATAATGTTGTGGCTTTCAAATTATGGTCTCAGCAAAGTGCTTAACAGATTTGTCTACTGTTTCCCATCTGTAAATGACTACATAATTTACACTTTTAATGGGTGTTAGATTACCTGTCTGCCATTAGACTCTCAGGCTGCAGTGAATGAAAAACAGAAAACACCACTTTCCCAGGACATAAATGATTAGTTACCATCACTGGCACCCATGTATCAACCTCCATGTCACAGCACTGTGGCTTTGGAAAATCCAGATAAAACGGATGGTTATACCCAGCCATTAATTATATTTAAGAATTTCTGTCTATTACTCACAGAAAGATGGCTGAGGAAAGGCTGTTTTATAGTCATGGCAGGTTAGAATGATGTTTACATTATTTACACAAAACAGTGATGTTGAACATTGGTAACTTGGGGAGATAATCTCTGCTATAATAAAGGTGACCTTTAAAAAAAGGTTGCTTCATTGAGGCCTCTTTTTTTCCCCTCTTGTCTGGCAGTATAGAAAGTAACAGAAAATTGTGGAGCATTTATTATGCCATTAGCAGCATTTAAAATCATAAAATAAATATTGGAGTAGGTTGAGCACATACAGATAAAACATTTGAAAATATTTCAAGGTTTTGTAGACAGCTAGGGGTAAACAGGACTTGGTGACCTAACTCGTTATTATCTTTTTCATAAGATCACTTGAAAAAATCCTAAAAAATGAATGGCTAATAACACAGCTAATAAATTCCATGAAAGATAAGCTATAGCCTTTGAATAAGTTTTCATGTCTGAAAGGGTATGATAGAGTTTGGATAGAGAATTTTTTCATATAGATTCAAAGTAACATGGAAATTAAAAGGAATATCAGTCCTAGTATGCAAATTTATTACTAGGCTTTCTTCCTTATTGGCATGCAATGAGGTCTCCTCCACCTGTGTGTCACACTGATCAATCCTCTGAATTATGTGCCTAGTTGCATTTCTGGTACCTCCTCACCGAGCTCCAAACCTTCAAGCCACTTGGGGAAATTGAATCCAGCCTTGCTCTAAGCTGTTCCTAGTCCTTTCTACTTTGTGGGCTAAAACTGTGCCAGATTCCTCCCACAGTCTGCTCAGTTTCGATGACTTTAACCCCGCCCCCCAAATCTCTATTTCACTCTCAAATTCGGGGGCTTTGGTTCTCCCTGGGGACACATGGGCAGGGGGTAGCCACCAGCACCAGGAGAGAGGGGGGAACTGTTTTAAAGCAGTTTTGGTAGCTAAAACTGGTCTTGGTTTTTGATGGAAAATATTTGCTTTTGCACTGATGGTGCCAGTATTTCTGTCACAGAATTTGTGGGTTCCTTTGCTTAAACAAGGCTGGTAAAGATGAGATCTTTCCTTAAGTACACCCTGCCAGCTGAATATTTTTGTGTTTTGTCCATTTTCCCAGTATAGAATATGATCATTTCCCTGATTCCAAGCTGTTGCCTGGGCCTCTATTATCTAAAGGCTTTTAATAGCACAAATGAGATTTTCAGTTTCTAATCTAATTTTGAATGATAGTTTACCCCCACATCAAAAAGACCTGTAGTTTGTGCCTAATTTACACCAGTATTTGAGGGTCTGATATAGTGCTTGTTACATCTATTGCTCCTGTGATATGAACAGACCCTGCTGTAAATAAGAACTAAACCCTGTAGAAAAGCCTACTAAAATAATCTTATTTAATTAAGTTTCATTTCTGTCAAGCATCCTATTTCCCATTGTGTATAAATAAACTCAAAAATAACTGCCCAGCAACTAAAATGTGTAACAAAAAAGACAAGCTGCAGTCTTGAATTTATTAACAATCCACTGTGTATTTGCAGTGGTAATCTGCTATTTATATGTGAACAATAACATTAAATTTAATTGTTCATCAAGGTATATTGTGTTATAGTGACTCCAGCTACAGCTTTTAGGACATTACGACATAAATCCTAAATTCCTAAGTAGTTACATCCAAGTTATGGTCTGTAAAATTAATAAGAAAGTGGGAAAATAATTAATATTAAGAATTCGATAGACAGTCTCAGTTAAATTTTGACTTGTTTTCATTACAAGGTTTGTATATATTGCTAGTACTCAGTTTTTCCCTTAAATTATATTTTTATATAATAATTCTAGATAATATTTCAATCAAACTTTTATGGGTGTCATTATTTCACAGAGGGAGGAAAGAAATACAACAGGGTTGTGAAAATTTAACACAGCATAAAAGTGCTTGTCTGCCACCCCACCAGCCAGGAGGGATGTACCCCAAACTTCCTTTTATTCCCTTAGAGCCATCCCAAGGCTGGGAGAGGCACCAACACCTCCCAAAGAGTGAGGGAGAGACTGTTTTGAGCTGAAATTCCCACTTTTAGGGTATGAACCAAAACATCTGTAACTTAGGGCACAGCTGTGCTTGGCATTAGAGAGAGGGGCTCATTTCAGGCAACACTTCTGGTATGAATTCCAGATTTTCCAGATGAATCAGAGACCCTTCATCTGGATTTGTTGTCTATTTGTAAATCTTTTTCTTTGAAACAAGTACTAGATTTTAGCTAGTGTAACTCAGATTTCCTGGTAGTCTCTCACTCCTTCTCAGCCACTTTAAGGACTGCATAGCTGACACAGTCAGTAATTATCCTGCTTCACCTCCAAGTGAGTGATCCCTGGTGCACAAGGACTGATATCTATCTCCTTCAGGGTATTTATTGATCGAACTGGAGCAAACTTTTGAGCATCACTGGCTTTGCTCTCTGGTTTGCCAAAGAAGCAGCAACCCATAAGTGCTGAGGTGCATTGACTCTCAGAAATTACATTGCTCAGAGAGAATAAATCCTCCTTTTTCTGCTGTTATAGACTATTGTTTTGAAAAATAGGTCAGGTTTTTTTTTTTCTGCTTGTTCTTATAAATTTCTGTCTAAAAAGTAAACCAGTCCTGCTCCAATCATTGCACAGATATCTGCTTTGCTGCCTCTTTGTTGCTGTTACCCTCTCACTCCTCTGGCTTGCTCGAGGTACGCATGTCAAGTTTGACAGAGTCATGTCTCTGTGGAATTTTGTGATATGACCAATTGATTTGGAGTGTTAAAATAATTCCTCATGTAAACATTCCTTTCTTGCTGTTCTTTATTCCTCCTCCTGTATTGACTACTAACAGAGTGTTAAAATTGACTGTGGGCACTCAGGTTTGTCCAGATGTGGAAGGTTTGTGGCTCTTGCCAGTCAGTTTGTGCTCTGCTGCACACACAGAGCTAGTGACAAGACTTGATGATTCTTTACATGTCTCTCGATGAAACACAGGGAAAATGTAGGAAATTGCTGAGTGGAAAGCTGTAGACCGCCAGAAGAGGTCTCACCAGACAGAGCTGCTCTTTGGCCAAATAATGGTGCATTTTGCTCTCATCAACTCTCTGTAATGGGGTGTGTCCTTGTTATTCCCACTCTCCAGCTTCTGTCCTTTACAAAATTGTTTCACTTTCCTGACCAGCGTGTGGATTACTCACCTTCCCTGCTATTGGTGTTTCCTATTGGTGCTGCTCACCCCTGCCACTCTCTCAGCTGCCAGGGTTTCTCCTCCTTCCTGCAGTACTGTAATTCCTCATGATTCCCTCAGCCTGAGAAAGCTAGCAGTCATTCCTGGGCATGCCCCAGTTGTTGGTAACTTGCCATGGAAATGAAATCTCTAAAGCATTTTTATTGAGGTGCCAACTCTCCCTACACCCAGTGCTGGCAAAGTATCCCTGAACATCTGACTCCCTTTGAAATCCAACAGCTGCTTTTCCTTTAAACCTCACACTTGTCCTTACTCAGGGAGAAAAAGCAAACTTCAAAATAGCCTGTATTTTGGGTTGTTTCTAGTACATTTTCTAAAGGTTATGAGTGAATTCAAAAATCTATTGAACCAAGGCAAAAATAACCAAGCCCGACTGAAGAAAAAAGGCCAGTGGAAATTCCAGGGACATTTACAAGCTTTCATACTCCTTTCCAAATATTCTTAGACACCTTGTCATTTCCTTGCAGGGTTGCAGAGCAGGCTCACTGCCTGCTGGAATGCTGTGAAGACTGGAGGAAGAGTGACCTGTGCTGATGTCAGGCAGAGCAGATGGCCCGTGCTGGACGCCCAGGGAACACGGATTGGAACTGCTGGGTAAGGAAGTGTAAAGATGAAGTGTCTGTGCTCAGAGTACTCAGGGTCTTGTGCCACATCTGAGCATCCCAGGAGAGCAACTGTATGGATGGCTCTGCTTTCCTGGGAGTCCTGATGGAAGACTTTCACTGCTTGGTAAATCCCATGGGAATGCCAGTGCTATCCACATAGCCAGAGTGATGGAAGGGACTTGGATGAGGAATGGAGTAGGACAGCACCTGGAGAAGATCCTGTGTGAGGCTCTGAAGCTGTGCCTTCAACCCTTCAAAATACCAGCAGCAGAAACCCAAATAGCACCAAGACAGTATGAAGATTATTACTGGCAAGGAATTGTTCCCTGTGAGGGTGGTGAGGCCCTGGCACAGGGTGCCCAGAGAAGCTGTGGCTGCCCCTGGATCCCTGGCAGTGTCCCAGGCCAGGCTGGAAAGGCTTTAGAGCTCTCTGAGACAGTGGAAGGCGTCCCTGGCAGCGGGTGGGATGAGTTTCAAAGTCCCTTCCACCCAAACAATTCTGTGGTTCTGTGACTGCTCAAAAAACATAAGAGTTGGGACCTGAAAGTGGCAGGGATTTTTGTACTAAATGCTCCTTGTAACACCTTTGTCCGCAAAAATCGTGTATTTGGTATGCACTTACCAGCTCCAAAGTGCTGATGAAACTTCTGTGTGGTTTAAAAAGAAATAAGAATGTAATTCTGCGTTCTGAATTGTGCTGCTGGTCACAGCAGTCAAATGGCAAATTTTCAGGGGCAGGAGAAGGGATAATCATATTGGTCAAATTACAGTTTTAATTTAAGAAAAACTTCTTTCCTTGCTAAGAATATTACCATGCATATTTTCCTTTTATTAGTTTATGTACATAACCACTAAGTTATTTTGCATGTTATAGGATTTTATTTCGCACTTAGCAAATGAATGACATCCAAGCAATTTTAGATTTAATTTCATCAATATTTAATGAATTATAATTATCATTACAACTCAGAGTTTTGCACTGTTCTATATTGCTGCATAATGTTTAATAAAGGGGAGAGAGACTAAAATATAATTGGAAAACAGCTATAAACTCTATGTTAAAGAAATGTAGTGGGATTATTAACTAAGTTACAGTGGTCTAATTTAATAATTTTCCTAGTTACAGCTTTAAGATTGAATTTCAAGAGCATTTCCCTAATTTATATGTTTAAATGCCTGCATTATATATTTTTTAAAAATACATACACAAAGACCAAAATTACTCTATGCTATCAGAGTTTGAAATCTTTGCATGATTGGGAAAAAAAACCAGGTGCTGTACCAGGGAAAATGGGAATACCAGATAAAAAGGATGTCAGCTTATATGGACAGAACAGTCAAAAGATTTGGTTTATACATTGGTAAGGGCCAGGTATCTAAATATTGCAGGTATCAGCAAAACCATTTAAACTTAATATACCTGAAAACAGTGAAATAGGTCAGGAAAATCCATGAAAAAATGTAATTTAAAAAATTGTAAAATTAAAGAGGAGAGCAGCTCAGGGTGCCTCTCATCAGAGCCATGGCCAGAAGACACAGAGGTGAGCAGGATGACCTGGGAAGAGATGGGCTTAGTGTCCCTGCCACGTGAGGCTTGGGCAGAGACCAAGAGCTAAGCCAGAGCAGAGAGGCGGAGAGGGCCTTATGGTCCCTGCCATGTGGTTCATGGGCAGAGAGCTGGGGTTCTGAAGTCTGCACACTCCCAGGGAATGGTGTGGATCAGCCACAGGAAGCCCTGATCTGCCCAAATCCCAGGAAACTCCTGCTCTTTCACTTGGGCACAGGCACAGAGCCAGAAGAACAAAGCCTGTCCCAACTGGAAGATGCAGGGAGGGATTTCAGGGAACTGGAGGCTGCCGTGAGGAGCACCTGGTGGGAGGAAGAGTTGCTGAAATGGGACAGGTGCACATTGGAGTGTCTGCAAGGCCTGCACTCAGCTGCAGCTGTCCCTGTGCAGCGACCATCCCAGCTCAGGAGGGAGCTCAGGGCTCTGCACAGGGCGTCCAGGAGCCTCAGAGCCCTCATGGTAGTGCCCCACTCAGAGGAGCCATCCCACCGTGGCTCCACGCTGCCAGTGATTCCACGCCTTTGATCAAAATTTGGTGAGGCAAGATCTCTATAGAGACAACTGAGAGAGAGAGAGATCTATAGAGTTCTATTTGGAATTCTATTTACTTATTTTTTTTCTCTATGAAATCAAAGGAAATAAAGAACAATAAATATGCCTGACACATCTATGTACTGTATGTGAAAGTTATCCTGCTCCTGGGGTGGTTGGTTTTGGTTCAATAATTCAGGTTTACTCTTCAGCAGCATGTCCTCAGAAGAAAATCTGTGGTTTAATTTGTGTCTATGCCTGTGCAATTTGCAGAGTATTGCTGTTGTTCTTACACAGAAAGTTTAATTTTTAGTATTTTTTTCCTTTATTTTTCCTGTTATTATTTTCACTCTCTGCTCTCAGGCCCACAAGCTAAAAAAGCACAACACAATTAAGGAAAGAGCAGAACAGCTGTTCTTGCCCCAACAGAAGAATTTATCTAAGACAAAGGTAAAACAAATTATGTTTCCATTTTCACATGGGAAAGTGTTTCTGCACTTGCTTGGAACTCTCCATATTTGCAAAGAAATCCCTTGCTCTGCATCTCCTTGGAAGTTTTTTTTCTCTCTCACTCTTTGAAACACCTCCCCTTACACACTCTTTTATTTATTTTTAACTCTTATGTTAAAGGCTTTCATGAAATAACATTTTTCCATTTCATATAATTAATAATTTAAAAACTGGTTGTTACTGAGCTACAACATGATCGGTACATATATTTTCCTTTCAATACTACTCCAAAATTAAATCCCTGGAATTAGAGACACAAATTTTTTTATCAAAGTTCTCAAGCAGAATAATAAGGTGATAGCAATAACCATCTTGTCTAGAAAGTGGAAAGAATTTTGTTTTGTAGGAATTTCACATCTACATAAAACCACTGGATTAAGTGTTGACTGCCTTACAAATAAAATTTGCTCACTGGGATTGTGGAAAACAAAGCTCTTCATGGAAACTCTTAAGCATGCACACAGAGCAAAGCACACAAAAAATTAGCTGTGGCACTGCTATAGGAGCCCCCAGTTCAGTGAAAAATTGTCCAGCCCACATTGTCCAGACTGGAAAAAATATATAGGCACTTAGTCTGTGCTTATACATCTTGAAACCTCAGAAGGATCCTTAAATTCTTCAAGATTTTTGCCCTCCCTGTCTAAAACTAAATGGATCATATTAGAACTGCTGCCTTAGAAATTAGAGGGTTTATGGTTCTTTATGAGCTGGCTCCCTCACTCCATGATTGTTCTTCATTTTCCCTCAACTCCAGCTGTACTGTGCATCCCATAAAACTGGATGCTTGCCTACACTGTGAGAAGTGTCCTGGAAATAGCACTTGAGACTCTGAAACGCCTCCCATAAATGATCTGGAGTCACTGCAGAAGAGCTTGAGGTTGTTCTCCCCTCAGCTCCTTACATTGTCACCTCAATGGCAAATATGGCACAAGAATTAAGTGAGGAGAGAATTTTTGCTCCCAGCATTGATGTAGGCAAGCTGGCTCCAAGCACAGCAGGTTTTCCACTGCTTCTCCAGGAGAGATGTGAAACATAGCACTGAGGAAGGAATAAACAGTGCCCAGGAAAGGGCAGTGTAAGATATGTGAGGAAATAATGCCAGTGCTAAAAATAAGTGTGAGTAACAGTTCTCTGTGATTCTGTAATTCCAACATAAAAAGCATTCTGCTTGTACTTTGAGCAATGATATACAAGATGTCAAACACAACTGAGCATTGGGGTGATTGTGGGGCCTTGGTTGATCCTCTCTCTGTGACTGTGACACACTACTGAAAGTTCTGAGGGGACCAAACTCTCCACCAAAAAAAAAAAAAAAAAAAAAAATTAAAAAAAATCTTTTATTGATTTAGCAGGTACAAAAATTTGTTTCTCATTCCAGCTTCCCATAGAAAACACTTTCAAAGCCCAGAACAAAAAAGGTGGATGTTTAGAGATTGGAAATCATAGAACAGAGTGTTTTGGGCTGGAAGGGATGTTAAAGCCCATCCAGTGCCACCCCCTGCCATGGGAAGGGACACTTCCCACTATCCTAGGTGACTCCAAGCCCCATCCAGCCTGGCCTTGGACACTGCCAGGGATCCAGGGGCAGCCACAGCTACTCTGGGCACCCTGTGCCAGGGCTTCGCCCCCAAAACAGAACAATTCCTTTCTAAACCTAACCTAAATTCTAACCTAAACTTCCCCTCTTTCAATTTGAAGCCATTGCTCCTTTTCCAGTCACTAGAGTTCCTGATGTCATTTTGTGGTCAACTAAAAGCTCAGTTCTTATTTCCTACACCTGCAAAAAGCCTTATCATGCTACAAAAATTCCCTGTTCAGGAATGCCAAGAACCATTTTATATTCTTTACCCAACTGATGATAAAACAGTAGGGAGTTGTGGTTATGTGGTAGTTATTTGGGTATTCACTGGAATCATGGAATCACTAAGGTGGGAGAAGACCTTTAAGATCACCAAATCCAAATCTTCATCCTAGAACCACCCTCATGTTCACCATTAATCCAATTCCCCAAGGACATCGAATCTGTCCCTATCCCCTGCAGAATTAGTTCAGGTTAATTTTGGAGGCTGTATAAGGAATCAAATCAAGTCATGATCATCCCCTTTGCCAGCACCTTTCCACTTGGGGTATTTCCACACCTAAGGACCACGAAAGAAATTAATGTCTCAATGGCTCCACTGTATAAAACAGCAAGAATTTGATTTTGCATCACCCTTTTGTTTAAAAATAAATCCAGCCCAGGAAGCAGAGTAGCACAAAGGACACATCTAGAATTTACATGGAATATTAACCAATGAAGAATTTTGATAATTTATGTCCTTGACAAAGGTTGTAACAAGAACAAGAAATGGGGGAAACGAATCCTTCATATGGGAAACAGTAAAATTATAATTCACTGTAATCGCTGCCTTAGATTTTAATTTTCTGGTTCCCTTGGGCTCCACAGTAGGAGAAACTGAAGGACCTCACAGAAGAATTAAAAAGGGATTTATATCAGTGAAAAAATTGACTCATAAATAGCTGAAGATTATATTGCAAGTTCTCATCAGACCAGTTAAAACCAAAGCAGAGAGCCTAATTTAACTTGTCAGGGGTTTTTAATAATGATCCTTTCAATTAAAAATCCTATAAATACATAATGGAAAAGTTATATTGTTTTCAGTAAACAAAACTGTGGAGAGAGCTGATGGAAAAACAACATGCCAGACAAACTTCTTCTTCCCTCCCATCTGTTTTCTCTCCAATTTTACTCAGATTTGAGCTAAAAGGCACAAATAAAAAGCATCAGCACCCCACCATTATCCCAGAGAGTCAGGGAAATCTAGTTCCCTGACTCCAGATAACAGGGACATGCAAATGTGTCCCTGCCAAAGACCAGCTGCCACTTTGTGAGGTTTCACACAGCCTCACACAGCTGAACCCATATTTCTGTACCTTATTACATGTCACCTTATATGCATAAAAAGCACGTTTTTCCTATTTTTTTCCCAGGCATATCCAGGCTAACCCAGATGGGATTTGGGCACAGCAGTTCCCTACAGCTTTCTCTGTCTCTCTCCAAGAAAACAAGATCCCTTTTCCTACCAAAATTTGCAGCAATTCTTAATTTTCAGCCCAAAAGCCCAGCTCAAAAACATGCTTTCTGCAACACTGTTGTGCTTAAATGATACCAAAAATCAATTGTAATTAAGATAGAAAAAAAGAAATACACCAATACAAAGCTAAAAAAACAAATCTGCACATTCTTCCAGAATACTGAGGTGAATTGACCCAAATCTAAGCCCTGTCCCCAAATGGTCAGTTCTTTACTCAAAAAGTTGTCTACCCCAGTGCAGTCAGTGGATGTTGCCTGAGGAGCTGTAGACAATAATATCTGGTATTTTATTTTTTATTCCAGACAGGATGGTTTGCCTTCAGCTGTGGACTTTTACACGGTTCATCCTCAAGGCTAAATATCAACACCAAAAAAAAAAAAAGAATGAAACTTTTAAGAACGAGCCTGATTAGACCATTATTTCTACAGCATCCAAGTAGATTGGAATTATTTTGTGTAATACTTAAAAAAATAGATCTTTTTTCATGTTTCAATTTGTACTGATATAAAAATACATTTTTTAAAGAAATAAAGCCAACCTTATAAGTATTTCCCTATTTCAAACAAATCCTTTTATCTAAGGGTGAGCCCAGGTTGTTACTTGAGATTGTTTGCATAAAATCTCATTAGCCTATTGATTCTCCTTCTAACACCTTAGGTAGTACTTCATTTCCATGCAAATGCAGACAGGCTTTTTACATGTACCTTAATTCAGTGCTGATTATTCTCCTTTCATAGCACCCAGCAACAAAGCACCGTAATGAAAGTCATCAATAATTGTTCAACAGGTGAAAGAGATTAGAATCAAAGAGACACTTTCTTATAAGCAAGAGCTTCCTTTTGCCCTCCAAAACACGAATTTGGCTGATTACCATTCTCAGAGATCTAGAAGGTTCCCAGTTTCATCTTTTCCTCCCACAGACAGGCACAATGCACTGCAGGGTGAAATATTTTGGAATTCAGAGTGAAATCCTGGACCCAAAGGAAGCAGTGGTGCTTCCAGTGCTACCTTCTTCCTCCAAATCCCAGCCCTGTCCTTCCAGCCAGTTCCAGTGATTGCTCTTGAAGCACCACCTCAGATTTTAATTTAAACATTTCTGATGTGGCAGGTCCCTGCTTTAATGTGGCACATAACTTGTGAGAAAGAACAACAGAATCAGAAAGTCGTGGAATGGTTTGTGTTAGAAAGGACCTTGAAGATCTCCCAGTGCCACCTCCTGCCATGGGTAGGGACACCTCCCACTATCCCAGCTTGCTCCAAGCCCCATCCAACCTGGCCTTGGACACTTGCAGGGATGGGGCAGCCACAGCTGCTCTGCTCTGGGTGAGCTTTGAGATCCCATCCAGCCCAAAGCACTCTGTGACTCTGGAAAGTCATAGTGGCAATACAGTGGCTACAAATCTACCTTAATTTTAACCCTATGTACCCTCCAGGATGTCAGCAGAGCATCTCTGGGACTGCCCTTGGGACAGAGTTGCAAGCGCATAAACTCCAGCAGGGAATGTTTGTTGGCAAACATCCTCTGCTGGGATAGAATCACAGAACCCCAGAACATCCTGAGTGGGAAGGGACCCACAGGGACCATCCAGTCCAACCCCTGTCCCTGCCCAGACACCCCAGCAATCCCACCCTGGGCATCCCTGGCAGCATTGTCCAGACACTCCTGGAGCTCTGGCAAGCCTTGGGGCAGTGCCCATTCCCTGGGCAGCCTGGGCAGTGCCCACCACCCTCTGGGGAAGAACCTTTCCCTGAGCTCCAGCCTGACCCTGCCCTGGCACAACTCCCTGGGTCCTGTCCTGTCACAGGGAGCAGAGATTGGAGCTGCCCTCTGCTGCCCCAAAAGTTTGGGAAGCCAAAGGTGTCCCTGCAGAAAGCATGGCCCAACGGAACCCATGCTCTTTACAAATAGCTCAGCAGAGACTTTGGTAAGGAGCAGGACAGAAAACAGAGAGGAGAGGGGAAAAAAAAAAACAAACAACAAAGCAGATTGGAAAGGCAGCAAAATGCAACTGGCCTCACCGGTGCAAAAATGTCTTGAGAGGAAGCCCAGCATGAAGCAGGTACTCCATTCCACCTTACTGAACAGTGATTTTATTGTTTCTTCTTCCATGTGATCACACCCAGGAACTGCCATTTGAGACACCACAAATAGATAGAGGCAGGCACTACTCATATAGTGAAATTTGTGCAGGGTCAAAAACCAAAATCTCTTCTTCTTCAACACAGTCTGCATAAGGAAGGAAGGAAGGAAGGAAGGAAGGAAGGAAGGGTAGCTGGCTACAAAACCTGCTGGGCTGATAATACAAAACCTACATATGACCAAGATCCTCAGAAAGAGGATCAGACAGGCTGATCTCTGCTCCCTGTGACAGGGGCAGGAGCCAAGGAATGGCTGCAGCTGTGCCAGGGCAGGGTCAGGCTGGAGCTCAGGGAAAGGTTCTTCCCCAGAGGGTGGTGGGCACTGCCCAGGCTCCCCAGGGAATGGGCACTGCCCCAAGGCTGCCAGAGCTCCAGGAGTGTCTGGAAAATGTGCACAGGGTGGGATTGCTGGGGTGTCCTGAGCCAGAAGTTGGACTCAAAGGTGCCTGAGGGCCCCTTCCAGGTCTGGAGATTCTGTGATTCCATGAACCAGGAGCAGAGGTGTGCACAGAAGAAATATGGGGATGCAATAAAAATGTTGGAAGCAGCCTCCAGCACTTTCTCCTTAACAAGCACAAATGTAGGCACAGAGCAGCAGCAGCACTAGAAATGTGGCTGTGAGAGGCAGTAAAAGACACACTTTTTGGAGCTGAGTGCTAAGTGAGAAAAAAAATAAAATAAAAAACACCTGAGATTTTAAGTGAAGGAAACACGTTCTGCCTATTTCTCCCAAAGTTAAGGGCAATGGGGTCTCCTGTGTAGGCAGACAGGACTTGGCTGTTAAATTTTCCTGCAAAAAAGAACCTGTAAGAAAAAAAAAAACATCAAGTAACCAGCCAAATAAAGGAAAGGAAATTTCACTTATATGTGCCTGTAGTTTATAATGAATTGGGCCCAATTTCTTTAGCAATTGTGAGCTGAAAGCCAGAGCTTTCAGAACCAGAGCTATAATTCAGTTTGATTACTGTTGTTGACTTCCTATTCAATAGTTTTCCCAAGAACCAATATAAAAAATCAAGAATCTATTATCAAAAAGTCCAGCAAGGAGGGAAGGAGGAGGAGTGAATACATGAAATAACAAAAATTTAGATGCTTTGAGCAGAACCTCCTATTAGAAAGAAAAGGGTTTACTCCACGGGCAAAGTTTACTCCACTGCCAAGAAATAACAAGCAAAGGAGCAAAAAAATAAATATGTAAGAATTTCTGTTCTGTCTTGTCAAAAGCAAAGCAAATTAATTGTGTAAGTATACATGTAATACTAATGATATTATACAGCTCAAGCAAAAACAGCTAATGAATCCCACTGTCTAAAAGAGCCTGCTTCAGTTATCAGCATTCCAGTCACAATTGCCACAATTTCCACTTGTGCTGTCAGAACACAGAAGTGGCTTAAAAGAAAAGGCAAAAACCCTAGAAATGCATGTATAATATTTACTAATCACTACTAATTCAGAAAGATTTAGGAATTTATATGCCTTCAGCTGCCAAATATAATCTGAAATGTTTTAATACTCTCCAAGACCCTTATTGCCCTTTCACTTGCAAATTTTTGACAGGATTACATTTTCTTGCTTGGTTTCTTTGCACAGAAATTGTGCTCTATGCAAGGAATCAGCATTATGTGATTAACACAAACAAGAAACAAACAATACACGTTAGCAGTTCAAAATGGGCTGGAGTGACAGGACAAGGGAGGCCAAAGCTCAGTTTGAACTTAAAATGGCAACTTCTGTAAAGGATAATAAAAAAGGCTTCTGCAAATATATTAATGGTAAAAGGAAGGGTAAGACCAGTCTTTGTTCTTTATGGGATGAGGGAGGGAACTTAGTAACTGCAGATGAGGAGAAGGCAGAAGTGTTTAATGCCTTCTTTACCTCAATCTTTAGTGGGATAACAACTTGCCTCTAGAATAACTGTCCCCTTGGGTTGGTTCATGGTACCAGGGAGCAGAATGGTCCCCCTGTTATCCAAGAGGAGGCAGTGAGAGACCTGCTGAGATGCTTGGATATTCTTAAATCTATGGGACCAGATGGGATCCATCCCAGGGTGATGAGAGAGCTGGCAGATGAGCTTGTGAGGCTGCTCTCCATCATTTACCAACAGGCCTGGCTCACTGGGGAGGTTCCAGGTCACCAGAAGCTGGCCAATGTGACACCCATCCACAAAAAGGGTGGGAAGGATCATCCCAGTAATTATAGACCAGTCAGCCTGACCTCAGTAGCTGGTAAGGTGATGGAACAGTTTATACTGAGTGTCATCACACAGCACCATTTCTGGATGTGTTTAAAAAAACACTGGATATGGCACTTGGTGCCATGGTCTAGTTGAGGTGTTGGGGCATGGGTTGGACTCATTGATCTTGAAGGTCTCTTCCAGCCCAGTCATTCTGTGATTCTGTGATTTTTGTTTTCCATTTCTGTTTGTTTTCCATTTTTTAAGCACTTCAACCCATATATCAAAGTTGGTGTTTGATCAGCCAAGCCCAAAGCAGTATTTTGTTAATAGCACTAGCAAAGGGCTTTTCTGATGGGAAGAGGGGAAGAGAAAGCCCACCAGTTCTGAAAGGGTCTTTACAGGCAAGGGTCAGTGTTAAAGAGAAATGCTACCTGGTACACACTGGATACGGAGCAAATACATGAAAATATGCAGCTGGGTCTATGGCTGAGTGAGTTGTTTCTATTAGAATTCACTTTGAAAGCTATTAGATTAAATTGGACCATGGTAAATTGTGAGACAATTTGCATTCCTGCTTAAAAATCTATAGTCTGAATAAATTGTCCTCAAAGCTTCATCTCTGTTAAACTAAAATATAAGACTTCGTATTAAAGAGCAAAATTTACCTGTTGACAGCAGTGATGGACTGTCTTTGCTCAAAAGATATTGCTTAATTAAGAACAAATGGGGTTAATATGAATTAAAGCTACAAGCTCAAGTGCAATCAACAGTCAAGTCAGTCTGGGAGTGGGGTGACCTTTAAAGGAGAATGTTTTCACTCATTAAACACATTGCTGACTTTAGGGAAAGAAATACAAAGTTTAAAATAAAAAAGATAAGGGATTGTTAGTAGGCTGTGAGAAAAGGATCTAAAGAAAAACAATCTTACATCTTGCTCTTCCATGGCAAGTGAGACAAGGACCTATATTTTTAATGAATATTTCTGTGCACTTTGATTTATCTCCCCCATATTGTTCTCCCTAAGTGTCTACAGTTAAATCAAAGACACTCACTAGGGAAAAATAACCCAGTCGAGCCTAACAACAACAAAAGTGCTGCTATCCACAGGAATACCACAGCTTCTAAGGGAAAGAGAAAATCATGGAGCCATTAATTAGAAAATTAGTTCCAACCAAGCTGGCAAGGTTTATTTTCATGTGGAAAATGGGAATGTTGCTGTTTACATCTCTCAGAGGCCTTTAGAGATGCCAACTGTGAAGAAAGTTAGAAATGCTTAAAAATAAAGGAATTTTTTCTATACTTCAAGGCACAATGGCAGAAGAGTCAACTAATTACATCCCATCTTCTCCACCAGCACATGAACAACAGGAAGAGTTGAGGAGTGGGGTATGAGAGAGCAGCCAGACAGGGCCACCCCAATCCACTGTTTATCCATAAAGATTCTTGAAAGCTAAGGAGAAGGTTTTTATGAAATTTCAGAGAAATAAGAATCAGGACAGAGCCCCAGTCCTGCCACTAGTAATTTCCACTAGGACAGAAACACAGGGCCATGAGGAATTTCCCAGGGAATGAATAAGATTATAATTTCATAGCACAGTTACTTGCACAAAACTTATTTCATCTTCCCAACTCAATTGATTGCTTTTCTCATCATTATTGGAAAGTCATTCCAGAACCTCATTTCCTCTATCTGTGAGCAAACTACTGAAGTCCAGCCGGAATTTATGAGCAGACTGTTTGAAACCACTCATTCTTATGCTAACATTTCCCTAGAACTTTCACCATTGATTACTTTTCTCTCTAAAGTGCCTCTCCAGACAAAGTCTATCACCTGTCGACTTTAATTTCACAAGGTATCATCATATAAAATAGGTCTATATTTCTTTAGTCAATCTAATCATTTTAGAAAAATACTGGACATTCTGCAAGATAAATGTTGGAGAGCTAGGATTTAAGAGGAGTAATAGGACTTGGAGTAAGGGAGTGCCTGGAGGCAGGAGGCCTTTCTGTGCTCCATCCCTCCTGCTCCCTTCTCAGAAGTTACACCTCCAAAAGGAGCTTTAATGAGCCTGAACCAGGCAATAAAACTTTACAAACACATATCACCTACACACAGAATAAACCAGGAGCTGTCCTCTGTAATAAGCAATTTCCAAGGATTGAACCACTCAATCCTTTCCTTTCTTTCCAAAACAAGGGTATATTCACATCTTTTTCTCACTTAAAACACAATTTAAGACTCTCTACAAAGGAACAGAAAAGGTTACACAGAATAATTGTGTCACAATTCATTTTCTTAGGAAAGTTCCCAAAATCCCAGACTAAGGATTAAAAGATCTAGCTCAAGTTGATCATGCACAGTTCCCAAAGCCAGGAGAACTAGCAGAAGGAATGCTCTGTCTCCACTCTGCAGGAAGATAATAAGAAGTCCTCAATTTACTTCAGGAAAATAACATGCAAAAAGAGGAGTTTCCCATTATACAAAGGATTCTGGGAACATCTGGAAGCTCCAGAATAGCAGTTGGTTTTGGAAAAGTCACAAATTTTTTATGTCTTCTTTCTGTGTCTTTTCTATGTGTGGTTTCCATGATCCATGTTTAGGAAAAAAAAAAAAAAAACCACAAAAACACAAACACAAAAAAAAAAAAAAAAAAAAAAAAAAAAAAAAAAAAAAAAAAAAAACAGTTTTTCAAGTGTTTACAATATCCTCTCTATGCTGACCCTACAGATGGGATGACACACTTGAGTGAGTGAGGGCAATGCCACCCAATCTGATCTGCTCTGGAAAACCACAAACACTTCAGTTAAAGCTAAACCAGCAAAAAAACACATTTAGTGAGTGGGTTGGGGCTGATATAAAAGAGGGAAAGACAAAAGATGGGCTCAATTATTGTTTCATGAAAGGTCCCATGAGCATGGTGACAAACCAGAACAAAATCTGTTTCTTCCCCATCACCAACACAAGGCTATGCTCTCCTTCTCCAGACCAAGGTTATTTGTCTATCCATGTCCTAATTTGCTGATAGACATCACACACTTCCATTCCTTTCCATTCAAAATTAGATAAAAGTTAAGAAATGCAGCGGCACACTGTGTCTCTGAAGAGAGACACTCGGATTTTCAATGTCATCTAAAGTCTCCCTGATGTGAGGAGCCCAGACTAATTTTCTGCCTCTCCTAGTCTAGACAAAATATAAACAACATCATTTACTGTGACCTGTGGTGTGCTGCTTTCCCTTCTATTTTTCAGATATGTTTAATAAGTTTCAGAAGCAGAAATGCAGAAGTCAGAGACCAAGTGACAGGAATAATTTACTGAAACCTGGAGATTCACATCCCTCTTGATTTTAACACAAATGGCAGCTTTCACTGCCTTTAAAAAGGAGAGTGAGGAGCTCAGCACTCTGCACTAACCAGGTTTAAAACTCTCTCCAGGTATTTTCCTTTCCCCTGAAGTAGCAATGTGAGAAGAAAACTCAAGTCAGGAGCTACACAGTCAGCACCAGGACAGAAGGATTTAACACCAACAACCAAAGAGGGTAAGTGAGCTCCCAAAAACCCCTGTCTGAAGCCAGAGTTTGTGGAAGAAGGAATTTAACAGAAGCACTCGCTGCCTATGGGAGCCACAAACCTGGCAGGGCAGCTGCTCTGTGCCATTGCTCCTGTGCACCCACTGTGCTCTCCAAACTGGATAGTGAAAAGCCTCATCCAGGTTAATTTTGGATAGAGTTTGATAATTAGAGTTACCAGACAGTAGGAGCTTTCCTCAGGCATGTTTGAAACTCCCTCAAAGGAAAGACAATGTGATATTGTGAATATATTATTCCTTTGCAAAGATAAAAGCTGGAGTCATGCTGTGGTCGTCATAAAACTCTCTTTTGGTTTCTGATGTTTTTCTGCACTTTCTGTAGATCCTGGTCTTTTGTTTCTTCCAGATGTATCTGCTTTAGACAAAACAATCTGAAAATCTGTAGTAGTGTGACACCAGCTTATTAGATCTAAAAACACCCACAGCCCACAAGTCCATCCATTAATGGATTGCAATTTGCATAAAACAATATATAAATTTTAAAACCTGCAGAAAATACCTGAGATATTTGAAGATCATCACCAAAACTATGAAATTCCATCAGCTTTGGGAGTAAATTTATTTTGGCTGCAATGCCCCAGTGTCCAATTCTCCCTACATTGCCTGGTGGGAAACATCCTTCCTGTGCAAGCCAGGGAAAACTCAAATTAACTCCTGTGTAGAAAGTTGTGCTTATAATCACATTTTTTTAAGGAGCTGCAAGTTTGGGGAGCAGATTGTGGTCAACAATGAACCCACTTGACAAGCTCAAGTGGTTTGTGAAGAGAAGATTGTTGCTTTGTAAAAGTAATTAGCTTGTGCTGCAGAGAAGCTGCCAAAGTCCCAGCAGCCTCCGTTGGGGTAAAGCAAGAGTAATTAAAGCCGTTTTAATGCCTATTTACACCAGCAAAGTCTGGCTCTAACACTGGCTGTCAAAAAGAAAAGGAAAGCGGAGGTGATGAAATTGCATAATTTCACAAAAAGCTACTACTAAATGGTGAGGTGCTGGTGCTGAAATACCCAATTATCCACTGGACTATTAACCTCTGTGCCCACAGGTGTCCAAGTGGGAAGCAGAAGCAGGGAATTTGGTGCAGTCACACATTCCCTGAGCCTTTACCAACACCTAAAGCCTTGAGCCGCTGCCAGCAGAGGAGTCCACAGTTTAATCTGCTCCCGCTCATGTTCTGCTCTGCAAAACCCCCCAAAAGGATCAGCCAAAGCTTTCTGCAGCAAAAAATGAGCATTGGCAGAAATCCTTTGGAGCAAGGGAAAAGCAGGAAGAACTTTAAGAGCTTGAGCACAAGGTGGATAATCCAAAACTTGAGTTTTCCAGGCTGCTGAGGTGAGAGTGCCTGACCTCAGCTCAGCTCTCCAATACCCAGACTATAACAGTCTTGGATTTAAGCTCTATTTCTTCTCCCCTATTTCCTGGGAAAGAATTTGCAGTTAAGGTCTGAATTCCATCCACAGGAATGAAAGATAAGCTTAACTGGTGAAGAGATAAGATGATTATCTCTTAACTATTACTGGTGTTTCTATAGCTCCCATATGTTTTTGAGATTTGAGGGGCAGGTGTTGTTTTGCTTTTTTTTTTTGTTTGTTTTGTTTTTAATTAAGCAAAGCAGACAATTTGTACTAACTCTGTCATTTTACCCTCACCCACAGGACGAGCTTCGAACAACAACTTCTTTCAGTTCTTTACATTTTACCTGTAAGCTCAAAGCTGACTTTCCTCTGCTGCTGACAAAGTGAACCTGAGCAGTGGGAAGCCAGTAAATCTCAAGCAGCAGTGATGCTTTATGTACCTTAAGTACCGCAAGATTAAAAATGTGGTTTTATCACAGTGTGATACCAACGTTAATAACTCGTCTGGAGCAGGAATTCAAAGCTTTCACTATTCTATAATTGAAAGTAGCCCAGTTGCACACGAATTCAGGTAGCAACAGAGGAGCTCAGATCATCTTAGGCAGTGTTTCACTCCAACAGGAGCCTGAGAAGGGCAGTGAAGCATCACTCAGTCAGGCATTACCAACACTGGGGTTTGCATTTGCAAATGAAGCTACATGCAAGTCACAGTCCCATGCCAGACGACTACAAAGCAGGTCAGGCATGCAGAAAAATTCATTTGTGGCACTTGCTGAAAGCAGAGAGAATATTTAAATTTCAGATTTTCAGCCCATCAGCAATAGCCTTACCTGCTGCTATATTTTCAGTTGTCCCAGCAACAAGCAATTCCTTTTCTTTCAGCCTTTTTATTATCGCTTCTCCTTTTCAGTAGGCTTTTGTGAGACAATTATTTCATAAATCTTAATTACAGTTTCATTTTGTTTTGACTGGGCTCAATATAACAACTGCAGGCTGTCACAGAAAGCAGCTGTCCCTCCCAGCACGGCCACGGCCGCTGCAGCTCTCGCTGCAGAGCTGGCACTCACACCACAAAAGGAGGCAGAGCAGCAGGAGCAGGAGAGACTGGAGGGATTTCAGGGAAGGACAAAGGGTGTTCACAGCCTGGGAAGGGGGCAGGAGGAGCTGCAGCTCCGCTGTGCTGAGCTATGGTATCTCCACAGTACCAGAGAGAGGGTGGGAGCTGCCCGCAGGCAGGAGTGGGCACAGGTCACCAGGAGAGCAGGCAGGGCCCACAGGGAGGGAGGCTGGGCTCCTCTGCAGGGAGTACTGGGGATGTACAGCTCTGAGAAGGAAGGGGGTGAGGCAAAGGCACAAGAGAGGCCAGTCAGGGGCACTCTGGTGGAGCGAGGAAAGAAACCTTCCTCAAATAATTTGAAGAAGCCTTTACCCTGCCTAGGAGCTCCTAAACATCACTCTTTGCAGAGAGCTTTGCTAGTAGGGTAGGGAAGACAGGCCACCTCAGCTCGTTAAGCAGAAGGAACATGTAAATTCAAGTAACTCCTCTAAAATCTCTTCACCACACACAGTTCACTTCAGCAGGAGAAGCCAAACAACCACCAGCAAGAGCAATTTGAAACATTCATCTGGAAGGCAGTGCTATTTCACATCGCCTCCTCAGCCATTGCTGGCATCAATCTTAGCACAAAACCCAGAATCTGAGACGATTTCCAATAAAAGCAACCCTTCCATAGCTGCCCTGGAGCTCCAGTAAACTAGGTCCACCTTCAGTGGTAGAGCTGCAACTTAATTTTTTACTTGCCTTAATTGACTGCAGGTAGCCATGCTGTTCACCGCACTGTTCCTAAACCCCTCTCTCACCTTAACACTTGGTTCATCCACAGACTTTTCAGGGAGCTGATGCACCTTTGGTGCTCCCTTATTCTCTAGTCTTGGACTAAATCAGGAGAAGTGCATCTCCTTTCACTGTTAAGGATTAACTTCAGCATGAAACAGTCTGAGACAGGATCATTGTTCTTGTGCAGCTGCATCCATCTTGGAGTTGGGGTTCTGTCCACAGACACCATGTCTGGGGTGGCTGGGACACAGGGCAGCTCCTTGCCTCCCAGAACTCATCAGAGCAGCAGTGAACTGGGGATAAGATGGGGTTACAGACAAGGTGCTAATGCTCAGGAGTTACTGAATCACAGAGTATCCTGAGCTGGAAGGCACCCATGGGAACCATCCACTACAGCCCCTGTCCCTGCCCAGACACCCCAACAATCCCACCCTGTGCATCCCTGGGAGTGTTGTCCAAGTGCTCCTGGAGCTCTGGCAGCCTTGACCACTGCCCTGATCTACTCGTGTCTATTTAAAGTGTCAGAATGCCATTTTAACAGCTTTTGGTTACAATTTCACCCCCTTCTCTCCCAGGGCACACATTGCATCTGGCTTTAAAAGATCATAAAATGTCAGGGATGCAAAAATGCTCTGTGTGTGTCCACAGCTTTGGGCTTAAATCAGCTCTGCAGTTACAGTCATCTCTGAAAACCAACAAAAGTCTCTGGGCACAAACTGTCACCATCTGTATTTCCTAAATCAGCTTAAGCACAGCCTAAAACACAGGGCTCAGTGCTGCCTACAAGCCTGTGTAAATGACTCTCAGTGCATAGGAAAATTGCCCATTTCCCACCTGGATTTCCTGCTATTCCATCTCATTTGTGCAAAGCAGGCCCAGCTCATGTTTCTGTTCCAGATCAGGCCACAGAGGAGCAAGAGGCAGCAAGGGGAGCTTCAGCACACAGGGAAGGAAAAACCAATTCACTCCTCCCTCATAAATCATAAAGAAACTGGGTAGGTAGAACACAAACTCAGGCAAACTCCTGCATTTCTGATGAAAGAAATCTAAAGGTAGCGACCACAAACTTGCCAGACACATACACGAATTAAAACAAAAAAAAAAAAATCAACTTATGCAGATATTTACTCGTTTTTCAAAAGAAAGAATATTTAAATCAAGTGGGTGAATGTCCTAAAGTGGAATTGAAGGAGTTTTAGTCAGCCATAATTTCATTTGAAAAGCCTAATAACAACCCTGGATTTAAATTCCATACACTATTCTGCTTTTGTTTTGCAGTTGTTGAAAGTGCCATCCCAAGAAAACAGCAGTAGTGCATATTTATAGTTTTTGGCTCCTTTATCCCAAGAAATTGCCACATACATAAAGAAAATCAATAATTTCAATTTCCAAACAGTTTTAGAATTTACATTCATTTTTTATTATAAGCATTTGACCTGGTCTATGAGAAATCAGATGGAAAAGTTTCTACCCTTTGCAGTGAGGAAAAATATGTCCATGAGTATTTTTAGACTCTTCAATGTACAAGTCTTAAAACCTGAGATATCCCTTCACATTTTATTTCCTGATGCTTAATATCTTTTCTGTTCCTGTTTGTGAAAACAATTCCTTTGGGCTATAATGAGGGAAAGCCAAAGTTTGTTCCACACAAACTCTTCCTTCCATTAATAACACTGACAGGGATAGAGAAGCTGAGGCAGTTTCGGTGCATTCAACAAAAAAAAAAAAAAAAAAAAAAAAAAAAAAAAACCAAACAAAAAAGAAACAAAACATAATATGAAGCTGTAGAAGTGTTTTTGGTTATATTTATCATCAGATGTCGCAACCGAAGACTGGAAAGTTTGCAAAGCAAACAAAACAGAAATAACAATTGAGGCCACACCTCCAGGGGCAAAGTGAAAGATTGTAAAATTATCACCTCCAGAACCTGGCCATCTTGGCTTAACACAGATCTGCAGCAAAGCACATGTGTATGACATGGATATATATGAATTTAACTCGAATTTAGCAATTAGCCCTCTTGCTAAATACACAGAACTTCTGTTCTGAGGCCAGAAATCTCGAAAAGTTGTGAGTCACTACCACAACTCAGTCTATGTGACCACTTTTCATCCTTAAAGGCTCAGACAATATAAGAATGTTTGACTGCCCTTCTTCCCTGTCAAAAATGCAACTACTAATTAAAATCCGGAGTGGAAACAATAACCAAGAAAAAACCAGACCAATGCTGCTAAATTTTTGGAAAAGGGCTCATCATTTTTTATTCCATGTAGCTGGTGACCAGCTCTGGAGGTTATGTTCCTGCTGAGAAGGCACCAGGAGATCTTGAAAGTGTTGGGTTTTCCCTCTTTTCAAACAAAAACCGTAGAGCAACCATGTCTGAGAAGATGCTGACACTGCTTAGCAACCAAAGTGATGGGAAAAAAAACAAGGCTGGAAAGTCACCTCCTATGCTTTAAAATCATTACCTAGAAAATCAAAGGTGAAACTTGACAGTGCAAGGCACAACATCTGAATCGTCTGCTGGGGACTGCCCACATGGGATTCCCCCCAAAATGCACCCAAAATTGATGATACAGAGGAAATGTTTTCCATAAAATATTTCCCTGTTTATCCTATCAGCACTGAAGCTCTGCATCATAAGTAAGAACAGGGCAGGAAAATCTGGAACCTCAGTGCAGGGTCTGAGAGGGGAGTAGCATTTCCCCAGCATTATATTGTGCTTAAATGTTAGTGTGCTCTGATGAAATGAAAGAGTAAAATGTGCGCATGGAATGGCATTAGGAGAGGCTGGAGGACCTTCTGTGTGATGGGAATAACTCAGGGAGGGGACACAGAGAAGTGGCACAGCGAGCACCTTGTGCCAACACTTCCTCCTCTAGGATTTGACAGCAGAATTCGTGGAGGACATAGGAAAAATTCAAATCCACAGTGAATTTGAGAGGATGCAAGACTGACAACAAGTGACAGCGTTCTTCTCCAGTATTATGGGGAAAGTTTGTCTTTTGGAAATGTGGACCTTAGCAGAATTTCCAGAAGTGTGTTGCATCTCAGGGATGGAGTCAAATCTAAACTAATATAAATCAAGGTAA
Source organism: Sitta carolinensis (assembly GCA_032173965.1). Classification (NCBI taxonomy): domain Eukaryota; kingdom Metazoa; phylum Chordata; class Aves; order Passeriformes; family Sittidae; genus Sitta; species Sitta carolinensis. Next base: position 6,086,917 of record CM063289.1, read on the forward strand.
ACATGTAAATCTGGTTAGGCAGAAAGTTCAGATTGTCTCTCTCCTACTTACACATTTCTGGTACTTTCTGTGCAGTTTCAATCACTTTTATTTTTTTAATGAGAAGAGAGGCCAGTCTCAGGAATTGCAATATAATTGTGAAATGTAAAGGTTATCATCCAAGTATATTTTCATTTATCCTCTTTAGCTCTGAAATATCCCACCAAGCTGCTAATATCTAATAATCCATTTAGAGAAGCTGAATGTTATCTGTAAAAATTAAATTGTTTACATTCACCATGGTTTACTGTAAACAAAAAAGCTCATTCATTATTTAAAATGCAGCACAGCATGATGAATTTTGTTTTCTCCCTGGTCGGTTTTGGCTCTAACCAACTCCATAAATATGTTAGCACCATCTTTTGGCTAAAATGGGTCCTGACCTATATTTGTATCTTTCCCTTACAAGTGGGGTTGCTGGCATTTTTTCCTGGAATTTCCAACGTTTTGAACATGAGGAAGAGCCAAAGAGGGAAGTGAATCTCTGGCTGTGGCTGACAACCCAACCAGGACAACATTTCCATGTGTACACTGAGGTGCCTTTATGTTGTTGCAGCCCTAAAACTGAATTTTTATAATTATTTTCCTTCTCATAGAATTGTGTAAAGGTGATTTTTTTTGTACAAATGCAACTCACCTCCACTAATTATTAATCAGATGCTTGTTTGCATCATATCTTTTTCATAAAACATGGAATGTGAGCCTGCTCTAGGGGTTTGCTGCTACTTTTCCATTCACTTGTAATTTATGTTACCTGATATAAAATGCTCTAAATTCAGACTTAAGGTGGTTTGAAAAAGTATTTTTCCCTCTTATTATAACCTTACATTTTTTAATGTGCTTATTGAAATTAGTTGAAAGGTGGGATGAAAATCCAGCTTCTACTTAGGCAAAAATCTCCCCTCCCTTGTGTATTCCCTTTATCCTTCTGACATCCCATCAGGAAAACCATCTTACATCCCTGCTCTGCTAATGGTGCCTCAACAGCATCACATCAGAACAAGGATGGAGGGAATATATGACAATTCAGACTTCAGGACATTGTATAAACTGGACTGCTGGAACTTCAAAAGTAATAGGTTGGGTTCTTGAGGGGAGGGTGGGGCTGGTTTGCTTTGCTTTTGGTTTTTTGCTTGTTTTGTGGGGGGTTTTTTGGTTTGTTTTTGTTGTTGTTTTGGTTTAGGGGTTTTGGGTTTTGTTTTTTTTTTTGTTGTTTTTTTTTTTTTTTTTCTTTTCTTGAAGGGATTCTGAATAGATGTTTCAAATATGAGCACCTGTGGAGCACAAAGGACCTTGGAATAAGTGGAATTGTCTTGCTGTTACAGACACAGAGGATCCTCTCACTGCAGTTTCAGCCTCACCCCAGTGAATGTCCCAGTCTGCCTCCACAGAGCTCTCTCTGTGGAGTTTGGCCAAACTCCTGTGGGGTTACCTGGACCTGAAAGGAAAGGGTGATGAGGATCCTCAACTCCTTAGCCTGACCTGGAGAGAACAAACACCACTTGAGATGACTCAGGGGATTTCCCTCCCATGAAATCACCACACACACGGTGGGGTGCAGAGGAAGGGGCATTTCAGAGCAGGGCAACAGCCACCTGCAAACATGGGTGATTTCAGACAGAGAGGACAGAGTTTGGCACAACCTTCCATCGAGTTTGCATCATCCATAGACCTCTTAATCCCATCAGAATCCCCTCTACCTCATTTGCAAAAAAAAAAAAAAAAAAAAAAAAAAAAAAAAAAAACAACTTATGAAGTATTGTGTATTTTTAGTGATATTATCTACATTCCAGCTGGGGAATGGGAGCATTTGAACACTGTGCTCTGCAAAGCTCTCACCATTCATCACCACATCCAGGAGTGCAGATACATCAGGATTTGCCCCTGGCACTGAGTGTTACAGCTTTGTTAATCTAGAGCAGAAAAATAATTTACTGCATGAGAGCAGCAGATACCAGAGCAGAACCTCACATGAGAGGGAAGCAATGAGAAATACATGCCATGTATATTTATATATTTCATATGGGCATTTAGAAATACATCTTTGCCAGTAACAGCTACTGGAGTAGGGTCAGTGAAAGAAAGTAAAGAAACTTGCCTAAAATTGGCTGAACCTGTCCAAACAGAAGGCACTTCTCCTTTCTTCCTGTTCTTCCTTTGGACTTGTTTAGCTGCAATGAGAAAAAACAGGTAATTGGCTACATTATGACTTATGGCTAAAGCCATGCACTTCAAAAGTCTCCTGTGTAAAATAATATTTATCTGTGTAATTTTTATCTATATAACACACATACCCCACCAAAACATGTTATTTTATCCCTGTTGATGTAATTTCAGTCCTCAGGACTGAAAGATGGCTTGGACTGGATGATCTGAGAGGTTTTTCATCTTAATGATTTTATTATTCTGTGATTCTAAAAGAACACGTGTGTGAACAACAGGGATGTTTTAAAGCACATGGGACAACAACTGGAAATAGGAGGCAGATAAAAATATCTTAAAAGAATATTGACATATATCTGAAGAAAATGATGCTGAGATGGGGAGAAAAGCTAAAGGATATCCAAGATCTTGTCTTATTCTAGCTGGCAACAATCATATCAAACAGGAGGTTTATAGGATAAAAAAAAAAAAAAAAAAAAAGTAACTTGAAACTTCAGGAAGGTCAGGGAGGAATTTTTCCATTATTTACCAAATGAGGGGGAAAAGATGTTCCAGGGCTACATTGCCTATATGATTATCCTACACATATCTTTTCAGGCACGGAAAATCTTCAAGGAGCAGGTGGGATTCCATTCCCATTCAAGAGCCAGATTATCATAACTTTACATCCTTGACTGAAAGCCCAGAGTTCAGGAAATGACTCTTGAGGGACCCAGCCTGGCTCCATCTCATTCCAGTTCTTTCCAACCACATCCAGTGAAAAAGCTGTCCTGACAACACACACCAATGACAAAATCTATGCCAGCAAAATTTAATATAGGAAAAGAGGAGGGCAAAGACCCAAAAGGAAGGAAAACTTTTATCACTATATTTGCAATGCAGAGGCAAAAACTGAATTCACCTGAAGCAGGGTAAAACTGTTTGAACATGAAAAATTTGAAATACAAGTTTCTCTTTTAATTCTGAAAGGCTAAAAAGTCTCACCACATACCTATTTGCATGAGGAAGTTTAAGTTCAAGGAGATGTTTTGGATGAATAAAAAAGACTAACACCTCTGTGTTCCTTTAAAGGTACTACCCCAGCTTGTTGCAATTAGTTTAAATCAATTCAGAAAGTGTTTGAAATACACCAAAAATAGTTTCTAAATAGAAATATGCTGAATATGGAGGAGGGAAGGGTTTGAACTTGCAGGAAGGATTTTTCTCCTTGTTGCACTGGATTTACTGGTCATTTCTTAAAGCACCTCTAAGGCTTCCAAATCTATAGTTTACTCTTGTTAAATTTTTTAAGTGTGAAAACTTTGAAACTTCAGCCAACAAAACTGTTGGGTTTTTTCACCTTCCCAGATGATATTTGATAATGGCTATTTGATAATCAAATGACTATTTGATAATGGGCTATGAAACCACTTATTTGAAAAGAGCCCAGCCAGTGTCAATGACTTTGGGTACCTGCATTAAAAGCAGTGCTGTTCTGCTCTTTAGAAAGGGCAGATTCCCCAAGCCAACCACAGATTATTTGGAGTCCTTTGGCACAGTGCATGTGTGCTGTACCATTGTCATAAGAAGTGATTTGTTTATTGAAAACCCACTGTTTGTGAGCCATTAAGCCAGGTAAGATTCTGTGTTTAACAGCACTCTGCACGTTGGGCCCTGAGAAAAGATTGCTGCAGTCAGGTATTCGAGCACTCTACTGCAAACAGCAAAAAATCAGCTCCTGACACTTAAATATTCCCTTTTTAAATCACCTAAGAACATCTTATGGAGACTGGCTTGCTTAGGGATTTGATGTCACTGCCGGAAGCACCTCTGGCTCTGCACAGCTCCTGACAGGAGGGCACAGCCGGGGGGGTCGGGCTCTGTGAACAGGGAACAGGGACAGGAGAGAGGAACGGCCTCAGGCTGTGCCAGGGCAGGGGCAGGCTGGAATCAGGAGGAATTTGTGCCTGGAAAGGGTGCTCAGGCCTTGGCAGGGGCTGCCCAGGGAGGGGTTGGAGTGCCCATCCCTGGAGGTGTCCAAGGAAGGGCTGGGCTGGCACTGAGTGCCCTGGGCTGGGCACACGCTGGGGATCGGGCACAGATGGGACTAGGTGGGACTGGGAAGGTTTCCAGCCCCAGGGACTCTGTGCTGAGGGGCAGCAGAGCCGCAGCCACCTCAGGCACAGCAAGGAAGATACAGAGCAAAGAGCCTGGCCTGGGGGGTCCCAGCTTCCAAAGGATCCAGAGCTGGTCCAGCTGAGAGGGACACAAACCCTGAGATCCTTCTGAGTCCCACCATCCTCCCCAGAAGCATCAGCAGGGCAGAAGGAGAGGGAGATGTCAGGGATATGAAGAAGTGGGAGAAACTAACCAGATTTTTCTTGTGGATTGAGGGAAAGCTGGGAAAAACAAGACATCTAGTTTTATCTCTCTACTATATTGTCCTCCCTAAAAATAAAAAATAGCAACTAAAGAAAAAACCAAACAGGAACCACACTGGAGTACCCTAAAAAAATTTCCAAACAACGATATACTCATCATCTTGGAGGATCCATTCCCTTCCATAAAGATAAACCTGAGCACTGCTTCCCTTTTGGCAGGAATGGATCCTTTTAAACAGCCCTAACAGCCACATGTCACTGTTCAACTGTTGGATTTTCTTACCATATAAAACCATCCTACCAAATACCAGGCAGGCCGAGTTTTCCCTGGCTCTTAAAAATCGGCCTCAACATGGAAAAAGATACCAAACTCCTCACCAACACTAGATCAGCACTCCACAGGCTAAACCATAAATGTATTCAACCAAGTCAGCTTTAGAAACTTTTCATTTAGCTCTACAAAGATAACACTAGATCAGCATTTTCATTAAAAAGAGATGTTATGGCTCATTCCTTTCTGTGATAGAAGAGGAAGCAGCAACATCTTCTAAAACTCAGGAGAGACACATATGCTGCAATAAAAAAAAAAAAAAACTGTGATTGTTGTTCCATTAAATATTTCAGTTTATGATTATAATTACTTCTTGATTGGGAAGAATTCTCGTGTAAAAAGTCCAATGCAATAACAGTTCAAGTAGATCAAAAAAAGCAATGGCAGAAATCAAAGGATGAGCCAGGTACAAGATGCAAGGACAGCAATTTTACTGGTCTTCATTTGTTCTGGTTTTATTCTAATTGCGCAGCTGAAGAATATTTCACCCACCACCACCTCTCTATTACCTATCCAACAACTGTAATTTAGTAAATCCCTGGGGAAAATCTACTGTAATACCTAAAGCTACAGCAGGTTTTGGTTATGACAGATCAGCAAGTCCTTACCCTTTGATATCTACAACAGCCAGAGTGGGATGGCCCAAAGACTGGATATGAACGAGTCCTTGTCCACAAAGGAAGCCCCTGTCACAGAACAGGAGGCAATGCCCCTGTATTGGCAGGCACAGACCCCACAGACTGTTCTGGTCTGTGCTTAAAGGCTCCTAAAACACAGACTAAGGAGTAAACATAGTGCGGAGAAAATGGAGAGGGGCTTGGCAAAATATCTCTGTTCCCTGCAGATCATTGAGGGCAGAACTTTTCACTGGAGGGAGGATGAGTTTCAAGGAATGATTTGTCCAGAAGTCTTTCTTCAGGATGAAGTGACTGGTTGGAAGGAAGGGCTGATGGAGAAAATGAGGGAGTAGGAAGGGGAGAGCCTCAAGAAGCAGGAGCTGTCCTTCCCAGCACCCTGGCTGGCATATCTGGTTTGACCATTACTAAAACTAAGAAATCTGTAATGTGAAAAGCAGGAGGGGCAGCAAAGGTGCCTTACAGGCAGCACCCAGCCGTTCCCAGGGCCCATGGCAGGGGGACATTAATGGGATGGAGCCAAGCCAGGGAACACTCAGCATCCCCTCAGCAGTGCAACACCTCCGTGCCATTTCCACTGCTCCCCTCCCAGCAAACCCCTCTGCTAAAGCCTGATGCTGTCCAGGATGGGAGTTGTACTTGAATCCCAGAAAGGTTTGTGTTGGAAGGAACCTTAAATCTCTTGTTACAGCCCTGCCAAGGGTGGGGACATCTTCCACTATCCCAAGTTTCTCCAAACCCCGTCCAACCTGTCCTTGGACACTTCCAGGGATGGAGCAGCCCTAGCTGCTCTGGGCACCCTGTGCCAGTGAGCTGCTGGGTATCCAGGAAGCAAATCCTCCAAATTCCTCTGTCTGAGAGTCAGTAAAATAGACTCTGATAACTGGAGAGGAAGTGATGAGCAGTCTCAAGCCAAAAGCAAGTTTCTAAAGTCCACACATTTTCCCTTTTACTGAAGGCTTCATGTTCAACCAGTGTGTTAACTCCCCCAGGAAACAGCACTAATCCTTCTGCAAGAATCCAAGCCCAAATTTGCAAACCAAAGTGAAGACCTGAAAGTCTTTTTGTTGTTTATGCACTGTCCTCCAGCTCTTTAGTATCAGAATGTAGAGCACTAGTAATTCAACATAAATACATAACTGTACATAAGGAGCATACACAGAGTCACTCACAAACAGCATCCCCAAAACCCACAGACAAGGAGCTGGGAACCTTTGCTGTTGATCATGACTACTTTCTTTGTGTTAACTTTAAAATAGTAATGATTTTCTTTTATCTTAAATACACGAACAATGAAGTAAAACAATGTCAAGTCAGATGAGAGAACCATAAGTCACTTCAAACAATCGAGATCTGATGCTTACTGTAAGTACAGTTCTGCTTTCAACAGATTAAAGTACTCTCAGATCTATTTTTTGTTCTAGTCAAAGGCAGACACGTTGCATAAAACATCAGGGGGCTTTCTTTGATCGGTTGCATAACTTTACATTTCTCATTAAACAGTTATAAAAATAAAAAGGCCTTATAAGAGGTAAACTCACAGGATATTTATACTTTCCCAATGACGGCTCAACTGGGGTCTTGAGTTTAGCACCACTTTCACGGTGTATAAATAATTAATTGTAGAGTAAGTTTTCAAGTTACATCTCTAGAGAAGATAAAGGAATGATCCAGAGCTCTGTGCAAGACAAGTCCCACTTGGAGAGGGTTGTTACCTTCATTGAAATAAACCTCTGCTTAATATCACTGGATTAGAATAGAGAGACTTTCTGAGCATTAATAGGGCCTTTTTGTGCCACTCTGCAAGTTCACAGGAATGATAAAACTGTCTTAATTAAGTCTAAAGATTTTCTCAGCATAAGAGATTATCCCTGGGAGAGGCTGCCAGAACAGTTCTTTGTCTTCGACAATTAGATCAGATCTGAGGCACAAATGGCAAAGCCCATAACAGGAGCTTCTAAAAATAAAGCATGGCAAGGACAGCCTGGTGCTCAGTCTCAGCCTATAGCCTCGTTTACTGGGGGTTTTAAGGCCTTTCCAAAAATAAAAATGAATTTGAGCTATCAAGTTTTTATATTGATTTTCCACTCTCTCATAAAAAAAAAAAAAAAAAAAAAAAAAAAAAAAAAAAAAAAAAAAAAAAAAAGGAAGGTTAATCAACTGCTGAGGAATTGGAAGGAGATTAACCATTGGAAGAATTTCTAATACAAAGGAAAATGGGGCTCTGAGGACCCTCATACTTAGGGTGAGATAAAAACTGAAGGTTGATTTCTCCAAGTTTTTTTATCTTTCAGCTCTGCAGATTTTTAACACCCAGCAAAAAAAATACAACCACACAGCAAACGGCTGCTTTTCCTCAACATTTTTTTTGTTGGATCACCAGCTGAGCACCAGGGATGCACAGAACAGTTTTGGTTTCTGTGTTTCCCAGGCAACTTAGTTTTAGCAGTCAGAGCAAAGAGAGAAGGAATTCTTCTCAAAACAACAAAAACTCAAAAAACCTGCTGGCAGATTAAAGTAGTTTTATCCTCATTTATCTAAACTCCTTGTAAACATCCTTAAACTCAAAGGGATGTAGGTCAGCTCTGCTGTCCTTTCTTGAGTCACATCTGAAACTGTGACAGGGTTCAGCCACTTTGAACAGCATCAGCTCTGTGTGTGCTGCCAATCCCACCCCTCCCCTCAGGAAAGTTAACTTTCATCCTCTCAGACACTTGTGTTTTAAAAGCACTTTTATTTTTTTTCTTGCCACAGTGATACGGTAGCATTTCTAAAGTCTTGGTCTCTCCACAAAAAATGCTTACTGGTTATGCAAATAAAAGCCAGCTCAATGCTTTGGGTTGAGTTAATTGACTCATACACACAACTTTTCCAGAATGCAGAAAGCAATTTCACTCTAATTTTCAAGACAGCAGCTCAGAATCATCAAAGTTGGAAAAGACCTCCAAGATCACATAATTGCATTCCTTTCGTGGCCCGCTCTGCTCAATCCCTCACCTGTTTCACGGTATGTGCAGAGGTGTGATGGAAAAACAGCACTTAAATTCCAGTTCCACACTCATTAAAATTTCATGCAGGTACCATGTTGTGTATCTGCCAATGTATTATTTATTCTCATTCCCAAAACTGGGATAGATTGTGAGAGTTTTCCTTGCGGAGGTGCACAGGAAGCCAGGAGCACAGCCCAGACAGCTGACCCACCACTGGCCAGGGGGATATTCCATACCATGGAATGCCATGCCCAGTGCATAGACTGGGGCAGCTGACTAGGAGGGAACTAGGGCACTGGATTATTATAATTTTGTCTGGAACTTTGTTATTCTCAGACACGTCCTTGGCCACTCTGTGTCATCCCTGGTAGGATTTTTTTCACGTCATCCAGGAGAGCAACCAAGAAATCCACTGAGGCTTTCAATTAACCTTTCAGTGGTGTATCAAGAATTTAAGGATGAGTATCAGCCTGGTGAACAAGGAGCTTTGGTAGCACAGCTTGGGAAATAGAGCTCTATTCCAATTTCCAATATCAGACACTCTCTCCTGTCCACCTTTATGCAAAATAATTTGCAAAGAGCAAATTCACAAGACGGGATGAGTGGTGAGGAAAACTCCTTCCTTCCTTCAAAGGTTTGAGGGTGTTCTTTTTCAGCAATTCAGCTGGATCTGTGCTAAAATGCTAACGAATCCATTTGCATAATCCCCTCTGCAAAACAAATAACAAGAATAAAAACCAAGCAAGAATCACAGAGTGAATTCTGTGTCTACACCAACAGGAGCTGGTGTCAGCCTCACACTCTCCTTTTCTGCTTTCAGGGCATTTTTGTTTCACTTTCCTGTGAGACCTAAAGCAATTTTCTGCTTTTATTTCAAAGTTTACATTCCTATGATTGATCCTTCTTCGTACTGAGCTCCCCTGTGGTTGCTGCTCCACTAAGAGCTCAGAAAACATCTCTCCACCCCCCCATGATTTGGTTTTCACTGTAGTTTAGACAGTTCCAGGCCAGGCTGGATGGGGCTTGGAGCAGCCTGGGACAGTGGAAGGTTCCTTACTGAGAGGGACTTCTCACCTGCCCATGGCAGGAGTGGAACAAGATGATCTTGAAGGTCCTTCCAACCCAAACCAGTCAGTGATTCTGTGATATCTGCAATAAAATCACAATTTCCAAGTCACGGTTACTGTTCAAAGAAAAAATTCTGTCTGTGTGGAAAGCAGATGGAAGAAATTCCCTGTGTCTCACAGGACTGCATCCATGCAGAGGGACAAATGGAAGTTTGGCAGGACAGAGAACAACCAGAATTCACGAGCATATTCCAGATAAATGTTAGAGTATTATCCCTCAAAGAGACACGGGTTGGGACCAGGAAGGGCCTCTCAGCTGCAGCCAGGCAGCACAAGCCAAAATCAATTAAATTGAACTAATTTCAGCTAATGAAGCAGTTCAGATGGAAACCCCTCAGACAATTGTGACACACAACACCCCCCTGCAGTGAAGCTTTGGGAAAGGGCTGAAACCTGGCCACAAAAACAAAGCACACACATCACATGTGAGCAGGCCAGGACCTTGTCCTGAATCCTGGTTCTGCACCAAAAGGACCAATATGAGGAATGTGGCACTGGACTATTCAATTTTAGCCAATAAACCTATAGGAAGGCTCCAAGATACAAGAACAGTCATCAAATACACCAAAGAAGAAGATAATATTCATGTATTCTAACAGTTTTGCTGCTGGCCCTTTCAAATGATCCCACAATGTTTTAGACCTAAATAGTTTCTAAACCCCCTTTTCCTTTTTTTTTTTTTTTTTAACAGATACGTTTTACCCTTTTTTTTTTTAAGTTAAACTAAATAGTAAGAATATTTCCTCATACTCTTCTTATTTTTAAATGAAACACATACATCAGGAAGAGTTGTTGGCATAGACTGACTTTTAAAACAACAAGGTTCAGAAACTTTCCATTATTATCCCATAATGGTCAACTTCGAGTAAATATTTTCTGCCATGGGGTGAACCTTGCTTTAAGAAATTCCATTCTTCCATACCAAAACTGTGGCATAGCTAAGACCTGATGTTTGCAAATGTACAATCAGCACCACCTAAAATAAACTCAAGCAAGGCACCAAGATTGATGTTTCCTTTGCTTCAGAAATTTTACCATGGTACCACACCAAAAAGCACAAGATTAATCATTATCCTCTAACTTCCCCTTTAATTCTCCAGGAGGAAACACGGAGCTGACCAAGACCATCAAAATACTCCATTTTTCTAAACAGCAGAGCCAAGGGCTGCTGGAGTTTCCAGTCAGGGCTTTTAAATCAGGATTATCCGAGGTAGAGGGACCAGAAAAGCTCACCGTGCTCATTTCAGGTGCAAATTGAGCTGTTCCCAAAGGATGGGCAAAAAAAGTTAACAAAGGCTTGGCTGGCACTCAGCTTGAACCCTGGTTGATTCACATGTACAGACACTGTGTTTCAGGGAAAATAAAAGGTATTGCTGACATCAATGCATCAGAGCCAAAGCTTCACAAATCCCAGAACTGAAGGGCTGCTTGATGTCACCCAAATAGGGAAGCAGGAATTACAAATGGCCAACACCTGCTGCATTACTGATCTGGATTCTCTTCTAGTAAGCCTGTGGGCATAATTTGAAATTTCTGTTCCATTTGTACCAGACCAAAGATTTCTGTTAAGGCACCATCTGTAGCAATGAAATCCCCATCCAATTGCAGTTCCTGACACAAACCAAACCAAACCAAATGGAAATTAAACCTGCAAAACACCTACATGAACACACACCCCTCCAAACTATCAAAGTCCTCACCCATCAGACTGTATTCACACCCTGTGTAAAATCCCTTCTGGGATCATTTGGAACAGCCACAGCCAGCAAAAGCCTCAGTAAAAGCAAAACCACAACAATCTGAAAAAGACTGACAGCCTGCATCCCCATGGCACTCTCCAAAATTGTTCATTTTATTCCCCTGGGAACAATTGGGGTGTCTGGGACAGTCCAGGAGCTGCAGATGCTGATCCCAGGGTGTGCAGGGACCACGTGCATGGTGCAATCAGTGCTTTGGAGAGAAAAGGGAATTGTTTCTGATTTCTGAACAGCTCTGTTTTCTTTCTTTCATGATCTGCTAAAGGAAGTAAATGACTGGAGATGGGACGAGATCCAGCACTTTTACATAGTTTTTTTCCCCAGGAGCACTCAGCAGAGCATTGGATTCTCAGCCAGGTAGCAAAAATAGAAATTAGCATCATATAAGGAGAGAAAAATATAAGAAGAGAACAACATATAAGAATAGAAATCTGACCACATTCCAGTTTTGCTGGGCTGTGAGAGAGGATGTGAAGGTCCTTGGAACACACTATACAGGGTGGGACTTGGAGGAGCTCTGTGCAGTGGGGTCATGCTCAGCACCTCCCTCACCTCAGCTAATATTAATGATCTGGGGCAGGTGACCTAGCAGAATTGTTTGGCGTGAGAATTTCTCTGTGCTTTTGAAATTAATTTAAGAAATGGAATGCCTTTCACACCGATGGGGTGGGGATCATCAGCTAATATCCACACTGAAGTTCCCCCCAAGGGAAGCTGAGCTTCCTGGCAGTAAGAAAGAACCAACCTGCTGGGGAACCTCCTGTTCTTGGAGACAGGAGTTAAAACCTTTCGGGGAGAAGAGATAGCTGAAACATGGATCACCACAGAGTGTCAGAGTGGTTTGGGCTGGAAGGGACCTTAAAGCTCACCCAGTTCCACCACGAGCAGGGACACCTTCCACTAGACCAGGAAGGTCCAAGCCTTGATGTCCATGAGCCTTGGATGACTTTTGTAGGAAAGAGATCCCGCATTTTAACGCCAGTTCATCATGATCCTGCTGTCCCCTTCTCTACCAGCCCCAGGAACCTCAGGCAGATCCAGCACAACCTGGGCTGGGGCAGAACAAGCACTCCTTGCTTGCTGGGCTGCTCCCTTTGCCTGTCCACAGCCAACCATGAATTTGCCAAATCCCACCTGCTTGGGGCTCCTTACAGACATTCAATACTTTCTACAAGAGACACAGTTGGCTGGGTCAAGAAAATTTATTGAGCTGTTGTCACAGACAGTTAAAATTTAAGAAGGGCGTCATATTAACTAGATTGTATATAAACATTTTGAAATGCTTCATGCAGAAGTAACTGGAATAACTCAGAGATGAAGCCACGGGGATTTGCTTTGAAAAATTTGATTTTTCCTCTGAAAGCATTTACATGTGACCAGAGGTTTTATACCACACCTATGTAGTTGTGACTACTGAGGGAGAATTTTGTGGCTTTTGTCCAAGGTCACTTTGAAACAGCATCCCCTCTGAGAGGATGGATGCATGGAAGGTTTGCTGCTCATGTCTTTTCTGACTTTTGAAAAGAACACCCAAAACTGCACACAAGCAGCTCTTCCACAGCATAAGTGGTGTGTTATTAATTAACACTCGTGCCACCCTCAGCTGAGCCCACAAGCCCTTCTCCCTGGTCACTGCAGGCAGGGACAGGGAAGGGAAGTTAAACTCAGACTGGAGAGGCAAGGAGAGGCTGAGGTGACCTAGCAAAGCCCTGGCACAGGAATGCAACCTGGAATTTAAACATCTTAACCCTGAGAAGGTCAGAATCTCTCTGTAAAGTCCCAGAAGCTGTTGCTATTCCCTCATGCTTCTGCTCTAGTTTGCCATTGATTTGTGCTTCATGGGTAACTCATGCAACATCACCTTGCTGAACCTGCAGGCAGCCTGAGGCAATTTTGGGGCCATTCCATATCCAGCAGGATATTTGGATGGTTTTACCTTCCCTAGACACCTCAGTGAGATAGTGGATTGAAAACCTCCTCCTGACTTTCTGCACTGGGATGTTTTGCTGAAGGTCTCCCAGTGAATTGGAAGGAAAAAGAGCAGGAGCCAAGCCTGTGAGATAAAACTCAGTTTTACAATTAATCTGAGCATGGGAATGGCTGGAGATGTGTCAGAGGAGGGTTAGGCTGGATATCAGAAAAACATTCTTCCCCCAGAGAGCGATTGGGCAAAAACACAAATTCTCTTTAAAAAGACATTTTCCGAAGTGCTAACATAACAGAGCAACAACAGGTGAAAACATGAGAACCCAAAATTAAAATTAATGGTAAACTTCACAACACATTCCTTTAATCCCTGAACTAATAACAGAGAGTGCAAAGCTCATTAGAAATTCCTTGCAGGACTGAACTCAGACTCAGGGAAGAGTTAAAATGGGCAGCCCTATTATTTGCTGTTTTGCTCTCCAAAGTGTTGCCTTGCACTGGATGCATTTAATGTGCTGAGGAAAAGGGCAAGAGGGGTCCCTGCAACCAGAAGATTTCGAGGGAAATTGTCACTTTCTCCTCTTAAGTGACAATTTTGTAAATTCTCGATGTGACAGGAACAATCGAGAAAGCGAATTAGGGGAGGGGAGGGAGGTTGCTGATGCTGGGTTTGGCACAGAAGGCTCTCCACACGATCGGCTCAGGGGTTTGCTCAGGAATTCTGGCTCCTGCAGAGCACGAGTAGCATCTAGAGGATGTGTGGAGAACTTCCAGAGCAGGGAAAGATCATCCTCGCGAACGGAAAGAGACTAAGGGAGAAAATAAGGGCGTGCCCTTACCCCCTCCCCATTGTTCTTAGGGCTGCTTAAACAGCCTCAGTCAAATCCCACTTTGCCAAATTTAATTGGGATATTATGGCATTACTGCTAACGAAAGAGGTAAATTAATAACACACGTACACATACATAGAGAAATATCCCAAAAAGCCCACAACAGGTGTGGAAAGATGAGAGACTGCAGCAAAGAGGAGATAGTCCAGTGGAAGGTGTCCCCACAATGGCAGGGGTGTAACAAGGTGAGTTTTAAGGTCCCTCCCAACCCAACCCAGTCTGGAATTCTGTGATTAGAGGGTGAATTTTATTTCTCCATTAACAGGAAGCAATGGCAGAGGACTGATCACCTGGCTCAGCCACCAGACGCCTCATCTCTGATGAGAAGGGATGCAAAAACATCAGCTGTTGTAACAAAAGATCTGAAAACTACAATCCAAACCAGGAGACTAAATTAAGAGCTAGGTCTTAGGAAATCTATTTGGAAAAAACCTTTCTTTTTTTCCCCTTCAGAAGCAGCTTTTTAAACAGTTTTCACTAAAACTCACCAATGAGCTTGGTTGTACAGTCCAACCTGTGCTTTTCTGAGCAGGAAGGATAATTTCCTGCCTCAAAGCAGACAGCCTTGGCTGGGTTTGCAACCTTGTCTGAATGTCCCTATGCTAGAAGACATCCAGCACAAGCTTTGGAAGGGCACCTTCTACTCCTTTCCTATTTCATTACACATTTACTAAAATCAGAGGTCATTTTTTTTTTGCTCCTCATGGCTGCAAAAAAAGCAGCAGCAAAAATCCAGGCAGATTTCAACCAATCTCTCCCTCTTCTTCTACTGGAAGTCCACCTAAAGCTGCAGCTGTTACCACAACTTCTGCCCAAGGAACCACTCCTTCTGTTTGTTCTGGAAGGGCACAAAGAAACCCTTTAGCCCTCTTACATTATTGCTACACTCAGACTTTAGAGGGCAGATGACTTCACCATCTCTCTGCCAACCCACCTGAAAAAAAAGAAACAAAATTTACATGCAAGGCCAAGAATTTATTGACAGGTTAATTAAAGTCTTGACAGTCCAATCCCAGAATTATATTTTGTCCAATTGCAAGGAAACAAACATTTGGGGTGCAAAGCATCCAATTGTCTCAGCCCTTTTGCAATGATGGGGTGGTTACAACCTGCACATGCAGAACTTTCTCACATCTCCCCATTTTTCTGGGAGCTTCCCCTTTCTACTTCTTGAACCACCCATCCCTGAATATCCCTTCGCTGTCATCAACCTCCCACCTTCCTCACCAGGAGGATTCTGATGCTGTTCATAGAATTTCTTCTTCTCCAGTGTGAGAAACCATGCTCGCTTTTAAAATTTCAAACGTTTATCAAACCTTAACAAATACAACAAAGGACTGAATAAGGAAAGAGACACACAAGCTCATCTACAAAGTGTCTGCTCCCCCTTTTATAGCCCTGGGGTTGCATCAGCCAACCCTGGCCCCTCCCAAAGGCTGCCCCTCCACTCTTCTGCACCGTCCATCGGTGGGGATCACGTTCTTGCACCCTGACTGGAGGTCAGGTGTTGTCAGGCTGTGCCCTCCCAGCAACAAGCTCTTCTCATCCCATGCAAGAGGCACATGTGCACACCCTCCCTCCACGAGTCTTTCACAACCAAGGCTAGCTGGTGGCAACAATACTGAGGGGGCAAAGGGGGAGAACAGAGGATGTTCAAACAACAAACTACGTTATGATAACGTGTATCAATAAAACTCCTTTTGACATACACACAATATTCATCCCTTAATTGCTAGAGCAAATCCATCACATTACCTATCTGTAACATCCAGTCTGTGGCTTTCTGAATGGTTTGCTTACTTGCTTTTTCCTCATTAGTGCATAAATCACATGCTATATCCAGCTTTCCTTTTTAATGGGCAGTCGGTGTATGCTGGATTCCTGTTCTTTGTTCCCTTTGTTTTTCCCCAAATCAGCTTTAGCAGTGTCCTTGTTTGCATCCCTGAAGGACCCTTAGTGCCCACTCCTTGTAGGTGTTTTACAAGCCCCATGCCCTCTGTAGCTTCCCATGGTAGCATTCTGGGGGGGTCTCTGCTATGTTCTATTTTTGAGTGCTTGTAAGTCATCGGCACAAGTTATTTCCACAAAGATCCCTTCTCCAGGATGCTGCTGAATGATCCACTCCAGCGGAGCAGAGATCAGGAGGCAGAGGAATTCACATGGATTCATGTGCAAATAAGACAAAAGTACCAGCAGCTCTTGATTTTCCTTCAGGTTTTTTTAAGAAATTCTTTCTCCTCACTCCCAATCACCCTCTGAAACTCCCAACCAACTGGAATTAATGGTTATTTGAAATATTGTTTAAAGAGCTAAAGAACTACACTAAATAGCTCAGCTTACACTCTCTGGGGCAAATTCTTCAGGGCTGACAGATTTGGGCTAGTTTATTCTTCTTCCCAAATGTTTGTTATTGCCCAGTTCAGGGTTTGCTCCAACTCCTACTGGGAAGTTTCCAGCTGTGACAAAGGAATATCGAGTCCAGCAGGGCTATCTCCTCCACACGTGTTTTTCTAAGATTAACAGCTTCAGCAGCTTCTCCAGAAAACTGGATTGTACCTGTGGTGTCAGCCTAACTTTTAAAAACATCAGGAATGGGAGCTGATTTTGCCAGGGTCAAATTAATGGTGGGATTTGTTGCTTCTTGATAGTTTCTCATTTTAGAGAGGTGAAACCACCATGGTTTGATTTTCCCACCAGCTCAAAACACATTGTGTGCCTTTCCCTTTGCCTCTACTCTCCTCCTACCATCCTTGAAAATACATTGGATTGGAGTCAACATGAATAAACGATTACTTAAAAAAATTAGTATTCCCAAAGGTTAAAAAAAAAAAAAAAAAAAAACAAAAAAAAAAAACAAAACAAAACAAAAAAAAAAAAACAAAAACAAAACAAAACAAAAAACAAACAAAAAAAATATTGCTGGCTTATCTGCTTCTGTCCCGGCTCTGTTTCAGCTTCCCAGTTAGATCAAAGGGAAGACCTTGGAGCAGATGTTTTCAGCAATAATTTCTAGTTTTGGGGTTCAGCTTCGAAGCTGGCAGAATCAGCGGCAAGAAGTTCTTTCTCAGAGAGGGGGGCTCGGTTCGGAGTTTCAAGAAAAGTTTATTTATCACATCAGTCGAGAGAAGTTGCTCTGGCGGTGTTCCAAACAAAGAGACCCCGGGACCCCAGGGAGCATCACCATTTAAAGGAGGGTGGTTACAAAAAAGAGATAACACTTTGGGGCCAATTAGACAGATTCTAGAAAAATTGACCAGTTGTAAGACAAATAAGAAAACAGCAGGAGGGAATACATCTTGAACCTTTCATCCAATCCCCTAGGGTCAGTTGGAAAGAAAAAAAAACCTTAACTGTGAGATAATGGACAGAGACCTTGGGGAAAGGGAAAAGTACATAGGAATAACAGGGGAGGGGGAGGGGTGGAAGGGTACACAAAACAAAACCTTTAATAAGAATTTTAAAACTTGAAAAAGCACATCACCACAAAAAACAAACAAACAAAAAAAAAAAACTCATTAAGTTACCCACTAAAATTTTACTGCAGGGAATGAGCTTGAAGTGGCATTCAAAATAGCAACTGCAACAGAGAGCTGTCCCCTGGGTGTGATCCACGAACGTGGTGGGCCTGGGGAAGTCCTGGGGAGCCCAGAAGAAGGTGTCAGAAAGAGCCCGGAGGTTAAAGGCTGCCTGGAGAGAAAGAAGCCCCGGGAAGAGGCTACACGTGCTCCTGGTTCCCACGGGGAAATATAAATTGCATGCTACAGTGTGCTAAGCAAGCAAATTGCAAGTAAATCTATTCCTGCAGAGCTACTGCACTACCCCATCCCCTAGGAAAGCAGGAAAGCTTTATATCATCACCTCGGGTAGTTCATGCAGATCGGGATAATTCAGCCTCAAGAGCGAAATTCCCCAGCACTTCATTTCAGGGTCCTCTGACTTCATTTCCAGGGCTCTCCAGCTGAAATTCTTGCAGCCCTGAGGGACAGCAGTGTCATATTTTACTCCTCTACCTTTAGAGACAGATATGATCTCGAGAAGAGGCTAAATTCTCTTCAGCTACCAGAGCAATTTAGCACCATAAATGTGCAATGAGAATTTATCCGACAGCCTCTCTGTCCCAGCGTTCAGGGAAGGCTTGCTGGACCCGAAGTGGCACACCAGCATCGTTCCCACCTCCATCTCCCTGACTCCCTCCCCTCAAAGAAACAAGGTGTTAAGAGCTGACACTACCCACAAAAGACAGATTTAAAACTAATTCGGTTTGTTCCTTGCTGCTCTCTTGGACTATTTAGTCTCTCTCAATGCTAATCCATCTTCTCTCATTTGCTGTCGGTATTAAACAATAACCCGGGGTGAAAGCTGAGGGTGAGATAACAAAAGGGAATTCATTGCATTTTCAGAGCGTTTTGGACATGCAAATACATATTGACCTCTTGGGATACTCCCTTCAAAATCCAGCTTTGCAAGATCAGATCAAAGCACCAATCACTCCAATTGTCCTTCGAGCCATTTGCAGATTTCCTGACTCCTCATAGAAATAAAAGAGTAGAAGAAAATTTCAGTCCCTTTTCAGCCCCTAACACGTACCCACAGTTCCTAAAATCCCACATTAGCAAAATTATTTTCTCAGTCTGTGCTCGAATCCCATTTGCTCAACAAACATCACACGTAATCCCAGAATGTTTTGGGTTGGAAGGGGCCTCAGAGCCCATCCAGTGCCATCCCTGCCGTGGGCAGGGACACCTCCCACTATCCCAGATTGCTCCAAGACCCATCCAACCTGGCCTTGGACACTTCTATATCCCATATTTGTCAAATTAACCTGAAATTTCTATTTAAAATTAAATATTTTTCATTCATTCATTCACTTATCCCCAGATAAAACTGTTGTACTTAGAGATTTTACTCCAGCTTTTTTCCAGATTCCTACCAAACAGGAGAGAAAATAGGAACCACTTCTTTTATTTTTAGCAAACTCAGTTTCTACCTGTTTTCCTTTTCTTTTCCCTTGTCTTTTGCTCCAGACACAGGAAAACCTGGCCATATTCTAGGCAAAGAAAAAACCAAAGAGATTTGATGGAATAATTCCAGTTTTACTGCTTAGCACACAGGAGCCAGAGGAGGATAAACTCAACTACTCAGAAATAGAGTGCAGGGTTAGAAGACTTACTAGTATCTGGGTGGCCTGATTGATGTCCCTGAGCCTCCCAGCTTTGCCTGGACCAGCCAGCCAGGAAGAACACCAGTCCCTGGGATGCCATATGGAAAATGGGCAATGACACACATCCTAAGAGTGGCCTGCAGGGTAAACAAGGTGAGTAACGATTCCTGTGAGCTCCTTTCTGGTGCTGGAAATGAGTCTGCAATTCCCATCTCGGTATTCAACTCCAAGCATAACCCATTCATAACAATTTCAGATCCATGGAAAGAAGCTGGGCCCTTGAATTATGGCTGGGGCTGCAGAAAGTAATGAAATAAAATTTTATAGAGCTGATAGTAATCATTATGCATTTATCATAGAATCATTAAGGTTGGAAAGGACCTGTAAGAGCATTGAGTCAAAATCCTGTTTGGCTGGGAAGGAAATGGGGAGGGATACAGATCACCATTTTCATTTACGAAAAACGATTTTAAAAAATTAAAATAAACCCTGACACTTTGATCTCCAGTGTTTTGTTCCTGCACAACTGGGATTGCTGTCCTAGTTAATCCAATGAGAGCAAACGATTGATCACTTAGTTTTACCCACTTCCAGTTCTTTTCCTTCCTAATGATCAGTTTGATTCCAGGTGGAAAACTGTCTTCTGAAAGGGGGAAGAAAGAAAGCCACAAAAAGCAAGCTTCCCTGAGCAACTTCTTCTTTGTATCAGAGAGGGGAACATTTACACCAGATTTTCACTGATGAAGCTTGATCTCGTAACTTTCTGCTTTGCCTTCACCATCTGCACTTTCCAGCCTGCTCTTTAAATACCCAACAACCCACCTCCATTCCTTTAAAACTTCTTATTTCTTCTTGTTAACAATTCCTTAATACTTGTTTAAGATGGGCTAAAATGAAAGAATATCCTTGTGCTTTTCCAGGCCATCCCACAGACACTGGTGTTCTCTCTCCACCTCCCGGCAATTAATGATGGCTCCCCCAGGTAGAGCCGAACTGCAAATAAAGAGGAACATAAAAATGTCCAGGCCCCATCTATTGCAAAATGCAGCGGTTGGCACCCCTTGTTGCTGGAATTTATGGACTGTTTTTTAGTTTTATCTTTTTATCCCCCTCGAACGGCAAAATCAGTTAATCCTGGGTAGCAGCATAAAACCTGCAACCAGAGACAGAACGTAAGTCATCCAAGGGGGTTGCGGCGCAAATCCCTGTTGGAAAAAGCAGCGGCTCTTACCTCCTTCCCCTAGCGCTCCTCTCCAGGGCTCCGGGCAGGCTGCACGGTGGATGTTTATTCATCAGCGGCTGTAGGGGTGCTGCAGCGGCGGGCAGGGGCCGGGGCTGCAGCCGGGGAGCGCTCGGACACGGCGGCGCCCGGGGGCGGCGGGCGCGGGGCACGGGGGGCGTCGTGAGCTAAAAAAATGACCTTCCATCCCACTCCTTCACCTGCGGTTCTTCGGCTCCTGCTCCTCGGGAGCCAGTCGAGCACTCGCCAGAAGGAGCTCAGGAATGAGCTCTCACCCAACGTTCAGGCAGCATCCCGAGGAATGCCGTCCCCATCTGCCCGGGCTGCTCCCACATGCCCTGGGGGCTGGCAGAACACCCCCTAAACCCCTCCAGCAGGTTCCATCATGGGAAATCTGCCTTCCCGAGAACAACAAGGGATCCAAAATGCATTGTGTTAATCACTCATTGAAACTTCAATCAGTTGTTTAGTCAGGCAAGAGGATGGATGGATGGATGGATGGATGGATGGATGGATGGATGGATGGATGGATGGATGGATGGATGGATGGATGGATGGATGGATGGATGGATGGATGGATGGATGGATGGATGGATGGATGGATGGATGGATGGATGGATGGATGGATGGATGGATGGATGGATGGATGGATGGATGGATGGATGGATGGATGGATGGATGGATGGGAAGGCAGTGGAGAAATGCACCTGTTCTTCTGGGAGTTAGTGAACAGGATGCTGAACCTCATTCTGTGATGTTTCACCTATGTCTCCCTATGAGACATAGAGGGTTTCTCTGGAAGATCTGGCATGGGCTACTCACAGGGACTAAAAACCCCCACAAAAACAATAATAAGAAGAAAAACAGCAACAAAACCCAACCAGACAAACATGATCTGACCCAAAACAATAAAATCCCTTTCATCTCACCGCTGTGTTGTTCACAAGGGCAGGTTTGTAATTGATTTCAGAGATGCAGGTACTTCTTATTTCCTTGGGTGATGGTACTAAACTTCCAGCAGCTGCTTTAGGGACATTTCAGGTGAGCTGCCGCCCCTCACATCCATGGCTTTCCTCGGTAAAGAGCAGGAATCCGGGCACAGCCTCTCCCTCAGCCCCGTGTCCGCACCAAGGGCAGGAGCCGTCCCAGCACCAAGAGGTGGCGCCCAGAAACCAGGAGATGCTGCCGTGGGACTGGTTTATGCTGGGGCACCAGGGTGGGGAGGACGGGTGGAAAACACACATCGGGACAGATACAGCGACTGTACAAAGCGAGGATCAGCCCTTTCCAGCCTCCGTTTCCAGCTTTCAGGGCTCCTCATGCTGCCAGCACCAAGCTCAGGTTGCTGCAGCTGTGCACACACCAAATCAGCAATTTGTTCTTTCCCCACATCTTTGCTATCAATTTATTTCAGACAGACCCTTGACTCCTTCTCCCTCGGTTCAGTTTTATATGCCCTTTACAGGAACACTGTAACAGAGCAAATTGCAAAATTCCATAGTAAAAGTCCCTATTGTGTTTTCAAGTTTCCTTAAGCTAAAATTTCTTTGGTTTAAAGTAAGAAGTGAATAGTCAATATCCACTTTTTGAGCACAAACTACTGAATGAAGAAAAACAAACCATTTACTGTAGAAATTAATCTAATTAGCAAAAAATCTCAAAGAGCAAGTCTATCATATCTTGATCTTTCATGTTACAAATACAAGCTGATGATCAGCAACACATTGAAAGAGAAAAAAAGAGAAGGGGGAAAACCTGGGTAAAGTTTGTCACTTAAATTCACTGCAAAGAGATTTCACTGAGGCAAGACATAAGCATTTAAAAAATAGATTTTTTTACAAAAAAATAAAAAGAAGGAAAATATTTACACTTTGAGAAACTGATAAGCCAGTACTTCAGAGTGCCCAGTCACTGACTGAGTGCTATAACACATGGGCTGAGTTTTCTATGGCTGATACATTCAAGCCTTTCTGAAGCCTGACGAAGGACATGACAATTAGCAGCAAGAAAAACATCCTGTAAACTCACCCCATGTTTTAATCAAGGGAAAGAAGCCAAAGGTAAGCAACCTTATAACCACTTTAGCAAAATGTATTTGTACCCTGAGCTACCTGGTGCAGTGGAAGGTGGACCTGCCTGCCTGCAGGGGAATGGAATGGAAGGAGCTTTGAGGTCCCTTCCAATCCAGCGCAGTACTACCATTATTTTAAAGCACTTTTGAGAAAACGCTGAGGTTCTGTTCAGCACTGAACCCAGTGGAGCCTCTTCTGCCTCTTGAAGGGAGGAGAAGAGCCCTGGAGGTGCCACATTGCAGGCTGCATCCACCTGCTGCAAGTCCACATTCCACGAGGAGAGCTGCAGGTGTGAAATGATAAAATAATGAAATAATGAAACCCTTTCCCTGGCAGAGCAGCAGAGCAGGGGATCCCTCCCGGCCTTTCCCTCACTCAGAACTCCCACAAAGTCCAGGCATTGTTCTCAGCCCTGGCTCAGGCTCTTCCCCTGTCCGTGTGGTGCACTGGAGTGGTTCTCCCTGCTTTCCCCCTTCCGCTGCTCTCCAGGGAACAGCGGAATGGCAGCATCCTCCCAGGCACCACGGGCCCCCTTCCCTCCCCAGGGACAGCTGCTTCCCCTGGCAATCCTGCAAACCAGGGAAGGGCTTTATCCTCCCTGCAACACTGCACAATGCAGAGGAATTATTGCACTGAGCAAGGGAGCCATTCACGTGTGTATTCATACACCAAAAGCCCAACACCTTCCCCATTCCTTCCAGCACATTTTTATTTGACTGATGTCTGAGGTAGCTGCCAGCTGCCTTTGCAAATTGCCTGATCTGCACTCAGTGGGAAATGCTGCTGCTGTTTAGGTCTTCCCCTAGCAGGGGGGAGTTAAGGTTAGGGTAAGGATTAGGGCTAGGTTTGGGGTTAGAGTTAGGGTTTAGGTTTAGGATGAGGTTTATGTTGAGGGTTAGGTTTAACGCTAGAGTTCAGGTTAGGGTTTGCCTTAGTTTTAGGGACAGTTTTCAAGTTATGGTGAGATTTAAATTTAGGATTTGGGTGTGGGTTTAAGTTAGGTTTAGTGTTGGGGTTAGGATTAGGTTTAGGGCTTGGGCTAGGATAAGGGTTTAGGTTTGATGTTATAGTTTGTTTTTGGTTTAGGGTTAGGTTTAGGGTTTGTGTTTGGTTTCAGGTTAGGATTAGGGTTCAGATTAGGTTTACTCTTAGGGTTTACCAGGGCGTAATTCCATTGCTTTTTATGTCTGCTATGTTTCTATCCTTAGCAAAAATTCCTGCAGAAGAGCAGTCTCTCTCTCCTCTATTACGTTTTCTTTGAAAATGCACCCCTCTCCCAGCTCTATTCATGGTCTTTGTTTATTTACACCATTTCTATTCATTGTCATGTAGAGCAACATGAAATTTCTTCAGAATACTCCCCAACAAATTTCTATATAGTTTTAACACTTCACCTGCTAAAATAAAAGTCTGTACTGTGCCTGGAATGACATATTTCCTCTCTGTGCTGCTGGATCTTCCTAAAAATTATTGTGATTCTGATTTAGAGACAACATACAGGATACATCTGAACACTTTTGGGAGGATCACCTGGACAGAGATTACAGCAAACATTTTGTTTAGGAGGCAAGGAACAAAATAGGAGCATTGCTACAAACACAGGATCTAACTGAACTTAGAAGGGAGAAACAGGGAATAAATGTTCAACTTCTGGTCCAGTCCATCAATTTTGTGCCTTCTGAATCTGTCTCATTTCCACAGTGCCACTGACCAGGGTTGTCCTAGTGCTGGAAGGAAACTGTCATTGAAAATTTACATTCGTGTCCATTTCAGAGTAGCAACAAAGTGTTCTTCAGGATCTTTTTTTTTTCTTCTCACATCAAAGAAACATGTCCTGTATTAATTCTAAACCAAGGAAGTGTTAAATTAATGGTTAGCATTTCTCACTGTTACAAATTGATGACTTTTGGAGATATTTCTTATAGTTTTTACACAATCCTGAGAAGTTCCTTGAGTTCCTAAAAACAACTCTAATTGTGGAGTTATTTGCTGAACTCCAAAACAAATTTAGCCACTAATTGGAGAGAGGTTGCTTTGGATAAAAATGCAGATCCTGCACAACTGTCCTTAATCAGAATCCCAATGGATCTGAGCCACAGTTTGAGAGTGTGCTTGAATGTCTCCCAGCCTCAGGATTCTGTGATTCATTGTCAGGAAGACAAAATAAAGCCAGTGACGATTACAAACTAACCTGTGAAATAATCCAGCCTCATTTGTGTGGGTAAATATTAACTGAGAAGGAATGAAAAGTTTGTTTAGTTCAAGGTTGGAGACTTAAAACAATGCTGTGCACGCCTGGGAAAAACCTGATGGCTCATAAGTGCTCCTACTTGGCTGAAGGGTCAGGGAGCTTGGAAGTGCTGCCAGCCAGAGGCTACAGAAAAAGGCTGGATGACTTTTGCTGGTGCTTGGATGGATGTCAGGCTGGTAGGGATGTCAGTGGCAATGTGGGGCAGAGATGCTGAAATTTCTTCTTTTTTCTTGGTGCCTCCATTCCTCCTGTTCTTCATAGAATCCCAGACTAGTTTGGGTTGGAAGGGACCCGAGAACTCCTCCCATTCCAGCCTGGCCATGGACATTTCCAGGGATCCAGGGGCAGCCACAGCTGCTCTGGGCACCCTGTGCCAGGGCTTTTCCTCCAGCCTGCCTCTGTATGAGTCCCCTCACTATGGAATTCTGACACAGAAAATGTTTAATCTGAGATTGCCCCTTGCTGCTTACAAAATGCAAGATGTGCCAGAGGCCACCCTGCGGTGGGATGTGTGACCCTCAGGACCTTCACAGGACCCAAAGCTGGAAAATAAAGATGGGAGAGAAGAGTAAACAGGTTTAGGAAATAGTGGCAGGAAATTTTGCTCCCGGTAAAAAAAAAAAAGTGTTGAGATAAAACCTCCCAGGATATTATCAGCAGAGGTAAATGATCTACACTACATCTGAGTCCTCTGCAAACAGCAAACCAACAGATCTTATCCACTGGCCCATGGCAGAGGGTTGGAACAAGATGAGCCTAAATGTCCCTCCCACCCAAACCATTCTGGGATTTTTATGGATAAATGTATGGAATGTCAACCACAGCAGTGGAAGTACTGCAGTAGAGCACACCCAGAAAACATTACCCAAGACACAACCCAAAGCTCACAAAAAGCCAGGGATTCTTCCAAAATTTGCTTGAATGCTATGTTGGCTCTTGGCTTCTAAAGAACAGCTGCTATATATAAATGTATGTGTTTATCTGCATCTAAAAATATTATAGTTTAAAATTAAGCCCAAGTAAAGAGTCTTATTTTCTTTCTTGCCTTCTTAGAGTGATACAGAATAATTTATGAGCTACTTATCAGCTGAAAATACCTAAGGGCAAGAAAACCAATAAGGCACAGAGCAAAATATGAGAGGCATGTGAGGATCCCACCCTGCAATTCCCAGCCATAGTGCCAAGGTCTCTCCCAGGTGCTCACTGACTCCTGCAATTCCTGCTGGATAAGAGAAAGGGCCAGCAGCTCTCCCTTGGTTTGTCAGCACCCCAAAATCATCGGAAAGCTGTATTTTCCTACTTTTAGATGCAGAGGTTTATTTTCTTTTCATTTTTACACACAGTTGTCTTTGTTTATAAGTGAGCTGTGGGCTGGCAAAGGCTTTAGCAGCCACAGCCCCTAGAAGTGGATGGATTGATATGCAAATCATTTGGCAATTAACCATGCATTAATTGACTAAACTTAGAGTCTTGAACAGCATTCCCAGGTGGAGGGGGCTGGGTTAAATTCAGAGGCTCTGAGAGTGCCTTTTCCATGTTTTCCTTACACTTACCTAGAGAATACCAAAAACATAAAGCTGCTCAACTATTCAGTCATGAATGTCTTGTATCCATGTACAGAATTCTGAGTCAAAAAGCAAAGAGAAGACTTCCAATTACATTTCCTGCATTACTACTGAGAAGTAGAGAAAGAGAAAATCAGGTTTTGGGATAAGACTGCTGAGGAAAATCTGATGACAAATGGGCAGCCAAGCCTTCCTGTAAGTGATGTCTGAAACCTGCCCAGTTTTCCACTGAAATGATTTCTGTTCCAAGGTTAATCACCTTATTTTGCAGCTTGAAGGTGGGACTGCGATGTCCCTGACCCACTCACTCGGTTACAGAGGTTCCTGAGGGACAGCCAGGTTTCTCAGAGGCACCTGGTGTTAATGTCCTGCAAAGAGCTGTTTGTGCATCCAGGAGGAACGTCAAGAATCACTAAATCCCTATTTACTGGCCTGGTTCATCACAGCATTTAGCACCTGATGCTGGCCTGCAAAAGGGCTTTCTCACCCCTGCGGGCTTAGGGAGGCTGGAATGCCCAGGTTTTGCATGGAGCAGCGCCTGGCTCCCGGACTGCCCTTCCCTCTGCGGGTTACATGGCTCTGCCAGAGTGCAGCCTGCAGCGAGCTGGGCTGGGGACATGGGGACACCAAGGAAACAAACCATCTGGCAGCCCCTCGAGCACTGTGCTCCTGCTGGGGAGCAAAGGCTGGATCTTCACATTAGTTTTATCTTTCCTAAAGACCTTGTGTTTATTTAGATGGCAAATACCATTGCTTGGCTATTACCTGTGGATCCATAACGCCAAGTTCTCTGTCTTGTAAGAGCTTTCCTCGGAGTCCCACCACACAGGGAACTGGGAAAATATGAGCAAGGGCTGTTTTCCACTGCAAGGATTTGCCATGAAACAGTGATTCAGTGGCATCCTTTAAGCCAACAAATATTTGTTAAGTGCATCTTACAACACCATGGGCAATTATATAAAAAAAAAAGACATTTCAATGGAGTTGAATTTGTCAACCTGACATTTATTACATTACACAACAGAGAAGAAGAGTTGGCTTTGGTCACATGCAGAACACAAATGTTGGAATTTACGTTGGGGTGAAATGTTCAAACTTCACCAAACTGAGCTGTTCAGACGTGGTACAGCTTCAGGGCTCCAACTCCTCATCCTTGTTTGAAAGAACCCCAAATTTCAAATAGAAAATTCCTTTTAGATCCATATGCCAGGCTCAAGGGAGCAATTTTCCCATGCACAGCTCCCAGGTCACGTTTGTCCAGCTTGGCCCCTGCTGAACTTTTACAAGAGGAGCTCTGGCCTCACCCTTCCAGCACACACACACAGAAGGGGCTGCTGGGTTTGGACCTTGCCCTTTTGGGCATCCCCTCCTTCCTGTTAACATCTGATTAAGGAATCAAACGGGGTCTGGTGGGTTTATTTCATTTCAGTCAGCTCCACCAACACTAGATTAGATATTGGGAAGGAATTGTTCTCTGTGAGGGTGGTGGGGCCCTGGCACAGGGTGCCCAGAGCAGCTGTGGCTGCTCCTGGATCCCTGGAAGTGTCCCAGGCCAGGCTGGAAGGGGCTTGGAGCAACCTGGGATAGTGGAAGGAGTCCCTGCTTATGGAACTGGATGAAATTTGAGGTCCCTTCCAACCCAAACCCATCTGCGATTCTGTAACTTTTTTTGTTTGTTTTATAAAACATTAAATAAAAAGGGAAAATGATAAGACGCTGATGAAAGATCACTCATGTCCTGGGTTACAAGAGGTCAGAACTGCCTTGGTTGGGCTGAGGGAGAACTCACAGCAGAAGGATGGTTGGGTTTAGTGCAAAACTCAGTGTTAGACTAAACTCTGTGCCTTCAAATTTTCACTCAGATTGGTAGGAATTTGGCTGATATTGTGGGCAGTTATCATTGCCTGGAAGAAAAACATCTGCATTGAAGTGCGGTACAAAACACCTGAGGCTGCAGCCTCTGAGACAGAGAGAGGCTTTCTGACTCTGGGAGTGCACGAAGCCCACAGAAGGCAACCCAGTGTCCCTCAGTGTTCACCTGCTTTTCACATCATCACCATATTTAGCCATTCTATTAAATTTTGGTCCCTTACCTCACATTTTGCTGCTTGTACAACTCACCCTCCTTGTCACTGGTACCAAGTCATTTACAAACACAAATACCAACCCCAACTCCAACACCACTGCCCCTTCCTGACACAGGGACCAAACAGCAGGACAATGATCTTTGGGAATTTACTTCCTTTAGCTGGAAGCATGCACTGGCCCCCAGGAGTGAGAAGAAAAGTGGAGTGGGTTTGATCTTGAGCAATGACAGTTCATAAATTGAACATAAATTTTAAATACATATATTTAACTGTATAAATACCTGTGTTCTTCATCTAGAAGGTGTATTTCCTGTATTTCAAACAATTCACACTGAAACACTGCTCCCTCACACCACCCCACACCTACTGCTGGATCTTCCAGCCATCCCAGCTCACAGTCATGTCACAGAGCGTGGGGGAGTCGCCATCCCTGGAGGCGTTCAAAAACCACATGGATGTGGCACCTGGGGACAAGGTTTAGTGCTGAACCTGTGGTGGTGCTGGACTGATGGCTGGACTTGATGATCTGTTAAGTCTTTCACAACCTTAATGATTCCATGATCCCAAAATAAGAGAAAAGAAAAGGAAATGAGCAATAAAGACACATTGGATTTCAGACGTCAAATAATTCTCTAATTTATTTTCTGGCAGCCTTTGGAAAAAAGAGACAGAAAAGACATAGAGGCAACACTAGAAGAAGGCCTGTGGTCTGGTGGGGTATTGAAACCTGCTCTGTATCACCGTGGAATAGACCTCTTTACATAAAAATTGGTTTAAAACGTGGTCTTAAACAATGTGTTGAAAGAGGCTTGAAGCTGAGGGAGGATCAGCAAATGAGAGTTAAACAGCATTACTAACTTCTGGGCTTCTGCAAGGTCAAAAAAGCATCAGTTCAAAACAGCTTCCTCCCACCGTGGTAAAGGGATATCCTAAACAAACTCTGGGACCGCCCACGGCACAGGTTTGGATGCAAACCTCTCTCCTTTCAGCCTCTGCTCCCATCCCTTATCCCACCCCACAATCCACAGGCAGCAGCGAGAGCCCCGCGGAGGAGCAGAGGGACTTTCCTATCACAGACCCGACCCCAGCCCTGCAGGCTGTCTGCCTCTGTGCTGGCAGCATCCAAGGGTACCATCCATTAGTACCAGAAGCAGGGGCTGACTGCACAATAATGCCCTCAGGCAAATCCCTGGGGTTTGGTAAAACCGGACCAGAGTATTTGCCTTGAATACACAGCTGCAGAGCATCAGCGTCTCTGCTCCCCAAACACGCTGGCTGGAGAAACGCTTCCCTCAATCCCTTTTAAAGCCATGGTGTTAATTCCGGTTTGTGTTTTCCAGCACATGCCCTAAATGAGCCATGAAAAAACGTCTGGAAGGCGTTAAGCAGCAGCAGGATGTGGAGGGCGTCTCCCACGTTCCCCTCCCCATCCCAGAAGTTACAGACTGCCTGGCACATGTCCCATGTCCTGTGCCGTCAGTGCTGGCCCAGCCATCCATCCTCCCAACCCAGCCAAAAAGTTGGGTGAGGAGCAGAAATGCAGCTAAATTACAAAATGGTACCAAACAAATTATATAACTTTAGAATCATAAAATCATGTAACAGTTTGGGTTAGGAGAATCCTTAAACCCCATCCAGTGCCACCCCTGCCATGGGCAGGGACAACTTCCACTATCCCAGGTTGCTCCAAGCCCTGTCCATCCTGGTCTTGGACACTTACAGGGATGGGAGGTGTAGCCTTACCAGTCTAGTTTATTCTTCCATGGCAGAAGTTACAGTTTCACACCCAAATTAGCCCAGAGCTGCCTATTTTTCCCTGCTCAGTTTTGACTTGCCTAAAACAATATAGCAATGTGAGAATCTGAGACACAAAGGCCAAAACCACCTCAAGGTTCCCAGGTTTCTGTGGCCAGTTTGGCCACAGCCTTTGAGGAGGACACACTGGAAGAGCATTGTACTGATTAAAGACAAAATATTTAAGTACGAAGTTGGTTTGATGTTAAATTCCCTGAGGTTTCTCTGACAGTTCTCGGGACAGCCGCACGAATGGACTGCTGGCTCCAGGTGGAGATGGAGAGCTGGGAAGCCCCAGGTGCTGCAGAGCAGTTCCCTCTGCAGACATCAGCCCCAGCTCCCAGATCAGCACCAGTGACCCCATCACAGCTGGGTTCCCCTTTCAGTGCCCCACTTGCCCCCAGGTCTTTCTCAGACCTGGCTGTGTTTCTGGCACTCCTGAGATCCAGGTCCATCCTACCACATGGGTCCCTCCAAGCTCATGGCTGCCTGCTTTGGGAGTTCTGTTCCCAGACAAAACCTAAGGAAACCAGGAGCCTTTTGGCTTGGCCTTTGTCCTCTAATTTTAGGTTTGTGGGGCTTGGCACTCATGGGTTACACAGCCACATAAGGAATTCCTGTTCCTGTTGGACCCAGTCCTGTGGGGTTTGGTTTGTCTAAAGGTTAAGGAGTTGCCGTGTCCTCGCTTTGCCCCAGTGCCTACTCCTCGCATGCACAGCAGTACTGTGTTTGTGTTGCCATGGGGAATTCCTGGGAACCTCACAGCCCCTGCCTTCCACTCTTCGTGAGAAGGGCTCTCTGTAACCTCCTGGGTGAGTCACATCCCTACACAAACCTGTCCATCCCAGGTGCCAGCAGCCAGTGAATTTACAGCTCCAGGAAACGTCTGCTCAGCTTTGCTTCCAGTGAGCACCAGAGCAAAACCTGTTATGTCAACACAAGCAGTTGCACAACCAGCTCTTGGCGTTGGATCCCACATCTACTGCTGTGCACAAGCAGGTCTCCTGGAAAAACAGCTCTGTGTGCTCTGTAGGAACAGCTTTGTGGGTGACCACTCACACTCAGTGCTCAGGTTTCATCCCACAGACACACATGCCCAGGGGAACGGGAATGGGCATTGGCTGCAGCCTCATTCCCCGCCAAAATGGATTTTCTTCTCACCAACACAAACACGCAGAAGTCACTGCTCTGGAGTTCCGGTGGAGCCCAGGACAGTGGGATTTGTTCTAAGCATTCCCTTCTGCTGGTAAAGGAAAAGGCAGGCAGAGATTTCCAACACCCAGCACTGCAGCCTGCCCCAAGGTCACAAGGAAGAGAAGCTCAAGGCCACAATCAGTGCCAGGTGTCCCCAGAGCAGAACACCAGAGCTGTTCTCCAGAGCACCCCAGAGCTGTTCTGAGCACCCCAGAGCTGCTCTGAGCACACCAGAGCTGTTCTGAGCACCCCAGAGCTGTTCCCCAGGGCACACCAGAGCTGCTCTGAGCACCCCAGAGCTGCTCTCCAGAGCACCCCAGAGCTGTTCTCCAGAGCACACCAGAGCTGTTCTCCGGGCACACCAGAGCTGCTCTGAACACCCCAGAGCTGTTCTCCAGGGCACACCAGAGCTGCTCTGAACACCCCAGAGCTGCTCTGAGCACACAGAGCTGCTCTGAGCACACCAGACCTGTTCTGAACACCCCAGAGCTGCTCTGAGCACACCAGAGCTGCTCTGAGCACACCAGACCTGTTCTGAACACCCCAGAGCTGCTCTAAGCACACCAGAGCTGCTCTCCAGAGCACACAAAGCCATTTTCCAGGGCCCACCAGAGCTGGTTTCCAGACCATACCAGAGCTGTTTTCCAGGAACTGAGCTCACCCCTAAGGCTTCACCAGTGCAGGGTGGCACTTCCATGTCCTTCAGGCACGAAGCATCTTCCATGTGATGCCCCTACAGAAATGTTTGAAGCCTGAAATGATTCATTCTCTGAATCCACCTTTTTCTGCCTCCTAGGGATCACGTGCTGGTTTGGAAAAAAGTACTGTACACACAAAGCAGAGGAACCTGGATTAAAGGGAGGGAAAATGAGAAACAAAGGATTATGTTTCTTAGGTATGAGAAAACTCTGTGTGGTTGGTGTCACATTGTGTATCAGAAGAGGGTTTTTCCTGCATTATTATTTATTCTCTTTCCACATTAATAATGCCTAAGGAACTCTCCTGCTTTATAAGGAATCCAAGATTAAAGGCAGAAAATACTCATCCTGTGAACTGTCGGTCTTGAGAGCTGCCCCAATCTTCAAGCTGCTCCACATCTCTTCACAAAAAATGGAAAATAGCCCACAAATTATCAAAATAAAACTGTCTGAAAACAGCAGGTGACAAATATAGTTTTATTTTTTATCATCTGGTAACACTGTGATAATATAAACAGTATAAAGCATGATAAAACTCTTCCATGAAACAGAGTAGGTGTATATTATAAAATAAAAAATAAAAATGTTACATTACCAAAAGGGAAGACGACATTTAAAAGAAAATATTAGAATAATTAAATGGTACCAGTTCTTTTCTGTATTCCAGAATTTATGTAAAATGTTTAAATTATGCAGCACTAAGATAAGTTACTTTTATTTTCTCTCTTGATTTTAAACATGCACTAACTCAAACAGAAATAAAATCTATTGATCAATACAGGAAATGTTATTTAACCACAGAACTTTGCATGTGGACTTGGACCAACCTAGGCTAGTGGGAGGTGTCCCTGATTATGGCACGGGGTGGAATCAGATCAGCTTTAAGGTCTCTTCCCCCCAGCTATTCCATGATTCTTTGGTGCAGTGGCTGTTAAAAGAAATGCATTGTAATTATTTCCCATCCCAGGGATTTACTGATTTTAGTAATTAAAGTTTTCAGAGGTGCAGCTGCATTTTCTGTGCATTTGCAGAGTTACAGCAATACTGGTTGAGATGGTACTAAAATAATCTCTGTCTATGCACAGCCTTTCAGCATTCGAAGTACTAAGAATATATTTTTAAAATAGCCCTTAAGGCTTCACATTCTTACCTGGGCACGTTTAACCAATCTGCAGCAAACATTGCCACAGACCCTTTGCAGAAACATGTTGTTTTAATCATGCTCAAATGCAAAATCACTGTCAATGCACGAGGAAACATTAGGATCAGAAATACGCAAACTGACAATAATTTAACACATGGTTGCCAGTAGCTCAAGAGTTCAACCAATGTAATTTTGAAGATTAAATAAGAAAAAGAAAATATCATAGGTTTAAATTTTTGCTGAGTTTGACAGACTTTCTCATACAGCAGTAAAGTGGATTTCAATTTCTTCTTTCTAACTCCATCTTAACCTTCAAGCTATGCCCAGTTTACATCAATTAAAAACCAGTTGCCCCCCAAAAGAAACCAGTGTTTACAATTTTATAAGAAAACAAAAAGACACTGAACCAATGATCTCCAACTAATACCACAGTTTTAAAAATGAGGATCTCAGCCTACTGAAATGTTTACAGTTCTTAGAAAAGCAGTACAAAATGCTATTGGAACGTGACCATTCACATGAAGACGTGTTCAGGAGTGTTGCACACAGCCCTGAGGGGAGCAGCAATGCTCCACTCAAGTCCTTTTGCCTCCAGTTCCAAAGGCAGGAGCAGCTTCTGGGTGGGGCAGGGCCAGGCACAGCCTCTATGTGTGGTTGTTGTTGAGGCTGCTCTTGTTGAAAAACCTCCTGGCCTCCACACTGCTGAGGGACACGGAGCAGCGCGAGGGGTTCTGCTTCCTGTACTCGATGCTCTCCACCATCGCTTCCTTGATCACCTGCAGGGAACACAGCCAGCAGGAAAACTCACCTCTGAACCACTTGGAAATGGACAGAAACAGCCCCTTCTCTCCTTAACAGCTCCTGCTCCCACTTTTAGCTCTGCTCCATCACTGAGCAAAGGGGTCAGTGAGTTTTAGTGCAAATAGTATTTCTTGAGTGTATAAACCACTGATTTTAATGCAGTTAATAAAAATATGAGGGAGGCCACTAACACCAAAGAAGTCACACAAAACTACACAGCACTGAAAAAGCCCCAGTGAAATTTAGAGAGGTAAATCCAAACATTGAGAAAATCCGTATTTCAAGGATGTAGAAAGTAATTATTATATTGAGAAAGATTAAATCTTCACTTTTATTTCCTCTGTGCTGATGTAGCAAGTTTTCTTTACTCCACTGGTTAAAACCCCCATATCTTTATCTGGGATGATCATTACACTTGTCAGTCCACAGAAGCTGGGATCATGATGTCATGTTTCGCCAACTATCAATTACAAATAATTATTACTGAGTTAGCTGATAAAGAAATTTCATTCAGAGAAAACTTCCAGTGTCCATTTGTCCAATTAGTCAAAAAAACCCCCTGAGTATAAAATTTTGCACATCATGTTGCATCTTTAACAGTCCCCTTGGCTCAGTTATCCTGAATGGCTTGGGATGATGAAATGACAAAATCAAGGCAAGGACCAAATGAGAAAATCAGGCAAACAATGAGGCAAAGCCCTGTACCTTCTGTAGGGCAAATTTAGGGCTTTGCTCACATCACCCACTTCCCCCTGTAACAATCCAGCCCCTTTAACCTCTCATACTTACATCCATGTTATTGAGGGTGTTGAACTCCATGAGGTCATGGAGCCTCTTGAAAGCCTCGTTGGGATACTGGAAGTTGAAGGTAGAGAAAGGTGTATCTGGATCATCAAAAATATCAAAGTCTGCAAAATCCTTCTCTTCTTGTGTTTCTCTGGGAACAGCTGCACAGAACAAATACAAAAGTTCTATTGAGGATTTATTACCTTACTTTTAACGTTTCCTTTGAATTAATTCCCTGAGGACTGCAGAAAAAGCTTGAGTTGTTTCACAGGCAAAACATTCCTGGTACATAACCACCAAGTGATTCCAGACGAACAGGTGGATTCAGCACCAGGAATTGTGAGCTCACCTGGAGCTTTGTACTTCCTGAAATCGATGTTGGCCAGCACAAAGTGGATGATGGTTGGACAGTCCTTCTCTGAGGAGGTGTCCTTTGGTTTGAAAACATAGCACTCCTTCATGCCCTCCCGGTCAAACACGTTGGGGTCTATCTTGGGGAAAGGAAGCTTGTTCATTTTGGCCCATTTTTCAGCCAGCAGGATCTCCTGGAAAGAGGAGAAAGACTCAGGTGCATAAAAGCTTCCACTACAAAGTCAGGAGGTTTGCAGAGACAGGGATCATGTGGGGTGATTAATATAATCCATAAATTAAGTCTCCAACACATGAAGGACATGGAGGGAGTCCAGAGGAGGCACCAGGATGGGCAGAGGGATGGAGCAGCTCTGCTGGGAGGAGAGGCTGGGAGAGCTGGGATTGTTCACCTGGAGAGGAGGAGCTTTGGGGTGACCTCACTGTGACATTGCAGAGCCTGAAGGAGCTGATAGGAAAGATGGAGAGAGACTGTTTCCAAGGGATGGAGGGACAGGACACAGGGAACGGCTTCCCACTGCCAGAGGGCAGGGAGAGATGGGATACTGGAAAGAAATCATTTTCTGTGAGGGTGGTGAGGCCCTGGCACAGGGTGCCCAGAGCAGCTGTGGCTGCCCCTGGATCCCTGGAAGTGTCCAAGGCCAGGTTGGATGGGGCTTGGAGCAGCCTGGGACAGTGGAAGGTGTCCCTGCCTGTGGCAGGGGTGGGATGAGGTAAATGTCCCTTCCAGCCCAAACCACCCTGTGGTTCTCAGAACTAATCAAGTCCATCTCAGCACAGATGACCCAGCAGGATCAACTGAGCACCTCACTCACCCTGCCCAGGCTCCACCACCTGCCACATGAGTCACAGGAAGGAATGTGGTCTTCCCCAGAAACCTGGGGGTGAATTGAGAGCGGACAGCGAGGGAAAAGCCATTCATAATATTACTTTGCAAAGCAGCACCATTGCTGTGGCAACCACTGAGAGCTCCTAAACAACAGGCCACGCTTTGTTGTACTCAGAGTCAATCCCTACTCAAAGCACACCAAGTGAAGAGCTCTGGAAAACAGACTTCTTCCTCATGAAAACTCAGTAAACAAGATAATTTGTAAATAATGACTCAAAAGCATGTAATGAGGGTGTGTGAGAGGGAGGAGAGGGAAGGTCAAACATCTTTAATCTTGGTTTTCAATGAAGTAGGACTCTTCTTTGGACGACTGTTTTGGATACACAGGAGATTAAGAGATAGTGGGTGTAAAATGGCAAACCAAGGCGCGAGTCATTGAGTAAAATATTAGAGTGCTGCCATAGATACAGGCCCACTTCTGGCAATTGCTCTTTGCAATGCACCGATGGAACAGAACTGGTTCCTGTTCCTGTCCTCTGCCTCAGGAATACACCTGTGTCTGCCTCAGCATACACCTAGTTGTGCTTCAGAAACAATGGACCATTCCCTTCAACAGAGGCTTCCGGAAAACCTGAGGCACCATCTAATTTTCCCACCATTTTTTATTGTGTTAAGGAATTTTTTTGCCTTTTGAAAATGACAGTTTGGAGAAAAACCTTCAGGATGCCACTCCAGTGCTAATTAATCTCTCTATGTTCCCCAGAACAACCCAGAAAACTGCATCTGACAAAGACAGAACGTTAAGGGTAGCAGGAGAGACCATATACAGCCTTTTGCACAGACTCCACCGGTGGAATGTTAAAAAAGGGAGGAAAATGATGTTTCAGAAGCAATGGCAGCGCTGTGTCAGCAGATTTTGCTGCTGGAGCAAACACTCTTGACAAAAAAAAGGAGATACATTCTTATGCAAATAGAATATTAAAGGAAAAAACAGACTCTGGGATTCAGTCATGTAAGGAAAAACAAAGGATCTCAAGCATTAGAAAGTCTTCTCAGTGCTCTATTCTCCCCAGTAGCCCCAAGAGACCTAGAGATTACAGGATTCTCCTTTTTATTCCCCTGTAATTTGGCTTTGCAGTTGGCAGCACTGATCTCAAGCTCATTTTGCTACTGCTGTTATTTTCTAATGTTGTTTTGGGGTTTTGTCACTCCATAGCAGCTGAAGGAAAAGAATTCTCTGTCTATTCTAACTGAAATTTGTCTGTAAAGCAACAAGGAATGCCTGTTGTTTTTCAAACAGGAATGTTTTCTGAGTTCCCTTAAAAATTATTTTAAAAATGCATTTGGGTTTGAAATAAATAATGCCTCTTTTTTGAGGATGGTAGAATCACTAACATTAGAAAAGACCTCCAAGATCACACAGATCAACCAAATCCCACCATGCCCACTAAACCACAGCACATGCTGGTTTTTCTAGCAGTTACCAAAATGATCCATGTAAAGGCTTTGGGATCAGCTGGAGCTGTGAGGACATGCAGGCTGTACAGACTGTGCTTTCCACACCTGCTGCAGAAAACAGCCATGGCACTTACTCCCTGTTTTCTTGTTGCTGTTTCACTCTGGTCTGGATGGATTTAAGAATCCCACTTAAACCAGTGCTGGGATTATCCCAGTAAGACGTAAATGAACAATTAGCCCTGGTTCCAAAAGGTTATTTATTTAGCAATCCTGAGATGATGCATTTCTGCAAGATGATGACATGAAACCATCCATTTACATCACAGCACACAGAGGAGAGCACTGGGCACAGGGAGAGTATGGCAGGGAGAGCTACTTAATTGTTTAATTCTGACAGAAAATAAAACTGAAATCAGAGCCAAAGCAACCAAGCTCCTGCTTCAAGAGGAATTTCATTATCCCTCTTTGTGCCAGTTGCCTCATGGAAGGCATGTAAACAGGAACTGAGGCACAGTGGAAAGAAATATTCCATAGCTGTAGATACAACAGCACCAAGGCCTTTCTGGGATCATGTGGAATAGAACTGAGTCACCTTAAACTCCTGAACCCAAAAAAGGAAAGGCCTGTGTCACTTACTTTAAAAGGAGGGCTGGAATCACTTGGTCTGGCTGAGAAATCAAAGGAGATGATGAGATCCACACCTCTTTGGGGCCTTAGGATGAGTGGGTAGGGCAGGTTAAAGGTCAGCCCACTGTCCACAATGTGGATCTTCTTGCTCTTCACATCCAGGGGCTCATAGATCCTCTCAAACTCATCAGGATCTGCATGGAACACAGGAAAACCAAACCAAGCAAGGAGACAGGAGTTAAGAACTGAGATTCTGATGAGCTTCCCAGTCTCACCAGAAGAGAGAGAGCATGGAATTTGAACTGCACAGTAAACACACCATGAATTCAAGTGTAACTAAAACTCTTAAAAACTGGAAAATGAAGTGAAAAGCCAGAACTGGAAGGGCTCTCAGGAATCCAAGCTCATGAGGCAGACCCAGAGGTGGCTTGAGGTAAACCAAAGGGGACAAACACCCAGGTTTGATCCCAGCCCTCCATCATCCCAACAATCCATACACAAAGGAAAAAGTTTATGGGATGTTAAGAGACATCTGGGGGTGTCAGAGGATGGTCCCAGACTCTGTTCAGTGGTGTCAGTGACAGGACAAGGAGCAATGGCCATAAACTGAAACACAAGTTCCACCTCAACATGAGGAAGAACTTCTTTCCTTGGAGGGTGCAGAGCCCTGGAACAGCTGCCCAGGGAGGGTGTGGAGTTCCCCTCTCTGGAGACATCCCAAACGTCCCTGGATGTGTCCCTGTGTCACCTGCCCTGGGGGACCCTGCCTGGCCTGGGGGTTGGACTGGGTGAATCTCCAGAGTCTTCCAACCCTAATATTCTGTGATGCCCTCAGTGTCCTACAACCCCTGCCCAAACCTATTCCCCTAGGCTCCCTCCCAACGTCATGTCCTTCCCAGCTCTCCCAAATTTACCCAAAAATCCTCAATGTGGCTCTGCCCTCCAGTGGCACTTGTCTCTGCTTCTGCTCATTAAATTGGGACTATCAGGTTTTGTTTTCCAACCTGCACCAGACCTGATGACCTCACACTCACTGCTCCACCAGGAACAAAGAAAATAGTGACCCATATCCATATCCATACTTTAGGCACTGAACAGAATTCCCTGTCAGACACTTGGTGCTGTCCCAGCGGGTATCCACCACTCCTTTCTCTAAGCCCAACCTGAGGATGTTTCCTTCTAACCCGAACATTCCCTCGTGTGCAGCTCAGGAAAAAAACAATCCACATTCCCTGGGTGTCTTCACACTTATCCAGGTCTCTGGACACTACTAAACTATCCCTGCTGTACTCTTCCTCTGACAGTCTTTTCTTGGTCCAGACCTTACAAATATTTCCAGTGCATGGTTTTGATTTTTAACAAAAAATCTAACGCTCATATCTGTAGAGGGCAGTGTAATGTAAGGAATGCTGGATAGAAAAATATAATTATTTCTGCTGTAATTGAATTTCCTGGCACTTACTTAATGACAATGATAGTAATCTGTGAAAAAAAAAAAAAAAAGGTATTTGTTAAGCAAAGAAAATCCATTAAAAAAATTCTAACTCTTGTCCCTGTCATTTCAGGAGCAGCATGTTGTGAGCACCAAACAAAATCTTAAAACAGATGATTTTGGTTTTTATTTCTGTTGTTATTTATGAGGACCCTTTTCCAAGTAATGAGGCACCATTTTCCCACCATTTGCCTTGATTTCTAAAGGAGAGAACACTTATAAATGCCTATTGCTAAAGGGCTAAGTGTGTTTAGAAACCTATTTTAGAACAAGATATATTTCATAATCATGAATAAGTATAAATGAATGAAAATGTGTTTGTATTTATCAAATTCATCACAAATTAAAAAAAAATATTAAAAACCCACACTGACTACAGTTCCCTTTAGCACAAGTAGAGCAATTTGGTTTTCTTCTTTTTGTTTAAAGACAACATGTCAAACATAATTTAACCCTTGTTTTCACTAGAACTTCTAAGGAATTGCAAAAATATTTTTCTTCAAGTTCCATATTTCTTATGTTACAAAATGAATTTGAAAGATCCTTTAATCAAGAATAGCATCAGCTATAACAGTGTTTGTGATGGGAGTGTTATTACTGCCACACAAACTTCCTCCCAATGCTGAAGAATGAGATGAACCCTTACAGCCCTCACAACCCTAAAATCAAATCTATCAAATTTATCTTACTATGTTTTAAAGGAGAAAATGTCTTAATGTCGTCAATAAATTTATAACAGCCATATAAATGGGTTTAAGTAATCACAGTCCTTCACAGAATCCCAGAATCCCAGAGCCTGGGACATGAAATTTTCGCCTTTTAGGAAAGATGCACTCCTATTACCAGCACCTTCCAGTCCATCAAACAGCAAACTGGGAGAAAATGGGAGGATGTGGCATATGGGAGCAGGGTTTAGTGGTGGTGTTGGGCTGATGGCTGGACTTGATGATCTTAAAAGTCTTTTCCAGTCTTAACAACTCTGAGTCTGTGTTTACCAGCCCAGCTCTGTGTTAAGCCAGCTCAGTCCTGTCAGCTTCCCAGCCATGGGATACACAGACCAGTATTTGTTAAGAAATCATAAAGAGGGCACGTCCTAGAGACCAAATCTGCCACAGATGGCAGCTCCAGTAAAAGGAGGGGAGACGAGAAGGGCATTTCCTACTGATGTCCATCTGCTACAACCGTTTCCAGAAATACTGAAATAAAAAAGCAAAGATTAGCGGTTACTTTTCCCATTGTTATGCACTTGGTATTTTCTCAAATTGTTCTGGTGTGTTGTAACATCAAGAAAAGAAACAGAACAACTCTGAGCTCACAATTAAATCACTGAGAAAATAAGAAAATGCATAACATTATCTCCACAAATAGAATCTGTGGAAAAGCAAAGCCAAGGGTTTTGCTTCCAGACCAAGCAGCTGGGATCTCTGCTGCAGGCACTGCAGACCCTAAATTCAACCCTCAGTAATGACTGTAAGATTGCCTTAGGTCAGCCACACTTCATCCTCTGCAGAGGGTTTGGGACAACTGGAGATGGAAAGTATTATTGATATCCTTTTTGATTCACTTATTTCTTCTTTGGAGTGTCTGGCAATAAAGGAGAGTGAGTCTTAAAGCAATACAGATTTCTCTCTGCACTCAAGCTGACAGGTAAACTGCCAGTGCTAGGAATAAATATGCACAGCTTAAATGCATCCAGTGCCACAGTAATCTAAGGATTTAAATTTTACACCACAGTCTCCTTTCTATCTGTGCCTCTGGGCTCCTCAGCTCTTCCATATATTAGGAAAATTCACAGCATTAAAATGTGGATACACTCTTCACACTACTGAATGATTACATCTTATATTAACTACTGACATTTCAAGGGGTTTTTAACTATTCTTGACTATAATATTGCAACCACTTGCAGCTGTCAGATCTGAGTTGTTACTGCAGGTATATGAATGTGGACTTTGGCTAACAGCAAAAAACTGCAGTCATGTCAAACTTTTCCCATTTTAACCCACAGAAGTTTCAGGCACTCCAAAGCAATTGTGTCAGAGGTGCAGAGTTCTGTCAAACCAGCGTTTTATTTCCATCAAAATCAAATCCCAGGAAGTTGATAATTGATTCTGAAGACTATCCACGTGTCTTAATTATGCAAAATTCTCATCAACTGTCATTTTTTCCAACCATAAATTTCCTACCCACTTTCCTGCCTCTTTTCCAAGTACTATAAATATTAAGACTACCCTGTTGTAAACACCTCTGAGATGACAGAAATATTTAGAAAGTGGAGTCCAGATGGAAATTACTCTTCAAGTCCTGCAAGGGATTTGTTACATTAACAAATACACATTAGAGCATGCTGCTACTTAAGCTTTTAAGATACATCTGGTATTTACTGTTGCTTAATGAACAGTTGGGACAATCTCCTTCCTCTGAATAGGAAATGAGGGCTGAGGAGGATGTTGCTGTCAGCAGGGATGGTTGGTAGGGCAGTGCTGGGAGGAACAGCCTGTGAGGAACACTCCCTTCAGAGAGGTGTAGTTGTTCTTTGCTTGATGGATCACAGAACCATGGAATGGGTTGGGTTGGAAGGGACCTTAAAGACCACAGGGATGCCTTCCACTATCCCAGGTTGCCCCAAGCCCCTGTCCAGCCTGGGCTTGGACACTTCCAGTGCCAGAAGAACATCAATAAATTAACTGCCTTTCACTGAGCAGACACACTAAGGCAAAGTCTCCAAAATCCTAACTGAACACAATTATTCTTCACAGCTACTGTCCCACACACCACATCCCTCATGGAGAGGGGGGAAGACTGAGCTTTTTTTGCAAATCTGTATTTTTCTGAAATTCTTATCCTCTATCCACATTCTTGCTTAAGCCAACATGAAACGTGGATGCACATGCACAGCAGGGACCTGGAATGGGAGTGATTTGTCAGGTGGACTCACACTGGGAAGAACATGGTGTCAGCAAAGCAAGAATCTATCAACTGTGTCAGGGCAGGGCCAGGCTGGAGCTCAGGGAAAGGTTCTTCCCCAGAGGGTGATGGGCACTGCCCAGGCTCCCCAGGGAATGGGCACTGCCCCAAGGCTGCCGGAGCTCCAGGAGTGTCTGGACAATGCTCCCAGGGATGCACAGGGTGGGATTGCTGGGGTGTCTGGGCAGGGACAGGGGTTGGACTCCAGGATCCTGGCAGGTCCCTTCCAAAATTCACTGATTCTATGATCCTACAAGTGAAGAAGTGTGTTGCCTCCAGGGGTTTTTCAAAAGACAAAGAGAGCAGATGAGCTACAAAGGTTTTGCAACAGAGAAGCCCTGCAGGAGAACAAGGAAAGGTTTCATTTCCACCAGCAGGCTTAGCAACAATAAGAGCCAAGGAATAACCTGGATACCCACCCTTTGGAGAAGGCCAAGACAGTGAGAAAGTGAATGTAACAAACGGCACCGTACACAAAAAGCAGTTTGGTCCCCTTCTGCCAAACGAAGAGCCACTGTCCATCCAGTGGCTGTTCCACACGCTGTGCCAAGGGACAGGGCAGGGAGCAGACAGAAATCACTGTGTGGTGCCCTTTGAGCCTCCCAGTCCCCTCACAAGCTCTACTGCTGCCAATCCCCAGGGTGCTCTTGTGACCCTCCTGGTGTGAGGGTACCACGCTGGGAACTCGCTGCCTCTGGCTTCATTAATCACCACACACAGCACCAGTGCTCTGGGGACTGACCTGCGACTGCTGCCGGCTCCTCCTCCTCCAGGGACTCCTGGGTGAGCAGCTCTGCCAGCGGGGACAGCGGGTAGCAGCTGTTGAGGTTCAGCCCCAGCATGAAGTTGTGCACCTTGCCAGCGCGGCCCTCGCGCGTGTTGAACAGGGCGCTGTCCCCCACCAGGGCCATCAGCATGCGCTGCACCCAGCTCTCCTGGTGCTCTCCCTGCCTGCTCTCCTGCCTGCTCTCCTGCCTGCTCTCCTGCAGCCTCTTCTGGCACTTTGCCCCAGTGCCCTCAGTGCCTGCACACAAAAATGAAAACACCCGGCAGTGCTATTTAAACATAGCAAGTGTAATCCCAGCATCTCAGGGGCTGCAAAAGAAAGTACGAAATAAAAAATTCTTTCAAGGAGCCAGGGGCTGGATAATGGAGCTTTGCCACAATGATTTCAGAGGAGTGCAGAGAATCCATCCTTTCAACTTCACAGCCCAGTGAAACCTTTCATCTGCACCACAATAGTGTGGATGTGTCCATCAGGTAAATAGACTGGGAACGTTAAATGACCTGAGCAAGACTTAATTAGTCTGAGGGCTTTCTCTGTAAACTCTGCTGGGCTCAGGGACAGACCTGAGTTGTTAAGATACTTGATGTAGGCATAAATTCATCTGAATGTGCATTGACATCTTTCCTGCCTGTTAGAAATCCAGCTTTCCTTGGGAAAGCAGAGTTAGAATGCATAAAGGATAATGCTATGCATGGGAAATCTAAAATACTTAAAATTATCATTACAGTAAACTACAATCATTATCTGGCTTTAATTAAATAAAGAGTACAAGACTCTTTACAGTTACATCTCTACATCCAGACTTAGATGTCTGCAGTTGGAGCTCACAGTAAAAATTACCTGGACTGGCAGCACCCTGCCTTAATTCATCTGTCAAAACTTGACTTTTTGAGGTGTTTTGGATAAGAAAATAATTCAGGCTCAAGCTTGATACTTTAAATCCAGCTTTTAAACTTGCCTCTTTAACCCACGCTTTGAAGGAGCTGAGTTTTATATAAGTAGAGAGAAAACAAGCATCAGAGAAGTCCAACATCTATCCAGTAACATTCTATGGAAGTGAGAAGGATTTCCAAGAGCTTACAATCTCAGATTTGTTGGTTGTTCACTATGGCTATAAACTAGAAATGTGTTTGGTGCTGGCTGTAGCATTTAAACAGGAAATCCACAAATAAACATAAAACCTGGTACCACCTACGGTTTTACACATAAAGGGAGTTGAAGAAGCAATCACTGAGCTAAGCTAATGACATAATTCCCTGTCTCACCATATAGGATTTTCTTTTCTTCTGTAGATCCCGAAATCACAAACAGCTGCATTCCCATCTTTGCTACATTTGTTAAAAATAAAACCAGATTTTTGCAGGGGAAAAATCACCCCAAAAATATC
This sequence comes from Sitta carolinensis, assembly GCA_032173965.1. Taxonomy (NCBI): domain Eukaryota; kingdom Metazoa; phylum Chordata; class Aves; order Passeriformes; family Sittidae; genus Sitta; species Sitta carolinensis. The sequence goes on from CM063289.1 coordinate 6,131,844, forward strand.
ATCAAATACAGAAAGCTGACTAAGACACCAGATATCTCCAGGTGCTTTTCTTTTCTTCCCACTGCCCAACATTCCCGTTGTGGTTGTGCCTCTTCTGGGTACCTAGATTTGGGCACTGTTACAAACACTGTGCCATGCACAAGGAATTTCTGGTATCTGGTGTCATTAGTAAAGGTGCTAGAAGACACGTGTGAAGGCTGGAAACACACATTATACCATTCTCAGGTAAATATTTGATCAGGAAACCCTTGAAAACAATGGATAGTGTTAGTTTAAGGGGCTGGCAGCAATTCCAAGGTGCCTCTGAGCTCAGCAGCTTGCTGGAACAAGACTTCTGGAGAGCTCTGACCCAGCAAACCACATTTTTGGGTCTATGTGGAATCCCAGACGTGTGTGAGAGAATCACCTGATGATCAGCTTGAGCAGGAGACATGAAGAGAAGCCCAGAACCTTCTGGGGTCTCTTGTTCTCTACTTTGCTGAGCCACACAAAAGCTGATGGAAAAAGCAAATGATGAAATGAAATCTGAGCATTTCATTACCTTTTGGATGCTGTGACTCATCTTCACTGTCTGAGCTGTCGTTGCTTACAAGGTGCTTTAGCCTAATATTTTCTGTTGGAAGAAATATAAATTCCTTTAAATAGCTGGGGTTTAACTGGCAGAACAGTTAAGAATTTCAAAACAATCTGAGCCATAAAATTCTCACAGACTTTGTAATAGAAAATGCAGCTGAAGAGACTGGGTCTGCTGTGGACATTAGAACGTAAGCAGCAGGGATTGAATTTAGCCTGCAATTTTTGGACTGGAAAAGCAAATGTAACCCTAAAGCAGTACCTCCCACTCCCCTCTGCACCATATACCTGACACACTTTATTTACCTTCCTTAAAATGTAGATGTTTAGCTTCTGTCCTCTCAGTAATTCTTACTGAACTAGGAAAAAGTTACTGTGGTACCAAGCTGGCACTGGGACATCTCTAGCTCTGGTCCAGGCTGTGGTTCAAGTCACATGAATATTTTCACATCTGGTCCCACTTCAAAGAATATTTTTTAAATTATATGTGAAATGAGTCACAGATGACAGATAACATTCTGTGTCTCACTATCTTTCAAAAGCAGACTTTTCCATGATCACATTTATTGATAGGGGTCCTCCTTATGGAGGTGTTAACATTCATGAGTTGTATCAGAAATAGGAACCTGGAGGTCTCATTCTCATTCATAAAGAAGAGATTATCAAACAGCTGAATTCCATCCATTAGGAGGCAGACAGAGGTTATTATTTAAAAGCTATCTCAATCTACATTTTCTCTTCTTGCTCTTCAGAAAGATCTGGCTGCCTAGGACAATTTATTTACAGGTCAGATCTTGCCCCGTAATGCTGCCTTCTCAATAGGAAACAAAACTGTAAAAAACCTTCATCATTAATTACATTCTCAGATAAAACTCAGTAAAGTCCCTCCAAAGCCACAACTCTTTCGTTACAGTCATCTTGCAATTTGTGTGCCAGGAATGAAACCAAAACCACTCAATTTGCAAGCAAAGAGTCAGATACCAACAGGCTGTGGTTAGAATGGAGCAATTTAACAACCCAGAGATGAGAAAGTTTAGATGCATTTTGCTAATCCCTTCAATAACACAGCCCAGTGTCAAGAGACTACACAAGTAACCATCAAATACTTGTCAGCTTCTGCTCTCTAAAAACCACACAACATGAAGAGAGGATTCTATTAACTACCAGAAAAGAGCTGGATAGATGCATGTGACTTTCAGCAGCTGACTGAGCAGAAACAGAAGTGAAAGAAAGGAAAGAACATTCCCAACGTTCTCTCCCCACTTCAGCAACATCCAGCAGGGCCAGTGACTAAAGGAAATTAATTCCACGTTCTTAAATGACGACCAGCAGCGCCATCCTTCCACACAGGGAGAATCTAGCTACTAATTGCTCTATTTACTTAGAATGATTTACTAATAGTACCTAATTCTTCTTCCATGGTGGGCCCTTTATTCTGAGAATTGGAGACACCAAGGACTCGGTTAAATAATATTGAAAATGCACTGCCCCAGACACCTGAAAGAGAAAAAATAAACAATGGATGGTGCTTGACAGAAGGAAAATAAACTCCACATATCTTAATAAGCACTACTTAAGCAGTTGGTTGCTCTCTCAACACACTTCTGAGTTTGGAGCAAGTCATAAGCTCAGTTGTCCAAATCAGAAAAAAAACCCATGGAAATAAGAAACAAATACACAATGCCAATCCATATCTGTGAAATCATTCAAATTAATGTCTTCCAACAAACTGAGAGCTCCACTACCTGTCTCACACTTTGTGTGACTGCATTTAAAAATCTGTGAACAACTGAAATTGCTTTCATTTTTAAGCCTCTGTCACATACTCACCCATTAGGAAATGCAAGGGATTTTCAGCATATTTCTTCACCACGGTCCCCATAAAAAACTTGCTTCCAAACAAATCAGGAGACATGAAAGTGCCATACTTGGCCATTCCAATTTCATATGGACTGAATTCCACCCAGTCTGCAAAGTCAGAAACAAAACTGTGCTCAGTCAGAAATCTCAGCCTGAATAGAAACAGAGGAGGAAAACACAGAAATGAACTAAGGAAAGAAATTTTCATGAAATGGGAAGTCAAATTACCATTTGGAATACCAAATCAAGGCCAGTGATGTCTCAGCAGGGAAAGAATCCTCATTCTCTCTTATCACAATAAACTTAGGAGAAAAGAATGAGGTTGGAAAACCAGAGTGTAAAAGGAGGAACACAAAGGAGGAACACACAGTGACATCTTTTTTTCATCCCCTGCTTCAGCATGATTCCCTGCCATATGTGGGTGTCAGCTCCAAGCCGCTTTTCCTTCACTGCAATTCCACCAAAAATATGGAGAGCAGTGACAGAGGTGGCACAAAACCACAACCACTGAATATCCCAAGGGTTGTGAAATATTCTAGCAGAGGCATTTGAATTCTACCCAATATCAAAAGGCAAAGCTGAGAGACAGCTGATAAACTTATCAATTCAAACATTGTCAAAGATATCTTTTAAAGTCCATTTTGTTGAACAGAGAGCTCAAGAAAAATAAGGAATAAAATGCTCAAATGCATTTTCTGATCTTAGCAGAAAATACCAGAAGTGATTTGCATTGTATTGATGTAGGCCTTTGAAAATGGATCTTAGCTGACTTGGAAACACTTTTTTTGATACCAGTGGAGTTGCTTCCATCAGAAACTCAGTTCAAAAAGTTCAGAGTAAATAACAAACAAACTTTATCTTCTCTATTTAGCATTTCACCCATTCATCTATTTTGCCTTCCCTATTTTTAGAAGGGATTGATTTGACTGGAAATAAGTCAGAAGTAATTCTGAAAAAGAAAGGCAAAAGAGACAGCTCTGAAATATGCCCACATGTCACAGAATGCCATCCACCCTCAGGATACTCCTGCTTAGGTGTGGAGCAGAAGGTGAATACTTGTCCTGAAAAGGAAAGATTTAATCATGACTGCTGGGAGTTTCCTTTCACAGGTAATGCCTATCTGAGCTAAGTCAAATACAACATCCTATTTTCCAAATAAATCACCCACAAATCTTCACATTCACTGGAACAGAAGGAAATTCCTTTGAAGACCCAGTCCAGGAATTTCATATTTCCTTTTAGCTGTATAAGCATGAATTAGCAGATATGTATTCAGAACCAGGGTGACAGCAAAGCTGAACTGAGAATTAGAATCAACTTGTCTTAGTCCATCTCCAGCTTTCAACTGCACTGAAGGAGATTTCTCAAACAACAAAGGCTGCTCAGAGAAATAAAATTTCTGCCTTAAAAAATCAATGTAAATTAAGAAGTGTAAATATTTATGTTCAAAATTTACTTTAGCTCTCACATCAGGAACAGCTAAAAGGAAAAACAGAGCTTAAAATAAGAAGCAATCAGGATCTAGCACATTCTATAATGACAGAGATGTCAGTCTCAAAAGGCAAACCCAGATTCACTGGCACAGGGAACACCTTTTTTAAGAGCAAAGTAAAGCCTCCAAGTGCTTCTGATCTTGCTTAGAGAAAGACATTATTAACAAAAGATCATTTTTGTTTTAAAACAGTTACTCAAATAAAATTTATTGAAAAACAGAAGTTCATCTAAACCCCAAAATATTCCTATTTTCAAACAAAAAGGTGTCAGTTTCCTAAGCAGGAAAGTTAAAGACACATTTTCTCATGAACTGTTTAGCCTAATTTACAATTCCTCATTTTCATTTCCAACCAAAGCTTTGACAGCAACTTTTCCACATCACTATTTTAGGAAATACAATGATGAATAAACCTGGGCAAACCACCTGGCACTTCCCTTCCCAGTCTTGTATGTAACTATATATAGACACACACACCCTTGTCTTAGAGAAGCATCTTCCACAACTGGAGCCACTCTCAACTGAAGTCACCATAGGGAATTAAAACCTATGGAATCAAATACAAGTAAAAGGGGCTTTTTGTGTTACTAGCAGCACTTCACACTGGAGAAGAAGTGAAAAAGAGGCATTATATCTAATTTGCTTGTCCAATTTTAATCACAGAATCATTAAAGTCGTTGAAGACCTCTAAGATCATCAAGTCTAACTGTTGATTTCATCCTTCTCCGTAAGAGGTGACTGAGGACATTTTCTTTTCCCTGAAAAAAATGCTTCTTTAAACATCTTTTCTCTGTTGGAGTCACCAGGTTTCTCTTTGGCTTGGCACTCCTACCTGAATATGTGATCACCTATTCCTGACTAACTTTTTATCACTCTGTCAGATTCCAAGAAGTCAGATGCAATTAATCTCAGGTGCATTAAAAAAAAAAAAGGATTTTTTAATCATCCACACACCTCTCTCCTTGCCACAAGTGACTCAACACAGATTGGGAACACACCTGCAAACATCAGCTCTGAGACATCTGGTTTGACATGCAGACAGGTGAAGAGTGGCAGAGCACACTGGGCATTATTGACCTTCTCCTTCATATTGCTCAGAGTGGTGTCCATCCTCTGCAGGGAAAGAAAGACATGGTCCCAAACACATCCTGTAATGGCCTGCTGATATATATGTCTATATATCTATATATAATTTATATATCTACCTATATAGATATATAAATAAATAGCACATATTTTAATTTTATATAAAGGTCTGGGAGAGTCCTCCTGTCAATGAAATTTGAGAAGAAAAGGTTTTCACTGATGTGTCAGGTTCTGATTTAAATCAAACATCTGTGCAATTTTTTCATCCCTTGGTAAACAGGGACTTCTAACCAACCTCACACAATCCTTAACAGCCCTTCAGCATCGGAATTCTACACATCTGTCACTAAAAGCTGTGTCACCTCTTTTTCAGTGTTTTAAATGGTTTAAAACCCACTATCAGTGTACACTCATGAGAGATAGTAGTGTATAAAACACATCTGCAAAACTATTGACACATTTTAATCTTGCCACAAGATGAACTCCAGCTACTGCTCACCTGACTCATTTGAACTGGAAGTTTTTTGTGCCTGATTCAAACAATTAGGAATTTTCAATTATAGAGTATACCAGTATGAAGCTCTCCTGTTGTCTCTTTTTCAAAAAAAAAAACAAAGGCATCTTTCACGTTGAAATTAGTACATTTTTTAAGCAAATGCTCATTCTTATAGCAAAATATGTACCCTTTATTAAATGCCACTAAGGTGATTTACAAAAAAAAAAATAGTAACACTGGGAATTATAGAAGAGTTTTCCAGCTTTGACAGCATCAAAAGCAAGCACTCACATCATGGATGAGTGTTTCCCCTATGAGCATCCCAAAGATGTCTGTGAAGGTGACAGGCTGCCCTGAGCTCTTCTTGTTCCACAGAGCCTCAATGTAGCGCTTGACCTTCTGAGGAGTGAGCAGCAGCAGGGGGTTGTGGCTCACAGAGTTCATCAGCTCCTCATTGATCTCCTTGGGGCCCTTGGCTGGGAAATTCGGGTGGGAGTACAGAGTTGACATATACCTGCAATGGCAAACAGGCTCGGTGAGCATCAAACCAGCTGCAGTGTCAGCTGCCTGAAAGCCACAAAAAGCTCATAAATGAGTTGATACTGATTAAATCAGGTTAATTAACTCTCCATTTATACAGGAAATTGTCATTTCCTTTTTTTCAAAGCACAGAAAACTGAGCAATTTGTTCTAAATACAAGAACAGGATCAAACACTCAACATGCATTTTCCATAACGCGTATGAAGCAAATGATTAAAGAGTCCTGATTTTTCTGTTTAAGGGATAGCAGGCAGAACATCCTAAGATGAAAGGAGCTCCTCCAGTTAGTACAGCTGTTTGGCAGACTGGAGGTCCTAGAAGGCCACACGCAACTCTCTCCCTGTAAGGGGCACTTCTCTGCCCTCCAATTCATTACCACAACTGAAAAATTCCTAAAATATCTCAGTGTGTGATGGAACCCCAGAATGGTTTGGGTTGGAAGGGACCTTAAAGACCCTCTAGAGCCACCCCCTGCCACAGGCAGGGACTCCTTCCACCAGCCCAGGTTGCTCCAATTCCCATCCAACCTGGCCTTGGACACTGCCAGGGATCCAGGGGCAGCCACAGCTTCTCTGGGCACCCTGTGCCAGGGCCTCACCACCCTCACAGAAAAGGATTTATTTCCCATATCCCATCTAAACCTACCCTCTGGCAGTGGGAAGCCATCCCCCCTTGTCCTATCCTTCCATCCCTTGGAAAATTGTCTCTCTCCATGTTTCCTGTAGGCTCCTTCGGCACTGCAATGTCACAGTGAGGTCACCCCAAAGCTCCTCCTCTCAGGTGAACAATCCCAGATCTCCCAGCCTCTCCTCCCAGAAGAGCTGCTCCGTCCCTCTGCCCATCCTGGTGCCTCCTCTGGACTCTCTCCAGCAGCTCCAGGTCCCTCCTGTGCTGGAACCCAGGGCCAGGGCAGGTGGGTTCTCACCTGAGTGGGCTGAGGGGCAGAATCCCAATCCCTTTCCTGCCACCCATGCTGGGGGCTCAGCCCTGGGCACAGGGGGTTCTGGCCAGGATATGGTCCCACTCTTCAGGATATGATGCTTCCATAGTAAACTGAAGCAGTAACTACAACCTGTGCAGAGTTAGCTGACTGTGAGGATGTGGAACAGGCAAATCATGAGTTTGTTACTGAGAAACACGTTTAGTTTTACTGCAAACAAAGCTCAGACACACGTGCAGGCAGCCCTGGCTTCCACTTGGTTGGGTTAGGCCACACCAAGACTCAAGACAGGCCCTTCTAATCTGTGAGAGGCTCATTAACTATTATTTACCCAGTGACCTGGCTCAGGTACACATCCCTTACTCCAGGCACAGCTCTGAGACACACACGGGGCCAGCCTGGCCCTGAGGTCATGCCCAGCCATTCCTGAGACAGCACAACCAACCCTGTCCCACGTGGGCTGCCAGGACTCGATCCACAGGCTCCACATCAGCTCCTGGGTGCAGGGAAAGGGGAATGCAGCTGGAGAAGTCAGCACAAGGTTGAAGCAAGATGGCAGAAAAGCACTGATCCAAGGTTAGGCATGCAGCTGAGGGGACAAGCAAAAACCTGCCTCTCCCTCCAGGAAAGGAATTCTCCACCCCTCAGGGAAAAAAAAGAAAAGAGAATTATTCCCAAGTGCCCGACTGCATGGAAAGGAAGGAAAAGAAAGGGAGTGCCAAAGTCTCAATTTATTTATTAATCAGGCAAGGAAAGACTGAAGGGTGACATCAGAGAGCAAAAGCAAATTTGTTCAAACACAACTGTTTCCAATGTGTTTCTGACTGGAGCAGTTCAGAAAATCCTGCTATCTTAACTCAGATATTATAGGTTTACTTTAGCTCAACTAAAGTATTCACCCCTGGGTTTTCCCCAAAAGAGACCTCACAGCCAGCAGAGTGACGTCTGTCCTGATCAGGGATTGCAAACCCTTTCCTAGAAACACAGGGAATGTTTTAACACCATGTTGCACTATTCCACTGCTCTTCATCCACCTTCCGCTTTTCACAGCTGTGACAGAAATCCATCCATCTCTCTCAATGGACAGTGATAAATCTGCCCCCACCAGTGATAGAAAACACAGGTTCCAAACTTTTATAGTCCAGTCTAAAGAAGAAATTTACTCTAGTTCAGACACTTCTAGCATTTCAAAACCTCCTGGCATTCTGAAAGCTTCCCTCTAGTCTTGGAGGGGGAAGCAAGCTTCACACAATGAAAAATAATTGACAAAGAAACTCATACAAGGAATAGAACTGGTCATTATCTCCTTCAAGAGTCAGCTTTGGGGTTAGAGTGTGGAATTAAAATTCATGTGCTTCCTTAAAGCTAAGCCAGGTGATAAAACTCATCCCAGGCAGATTCCCTGCTCGTTTATATTACAAGTCTTTTTTTTCTCAAAGAATTGAGACATTTGTATAATCTCATCCGAGTCTTAAAGGACCCTGGAGGTCTCTGCTCCAGTCTCGTGCTCCATGCAGAGCCAGCCTAAGTCAGATGAGGCTGCTCAGGGCTGTGCTCAGTCAAGTTCAGCTTTCACATGAGCATTGCCTGAGTCAGACTGAGAGGATGACACCGTCCCCAGCCTACTCAGGTGAGGATGGCTCAACACATTCCAGTGCTTGGCCACTCTCACTGCAACATAGTTTTCCTAAGACTTAATCCAATTACTCCTTGTCCTTTCTCTGGGCATCTCTGAAAAGAATCTATTTTCTTCATAGCTACTTATCAGGAACTGAAGGTAACAGTAAGCTCTCCCCCATCAATACCTGTGCCTGCTCCTCAAGCCTAAATGAACTATTTTAAAACCTGATGAATTGTCTAAATTAAGCACTGCCATCGGGACTGAGACAGTGGGTAATCCACAGTGGGATGCCTTGCAGGGTGGAAGCCACACCCCAGTAAATGCACCAGGATTTTACACTGGGTGTAAAATGGAGCAAAAGATCTTTCAGTGATTTTGAGGAGTTCTAAAAGCACTCCCAAGGCATACAACACATTTGGGGTTGATTGAGTCATCAGCTTCAAATCACGAGGGATTTTTTTTTGTTTTTCACATTTCATCAGGAAAATCAAACAAAACACATTAGGTGTTGATATAGAAATATGGGTGCACATGTGTGGTACCTCCTTCCATCCATTCCTGCTCTCAGAACTTCTGGAAGAGCACCTGGAGCCTGAGCTATCCTTGCCCTTCAGGGCATCCAAAACACCTCCCCCAGCAGACTTGGATGTGTACAATGTGCTGTGAATTATAACTACAGAAATAAGTGACAATTCCTTCAGAACTCCCTGCTCTGAAGTGAGTTCAGGGAAGCTGAGGATACCCAAGAGGAAGGCCTTACCAGGTGGATCCGGAGAGCCCAGCAATGTAGGTGGCACAGTCCAGGACTCCTGACTCATAAAGTGCTTTCATGACTCCAGCAAAGCCCACCATGGCACGGAACCCCCCTCCCGAGCCCAGCACGGCGATCACCGGCACCTGCAGGGATGAAAGCAACAGAGCATCAGGGACAAGGGACACACCCTGGGAGCACCCAGGCCAACCCCTGGACACCCCAAGAAGAATTAGAATTTATTTGAGAAGTCACCACTAGTAGCAAGCTTTCTAAACAAAAATATACTCAGAATTTCTTTAGAATGTCTGTTCTTCTTATCCGCAATCTGAAATAGAGGAGGTATTAAATTTAGTTATTAAATGAACTATTCAGCTACAAAACCACAAAGATTTTAAAGCGATGCAAGCACCAGCTTTAATCCAATTCATATCATTGTGACAGAGCCAAAGGCAGTAAAATTTGCTAATGAGAAACAGAACAGAGACAAACACTGTTTTGACTGGGAGTTGAAAAAGAATTTTTATAACAAAACCATCCAGTATTACTACATAGCATGAAGATGGTCTCAATTTTACCACCACTTTGCAAAAACTACCAGAGAGGCAATGGAAATTCATGGAGATCTGGACAACTACTCAGCCACCACGAGAGGAGGGAGCAGAACCAGACGTTTATTGTGGCACCAGGTTAAAATTGTGTCCACAGGAGTTTATTCTGCACTTTTCTCCTTCTTACTGCCCAGCCCTGACATCCAGGCTGTTCCCCTCAACTGCACAACCTTCCCAGGTAACTAAAAAGAAGACAAAATAAAATAAAAATTCATTTGCTCCCACCATCATTGTTTTGGCCTAAGTAAAGGGCTCACCTGGTTCCCAGTTTCCAAAACCCAGGAGGATTTTCCACTGTTCAGTGGTGACAAAGGAACCACCTCTTGGTTGTTACTGAGCATAAAAAGAATTGCACAGCTGTGCAGAAAGCCCCTATCTGATCAAACTGCTAATCTGTCAAAAATCTCCATGAAAGGCAATTTCAGGTGCCAATAGATGGGATTAGTGACAAGAAAAGGATCCACATGATGACAGTCCTGTTCTTTCTGCAGACTCCATGCTCCAAGCCATGAAACTCCCCTGAGGACTGACTGTCACAAGGAAATGCCTGTGAACAATGACCAAGGCACTCAAGATGCTTCTTGAGGCTTCCACTCCCCAAAACTGCTTATTCTTGATGCAGTGAGATTATTTTGTTACCTCCTTCAGAAATGTTCAGCTTTAGTAATAGAAACCACAGGTATTCCCTGGCCCCACATTCATTGAGCAGCTCCAGATAGGGATCTACCCCAAAAATGACACAGCCCAGGGAAGGATTTGGGATATGTTTTGTTAAGCCAACACCCCAATAACGGAACAGCTGCTTTGAAGGAAGAGCATGTCAGTAGTCACTCCTTTAATAACGTGGGGAAGCTTTGAAAGCTCCTCAGGAGCACTGCCCACTCAGTCTGAGCAGACACATCCCAACAGGATGGAGATGCACCTGCAGGCACAAGCCTGGAGCAGGTATGTGAGAACACTTCCAGAGCACCACTGCTCCACCCACCACTGCACTGGCACCAGGGAAAATGGGAGTGTCCCTCCGGAGGCAGAGGGATCCGCTATGGAGATGGCCTGGGAATCTCCAGCAGTCACCCACATCCTGACTGCAAATGCTTCCTGGATCCACAGGCACACAGGGCATCCCAGATTGCTGCACTGCTGTGTATACAGCACAGGGAAGGTGGATTATGGAATCACAAAATCATTCAGGTTGGAGAAGACCTCCAAGATCATCAAGTCCAACCATCAGCCCAGCACCACCACCATGTTCACTGCTAAACCTTGTCCCCAAGTGCCACATCCACACATTTTTTGAACACGTCCAGGAACGATGATTCCACCACCGCCCTGGGCAGCCCCTGACAATGCTTTACAGCCCTTTCCATGAAGAAGTTTTCCCTAATGTGCAACCTGATCCTGCCCTGGCACAGCCTGAGGCCGTTCCCTCTCTCCTGTCCCTGTTCCCTGTTCACAGAGCCCGACCCCCCCAGCTGTGCCCTCCTGTCAGGAGCTGTGCAGAGCCAGAAGGTTCCCCTGAGCCTCCTCTGCTCCAGGCTGAGCCTCTCCAGCACCCATAGGCACGGCACAGTAAATAAATAAAGCTTTAAAATTATGACAAAAAATAACTGAAGAGAAGCACCTACTGCACATTTCCACTCATTTATCTCAATAGAAGTTGAGCTGCAGCATAAATCAAGTGAGGCAGGTTCAGAGTCCTCTCCTACTCTGCAGAGGAAGCAGGCAGGTTTGTTAAGCTAGCTTTTAGCTCCAGGTCAGTTTCTGACATATTTAAGGACACAAAACAGTAAAAAATGAAATTAAATACACTCATCCTGCAAGTTGCCCTAATGGGCTAAATAGGGCAGAGGCAGGCAGGAGGGGAAAGAGCTGCAGCCAGAGCACCCAGAGCCAAGAGCCAAGAAACCGTGTCCTGATGAACAGAGAAAAGAGGATACCAAGGGCTGCACACTCCTCTACTGAAGCCCAAATCCTTTGTACAGAACCACCAGCACATGAGTTCACTCAAACCAAAAGGTTCTTAATCCTATCTTCCAGTAATCAGGCAAGAAAAAGCTCAACTATACTAAATCTTGTTTTGGGAATGAGTAGTGCAGATGTCTTTATCCAAATGCCCTGGAAACACAGTGCACAAAACCCGAATACCTGTGTGGAAAAAGAATGCCATAGGGCACACAAATGATTATTGAAAAATTGTTCTGCAAATCCAGTTGTAGAGAACTATATGCTTTCTTTAGAAGATAATGGTATTTTTAGAAATTGCTTGAAGCAGCAAAAATTTAAAAAATAAACCAAGCAATAACAGAAGTATGAGAAATCTCTACCTCTTGTTTCCAGAATGTGCCTCAGGATTAAGTTCGGAAATTTGGAACTACTCACTTCCCCATCCAGACATGTATAATGAAATCAGAGGTATTAAAGTCTTTCAATCCCTGCAAAGCACAAGCTACTCACAGATAAAGCAACTTGGGTGAACTTTGAGTATGTGACTTGTCCAAGATTAAACAAGACCTACAGACAGCTAAGACTACTCAATGTCTCCGAACTTCATATTAAGACTTCAAATATCCCATAAATCCTCCTGCTATCTTCCATCTGTAGCAATAAAAGTAAAATTACAGTTTAATTTGAACAAAAGGGTTTTTTTTTCATTGCTAGAAACAGATAAAAATTCTGACAAGTCAGTTTAGAAATACACATCTGGCATATGGAAAATGTATGAGGGTACCTACAATTACTGTCTGGGAAGATGCAATTTAACTGATAAAATTTAGTACTGGAGTCAGTGAGGGATAGCAAAGGAAGATGATGACACAAAGAATAAAAGATCTTAGCTATCCTTTGTAATAATTCATGTACAGATACCACCTGCATGGAACTGAGACCTGAGGCACTGAGTATCACTCCAGTTCCAACTGGAGCTTGGCAGAATATCCACATCCTTTCTGAGGAAGATCCTGTTCTGCTCTGGGTCACACCAATGTCACGCTGACAGATTCCTACTCTGGTAAGATCTGCATGTGTTAAGATTGAAATAACTGAACTGAAAATTAAGAAACCTTGAAAATGTTTCTTAGCAATACACACAATTTATCTCAATCCAATTAAAATATGTACAGTAGTTGTTAAATTCTGTCATGTTCCTCAGAAAGTTCACAGAAGAACATTCAGGAATCAAGACAAGAGTTCAAAAATACACAACAATAAAACATTTACCACCTGCTCAAAACTTCATGGAAATGTAAAAGATATTTTCTTTGTGCTGGTTGCAAAAGATTGTCACTTTCTCCTTACACTAAATATGCATAAAAGGAATCAATGCCAATGAAGGAATCAACCCACATTAACTCATGGATTCTGTGCATTGCTTAACAGTCCCACAGGCACAAAGTGTTCCTGTCACAATTCTGGAAGCAGCATAGGAGAGGGAATGGGCAAGGAAGGGAGAGGATGGAAAAGCTACAGCAAAATCAGTAGATCTGTACCAAATGGATTCTTAATTAACTCAAAATAATGCAGTGTTTTATGAAATCACTGAAGAGCTCAGTAGGATCTGGGCCCCTTCTTCACTGTGCTCTGAGGCCCTGGCACAGGGTGCCCAGAGAAGCTGTGGCTGCCCCTGGATCCCTGGCAGTGTCCAAGGCCAAGTTGGATGGGGCTTGGAGCAACCTGGGCTGGTGGAAGGTGTCCCTGCCTGTGGCAGGGGGGGAACTGGATGATCCTTACAATCCCTTCCCACCCAAACCATTCCCTGATTCTGTGATATGATCCAAGCCACCATCAGCCCACTGAGATCTGGCTTCCCTTTCTCTTGGCTTGGTTCAAAGCAGCAGCAAGTCAAGGAAAGCTGCAGTGCCTCATGTTTCAAAGAAATAAAACTTCATAACCCTAATCCAGTAAAACTGACTCAAGGAAAAGAAGGAAGGAAAGAAATAAACTAATTTCCAAGCTGACTCTAAATTTAAACCAGCTCATTTCCTGCCTAGTCTTTCAGAGATAAAGGTCACAGAGCATGGGATGGGTACTGGGCATGCAGGGGCACATTCTGTGCTGTGTGACTGCCTAGAGCCACTGCAGGATTCAGCAGGTATTTCACACACCCTGAGGCACTTTTCAGATGGCAATCTCCCCGCAGAGCCAACACCTTAACAAAGGGATTCAAACTGGGAAAAATTGGAGCAGTTTGTTTAAGGGGCCAATGAATCACAGAACCCCAGAATGATTTGGCTGGAAGGGAGGGACATTAAAGTTCATCCATTGCCACCCAAGGAACACCTTCCACCATCCCAGGTTGCTCCAAGTCCCATCCAAACTGGCCTTGGACACTGCCAGGGATATTGAGGCAGGCACAACTTCTCTGGGCAACCTGTGCCAGGACCTCACCACCCTCACAGGGAAGAATTTCTTCATAATATTTGATCTAAATCTCCCCTTTTATAGTCTCCCCCAGTCATAAACTTTAATTTGTAAATTTAGAGCCAAGAAAAATCACTCTTCAGGCTAAATATTTCATGTTCATAGAGGAAAAGAATTTTTATAATCCGTAATCTTTCTATATCAAACCCTTCCACCTGGCGCTCCTCATTCTTTCCTCTCACAGGCAAATGAAGGATTCCAAAGGGGATGCTAACCCTGATGGGAACTCTCCAAACTTACATCACGGGAGGAGGTCAGGCTCTGGCTGCTCTCCCCTAGGAAGGATTTGATGCTGTGCATGATGTTGTCTCGGCGCTGCTGCCGGAACCTCTTCTCCTCATCGCACAGGGCCATGCTGAACCGCAGGTCCGTCGAGGAGCTGGGTGGGAAGGGACAGGCTGTCACAAGAGGCGCAATTCCCAACAGGATCACGCACATCACCACGGGAAACGAGCAGACGCGAGCAGAAAACCCTCACCCGCTTGCAGAAGATGAAATGAAATTGTATTTTTCATGTGACACCGTCCATCAGCTCTGGAGTGATGGAGGCAAAGTACAATATGTCTTTAAGACACGTGTTTTATGTGGAACTCATTAAAAGCAAATCATTAAATACGGCAAGCGAATTCTCCACTTGCATACAATTATAAATGTACACCATAGATCATACTGGCACACCACAGGAAAAACTAAGCCCTTTTCTCTGTATTTTTCCCCACACTGTCGGATAAAAAAAAACGTACATGAGATTGCATAAGGATCTCCGTGCTGCATTTAAATAAAGGTACAACTTCTGCCACTCCCCATGGACAGCAGAAAGGAAGAGTGGACAAATCCACCCTGGTACCTCTGAAAAGCACACAATGGTGAAATGAATCCATTTAGGCTCAGATAATAATTTCCCAGACTTTTAAAACAACCTATTATGTAATAAAATAATAGGATTACGAAAAGGGAGGGGGAAAGACTCTGTAGAAGCAATGTGCCATGAAGATATCCACAATCTGGATGGATATCAGGGAATAGCAGTAGAACTTGATAAGATCCTTTGCATTTCAAAGCCTAAGAAGAAGACACAGCCAAGCATCTTCTGTTTATTTAGTGTCAGTGATATGAAGTGCTTGTAATGTACAAAGCCTGGCTGGTTCAGGGTGGTCTCAAGGACTACCACAAATGCATTTTCCTAGTAAAACATGATAAGCAGAAATTAGCCCTGGGGGATGTTCGTCAGTCTCTGGAGTAATCAGGAAATTATTTGACTTATACAGTGCTCAGTGCTCCTATTTATAGTTACAGACAAAAAATGACTCCTTAGATTCCTCACTCCCAGAAAATCATTTTTAGACTTGAAATGAATTGCTCTGATTATGCCTCAATGTGATTTCTGGTCTTTTGCCAGGATAGGTGAAGAATGAGGGAGAAAGACAGCTAGAGACGGAAAAAAATAGGGATAAATAAAGGTAGCCATCCACTTAGCTTTAACATGGAGAATTCCTGACCCTAAACTTTCACCTAAATCTTCACTGTGTGGTATTTACATTTAAATAAATTTTAGGGGAGCTCTGTAACAGCAGCGGAAAGTTCATGTGAAGGGCCAAGTTCCCAGAGAAGGTAAAACAGTGAGGATGAAGCTGCACCTGAGTGAGGTCCATGGGATTTTTAGAAACAAAGCCCTTGAGAAGGAAAGGCCTGCATATAAACCAGGCTGAGAGATCATCCTTATATGGGATGACCTTGATCCTGCCAACATTTGGAAGGGTCACACCCCAGTTCCAGTAAGGGTGTTTAGTCAACAACAGAATTACAATGAAAATAAACCAAAGTTGTAAAATATCCCCACTTTCACAGTACCTGGTATCTCTATGCTACAGCAAGGAATTTTTGCACTCTATCTCACATGTTTTTAAGAAAGTCCCAACAGTGTGGGATTCTTGGGGTGTTCTGTGCAGGACCAGGAGTTGAACTTGGATGCTCTTTGTGGGTCCTTTCCAATTCAGGATATTCTATGATTCCGTGAAAATTTTAATGAGAAGTTTAAAATAAAAAAATTCCTTTGCTGCTGGTATATTTTCACCCTTTAAAAAAAAAATATGAGATACTCACCATACTTCCAGAGACAATTCCAAAGTCATTTTTGTAACCTAAACAAGAAATATTTAAATATGGTTACAGCACTTAGAGAGGGGAAACCCACAAAAACACCTGGAACATCAACTACTACTGTCAGAACTTTTCTTTCTTTCCTCATCACTATTTTTAAAAAGGAAGATATTTTTGGCACAAATGAATGAAATTCTTTTCTAGGGATTTTTTTGTTAAAGCACATGGTGTGTTTCCAAAATACACCACTAGCACTGAATACAGTGGAAAATGTCAAGTGCTGAGTTTCATTCCTCAGATCCCACTGTCTTGGCTTTCTGCACTGCTAATCCCTTTCTGACAGTGCAACTCAGCTCTGTCCAGAGGGGATCTGATTCTCTTCACCCACTCTTGGCTGGCAGGAGAACCAGGGGATCAGGATCACATCTAAATGCCACCTGTGTGAGGGAACCGCTGCTCTGTGTTCCACAGGAGCCCCACCAAGTGTCTCTCCACAGCTAAACATGCCTTAATTAGCAGTCAGGAAGGGTGATTGCTTACAGCTTGCTGGAAAATGCAATAAATGTCACTGCACAATGGCTTCACTTGCCAACCACACTGAACTCCCTGGCCACAGGCTACAGGTTGGCCTCCTCTGCCTTTCACACAGCACTGAAAGGGTTGCCTGCAGGCAAGAAGTTAAAAAATTATTATTAAAGCACCAATGTCAGGCACAATCCAGGAGTACTTGCTGTGGAACTAAGACAGAATGGAGAGGTGTGCCTCGTTGGTGCAGCCCTGCAGGAGTGACTGAACACAGATTGGCCTCTACATAAAATTCTCCTTCTCGCTTGGGATATGTGAGCACCAGGGATGGAGACACAACACCCCAGAATGAACAACTGCTTGACCCTCAGACAGCAGTGAAGGATCTGGGATGCAAAGCTGCCTCTGACTCTCACATGCAGATCCAATTACTGAAACAGGAATTGCAAATGAGGCAGGGCATGAGCAACATGGGGGGAAAAAGAATAGGCAGAGAAACAACAAAGGGGGGACATGAACAAACAGAGTGAAGAGTCACTGAGGAAGCACTTCAAAGGCAGGGAAGCAATTACATTATTTCTCACCTGGTATTACTAATTTAGAAAGCACTGCTGAAACCATGCAGTGATCCAATACTTACAAAAATGTATGCACATGAAATAAACCTTTGGAGGAAAGCATTCCAACAGGGTAGATATCATGGCATTTTCTATACCTTATACAGACTGTCAAAGACATTTCAGAAATAAACGCTAGGTATACGTTGTCTACATCAGGCTGAACCTGACTTCATCTCCCCTTAACTATTCACTTATAAATTTCAGAGTGTATTTGCCTTTTTAGCACTGTTTTTCCCCCTATGACTCCCTACCAAGCTTTGATGAACACTGATGAGAAGTTCAAGCAAGGCAAGGCCTTGTATTAATGGAATGAGCTTTGTGACCTGTGTTTGCAAAATGTATTTATTAGCTCTTTCTCACTGTCCCACCTCATGCCTGGCAGAACCAGGACCTGCTCTCAGCCACTCTATGGAAGCCCAAGAGTTACTGAAACACTTAGTGAAATAAATATGCAGAAACTTCAAAAAATGCTGTTATTTTAAAAAGGAAAGATAATGGAGGGTACCTAAATTCCAACTGCCCTAAGGCTATGCCAAATTAAATGCTAAACCTCACATATGAAACTCTCTGGTTTCCAATAAATAGGCCTTTAACCAGTTATTTGCTGTAACTATGGTTTTAAAATTGTATCACATGGAAAACAGCAGAGTGCTGACAAATCAAGATCTCTGATCATACAATAAACTACAGTTCAAACCAGAAATGCAAATTGTATTTATAGATTGTATTGTATTTATAGATTTCAATATGTGCAGAACAAGCTCAATTCCACACAGATTTAACAGTTTCCAGGAGTTACAGTGGAGGCAGACAAGCCCTGTTCAAGTGACTCCATCTGGTTTGCAGACATGTTTAAAGGGAATAATCCAATTACTGCATCATTGCATGTTAACCAGGGCTGTGTTACAACAAGCCACTTACAGAAAGTGAAACATGTAATAATAAAAGAATTCCTTCTGGAAGCCACAGGCAGCAGCAGGAAAGGCAATGCACTGACCAGCAAACTCTGAGTCTTAGTAACCTCACACTAACTCAGGCCATGAAACTAAACTACATCGAGTGCAGAAGAAACTGCTTCAGGCAGAGAAAGTTCCAAATTAGACTTTTAAAGAGGATTCTTCCAGCATGGACACCAAGGAACTGTAGGGCTGTAAGAAGATAAATAATTAAGGCTTAAAAGTGTCCTTAGGCTCTGTGTTTATCCACAGGCACCAGTGAATGCTCAGAAAACTTCTGACCAGGGCAAAGTCTCGATTATCCAACTTACGTCATTGAAAGTTAACTGGACCTCCTTCTTCTCTCCCAGTTTCAGAGAAGAGATGGCAAACGTGGATGTGCCAAGAGTCTCATCCATAACATAGTTGGCATCCATGAGAGTAACCTGGAAGAGATATCTGGATATTCAATTCTACTGCAAGAAATCCCTTTTAATTTCATCAAGCCTATGTCTGAAGTAATAAAAAAAAAAAAAAAAAAAAAAAGGAAAAAGAATGGGCCTGGCCCAACCCAGTCAATTCCCAGTGCTGACTGACATTTCTTTTAAACCAGGATAAGCACATGGACAGTGGAGGTGGTACTGAACTGCAGGAATACAGGATTATTCACGATGGGATTTTCATCCCAGCACCTTTTCAGCAGCAAATCTCACCATCTTTCTAATACCTTAAAATTCTACATATAAAGCACAGTACCTTCAAATTTCCAGACAGTAAAATTTCCCTATGGAGAAACTTCTGTAGTTCTAACTGTGATAGGCCAAAAAAACATCTAGCAACTTTTCAGAGAAGGTGGAATCCACATACCCCAGCCTTGACTCTAAAGACCAAGATTGTTACAGCAGTGATTTGGCAGAGTGTGCAGCATTCCAATTTACACAAAGCTGCTCTCTGTATCTGCCAGACCTTCAAGTCTCTTCTCATATCCTCCATGTTGGAGCAGAGACCTTTCCAAAATGTGATAATATCCAAAGATGGATGTGGATATGGCAGAACACCATTCCATGCTTTTGCTCTAATCCATGTGGATCTATGTTTAGCAGACTTTTTTCCCCAGTGGCTGCTTTCCAAGTCCTCAAGTAAAATACTCAGAAAGAATTTCAAATTATCATTTACATGGCTTTTATTAAATGAGATCTCCAAACTCATTTGACTTACAGGGTTTTTTCCCAGTTTGTGGCATTTTATCTTCCAAAATATCACATGTTCATGGCTCAGACTGTATCATTTTGCAGAAAACAAAAGGAATCAAGATACAATCACTTTAATAATTAGTTGAATAATTGCTATATCTAGGATCAGCCTCTGCTCAGCTATAAAGAATCTTCTTCATCCTGTGCCACAAGCAACCCTTTGAAATTATGAATTCTCTTTATTTTAGGACAGAGCTCATTATTTTAATGGTATTTACATTGCTCTGTTTCCTTGCAGATCTTTATGCCCATTCCTGCAATCTCAACAAATCCAAACATTCCTAGGGAAGCTGCCTAAGTGTAAGTGAGCTCAGAGCAGGGCCCAGGCTCTGGTCCAGGAGGCTCAGCAATGGCACCAGAGGAACAGGCAGGAACTGATGAAATGAGAAATCATTGTGAATTCCCTAATATCTTTTGTCTCTAATGCAGGATGCATGGGATGGTTCTTCATGATCCAACAAGCTGATCATGGGAGCAATGGTCAAACTGTAGAGCCTTCTCCAGGAACACAAGGAACTTGCAGGAAGCACAATTCCCTTGCAGACCCAAGGTCTGATGGTCACAAGCTCAAGGAGAAAACCTTCACAGGCTGCAGCCTCTGTCCCAGTTGGCCAATTAAGACTGAACTCTGAGCAGGTGGCAGGGCCATCCTCTATGAAGAACAGAGCTCAGGAAGGACCAGAGCTAACCTTAAATTTTTGCCATGCCCACTCAGAAAACACTTACACCTAACATTCAGCTCTTGGCACAGCCTGGAGAAGTTCAACACATTGAGACTGAACAGTGGCTTGGCCAACAAGGCTGCCCATGGAATGTGCAGAAGAGCCCTGGGTGGGCTCCAGGCAAGAAGGACACAGCAGAACCAGCCTTCTGCTTTGTCTCCATGGGCAGACACATGACTTATGCCCCACCTCTTCCCTGTCTGTAAGAGCTGAATCAGGGTAGGAAGCAGGGAGTACTCCACAGCTGATGTGAGGAATAACAGGCTACTACCCCTCAGGAGCTGTCCAAGATATGACTCACAGGCACAGCTTGTAATGACTCTTCAGGCCACTGCTTGAATAATTAAATTTATCCAACACCTCTTGCTTAGCACCACAACTAAACCCAGGTTTAACATTTTAAACAAAGGAGTGATCTTGAGACATCAGATGCCACACATGCATAAGTCACTGTTGTTTTACCCTTCATCTCCCCAGCCCAGGCATGGGATTTACCTCCAGAACATTCTCCAGATTGGGGTCCAGAATGAACTCGAAGGTCTCGTTCCACACAGGGTTGATGTCATTGTTGAAATGCTTGGTTCTCTTCCTGCAGTCGGGGGCGGTGGGGATGAACAGCTCCACGTAGGGATCTGGAGTGTCAACTGTGGAGCAGAACTCAAGTCAGGCAAGGGAAAACTAGCTTGGGCTGGAATAATTGATACAATCGTGTGAAACCACAGATCCCCTCATGTCCAAGGACAGAAAGCTATGCAACTCTGTAAGTTACATGAATGTAATGACACGAATGATACAATGATACCAACAATCTCCCCAAAAGAAACATTAGACTTTTAGGAGGGAAGGGGAAAAGCCTTTAGCAAGCAGAATGTCACAGGGCGTTTTTAAATGCTTTTACTTCTTCCTCTCTTTCTAGCCTTTAGTGACTTTGGCTGGTGTCACAGCAGCAAGTATCCCACAAAACAATGAAAACAAGCAGTTTGCTGTGGGGTTTGGATCCTCTTTCACCTTTGCTGGTTTGGGAGTGATGGAGGAAATCAGTCACAGCACTGCAGTGCTGCTCACAGTGTAAGGAGCACTCAGCCTTGAAACACTGCTACCACCACAGCTCTGGGGATCACCACAGGATCAGGACCTTATTTACACAGCAGAGCCTTGACTGGAAACAGAGAAATGGCAACTGCGCTGACAGGAATTACCAGGGAGAAAAGGAAACACTGACAAATCCCATTGGATTGGTCTGAAAATAACCATTCCTGAGAGCACAGAATGCAGCCCTAAAAATGCATTTTCTAGTAAGATAAAGCATGGAGGGAGGGGGTCTGTACAATAGCAGGGGTGTCAAATAGGGCCAGGGCTCAGATGCTTCCCAGGAGAACAGGGGAAGTTATTTCTGTGGTTGTGGTGGATCATGAAAAGCCCCCTGCTCTGCTGTGGTAAAATACCCCATCTTTCCAATAATGAAACATGGAATCACAGAATATCCTGAGAGGGAGGGACCACCAAGGATCATTAGTCCAACCCCTGTCCCTGCCCAGACACCGCAGCAATCCCACCCTGTGCATCCCTGGCAGCATTGTCCAGACACTCCTGGAGCTCCAGCAGCCTTGGGGCAGTGCCCATTCCCTGGGCAGCCTGGGCAGTGCCCACCACCCTCTGGGGAAGAACTTTCCCTGAGCTCCAGCCTGACCCTGCCTGGCACAGCTGCAGCCATTCCCTGGATGCTATCCCTGTCACAGGCAGCAGAGACCAAAGCTGTCCCTCAGGAGGAAGCTGAAACCTCTCCTCCAAGTTCGTCCTCAGGTTTAGTGAAATGTTATCAAGCAAACCCATACCCACCACAAACAATTCCTTACAGGCCTCTTTCGGAAAGAGATTAAATCCTATCATGAGGAAAAACAATTCCAAACATTCCTCCTTGTACACATTTTAAGTCTAAAGATACCTTTTTCCAATAAAGGCAAACTTTAGAACTCTGAGAGTCCATAGGACCTTATCCATGAGATTCCAGAGGCCTAGAACCACTTCTCCCACCTGCTGGGAGAAAAGGAAAAGAAGAAAACAAAGAAGTTGGATAATTTCAAATCAAATCAAATGTGTTTTGAGGGAAAAAATCCTGACCAAACAACGAAAAAAAAAGGCTTTTGGAACCCACTCAAAAGTTCTGAAGTGTCCCCAGGCAAATCCTATTCAGTGTAATGCTAATCCAACTTCTCAAGGAGTTTTCCACTGTGCTCCATACCTGTGGGGCTCAGCTAATTGCTACACTGAGGTGGTCTCAGTGCTCCCTCAGTAACGAACAAGCAGCTATTTAAAGCTGGGGATCAGTGTGGAAAGCCTTTAAATAGCAACCTTTATTAGCTCCTGAGGAATTATGTCTGATCTTGTCTCTTCATTATGGGCAGGGGAACTGGGGGATCAAGCCCCAAGTCTTTCCTCACTGGCAGATGTTCCAACTTGCCAACTTTTCCATTAGTTCCTTTCAACTACTACACAAAGCTCTGCCACAAAGAATCAAGAGAAACAAAAAAAAACTTTGAAACTAAAAATCCATGATTGACAAGGTCTCATTTGCTAAGTCTTGATATATCTTTGGCAAAAAACACTCAGGCTTGCTCTGCCAAGAGACTGAAGTTGCCTACAAAAACCTGGATTTTAGACAAAATCCTGATGGCTGAGCAGAGTTCTGGGCAATGCCTCCCTCTCCATTCAAATCATGCTGTAATCACTCCCAACTCTGTTACAAAAATATAATTTTGCTTATCAACACAAACAGCAAACGGTTTCCTAGCCATATTTAAAACCCCAAAGCATGTAGAACTCCAGAACTCTTGACATGCAGATCCATTACTAACTTCCTTTCAGGCAAACCCTGGTAAGTGTTGAAACAGAAACTAAACTCAAGGCATGGATCTACTAAACTTAGAAAAATTAGTCTTGGAACTTCGGTATTGCCAAGTCAGTTCACTCCATCTCTTTATTAGCTTTTTAACCCAAGGCAAAGATTTAATCACCTGCCCTTTCATGTTTGAAAGTTTATTTGGAGCTATTTTAAGAAAAAGAAAATCTACTATTTTTTAACTTCCTTTTTTAGATAAAGAGAAAATATAAAGGAAGACTGCTTGCTCTGATTAAGATACTGCTATAAGCAATACTAAATTCTTCTTTAAAAGAGATTACATTAATCAAAACCTCACTCCTTGGATGGGGACCAAAACCTACCGGCAACCTGGCAAATAACACAGAAGTATTCGCTTAATGTATTTTAAAACACTGAAGTTATGAAATGTACATTAAACAGCCAGCTTGCACTCTTAGAATGGATGTTTTTATTCCTGTCTGGGCTCCTGCTAATTGATTTGCCAGGTAATGTTAAAAAAACTAAGCTGAAACTGTAACTACAAATACCTTGATCACCACTATTATCACAGAACCCCAGAATGGTTTGGGGTGGAAGGGATCCTAAAGCCCATCCAGTGCCACCCCCTACCATGGGCAGAGACTCCTTCCACTATCCCAGGCTGCTCCAAGCCCTGTCCAGCCTGGCCTTGGACAGTTCCAGGGATCCAGGGGCAGCCACAGCTTCTCTGAGCACCCTGTGCCGGGGCCTGTCCACCCTCACAGGGTAGAATTTCTTCCCAATATCCCATCTAAGCCTGCCCTCTGGCAGGTTAAAGCCATTCCCCCCTGTCCTATCCCTCCAGGACCTTGTCACAAATCCCTCTCCAGCTCTCCTGGAGCCCCTTTAGGCACTGGAAGGCTGCTATCTATACTTTGATTTTAAAAGGAAGAATCGTTACGGTGTATGAGTCAAAAGCTGATGTTCAGTCATGACAAGAGAATTACCCATGTCTGAGAAATATCTCTATTTGGACCTGGTGACCCTAAATGTCTTCTCCAGCCCTAAGGATTTTGTGCAGGATTTTGTTGGAGGACTGATCTTTTCTTGCAGCAGCTGCCTGAGGCACCAAGCAGAACACTGTCAGCAGCAACCCCGGGGTTAGCTGCACTTGTCCCCAGGACATTTCTGAGGAAAGCAGAGTTTCTGTGCAGCTCAGCCCTGCCCCTGCTGTTCCGTACACAAGCGCTGCCGCTCCGTCGCCGTTTCTCAGGAACAAGGCAGGCTGAACCGACGATTAAGCACAAGTATCGCAAACCTCACCTGCACACTAAAAAACACAATTAAGGCTTGCAGCACTGATGCCAACGAGGGTCCTGAAATTAGCAGCTCGGAGGCAGATGAGGTCTCGGGCAATTAACAAAATGTTGGAGATAACTCAGATTTACAGCCCACCACCCAAAGCTCCACGGGCTGAAACACACATCCAAAACCAAGAGCAGAGTCAGCATCCCCGTTGCTGTTTTTAAACTGCTGCCTTAGGAATGGCTGAGAGGTAGAAAGTAAGAATTCACTGACTTTTCCTCATTTGTCTCCTGGTTAAGTTATGGCTATAGGATTCTCCCTTTAAATTACATTATGAATCACCAAGTGAAACACACAGTGGACAGTAATTAGGGTCAAACATTTTCGCAGTGAAAAATGAGTAAGGCTTTAAGCAATCTGGCTATTAGGGAAACCTGTAAAACTTTATGCAATGACTGGAAACCATTTGATCTTATGTTATTATTCTGGTGAGATGGCTGTCATCAGGCCTCTATATTAATATGATTAATATTTCAGATATATGATTTATATTTCGGTCATTCCAATTTCAATTACTTCAACAGCATAATTACCATAAAGAAACTATAGAAAGCCTATTCAAATATATCACTGAGATAGTTACATATCTATCTCAAAATAAAAAGTGGCAATAACAATTTATCCACCATTAAGTGCAATTCCATTGATAAAAACTTACTAGGTCCCAAATAACCATCTTTGTTTATTTCCTACAATTTTTTGGGCTTGCTGCACCACAGTATAACTTGTTTAGCACAAGCAGCTGAGCAGCCTGGCTGAGGTCAAGCCAATAATGGGAATTGCTGGATGACTTCTCTTTCCTCAAAGGGGAAGGAAGCCAAATAACAACAGAATTTCTACTCAAATCGTGAATTTCATGGGGCCTCACAATGGCATGGAAATATGAGTTGGTGTCTCTGCCACGGTGAGGAGAAAAAGTAAATAATTTTAAATTCATTTGATTCTATGTTTCATTGTTGGAAAGATATGGGTGTTTTACCACAGCAGAGCAGGAGGCTTTTCATGATCCACCACAGAAATAATTACAATAATTTAAAATCAAGTAAGGAATTTTAAATTTATTAAATTCAATCAGTTTTTCCAGTTCCCTATGATTTTTCAGTTTTTAAAAAAGGAATTCTTAAAAACTGTACTTATCAATAACTGTCCCTCCAACCATGGAACAGATACTTGAGATGCTCCAGACAAACCCATAGTCTAGCAGTAATGTAGATGCCAGGAGACCTGCCAGAAAGCCACAGCACCCTAAAACCCCCAGGAATTCTCACTGCTGTTTGTGTTTAAGGCACCACAGGGAATATGCCAGGGCTGGTGGCTTTGGGGATTTTGCAAAGGGGTGATGCAGTGCCAGATTTCGTGAGCGGAAGGTGACTCCAAGTGAAATAAGGCAGCTCTGAAGCAGCAGCTATGCTTTGAGAAATCCTGGGATTAGGTAACACCTTCATTAAAAATTATTTGTGCCTTTTATGACAGTGCTTTTTATCTCTGGCATTACTTCAGTGGAGGGAAGAACCAGCTCCTAGAACAGGCACTGCACTATCACCCAGTTCACTGGTGCAGGACACCATTGCTTCCACTGACCCAGCCTTGAAAGGGCAAAAAACCCCAAACAAGTCAGCTTTTGGTCAAATCACATTTGTACAAGTGCCAAGAGCAAAGAAACACAGCCTCCTCTAAGTTACTGTACAAGCCCCTTTGCAGACACACACAGAAAAGTGACTGAAGCTTAAGCAAAATAACATTTTTCTAGTAGTATGCCAAAGTCTAAGGGGTTTAGAGTTTTAAAATTAATTTAAATGCCTAGTGCTTGCTGTTAAACTAGTGAAATATCTCACTCCATGCATTGGTTTTGCATAGCCTGGTTTTTGGTTATCGGGGGGCTCAGAGGTGGCTTCTGTGAGAAGCTCCTGGAAGCTTCCACCATGTCCAGCAGAGCCAATCTCTGATGGCTCTGAGGATGGACATGCTGCTGGCCAGCTGGCCAGAGAGTGATGGATGCTCTGGCATAAGATTAAGAGAATCAACAATGTGCACAGGTTTTTTTCTAGCCAAGAGAAGAGATGAGTGAGAAATGCCTGGCAGGACACCAAGTCATGGAGAAAGAGGGAGAAGATGCTGCAATGTGCCAGACGAGATTGCCTCTAGGGCCATGGTGAGGATGGTGTGTGGAGCAGCAGTGCCCTGCGTCATGGGGAAGGAGGGGCAGGAGATCCATCCACAGCCCTGGGATTGCCCTGAGGATGAGAGGATTACACGTCCCTGCAGCCTGGGGATCCCCAGGGATGCAGAGATCCACCACCAGCCCCTGGGGATCCCTGGGGATGCAGAGATCCACTCACACAGCCCCTGGGGATCCCCGGGATGCAGAGATCCACCCACAGCCCCTGGGGATCCCGGGGATGCAGAGATCCACTCACACAGCCCCTGGGGATCCCCGGGGATGCAGAGATCCACCGCACAGCCCCTGGGGATCCCCGGGGATGCAGAGATCCACACCAGCCCCTGGGGATCCCCGGGGATGCAGAGATCCACCGGCAGCCCCTGGGGATTCCCGGGGATGCAGAGATCCACCGGCAGCCCCTGGGGATCCCCGGGGATGCAGAGATCCACCGGCAGCCCCTGGGGATTCCCGGGGATGCAGAGATCCACCGGCAGCCCCTGGGGATCCCCGGGGACGCAGAGATCCACCGGCAGCCCCTGGGGATCCCCGGGGACGCAGAGATCCACCGGCAGCCCCTGGGCGGGATCCCCCCGGGGACGGCAGAGATCCACCCGCAGCCCTGGGGGTTGCCCGTGCCGGAGCAGGGGCTGCCTGGAGGGGGCTGTGCTCCAGTGGCAGAGCCGGGGGAGAGGGAGCCCTGCTGCCAGGCTGGAGCAGCCTGTCCTCGGAGGGCTGCACCCCGGGGGAAGAGAGCCCCCCGCCGCAGCGGTTTTGGGAGGGCTGTGTGCCCGCGGCAGGGACTCTGTTGTGCCAGGTGTGGTAGGGCTGCTGCTCCGGAGAAGTTCCCAGAGAACTGTCTCCCCTGGGAGGGACCCCACGGTCTCACAAGGGAAGGACTCCTCTCCCTGAGCAGCAGGAGAAAATCTCGGGGATGAACTGACCAAAACCCCCACGCCCTGTCTCCCTGTTGTGTCGGTGGGAAGGAGGGAAGGGCTGGGGGAAAAGGTGTTTTAAGGTTTTAAGGGCTTATTTTACTTGTCATTATCCTCCTCTGACTCTGTTAGTAATAAATTCATTTTGTACTTCTAAGCCGAGTCTGGTTTGCCCTTGGAGTGTTTAATCCTGGTCCTTATCTCAGCTCATGAACCCTTCATTAATTTTTTCTTTTCTCTGCTCACCTGTGGCAGGTGAGGGTGAGTGAGAGACTTTGGTGGGTGCCTGGCATTGGGCCACTGTCAAACCACGACACTCCATCACCAAAGACACGAGCAGGACAGAAGGAGGCATGGGTCTGTGGAAATGCCAGACCTGGACAGGGTAATTTGGGTTGCAGTAAGTATAGGCATAGCATCACAATCCTGCTGAATTACTCCAAACACACAGTATGATTTTTAGTCCACATTTATGCTATCTGATGAAGTACAGATTACTTTCAGTCCAGCATAAATTCTGCTAATACAGATTTAACTGGCAGTGTTTTCTGAATTGGCAGAACAAGTTTACACTGGGTCTTTGTTTGGTATGAGGAGGCTTTAGAGGTTTTGGGAATCTCCCAGCAGTCCCAGAGCTTGATTTCTCATATTGCTGAAGTGCAGCCACAGGGTCTGTGAGGGAGAAGAGTCTCTTTCCTTGACTTTTTAATTCAGACAACTGTTGGGAATGCTTCAAAAACCTAGCACTGAGCACACATTCCCTGGATTTCAATTGCCCTGTAACACTCTTGGCTGGATGCTTTGATAAAGCCTGTCACTAAAAACCATCCTCCACAAAAGTATTCCTTCCTGTGGTGACAAACGTGAGGAAGGCTGATCATTTTCTCCCTCCCTTTGAGACCACGTGCAGTCAGAAACACATAAATTCCTGAGTTGTAAGAGCTTTTCATTGGTACAGATGGATCTGTGGAACAGTTGCAATCCTACAAAATACCAGGCAGCACCCAGATGATGAATCACAGAAAGGGTGAGGTTGGAAAAGATCTCCCAAGACCACTGAGCTCAACCATCAGCCCAGCATCACCACTTTGTTCCCATCATTAAACCTTGTCCCCAGGTGCCACATGCACCTGGTTTTTGAACACCTCCAGGGTTGCAGACTCTACCTACCCCTGCCCTCAGCAGCCCCTGCCAAGGCCTGAGCACCCTTTCCTGGCACAAATTCCTCCTGATTCCAGCCCGACCCTGCCCTGGCACAGCCTGAGGCCGTTCCCTCTCCCCTGTCCCTGTTCCCTGTTCACAGAGCCCGACCCCCCCTGCCATCCCCTCCTGTCAGGAGCTGTGCAGAGCCAGAAGGTTCC
Source organism: Sitta carolinensis (assembly GCA_032173965.1). Taxonomy (NCBI): domain Eukaryota; kingdom Metazoa; phylum Chordata; class Aves; order Passeriformes; family Sittidae; genus Sitta; species Sitta carolinensis. Next base: position 6,161,044 of record CM063289.1, read on the forward strand.
CCTGAGCCTCCTCTGCTCCAGGCTGAGCCCCTTTCCAGCTCCCTCAGCCACTCCTGGGACTTCAGACCCTTCCCTAGCTCCGTTCCCTTCCTTGGCTCCAGCCTCTCAATATCTTTCTTGTTGTGAAGGGCCTTAAACAGTTCAAATTCTTCAGCCTGTGCTTTTAAAATACCATTTTCAAAACTAAGTAAAAGTATCCTTCAGGCAGCAACCTGCAGAACTCCTTACCCAAGGAGCTGTGGATGCAAAGGCCTATGTGAATTGAAGGAAAAACAGTGAATTTTCTGCAAGAGAAGCTCAGTGACAGCTGATTACCCCAAAGGCACATCCAGCTCAGTCAAGGAGAGGAGAGGATCAGTAGGAAGGGTCACATTCTTACCCTATTTGTCTTTTGCCTTTACATCTCAATACGACTGATGTTCTTCCCAAATCTCCCTTGGATCAGGCATTAGCCCAACCCTAACACAACTTCAAAGCACCCCTGGGACAGGAAATGAGAAGGAAAAGAATCGAAAGCAAGAAAAAGTTGAATTATCACAGGGAACAAATGGCATCAATAGAGGGAGCCTCCTCTTAAATGGAGGGAGTGAAAAGCTCAAACTGAAGGAACAGTGGTGTCCACAGGTCCTGGAGGGGAGCCCCACCAGGAAGCTCTGCCTAGAGAGAGGACAGCACATGGATCAGGAGCAGCTCCCAGCCACCATGATGCTCTGGGGCTGGTCACAGCCTGGAGCAGGGACAGGAGGCTCTCCAGCCACTCAAGATGGATCCCAGGCCTGAGCCAGCAGTACTCCACATCACCATCACAGCATAATGGAGTCATGGGAGAGCTTCCTCTAGGAGGGGAATGAGCTTTCACCAATCTCTCACAGAAACAGGTTCCCCCTCAGTAACTCTATGGCAAGCACTCACAGACAGAATTTCCCACCAAAATTGTATTTTTGCATCTGGGAAGATCAGTGTTATCTGGATCATTTTCACTGTGGAATACACAGTGAAATTTGTTTCCAACATGACTTCCACCTCCCAGCACTGGATATCCCTACAAAAGGGAAAGGATATTGGGTGTGCCAAGGAAACTGAAATCTAGCATTTGGTTGCCTCAGTATTAGACTGAGATCTGCAGTAGACATCTTGAGCAACTGTTAGCAGCATTGATCATTAAAGATTTTTTCTTTTATCCATCTTTTATGGATCCACGTTTCAGCCATATGAAGACTTGCACATGCAGCTTGTAGGATGCAGAGGATTGGCCAACTCTGACCTACTTTTCCCAGGCTGTTAGGTTGGAAAAGGGGAGCAGTTTAGCTTGTTTTTCCCTTGCAAAAATCAGGACCTGCTCCAGGGCCTTGCAGGAAGAGCTTGTCTGATGGCACTCTGATAGGTAAGTGCACTGTAGCTAATTCAGGGTGCAGGACTGGCCAGCTGTAGTCCAGAGAACAGCTGGATGAGTCCTGAATGAGCTGCTGTAACACAAGCCACAGTACAAGCAGGCAAATCTCCAGTTCCTTCCTTTCAGCTAGGTCAAGTTTAAAACCCTGCTCACATCTGCCTGGACTGCCATGACTTGAGTTTAACCAAGGCAGCTTCAGCCCCAGGAGCTCTGGCTTACAGGAACAACCCCAGGGCACAGGGGTGTGAGGAACAAACAAGGCATGCTGCACATCCCTTCCTGATTCCCAGATCCCAGAGCCAGACAGGTAAAGGTGTGATCCCATCCCAGTTTCCTTTGGAGATGCAGGAAGCAATAAGGAAAGGCATCTCCTGAACTCGGGGGGATGCCCACAGCTGGCTGCAGTGACATAGGCTGACCATGTCAAGAGCCACCCAGGAGCTGCTTCCCAGCTCTATCTGGGCAAGTTTTGCAACTGGAGTTGAGCTCAGGTGATGGCACTGCTCCCAGCACTTGTTTATCTGAGCAGCTTAACTGCAGTGGAAATGCATCCTTGATTCCAACAGGGTGGACAGCAATTGGGAGAAAGCTGAGTACCAGTGCTGCGAGCTATCAAACTTTCAACGTTCTTAAGGGGATTTTTTCCTAAAAAATCCATAATGACACTGTTCACTACCATGGCATCAAAAGAAGATGAAGCAAAGAAAAGCTGCAAGTCCCAAACAGGATTAAGCAAGATGAATGCTCATTAAGGGCAGAGTCACACAACTGGTTTCCTCTGTCAATGCTAATATCTATTGTGAAAGCCAGTACACCTAAATACACATTTAAAGATAGAAGACAAATTTTACAATGCTTCCTCTGACCCAGCTTTCTACCAAGATCCCTGAAAGACCAGAAGAGAGATGCTATGGAAAGGAGACCCAGTTCGCAAACATTTCTCTTCCACAATGCTGCAGTTTGGGACTGTTTTTTCTTTTCTACAAGTTTTTATTCTGTCATTTAAGTAAGAAAAGCCTCTACAGTTTGGGTGGCATCTGAGTAGACTCAAAACTACATATCTACTATATAAGAACTCACTGGGCCAGAGACGAGGTCTTTTTCAAGAGGTCCAGTCAGAGAAGTGATTTTGCAAGGTCTGCAATCAGGAGCAAGCTAAGCAATTAAGATAATGAAGTCCTCACCAAAGCCAGGCAGATTTTCTAATTTTTCACCTTATAATAGCTTTATGTAGATTTTGGGCAGCAGGGGCATAGAATCCCAGAATGGTTTGGATTGAAAGGGACTGAAAAGCTCTCCCAGCCATGGACAGGGACACCTTCCACTATCCCAGGCTGCTCCAAGCCCCATCCAGCCTGGCCTTGGCCACTGCCAGGCATCCAGGGGCAGCCACAGCTTCTGTGGGCACCCTGTGCCAGGGCCCCACCACCCTCACAGGGAACAACTTCTTCCTAATAATTTTTTGCCTTCTTTTTCATTGAATTGTGTTTCTGCCAGTTCAGCAGGGTCCATTGGCTGAGTCCAACTCCATTGATAGCTGGTAGAGGGATGCAGCAGGAAAGAAGGAAAGGTGTACAGCAGGAGGTGGGCTTATCTTTATTTTTGACTATCCTACTCTGTTACAATTAACTGGCAATAAATGACAGTCCTCAAACCGATCCCGTTTGCCTGTGTGGGTAAGAGGTGAGAGCTGTCCCTGTCCTCATGCTGACCCTTTTGTCACGTTCTCTCCCCGTCCTGTTGACAGAGGGAGTGACAGATCAGCCAGCCAAGGTCACCCAGCACCCATCTGCTTACTTACATGAGCACTTACTCAGCTCACAAACCTTCCAACCTGGAAAGAAGGTGAGCACACCTACCAGAGCAGCAGCCTCTAAACCAGGATTTAAACCTTTGTAAAGCCACAGCTGCATCACCTGGATGTAGACAGGATGGTATCCAGGGTGTGGGAGTCACCCAGACAGGGACACTAAAACTGAAACAAGTGACACCAATAAAGGAAGGACTTCTGTAGAGGCAACAGTAAATGGACAGACACCTGAAATAAGAAGGAACTGGTGGGGAGGAAAGGATTAGCCCCCAGACTTGTTTTGCCCCCTCCCCACCATCCTGGGTAGTGAGTTCTTACAGGAAATCTCATTTATCACTCCCACACACAGAGTCACAGAATGATGAAATGGCCTGAGGATGACACAACCATTTACACTGCCCATTCATGAAGAGCTCAAGAAACCTTGGAAAACTTTCTAGAAATACTGGTTATCTGTTCAGCCTGGGCTTGAGGAGACAGAGGTGTGGATGGCCATACCAGAGGAGTCAGTGCCTCCATGCCACCCATTGTGCAGGGCACCACACACCCCAGACCTGCCAGCTAAAACTCCTTGAGCACAGGTAAAGTTCAGAGCCTCCAGATGAAAAATACCACACAAAGCACTTCAGCATATTTCATAAACTTAGGTTTGCTCAGATCTCTCAGAGCTGTTCCAGAAAGTCTTGGAAAGGCTGATACGGAAAAAAGAACAGCAAAACAAACAAAATCCCTCATGTTCCCTCAGGCCTCCATCACCCCACAATGTAAAATTAACTCTCGTGTTCCCAGAGCACCTCTGGTTCATAACCTGGAGCAACAACAATAGAAAAAATTAAGGGCAATCCTCCAAAAGAGTCAACAGCTTGTGAGTGTCCATGAGGGAGGTGAAATTCAAGCACCCACCCCAAACAGGGCTCACACGTTATGTCAAAGCCATCTTCATGTTCTTGAGACAAAAAAACCTGATGGAAGAGTTCAGCAATTCCCTCAAAAAGTTTCATTTTTGGCAAATCAAAAAACCAAATATATATATAAATACATATATATAGGTTGGCACAATCAACAGTAAAGGCCCTTCCCCACTCACAGCTTCAAGCACCTCCCCACAGTAATTAACACAATCATTCATTTGATCAAGCAGCTGCCAGGCTCCCACAACAGGGAATAAAAACACTTTTAATTTTCCCAAAATAATAATAAAAAAAGAGACAACAATCTGTTTTTCTCACTTTGGGGGATTTGCCGGGACCCAAGGACCAGCCCTTGGTCCTTGGAAGCTCACCCAGAGATGTCCCAGTCTGGGGTTGCCTCAGGATTCTGAGCTCTGGCAGTTGCCTCAAACAAGAAGCCAAGCAGGTTTCAGTGGCCCTACAGCATCACTCTGGCAGGTTTTATCAAAATAAAACACTCTTCCTGAGCAGCTTCTTGATTTTAATGACTTGCTAAGATAAGAGGATTTTTTCCTAGGGAAAAAAATCCAATTATATTGATGGATAACATTTGAAGTTTATACTAAAGAGCCATATTTGCTCTGGTGCACACAGTTGCCATGATCTTCTGGCTTTCATCGCCCTTTCTATAATCCCTTTAATTCATATCATGGGGTCTCCAACCTCTCTTTTTTCCCTGCCCATGTTGCCCACACTGCTTCATGACCGACATCTGTACCCAAGAACCTGTGTAGAACCCTTGTCTTTCCATTTAACTCATCTTCTTACACACACAAACTCATGGGCTCCTTGTTCTACTCTTCCAGCACTTTTTCTGAGGTCTTGTTATCTAAAGACCACCATATATATGAAATTATATATATCTGTATACACACACACAGAGCACTGCATCTTCTCTGTGTGCTCCTTCCCCTTACCCCACAGGGGATGACAGACTCCCAGTTCTCCTTTGCCAGGGCTCCCCTCTCTTCCCTTGCACTTGTGGCTGTTGAACATCTCCCTCTCAAGTAACCCTCCTGCAATTTTAGCATCAACAGCAGGCTTCAGTTATGAAAACCCCCTGGAGCAAAGCTGTGGGTAGGAGCAGCTGCTGTACTTTGAACCAAAGTAGTTTCCAGGAGTTGGAAACACTTGTATGTCCAATCAGCTTGATGAGAGAGCAGGAGCCAAGGATCACACTCATCCTCCCTGCCCCAGCCTGCAAGCCTTGGGGAGTACTGGGAAAAGGGAGAGATGGCCTGGCAGCAAAGCAGACAGATCCAAGGAAGCAGGAATATTCTTTTTGCAGATGCAGCCAATATTCTCTCCCTCTTCCCTCCTTAAGACCAGAGCAGAATTGTTATTCCTAGTGGTTTCCTGTTCAGCTGCGAAGTCCAGAGGCTCAGCAGCCTCACAGAAAGAGGAAGAAGTGCTAGTGTCGTCTATCTCCCCACCACAAGATCTGCTGACCCATTCGGGTGGGTTTTTTTTTTTTAATAGCCTTACATTTTTTCTTCTTTCTGCACTGACTCAGCAGAGCTCTGGGCTCTTTCTTTCCCCCACCAAACCACAGCCCTGTGAGGTGGCAGCAATTTCCAGTTTCACTGCACTCACAGAGCACTTCTGACTGAGCCAAAAAGCTAATTGTAGGTGTTGCTGGCTTGTAGGCAAATCGTTTACAACTCACTCAGCCCTTCTGGATCAATGGAAAGAAGGAGCGGCAGATCTGCTCTCTGAGTGAGAGTGAGCAGTGACACAGGGACACTGCCCTGGCTTTAACACGACAGACACAAAGCCACCATCAGCCCATTAACAACCATTCGATGCATAATGAGTCACCATCTCCCCCTGCCCATGGCAAAAGGCTCAAAGAAAGGCAAAATAGAAAGAGAGATACTCACGCATGTCACCAATGGCTCCTTTGGTGACATTTGTGGCTTTCTTTACTGTCACTGTGAATATGTGTGAGTACTGGTGTTCCACCTGAAAGTCAGACAGTGAGAGGTGATTAAGCTCCAAAACAAAAAAAAAAAAAAAATACCATCTGTCAAAATAAGGTTTCATTTTATCAAAAAACAGAGAGAGAAATCACCCAGTCAAAATGTAAGGGAAACTCATACTGGATAGAGCATCCTAAAGCTGAACTGCACCCTGGAGCTTTACCAAGAGGTACCTGCACTGGGGCTGCTGGATTTTCCTGCAGCCACACCTACTAATCTCAACCAACAACACTCCCCCTCACCACAGAACCTGCTCCAAGGCATTTAGTCAGGCAGGAACCACTAAGTACGGCAAGGGAAAAATAAAACTGGCTATTTTACAGCTTGTCTTGGTAACTGCCTTCCCCTGCTAAAAAGAATTGCAGGAATTACTTCAAAGACTGTGTTCTGGAGCAGATAAATGTACACTGCACACGCTAGGGGCAGAGCTAGTGCTGTACCTTCTAGTACACATCAATATTCAGCGTGAAAGTAGCCTCAAAACAATGTAAGGAAGGTGCAAAGCAAGCTGTTAAAACAGTCACCAGCACATTTCTTGCACTTTCTGAAGGTTCCCTTTTCCTGCAAAGTCCAAACACACAGCAGGAGCTGCCTGCCTAGGAACAGGTGTGTCCTCAACAAACCAGGGAAGTTGGAAAAGACATGAGATTAAGAAACGAAAAGTAAAAGCCTTAATAAAAAGAGGTCACCAACTCAGCTGTACCGTTGCTTTATCTACATAGCCCTGAGTTTGACCAACCTGCTGGATACCACTGAGAATCAGCAGTGCAGCCAATACTGGCTTTACAGGGACACAGAAATTGAGAGGAAATGGGAGGTACTGAAGTCAGGATCAGATCTCACACGATTGCATATTTTCAATCTTTTCCTAACCACCCACCAACCCTGTGAAGTACATTAAAATAAACACAGCCAATCAGTCACTGGGACCAAAACAACCAGGGAGAAGGCCACCATCAGGAAAAACACCAAAATTTATTTAAAATCACAGATAACACCCTTGCTATGGGACATACTTATTCAGGCTTTGCCTGGTGCTTTCTTGCTATTTTTTCATCTGGATACTTCCTTTCTGTTTTTCACTTCCAGAACTGGTTGTTTCGACCAAGCCCCCTTATTTTGTGTCTACAGCTCACACCCAAAGACCTGAGCCAAACTGGATCCCTCTCAGACAAATAAAGAAAAAAGCTAGTCTCTTATAGGTTACATACCATTTTCTAAAAAAAAAAAAAAAAAAAATAAAATAAAAAAAAGAAAGCCAAAACTAATCTTCTAAAGACAGCAAAAGTGACTTGTGAGTGCACTTAAGTGGCACTTGAGTCAGGCCTCATTAAAAAGCACCTCCAGTGATTCCAACACAACTCCTGCAGAAGGCTGAGGTGTGTGAAGGCACAGCCACATCCCCATGGCAAAGGCTCCAGGAGAAAACGCCCACAGCAATGCACGGGTGACCTCACTGCAGCCACTGCCTGACCCAGGCTCGAGTGAGTTTATCAGCTTTACCTGGCTGTAATCACCCCCACGCTGTGCCAGCTGCTGGAGGCTACTGCCAGCACTGTCTGCCTGGTCTGGAATTTTCCTCTGACAGCCATAGGAGTTATCTGCATCCAAGACCAAGAGAGCAGGCAGGAGGAAACTGTGGCAATGCCAACTGTGGTGCACTGAAGCCATCATGGCACAGCAAGTGGTTCAGCAGCCACAGGAAAAGGGGAATTCAGACTCTTTCTGATGCTACCAGTGGGGTGTTGCTCATCTTGAAAGCATCAGACCCAGAAGAGAGGGTTCAGCTGTGGGAGCCCAGAGCTCCTAAGGAGCAACACCTATCTGACAGCCTTCCATGGGCTGACATGAAGACATCCCAATGACTGAGTGACATCCATCACCTTCTGCACTGTTATTTCCAAGATGGATGAATGGGAAGGAGGATGTGACTTCTCCCTGAACAAATTTCTGCCTGTGCCACAGGGCAAAAAGAAGTCCAGAGTTCTCCTCAACAGCGGGATAAATGGGGATTTTCATGGGTATCAGGGAAGGGCTGGGAACACATCTATGTGAAGTCATCCCAGCTCTGTCATTTACCCTGCCCCAAGAACTTTTACAAGCTGTGACTCTGCAGAAACCACCAGCTCTCGCTGTCCCCTATTTTCAGTTTGCTGTCTGAAAATGCCCAAAGCTGCCTTATTATCTCCCTATTATATTATCCCCCAAGTATGTCAGATTGATGAAGTTGGTTTCACAACCAGCCTCAGTTTCTTCATACAGACTGAAGCATTTCCTTTGTCATATCCAACCTTGTAATTAAAAGAAACAGCCCAAAGTACAAACACACCGCCCTCCTCCTTTTTCTCAGCTGTCAAGAAAGAGCTTGTTCTTGCTGGAGACCACAAATCAGAGGTCACTGAGCACTTAACAGTGAAGAGGAGTTATAATTAAGTGACAAGGATGGGACATGGGCGTGCTGGGTTTAGGTCTCAGCTGATAGGTGAAATTTATGTGCAATTCTGATGTCCCACAGCTCAGATTGGAGAGGGGGGGATACTACATGATACTCCCTGACAAGCTGTGAAGTAATTTGCTTGCATCTCCCATATGCCTAAACTCATATGCCTAAATTCATATGCCTACCATCAAAGCCAGGCCAAGCCACCACTTACCAGTTTGCTCTCTTCCCAGCAGCACAGAGATGACCACTATTTCTATTACAAGCTGATAACTGTTTTATTAATGCCTTTGCAAAAATTGCTTTTTATTGACTTAAGCAGCAACCTCCATCATTTCAGCTGTCATACTGCCAGGAAAATTAAGTCTGGTTTAAGACAGGGAACCTCTGAAAGGCATGTGAGGCCAGGCAAAACAGAAAAGCAGCATCGTCTTTCCCTGTGCCTCACCCAAAACAACACACTGAGGATTACAGTTATACACAGCTATTAATATTTGGCCATAGTCACACACTTGAAGTAAATTTGCCACTACTGAAATAAACAATCACCCTCCTAGTAAAAAAAAAAAAATTAAAAAAAAAATACACAGATATGCACAGGAAGCTCGAAAGTCTAGATCTCTTCTTATACCAAAATAAATGCTTTTAATGCAAACTAAGTGCAAGCTGAAATTAGGGCAATTTTCCACTTAGGGTCCAGTTTCTAAGGAGATCAAAAGGCCTAAATGTCCATATTTCAGAAGCAGTCTTCTAAATTACTTTTTCAGAAGGAGTTCTGAAGAAGCACCTGAAAACACCACGAGAAATGTATTGACTCTGAATGCCTTTATAAACTAGCCCTTGCTAGTTTAGATGACTAAGCTGCATTTTCTCATGTGACTTATGTTCACCTTAAGTCTTGATAAAAATCTGTACAAATTCCTCAAGTACTTCTGAAAAACAGATGATAGCAAATAAATCACTTAAACGTTGCAACACTGAGAGGAGCAACATCTACATTCCTTTAAAACTCTAGGACAGGTTACAAATTTCAAAAGCTCCCTATTTACTCCAGTGCAAGGTGTCCCTGCCTATGGCAGTGAGGTGGGATGGGCTCAATCCATTCTGGGAGTCTATGGATTTAAAAATTTAAACTTCAACATCCAAAGTGATCTCCGCTTTACACAGGTTTCATTTCACTTTCTCTATCTCCATAATTTTAGAGAGGAAAGGAAAAATCAAAAAAAAAGTTTTCACCATGCCCTGTCTGAAAATGGGTTTTCTGAGTTATGGAAACTCAGGTGCACAGTGTTCACTTTTCAATCCACAAGGTTTTCCATGACTGCACAGCCACGGTTCAGCATCTCCTGTTTTTACACCTTGGCTCTCCCTGCCTCCTTTGTTCCTCTCTCTCCTTTGAGTGCTTTTCTTCCCCTCACTAAAATTTCCCTAATTATCTGCTTTGCTCTCCTCTAGATCTCCCTGCATTTGTGAGCACACAAACACCACCCCCTTCCCAGCAGGGGCCGGGGCACAGCCCCACGATCTCCCGTAACACGGGTGGGTTTTGCCAGCAGGGATTTGCATGTGTTCAATTTCGCGTTCGTCATATTCCAGAATGCTGAGTCACAGAGCCGAGCTCCACCAGGACACTGGCACTCTGTGTGCCAGGCAATGAGGAAGCTCTGGCACAGGCAGACTGCACGAGTGTTAAATGGGTTCACTTCCTTCATGTTAAGGACACTTGAGCTAACAATGGGGCTGGACAAAGGAAAATATTTGTCTGTTCACTTAAGTAATTGATTTTCATGGAGTCCATGCTCTTCTTTCACAGGGTATTACAATTAAGACAAACTTTTGTGCCCACACAAATTACACTCACACAAATTACACCTTCAAGTGCTTTTTCCCCATTGTTATAGTATTTATCCCCCATATCAAAGTAAATGAAGGTGTATTACACACTTTAATTCTTTGCATTTTTTAAATAGTCAGTTCTGTGTGCACCTGCAGCAGCTTTCTGAACATCTTAATTTTTACCTCAGAGTCTTTCATAAAATGAGAAAAAAAAAAAGATCAGAAAACACACAACAGTCAACACAAGGACTTCTAGAAAATGCAGAATCCTCTTGTGTAATTTAATGCCAAATATCATTAAAATCCAAGATTTTTGCATTGACGTGAACTTGCTGCCCATGACTGTTCAAACTTTCAGTAAAACTTTCCATGGGATTTCAGTTTTCAAATTAAAATACTTCAAAGATTTCCATTCACTTTCCAAGCAATTAAAGGATCAGCTCTTGCATGAATAGTGTTGATTCTGGAATTAGCAACATTCCGACAGCAACAGTTCACCAATCCCAGGGAAGCTACATTTACTATATACACTTTTTATTCCCTATATTATATGTGTAGGACAGCTCCATTTTGTTGATAATTGGTATCAAAAAGTCCTTTTATGTAAGTGATTTAATAAAATATAACCGAGTACTTCAGAGACCCCTCCCATAAAGGTACAGATCATTCCAAGCAATCCATCCAGGAGAGGGCACTGATGCTGAAAAGAATTAAGTCTGATGTTTTAACACAGACATCATCCTGAGGTTCGTCCTCCCTCCCAGCAGTACACAGGACTGGGGAGGGAGTAAAAGCCAGTTTGACATCTGCTGGCTGCACACTGGTGTGGAGGATGTGAGTACATGGGGCACAAACCACAGCGTTGATAAGAGATCACTTCTAGGAAGCACGGGGAGTAATTTTAGCCCTGTAAAAGTAAAACACTGTGACAAGTGTGTGCCAGCTATCTCTGGGGACACCTCACTGTTGCTGCTGTCAGCCCAGTGCTGTTACGAGGAGCCCCTGATAGGAACACAGCCAGTGTGGCTCCAGGTTTTGGCTTGGGCAGGAATTGCTATTCCAGTGTTTGCTTTGGAAACTCACTTCCAGCACAGCTACGTTCAGAGGCTGCTGAGCCACGGGCTCGCCCCACAAAGGGCAGTTCTGCTCCCATTTCCCTCCTCCTTGTCTTGCTCCTACTTCCACAGGTTGAGCTCGCCCTCCTCTTGGGCCAGCTCCAAGAATACAGAAGGGATTTTCTGACCTTTCCATGGAATTCCAGAATGATGTGGGTTGGAAGGGACCCTAAAGCCCATCCAGAGGCAGCCCCTGCCATGGGCCGGGGCTCCTTCCACTATCCCAGGCTGCTCCAAGCCCTGTCCAACCTGGCTTTGGACACTTCCAGGGTTCCAGGGGCAGCCACAGCTTCTCTGGGTACCCTGTTCCAGGACCTCTGCCCTCACAGAGAAGGATTTCTGCCTAAGAAATTTGTGTCTTTTCTTGTATCAAACAGGATTTTTGCTCATTCAGCAGGACCCATTGGCTCACTGCCATCCCAAGGGTGTGACACCTGGGACAAGGGTGCAGCAGGAACGCTGGAGTAAAGCAGGAGGAAGGGAGCAGGGGCAAAGCATGCTACTGAGGGGCACAGATCACCTCACTCAGCATTTGCATGACGTATTTTGAGGAGCCTCTTTGAACCAACATTAGTGACATATACCAGTTTAAGATCTAAATATCTCATATTGTAAACTTATCCCTCCATTCATACTAACGAAAAGAGTACAATCCCCCCCAAAACTGCACTGTAAGGAAGAAAGCTAGACACATCTACCATTTCTTAAAGGAAATAGTAACAACTTCAGTGTAATATGCTTATTTAGAGTAACTTCCAGCAGGGAAGTCATTATACAAGACAGTGTATATCAGAGAAGATGGTATATATATATAAGATTCAGTGCTACTTACCACAATGTGTTGATAAGGATCTATGATAGACATTTTTGCCTTAGTTTATTCAAGGCAACTGCCAAGTATCTATTTCAATCCCACACAGGAGAGGCTTCCCCTTTTTCAGAGCAGAGTTCAGTATGAAAGGTCCTTTAACTAATAAATAAAAAAAGAAGATATAATTAAAATTAATCTGTATCTTTTAAACTGCATTTTACAGAGCAAATCAGTTCCTACTCTTGAGGAAGGTTTACACAATTTATTTGTTTACCAAGAACTTAATTTAATAAGCTATGGAGATATAGGTATTTACCTGTCTGAGCTGGAGAAATTTCTCATGCTTATTTCCTCTACCTCAGGCTAAGAGCAGGAATCAAGTATCTTAAAATCCAGTCATCCCAGTGTTTCTAGCAGCTCTACAAATAAACAAAAGAAGAGAGGAATTATACTTATCCTGTAAATATATTGTAGTACTTACGCTTCCACACATTACAATCATAGTTATGACTGTGAGCTCTGCAGGAGCAGCAATGCTGCCCTCTGTAAATCCAGGAAGGGAATTCCAGCTGGAGCTGTATGTAACCTCCCGGCCAACCCCAGCAGTCTGGAGATGTTCCAGAGGCTTGGAGGGCCAAACTGCAAACCAGGACTTCCTGGCTCTTCAACAGGCTCTCCATAGGCACACTGCTTTCTGTGAAGATCAGGGGCCACCAGAGGCCTTCAAAGTCACAACTCTTTTCAGCATCAAAGTAACAGAGGGTATTCCCTTCTGCAACTCTAAAAAACCCTGGGAACTGCTGGACAGGATCAGTTCTCAGATCCAGCTGGACCATGGTCAGACCTGAACCATCAGCAGAAATTTCAAAGTGGAAAGCAGTGAAGCACCATGTGGAGTCTGATCTCAAAGGAATGGTTTCTAATGCTCAATTCTGAAACAGCAGGATAAGCCCTAAATGATGATTTATGTCACTCCCAAACCTTTGCTCTTCAGCAACTACATGAAGGCATGACAATAAAAATTTAGTTTCACTATGATCACTAGAACATTATAATGTCCCTTCTTTAATTACTGAATCATTAAGGCTAGATGAGCCCTCCAAGATCATCAAGTCAAACCATTAATTCAGCATTGCTAGGTCCACCACTAAACCATGTCCCAAAACACCATATCCCACACATTTTCTGGATGCTTCCAGAGAGAGCAATTCCATCACTTCCCTGGTCATACCTCACCACCCTTTCCTGTCAGCCCTAACAATAGTTTGAGGCTAAGAATCACCGTGAGTTTATTTATTCATTTTTGTCTAAGGAAGTGTGAATAAGAAAGACTTCAGCATTGGAGAATCATGGTAAACATGGCAAGATATATAATTTCTGGAACTGCTGCCATCTTGGAAGGCAATCCAGGAAAGGGAACAGCAGGAGCTACGCAATCACCAGACAAACAAAGAGGAAATTTGTAAAATCAGAAAATGCTCATTTCCCCTAAGTGAGCAGCCAACTACCAGGCTCACTTTGAGAGGACACACAAAACCAAGCCAAGGATACTGCTCTGTCTGGGGAAATAAAAGAACAGGTTAGACCCAGGAGGAAAAACCTGGTTCGAGTTAATGTCCTGCATCCTAAAGGCAGAGTTCCAGTTCCCCAGACGATCCCGTAACTGGTTCAGACATGAGATCATGCTCTCTCTGCCTACAACCCCCTGCCTCATTTGTTTCAACATCTGCAGGAAGCGCGTTTGGGATGCTGCAGACAACAATCTCTTTGGCTACGGGGCCAGGACGAGTCCCCAAGCGCCATCTGCCCTCCGTGCTGGATGAGGCAAGGATCATGCAGATGGACAAAAATGCAACCACGTCATCAGCAACTACATCCCAACACCCGCGCAGGGCGCCGGGCAGGGCTCTCAGCAGGGACAGCAGGGCCAGGGAGCAAGGAGACCTCAGACACAAAGCCTGGGACGCCAGGTTCCCACACGGCTCCAACCACCAGCACCGCGCATCCCAGCCCTGCCCATGCCGTGTTACTCCAAATGGGAGCTCCTGGCTTGCTGTGCTAATCAGAGTCTCTCAGAATGTGAAAAACACAGACAGGTACCTGAGCACAGGGCCCAGTGCCACTTCAGGGGCCCAAGGCTGGCAGAGGGACAGCTAAACATGCTCTTCCCAGAGCCAGCAGGACATCTCAAGAGAAAGCAGACATTTAAGTGACTTGAATACTTAATCCCTTACAGTGGATTTAATTCACATCGGATAAATACACCACACCCTCTGGAAGCTCACACTAGATTACCCATGGAGTTTGGGTAAAGCACACTAAGAGATTTCTAGATCTAAAAATCATAGTGTGGCAGAGGAGCCAAACACAGCACTACTAGGAAATCCTGATTACACTCATCGAGAGCCGTGAAGAGTCTTGAAGAATGTTTACTGCAAACATCTGCAGCAAATAGAGCTGTGATCCCAAAATTATCTTGCTTAACACTTCCACTACACACTGTCCCTCCCACACGACCTAATGGAAGTCTTCATGGAATCACAGAATGACCTGAGTGGGGAGGAACCCCTAAGGATCATCCAGTCTGACTCCTGGCCCCCAACAATCCCAACCCTGAGAGCGCTGTCCAAAGGCTCCTGGAGCTCTGGCAGCCTTGGGGCCATGCCCATTCCCTGCCCAGCACCCTTTTTTTTCAGGAAAACTCTCCTCTGGCCCAGGTCCAGCCATTCCCTGGGTCCTGTCCCTGATCACACAGAGCAGAGACTGGAGCTGCCCCTCGGGAGGAGCTGCAGCCCCCGGTGAGCTCTGCCCTCAGTCTCCTCTTCCCCAGCTGGATCCTAACTCATTCAGGGCTGTATCACGAGCACACACAAAGTCCTGCACTTGAGCCCGAGCTGATGAGCTCCACCCTTGGCAGAGGCAGGGGAAGCAGTGCCTCTAAACACATCTTCAAGGGCACTCTGATATTGCCAACACACATTGTTTTGTTTCCCTGATATCTGGTGGTATCACACCATCTGTGACTGTGCTGTTGCTGGGACTGACAGCACTCCTTCCTAAAGGAAAAGCACCTCACAGGCAGCACCAACAACATTAGATTAGCTAAGGTGGCCAGACTGTTTAACTGCATATTACAGGTGAATCAAAGAAGAGATTAAGTTAACTGGAGAACAGAAGGTTGTGTGGAGTCCTTCCAGCAGCCTTTCAGGACGTGAAGGGGCCTACAAGGAAGCCAGAGGGGGACCCTGCATCAGGAATTGCAGTGACACGACAAAGGGGGAACAGCTTCAAACTGACCGAGGGGAAATTTAGGTTCAACATACAGAAGATATTCTTCCCTGTGAGGGTGGGGAGGCCCTGGCACAGGGTGCCCAGAGAATCTGTGGCTGCCCCTGGATCCCTGGAAGTGTCCAAGGCTAGTCTGGATGGGCTTGGAACAACCTGGGAAAGTATCCCTGCCCAAGGCAGGGGGTGGCACTGGATAGACATTAAGGTCCCTTCCAACCGAAATAATTCCATGCCCCTCTGATTGTCATTGTTTTTATGGTCAATGTCCAAGTTTACAAATTACACAGCAAACAGGCCACAATTTATCCTGGCCCTGTTATGGAAAGCCAGCCTTTTCCTTTCTCCAAGTGCCATAAATCTCAGCCTTGTCATGGAAAGCCAGCCTTTCCCTAAGGGCCTAAATCTCACTTTCATCCAAAAGTGAACTCTACATCTGTCAGGACAAGGGTGTTTCATTGCTAGGCACAGTTTCAGACACTATCAGTACCAAGATATCAGTGGATAGCTGGATCACTCCTCGGGTCAAGAGTCTTGTGATCTCAGCTCATACTCACTTGAGTTGACAGACCACAGTGGAGAAGGGATTATTGTCTTGGAAAACCAACTATAACAGAGTAACTCACAAAAAGAAATTACACACACGCACACACATACATGGACAGAGATTATTATTGGAGCATTTTAATTCTCAGTACATTCCTACAGATAATTCAGTTGAGCAGGATATGTCAAAAGATAAGAAGAATAATGAGATTTTTCCCATGCTGAGCACAAGCTTACTCTGGAGCTAGTCTCACCAAGTGGAAAAGCTCTGAAAATGAGACATATAAAACATAAATATCATAACCAGAGTATGTCCTCAACAAGTGTAATAAAAATCATTAGAGGGAAGTTGTTTATATCGAGCTGTCCAATTCTTCTTAAAAAATCAAAGATACAAACAGGTTTAAAAATAATAAGTGTGACTCACCAGCAGAGTCATAAACTTTAGATCTATTAGAACAAGAGTAAGGGGTAGAGAATAAGCTAAGTAATGACTCAGGCTTTTTGTATGAATGTCACCCTCCATTTCTATCAAATCAGATTGCAGCATTTTATTTGGTTAGATTGATCCTGTGATTGTATAACAGAAATAACAAATACTCTGTTTCTACATGACTTTGCCTAGCATCCTGGAAAATCACTGTAATGTTATTTCTTAACTTAGGGCTTCCCACACAAAGGGGGAAGGATTACCTCTGACTCCATGCAGAGCACCCATCACTCCACTTCCACCACAAATGGAAAAGTAGATACTCTGCTGATGTGACAAGCAGACCCATGGGCCACGGCCAAAGGACAAGTGCTGAGTCCTGGCCTTGGGTCACCCCAACCCTCTGCAGCTCCAGGCTGAGGGGAAGAGTGGCTGGAAAGCTGGAAGAGGCCCTGGGGGTGCTGGGGACAGAACTCAAAAAAGAGCCCAGGAGTGCCCAGGTGGAGCAGCCAGGCAGTGGCTGTGCTGTGTGCTGGCACAGCTGAGGGACCTCCAGGGCTGCGTCCAGTCCTGGCCCTCATGGCCAGAGAGATCCTGAGGGGCTGGAGCGTGTCCAGGGAAGGGAACGGGGCTGGGGAAGGGGCTGGAGCCCCAGGAGCAGCTGAGGGAGCTGGAAAGGGGCTCAGCCTGGAGCAGAGGAGGCTCAGGGGAACCTTCTGGCTCTGCACAGCTCCTGGCAGGAGGGCACAGCCGGGGGGGGGTCGGGCTCTGTGAACAGGGAACAGGGACAGGAGAGAGGGAACGGCCTCAGGTTGTGAGGTTGGACATCAGGAGGAACTTCTTCATGGAAAAGGTTGTCAGACATTGGAGCATGCTGCCCATTGTGGAGTTCCCATCCCTGGAGGTGTCCAAGGAAGTGCACTGGGCTGGTGACAAGGTGGGGATCGGTCACAAGCCTTTACCAACCCCAATGATTCTGTAGTTCTATGAGTGTTCTCCCCCATGCCTTGCTAAGGAAGCATGGGTGGGAGGAAGGATTCTGAGCAGACGGGCAAAAAGTTCAACCTTTGTTCCACATTTTTGCAGGACACTGGGGTGAAGCTTGTCAAGGAAGTTGACACAGCATATCTAAACAGAACGTTTTGAGATTTGCCTTCCTGCTATAGGGGAGGTAATAGATGAAAAGATAGCAAATCTTTTTTTAAAAAATTACTTGTAAGCCTATAAGCAATTACTGAAAATATAGGTGACACAGCAACAGTGCAAGGACAGCTGTAAACACTCTAGTAGGGCTGAAACTCTGGAAAAGTCACAACAATCACCACCAGTGTAAAGTTTCACCTTTTATAGTGCAGAAGGCTAGAAGCGAGGAAGACAGAAGTTGCAAAATTATCAGACCATGGATACACTCCATGTTACAGGAGGCAAGGCTTGGTGAGTCAGGGACATCAGACATGTTCCTTTAATAAATTTGAATTAGGCTGGGTTCAAAACATCCTCCCTATCTTATATTCTGCAAGGAATGGCCTCCCCAACAGGAATATTCAAGAGGCTGGAAGCATCTCTGCCTGAATCCCCCCACCAATGTCACACTGGCCATGGAAGCTCCCTGGACTGAAACCCCAGCCAAGTGCTGTAGTTTCCCCATAGACAGCACCTACAGGTCTGAGGAATAGGCAACTGATTCAGGGCACAATGGTTTATGTTACAATTATCCTGCTTACGCAAAGGAGATTTAACAAGAACCACTCGCTGCAAGAGCCTGTGAGGTTATGAGAAAAACCCGTCACCATATGTGAACTCACTGTATGGCAAACTCACAGAAGGATTTCAAAGTGGAACTGAGTAAATTCAAGGGAAAGTAAGGAGTTCATTTACTCAAGGAACGAAAGAGCTCCTTGAGTCAATACCTTTAAATAACTGTTTTTCAACATCATATTTTACTTCAACTGAAATTGCACGGGAAATTAAAAGCAGCCTTGAGAGGGAACAACAAACTCAGCTGAGAGATGCCAAGAATACTCTTTAAAAATGGCAGCAATCATTATCCTTTGCTACAGAAATCAAAGCCACAAGACAGAGAGTTTATATGGCAGAGTCTCAAAATTGGTCAAAAAACCTCAGGCAGCTGACCAGTAATCCCCACTGCATGGGTCAGGCTTATGTTAGAAGCAGCCCACTTGTTTTCCAGCAAAAAAGCCAAAAAACAAAGAGGAACGTGAAAAATCTGATGGAATTTCAGAATTAATGATTTTTCATGAAAAAGAATTATTAGGATATAGACCTAAAACAATTAGAATGAACTACTCAAGTGCACCTATTACTTGTTTCCTTTCAAGATCATCTCTGCAGGTAATTTACTATGAGCACAGTGCAATTAGGAAAAGCAGATGGAAAAATGCCCAACAATTCTCTACAGTAGGAATTTGGAACCTAGTTATTCCACAAAGAAGCCTTCCATCATATAATCCTGGAATGATGTGGGTTGGAAGGGACCTTGAAGCTCATCCAGTGCCATCCCTTGCCATGGGCAGGGACACCACTCACTATCCTAGGTTGCTCCAAGCCCTGTCCAGCCTGGCCTTGGACACTTCCAGGGATGTTTGCCAGTTATTTGTTTAAGGGTATTTTCACTTTTGGAAGCCCAGCTCAAGGCTCACTTTTGAATTGCAAGATATTGGGTGCCCCAAGTACCCAGAGCCAGACTCTCTGAAATGGAAAAACTCACTGCCAGTGGCAGCTTCCAAAGTCTTGCCAAGAATGCAAACACTTATGCAAGAACTACTAAAATTAAATGATCGACATCTCAACTGCAACACCTGAGTGGGCAGAGCCTTTTGTTGACTATATTCCTTTAAAGCTCATGTGAAGGGGGGAAAGGAAGGAAAAAACCTCCCCTGTATTTCTTTCTTACCTGGAGCATTGGCAAAACTTTCCACTTGCTCTGCTGTGCTGTGGTCAAGAGCTGCTGCCTGCCAAAACCTCAGGATCCCCCTTCCAGAAGCCTCACTGGTACCGTGGAAAGAGCTGTTGCTGCATGATTTAGAGCACTAGAATCAGCCTCCAAAAATCTCATTCCAAATCCATCCCTGTCCCTTGGGGACAGCACCGAGTTCAGCCAACTTCTAAGTATTTCTGGGCCAACGCCTTTAAAAGATTCTGTTAAAATCATGAGAGTTTGGTTCTTACATGTCTTTAACTTATCCACACCTTCATTCCCCTCCTTTTGCTTCCCTGCTGTAAAGTAAGAATGGTTTAAAAACCAAAACTCTAAGGAAAACATTAGAATAAGTTTAAGTATTTACAGGGTTTTGGTTGGTTTGGCACCTACGTGCCAAGGTGCCTCATGCACTCAGGCTTCAACTGCAGCTGACAGTCCTTCTGCACTACAGTTATGCAGTGGTTTCACACAAAAACCCAACAAAAACAGCTAAAAATGGAACGAGCCAGCAAAATTTAACAGCTAGCTTCTGGTCAGGGAATGCATGTAAAAGAAATTTGGCTAAACATAAGATCGATATTTCCTTTCAATATCTTTTTCATTCTTTTTCAGTTCAATTGGTATCAGTTTTGGGGATTTCCTGGCATTTTGGCACAGGCTGTAGCCCCAGCCAGCCTGCTGGCACTGCCAGGCTGGAGGAAGGGCTGCACACACAAGGTGTGTTTTGTCATCTCCCACTTGTCATGTCTGCATAATGTGACTCAACTTTCTGGTTTTGGGCTCCTCACTCCAAACATGAGCCAAGGGGACAATTGTGCAGCACTTCCTTTGGTCTCTATGGTCATAGCACTTAAAGCATGACAAAGTTGGAGTGACTCAAGGAAATCTGTCTGGACTTTCTAGTAAAAGTAGTCATGAACAAACTTCTGACACTGACATTTTTCAGCCTCTTTAAATGCTGAGAGTAAAATTTATATGGAAATATTTCATGGCTATTGACAAGCTGAAGTCTGAGTAAGTAACATAAATACATGTTTTACACACAGACACAAAGACAAACATAGACATGCCCAACACATATACTATATTTTTGAGAGGGGAGATTAGCAGTGATCTTTGTCTAGTATCCAACCCTTCACTGCTGAGCAAAGCCAGACCTGGAACAAGCCCCACCTGGCTCCACACGGCCAAGCCTGTGGCCAAGCAGATCTTCAGCCCTGGATCTGAGCTGTTACACAGAATCCCAGACTGGTCTGGGTTGGAATGGGCCTTAAAGACCATCTCGTTCCACCCATAGGGATGCCACTCACTATCCCAGGTTCCTCCAAGCCCCATCCATGCTGGTCTTGGACATTTCCAGGGATGGGGCAGCCACAGCCTCTCAGGAGCAAGCAGCTCCTGAGCTGCCAGCTGTGTTTGAAGGCAACCTCATCCTGGCAAAGCATTTGCACAGGGCTTTTGATCTTCTCCACAAGACTTGGCTAGCTCTCCTCCAGCCTCCTGTCCTGTTGGAAAGGGCAAGCAGTGGCACCTTCCTGCTTGGAGGGGCGCCTCACTGCCCCTGCCTGGGCTCCTTCCTCTTCCTGTGCTGCGGCTCTCACAACTTCCCCAAGTTCTCTGTCCCCTGGGCAGCTCTGCCACACCAACAAGGCCTGCTCTGTCTTCCTGGCTTCAGTTTTCTGCCCCACCATTTTGGACAAATTCAGAGTGCAAACAGTGAAAACACTGAGCTGTGTTAGGTAGAAAGTTTTGAGTCAGGCGCCACTTCATTTTTAGCTAACTGTTATCCTCTCAGACACACAGTCAATGAAGCCACTAAAAACGAATGCCCAACATTCCCAACCAAGACTTTGGAGATTGATTAAAACTGAAAATAATGTCTTTATACAATTCTTGGAAAATTTTCTCTATCAAAAGCAAAAAAAAAAAAAAAAAACAAAAGAAAATTTCTCTTTACTGAAATGTCATTCTACCAGTCTCAGGAGGTTAATTCCAGCAGTGGTTACCCAAAGCAGAACAAACCCACAGAAGTAACAAAATCCACAATAACACAGCAACTTAAACATGGCCTTCAGGGGGTGTGATACAATAACTCTCAGTCACTAAGGAGCCACAAACAAGGACTTCAAAAGTAAAAGGACAGCAATCAAAGAGAGGAAGAAACCTCAAATTTACATATCCCCTTGTTAAAAGAGCTTTGCAAAATCTGGGACACAAGAGGGACTTTCATGCTTCTCTCTGAGGCACAGAGGATTGTTTCAGGAAACTTAAATGAACTATGACTACTCTCTTACCAAACTACCAAACCTTCTAATTTAACTATTTCTTAAGACACCGAGGGCTTACTACCTCACTTGCCAACTCAAACTCTCTCTCAGCATATTAAACACCCATGGATGTGTTGGCTCTGTGGTGAAAGCGAAATGACTGACACATTACAGAGCAGAGATTACATAGTGCACGTGTTCAAGCACTTTTCAAGAAGACTTCTTATAAAGAAAATGTCCATTTGTCAAAGCATGAAATTGTCAGAAGAACTACATCAGTTTAAATAAAACTCTTTAGGGAAAGTTTATCCCCACTTACACTCAAAAGAGCACTTAAATGAAAACAAGCACTAACTGGCCAGGAAAGGTCACTCAGCTGGGGGAGAAAAACCTTGCCCTGCCCACACTGTTCCTTTCAGATGGTGATTTTGATTCTGATTTGACTTAATGCCTTGGAAGAAGCTATTTAATTTCACAGAATCATGGAAGGTTTGAAGTGACCTTAAAGCCCATCCAGTGCCACCCTGTACCATGGGCAGGGATATCTTCCACTATCCCAGGAGGGTCTAAGCCCTGTTCAACCTGTCCCTGGACACTTCCAGGGATCCAGAGGCAACCACAGCTTCTCTGGGCACCCTGCACCAGGGCCTTACCACCCTCACAGGAAAGGATTTCTTCCTAATATCCAATATAATTTTCTCTATATCAAAAACACCCTTAAAAAATTTAACCTGCATTCTCCAGGCTGCAGGGGAGTGTAAGAGCTCATAGAATGCACACTGAGTTAATGAATTTGGGATTCTTGGAAAAAGGAATTTAAGTATAAAAAGCAAAATAACACTTGGAAGCATGTCCCAGCTGAATCACTCACCAAGAAAGCCTGTGTGGACATGTGCTATTCCAAGTGGAAAATGCCAGAGAAATGCAAGATATTGGCAGGTTTTGCCACTAGCAGAGAGCTGGTTCTCATTTGCATCAGCACAGGCTTCACAAGAGCTCCCTACGGGAACTGCGCAGTGGCTGGGAAAAACAGAGAGTCCAAGAGTATCATCACTGAAACAAACACACACCCATAAAAACACTCTGGATTTAGGGAAAGCCAGGACCTGCTTCCAGCACATGCCTCTTAGATGATGTACAAGCTCCTGTTCCCATTTGTGTCAGGTTTTTCACCAGCACTGTCCTTAAGTCACAGCTGCAGAGCTTTGGTTACATGGGGAAAACCACTTTTTTTCACAATACAACAATCCAAAACCACTAGGTTTGTGAAAATTGGAGAGTCCTGCCTTTTTCAGGAGATAAAGAGGTATTAGACTCAGTGCTATGGTAAGAAACTCATTATCCGTTCTGCTTGGATTAAGGAGGACAAGGACTCAAAGAGAACAGCAGCGCATGCATAGTTCTGTTATTTTATAGAAATTATCTAGGACAAGAGATGGCCACTATTGCAATGTTCACTTAAACACACACCCATATTGATCAAATTAAAGGTCAGATGTGCCTCTAAAGTCTCTTAAAATTCTCCAGTATAGGCTAGTTTTGAAAAACAGAACACAAGAGGATCAACCAGAAAGTTTCTTTTTAGTCACATTCCACAGGTCTACAACCACCTTCTCCCCAAAGTGTAGATTTATGTTGTTCCTTCCAGGACTGCCAGATCAGGCAGCAGCTGCTGGCTTTGCATAGCTCTCCAGTTTTGCATGTGAGGTCCAAAGGCACAGTTTTTGGGATGGAGCATGCAAAGTGATGGTGCATGCCACAGCCAGAGCTGCACCCTGGTCAGTGCAATCGTCCACAAACGCTGTCTGCCCTGAGATGAGACAGAATGAAACCTCTGCTTGGGGACATTTATTTTTAGCATCCACTTGACAGTGCAGTAAGTTAAATGCATGAGAAACACAGTTTTAGTAATTAAATCCTATTTATAAGCTCTACCCTTGAGAAACAGACATGGTAGTGGAGGGGGGAAGCGGGGGAAACACAACCAAATCAAAAGTAACTTCACACTGAACCTATAAGGCCAGATCTTTGTATTTAATGGTCTGGCCAAGGCCATGGAGCAGATGGGATGAGACAGCCTGGACATGTGCATCCAATTCTTACTCCAGCAGCTCCATCTATTCCAACATTACACCTATCAGTCCTGTCCTTCACGCATGTTTAATAAAATGCAATCCCTTGGGGGTTGGGACTTCTGCTTACTGCAAGAAATACACATTTGTACAGATCTTATTGTAAGATCTCTGTGTGTGCATAAATAACGACCTTTATAATCCCAGTAAATATAAAAGGAAAATTTATTACAGAAGTATACATTCCTACACATCTTGGATATGAGCACTTATAATACTAGCAGGAAAAGAAATTAAGAGTCTTATTGATTTATACTGAAATCATTCTAAAGAAAATACCAGATGAAGATCAAAGATGAGTCAGTTTAACAGCTTTACTATCAGGTAACCACAAAAAAATACAGATATAACTGATACATCTCAAATAGTTCAGAACTTGTGTACATGGAAGCTTTTGACCCTGTATTTTGTTTCTCCTTCCTAAACTTGCATATCTAGGGAAGCTGGAAAGATAAAGATTTTTGTTTGCAGGCTTAGCTGTATTTTGAAAAATACATTTTCAGCATCCTAAGCTGAAATAGTGCTGTTATCAGGAGAAAAAAACAGCTCTGTATCCTTCTCTCCAAGTTACCAGTGCTACCACTCATCTGGAAGGAGATTAAAGATCATAATTAAAGAGGGCTTGCCAGCAGAGCTGTGCAGCCTGGACAGCAGCCCAGTGCTCAGAGACACCTCAGGCACCACTCACTCACTGCAGCTCCAACACCAAGCCCAGAGACTGCCCCTTGCACAGAGCAAAGGGCACTCCCAGCACATCATCTCTGTGCTCTGAGGGGTATCTGTTTGGAATCACAGGGACTTTATCATGCAAGCACCTGTTTTTCCTCCAGGGATCACTTAAAGAGTCTGGGACACTCCCACACTGACTCCTACTCTGGCTGTTTGTCAGTCCAGATCCCAAAAACATCCTTCCCTACACGTGCTGAGAGTCTTGGAATTACCAGCACGCAGCAAAAGCATGAGCTGAGATGGAAGTGTCATCCCACAACCCACTCACTGGGAAAGGAAAAGCTTTCTGAGAGAAAAGCTGCAGTGTCTGTGTTCCCTGGCACAGCTGCCAGCTGAGACAGGACCAGCACAGGCTGAGGAAGCACCACTGCTGACAGCCCATAATGAGCCTGTGAGAAAATAGATCAAATTTGTACATCTATCAATATATGGCTGATATTTTCCCCTCATCAACATTGTGGGCTTATTTTTTACAGGAACCGTGTCATTCTGTACAATACCACAGAAGCCCAGAGTGATTTGTGTTGGAAGGGACCTTAAAGCCCATCCAGTGCCACCCCTGCCATGGGCAGGGACACCTTCCACCAGCCCAGGGTGCTCCAAGCCCTGTCCAGCCTGGCCTTGGACACCTCCACAATGTGTTCAAGTTGGAGAACTAATTCATATTTTTAAAAAAAAGTCCATGAATTCTCACAATATTTTTCATTTTAAAAAATTAGAGTAAAGTTCAAATGTTCACCAGTTCCCTCTGCTTTAAAAATAAAAGAAAATATTGGAAGCTTTTGGTGCTTAGTTTGGTCCTGGGGACCACTTAGTTTGATTTGGGGACCACTTTCCCCTGTCCTAGAGCCCACCTCCCATCCCTGCCTCATGAGCTGAGTAACTGCTCCAGACATTGACACACAGGCTACTGGAAATTGGTACAGTCAGGAAATTCGGGTCATCTCTCTGAGGCAAACAGCAAATGAAAACACTCAGGAAAGTCTGAATACCAAGGTGGTGAGGGGCTGCTTTTTTTCTTCTTTTTAAAAAAGGAAGAATTCTTTTGAAAGTAGTCTGTTACTACATCACATTATTATAACCTAGGGCAGTGATGAGATAATTTCCATTACCAAAGCAGGTTCTGGGATTTGTTTTTCAGACTACTGAGAAAGACACCGTTATATCACAGTGCCACAGAAAACCCAGACAAGAGTTCATCACCTTGCAGCAAGACCCTGCTGCCCCTGCCCATCAAATCAAACACAAATTCTTCCACAAATTATGTGGAGCTTCTGTTTAGAAAGATACAAATGAAATACAAAACAGACCAGTTGTAAACTCAGTTCTAAAGTGTATCTCCTGAGTGGCCCCCAGGCTTTAAGTAGAAGCTGAATCCCAAGCTGAACCACAGCTGTAGGGAAGGACCTGCTTTTATTGATTAAATCACATCCAGACTGTAAGGCACCAATATTTTTGACTTGTACTTGCCCATCAATGTCAACTAAATAATTAGTTAAGAATTCAGTTTGCTCCCTCAAGGCCGCTCCCCTTCCTCAGATACGGAGGATACATGCCCTGAAGGATAAGGAGACTGCTTCACAGCAGTGTTGCATGTCAGGTAAAAAGTAAATTGGAATTTAATCTCCCAACTCCACATTCACCACAGGCCATACCATACTCTGAGCTTTTACCTCTTGAGCTAGAAATTTTCCATGGAAAGCTAAGTACTTTCTCATATTTTGAAGTCAGTTTTTGTATACTTGAACTTCTGGGTTCAAGTGGGATACACCTCCTTCTCTGGATGCTAGCTACTTGCTGCTATCCCTGGTATTTTCCATCCAAAGCCATTCAATTAACTTCATGTGACTTGAATCCACAGTTCCCAAGTCTCCAGTTCCACTGCCAACACTGTCCTGTTCCAACCTACACAGAAGTCACCGAGGTTGTCACATCCCTGAATATTGCACATCAATTCAAACACTCCAACAGAGCCATTCTCATTATCCCTGCAGCAATGTGCACCTGGAAGATCATTTCTACATTGCACTGGGTTCAGCCCTCAGCACTGTCAGGAAGAACTGAGGTTATCCAAAGCGTCAGTGAAGTCTGCTCAATAGCTTTGCAGGAATACCTCTGAGGGAAGTACTCGGTGCTCATCCCATGCTCGGGATTCTTCTCCATTGTAAGACAAAAATTCACAAACCGAAGGGAAAAACTATGGCAAAACCTGAAATATTTCCCATTCTAGCTGGTTTAGGCCAACTGACAAAAGTAACCGATTCAAAGTGCCATAAAAATTATACTCATGATAACAATGTTCAATGTAACATATTCAAGTTAAGATGAAATCAAGTATGCAATCCTAGTGATGCAGCAGCATTGGATAACTTTTTTCTCTTTTTGGTTTTTTTGGCTTTTTTCTAACTTTTTTAAGGAAAACAAGTCATAAACAGCGCTTGGTGCCAAGAGTCAAACTGGTGTTTTTCCAGTGCAGACTGACTGGCCATGCAGGAGGAGATTCATTTAAGTGATTCAAGCATAAAGCAATATTCTCATTTCTCATTTGTTATGGATCCCTGCCACAAGGGAACAAGAGAGTGCAGAAAGGTGGAGAGTACCAACAGGACTATTCAGAGAGACAACAGTGCTGGAAGAGCATTTATCTCTACACAGTATATTGAAAATTTCTAACTAACAAAAAGAAAGTAAAATAAGCACATCAGTTTTAGATTCATGCTTTCTGTCTGGATTCCTTAGCAGGCTGAACAACTCTTGGTAACCACAGAGCAGATGATCCCATGCATCAATAGCTTCACGTGCATCTCACCCTTCTGAGGTGCAGAACAGCATCTTCTGCCAGGAACATTCGTTGCAGTTCCAGGTCCTACCTACACCACTGCTCCTCCCTTGGGGTTGCAGCCTTAAACAGGAGTCTGCATCCCATCATCCACACGGGAAATTCCACACTCAGCAGTTCAGGCGGCTGAAGGGATTTTCCCCAACGCGAAAGCACAAGGTGCCTGCGGAGAAGCTCTGGGCAGGGGTCACGCTGCTCCAGTAGCTCCAGCTCACTCCAGCTCCCCAGGGAAGGGGACAAACCCCAGCGCAAACCCCTGAGCTGCTGGGGGGGGAGCACGACCACCAGCACAGGAGCTGGTCCCACCACTGAGGCAGCAGCTTCTGCACTGGTGCAGCGGGACTGGCCGGACAGAGCAAATTACCCCGCACGTGTAAGTGGGAGCCTGGTCCCAAAGAGGCACAGGGAACCCCAGGAAAACCAGGGTGTTCCAGGCCAGGTTGGACGGGGCTTGGAGCAAGCTGGGATAGTGGAAGGTGTCCCTACGCATGGCGGTGGGTGGGACTCGATGCGCTTTAGGTCTTTTCCAACCTAAACCATTCCGTGATTTTGGTCCGTGATCACACCAATGAAAGTGAACAGAAACGAGCTAAAGGCGTGACTAGGAACTCTTACAGGCATTTCTCTCACATCAGATCCAAGAGAAAAGCCGCTCTCGCAGGCATTTTGCGAAACGTTCCCTCTGCAGCCGCCCTGTCGCGTTTCCCACAGCTCCCACGGCCGACCCCGCTTCACTGCCCGTGCCCGTGGCGGGGACAGGGGCCGGGCACGCACCCCCGGCCCGGCTGGGGATGGAGCTGCGGGCCTTGTGCGGGGGTCCCGCGGTCGCGCTCCCTCCCCGCTCCCGCCGCGCTGCCTCCCCCGTACCTCTCGGAGCCCCCACCGCGGGGCGAGCGGGGCTGGCGCGGCCGGGGCTGTCGGCGCAGGGGCTGCTCCCCGCCGGCCCGGGGCTGGACCGCCCTGTCCCGCCGCGGGGGCGGCTCCGCACCCGCACCGGCGCCGCTCCTCGCCCGCCCCGCGGCCGCTGCAGCCGCGCCCGGCCCCGGTGCGCCCCGCTCCCGCCCCGCGCTTACGGCTGCCGGGCTCCGCCGGGCGCGTCCCGCTCCCGCTCCTGCCGCGGGCGATCCGCGCTCCGGGCGGGGAGGGGCCCGGCCGCCGCCGCCTCTTAAGGAGGATCCAGGCTCCGGCCGGGGCTGTGCGGGAACAGGCGGTGTGCGGGCACAGCGGCTCTGTGAGGGGCTGCGGCCGCTCCGTCCCTCTGGGCGCTGCCGTGACCGGCCCGAGGGCACGGGGAAAGGGGCGGGCGGGCAGCGCTTGGCCGGAGCCGGAGCGAGCGACTGATGTGGCAGAAAATAGTAATCAAATAAATGGAATTTGCATTAAAATATCCCTTGCTTTAAGATCCCTTGCTGTCGCGGCAGTGGTGGGTGTTACTGTGCGTTCCTCAAGGTGTTTGATTCAGCAGGTGTGATCACAAAACGCTTTCATCCTCTACAAGAACCCGCGAACATCTGCACGTGCAACACTTTCACTTACAGTGAAAAGTGGTTTTGAAAGGATGGATGTTGAATAAGCGGTGACTGTGCCCTGTGAACCTTGGCCAGGTCCACCAAGGTGTTGCTTGATCACTCAGTCCCCAGGGTTCACTTTATACTTCCATCTAAAAAGTGGAATTTTAAGTCATTATTAATTCTATAACTTTTACCCTCCGTGATGATTAAAGAAAACCTTAGAATTCCCTTCCATTCATTCACTTTTTAAATTTTTTTCTGTTTTGCTTTAATAGATTTATTATTTAGATAAATTGAAGTGTTTTAAAACACAATGAAATTGGAAAATTTATTTCTAAATTGTATTGCATTGTTTGCTGCATCATTTCCTGCTAAACAGGGAGTGGCTTTAAACTGAAAGAGGGCAGGTTTAGATTAAGAAAGAATTGTTCCCTGAGAGGGTGGAGAGGCCCTGGCACAGAGTGCCGAGAGAAACTGTGGCAGCCTCTGGATCCCTGGAAGTGTCCAAGGCCAGGTTGGGCAGGGCTTGGAGCAGCCTGGGATAGTGGAAGGACTCTCTGCCCATGGCAGGGGTGACACTGAATGGGCTTTAGGGTCCCTTCCAACCCAAACTATTCCATGAGTCTATGATCCTTTAATTAACACCAAACAAAGTATTTCCCACCTGGGCTTTTGGAGTTCACAGTGGGCCAATGGAAGAGTCTGACAGGCTCAAACCTCAGCTGCTTCTCGCTCATAACCTGCACTCTTAACATGACGCCTCTCAAAGACACCAGTTCTTCTCCAGACACATCAAAAGATGAGACTGAGTGATACTTCAACATTGATGTCGAGCTCTTTTCAAAGACCCATTTTTACACTGGGGCTTTACACAAACTCAGTGCCTAAATTGGAACTCACTTCTTTGAAAAATGCAGTCATAAAAAAGCAAAGATAAGGAGGAGAGGAATAGGCTTAAATGACTCAACCGAGACCTCCTCAAAGTGCAGCAAACCAAAGGATACTGTTCTACAAGTGAGGGACACGTAGGTGGCGTTCACATTGTATTAACAAAGTTTAGTGTCTGGCAAAGCTGTAGCCACAATTAGAGGACAGCAAGCCACTCCTCGACATAAAGCAAGCCCAAAAACTCATTTTCTCCATTATCTTACTGGTCCCCTGCTGCGATGCACTGAGGGGCTGAGCCACTTTGGCCACCACTGATGACCTAGTGGTCTGTCTCATTTGTGAGGCAAAAAAAAAGGATAGGGAAGAGCTGCCCTCTAAGTGCTGTCACAAAGAAGGGCAAGTGTATGTTTAGAAAGCCAGCCTAGGACTGCCAGCTCAGAAAGCGCCTGTTTGATGTGGCAGTCTCCTCCTCCACATCCTCAATGTGCCATTTGAGGGAACATTAACCAGAAAAATGCAGCAAATCCCTGATGGTGCCGTTATTTGGGTCCTTTTGTCTTCCACATCAACCACTGTCTGAAGATCACCTTGACTCTTGGTAGGAAAGAACTCTGAAATGTGTCAGATGAGCTCAGTATTGGTCTGCAGACATGTAGAGATGACAAAAGCATGAATAAAATTGTTCTCATCAAGTTAGTTACCCTTTCCCCTTTGACTGGGGACTGACCAGCAAGGCTGAGGGTCTGATGCCCTTGTCTGTGCTCTAAATCCTCCAAATGTATTTATTTGAAGTGCCCAAGAGATGCCCTGCAGAGCAGAAGAGAAGCAGAGCTCCCAGTGCTCAGAGGTGACTGTGAGTGCCCAGGGCAGGTGTGATCCACATTTCTGGGGGTCCTCCTGCTCCACCTTCTCCCTGGCACAGCCCTGCCTCAGCCACAGACTTCTGTGGAGCCAGTGCTGCTCACAGACATCATCAGCTGCCCCTGACCTCTGCCAAGGAGGGGGCATCTGCAAACCCGGGGTTTATCTCTGACTCCTTCTCGGCATTTTAAATCTCCTGAAAGCGAGATTCCCAGGGGACGGCTCTGGTTATAGTTCTTGTGGTTTTACAGATAGCAAATGCTGGAATAAACACAACCCCCAGCAAACAGGGGAACTCCAGTATTTCCATTAGAACTCCCAGAGTTAGTTCTGATTATCAAAACTCCGGTTTCTCCCTGGTCAAGGAAACAACTCAGACTCCTGATAAAGAGCTGAGTAACTAAAAGTCAAAAATTCCTCTTCCCTTCTTGTTGATGCAAGAAACAAAAAGGGGGGTTTTTATACTTTGTGACTGTTCTTGTTACTTCATGTAATTATTGTTGCTCTTAATCCTGTTTCTTCAAGAAAATTATGGTAGGGTTTCACTATTTTTTTTTCCTGTGACGAAGGGAGTTAAGCAGCTGCCTTCCGCCATCCCTCATTCTTCCACAGACACTGCAGGTCCTGTGTTGTGGGGTGCCTCACCAACTAATCTTGGAATGGGTTAAAAAAACCTCTCTCCCTTGTCTTTTATGTGAAGTTTGTTTTTCTAATTTCAGGCTGTTTCAGCCCACTAAGAGCTGCCTGCTGCAGTGCCCCTGACCCCACCTGCCGTGTGTGTGTCCAGAGCTGCCGGAGCCCCCGGACCTTGCGCTGCCGCCTTGGCTTCCCTCCCTTCCTGCGGCTGCTCCGCAATGGAAATGAGCCCTGGGCTGTGGCGGGGCAATGACAGGGTGTGGAAAAGGGCCATGAGAGGCACCGAGCACACAGAGGTCTCTCCTGAAGCAGAACTTTAAGGGAAGCCACGTCAAATTACAGAGGCCCTCGTAGTGTATCCTCAAGGGCATAGCTTCGGGCAAACCATGGAAAAGGGAGAGTGGGAATAGCAGGACAAACACGCAATTAAATAAACAAAAAGGGGTATTTTGTCATCTGCTTCACACAAACCCACTATTTTCTTCCAGACATTTCACTATGTATCAGAGAAAAATCACTCTTTGATCAGGCTCACACACATGAGGTGTTCCATGGAAGGCTGACATTTGCTCTTGTCAAGATAAAATATCTCTCCTCCCGTGATGAAAATCATTATCTATAGCACCATGAGGTGAGGAGGGGGGAACTGTAAACTTGCTATTAAGAGTTCTCCTAGTGAAAAATAGCCATTTGCTTATCCATTGCATATCCTGACATGGTTTAGCTGGGGCTCTGCCTAAAGCAGGATTTTCAAGCTGGTGCCTCCTATCATTGACATCTGTCAGAGTAAATGCATTCCTTTTTCCCTTTTTACTCCTTAAGACCATTTATCATATATATCAGGGCTGCAGAAAAATGCCTTTTCCTCTAAGACAATTTGCCTCTGTCCTTACTTTCCCACTCCCACATGGAAATATTTCCCCTATGACATAAAAAAAAGGTAATAATTCTGGAGGACTTTCCACTGTAAATGAGAAAACTCTGCACCAGAAGGGACTTCTGAAGGGAGTTCTCAGTTGGGTTTCCTTGATTCCTTGATATTCCTCTCCTTCTTTCTCTCCCTGCTTCTACCTACAAGGTGATTTTCTGGAGCTGTGGCCGAGTCACCCATGGCACTTATGGAAACAAACATAAAGGGCTAAAATAACAGCAGGTTTCAGTCACAATCCTGTGATCCTGAAATATCCCCTGAGTGCTTGAAGTGCAGCCTGTGGGGGGAAACCTTTATATTAAAGGAGAAGTAATTGCCTGCTATTGTATCTATGGTGTCTAGCCTCATAAAATGATAGAATCACAGGAGAATTAGCTGTAAGGGACCTCAGGAGGCTCCTATGCAACCTCCAGGTCAAAGCAGATGCAGGGGTCAAAACAGGTTGTCCAGGGCTTTATATTCCCAAATTTCCTTGACAGGAAACCCAGATTTTCATGTGACTGACTTGTGACTTTTCAACAAATTAGATTAATTTTATACTAGGACATTTTAAATGAGTACAGGATCAAATATTTTATTAAATTATATCCAGGAGTACCACCTACATTATGGATGTAAATAAAGTTGTCTCAGTCTAAAAAAAAATTAGTCACTAAAAGAGGCAATAGACAAAAAAGCCCAGACATTTTAAGAACATGAATGGCATGAAGATCTTTTGTCTTCACTGTCATTCCCCACTTGCCTTCTTTTCCAGTACCTTGTTGACAACTGTGCCCAGCAGTTTCCCCTTGATTTTCCCTTGAAAAAATCAGGTGGTTATCACATATTTATAGATATAATTTAATGTTCCCTGGGCAGAAGTGAGGACTCATAGGTCCAGAAGTCTTAGTTCTGTCCTATAACCAGTATTAGAGAAAAAGTCAGTGCAAACAAAAAGCTACAAGAAATAGAATTCAGTTTGAAATTCAAACTGAAAATCAGTAATTAATGAAGACTTTGTGATCAATACATAAATCAAAAGAAATTAAGTCTACCCTGTTTTCCCTGAAAATAAGCCTTCTGATTTGTTTTAGTATAATGGAGTCTGTTCTCATGAATTGTAAGATAAACAAGAATCATGTTTAAATTCCTTTGTGAAAAGATATCACCTGATGGACTTCTCATGACCAGTGGAGATGGAGAGGTGGTAACCTCTCTGTCCAATCTCTGATCACTGTCCAGAAACTTATATATACGAGGTCAACAATAAAAGAAGGAGTTCTTTTCTTCTTCTCTACCTGACACCTGTTGTGTGTGTTGCTGTGTGTTCCTATCTGCGTCACAGTAACACTACCCCTCTTCTAAGAAGTGCAAAGAACTCCCCCACGTATTACAAGAAAACTGAGAGGAACCCAGAGATTATGTTGGAGATATACTTTTAAGGAGATATATTTTCATTAAATACCTGAAGGTGTTTTGACAACCTTGTTTGCCCTTTTGAGAATATTGGCACCATCAAAATTCACTTCACACTCTGTTATTAACATCATGGGGTCAGTGGTTTTATGGTTCATTTGGGTCTTCAGACAATACTCCACTTAAAGGGTAACCTGCACATTTCCTCTCTCAAATGAGGCTATTTCTGTTCTATTGCCTTCCTTTTCTTTCCATGCAGCCATTACTCTTCGGCTTCTCTGTTGGCTAAAATCAATCTGAGTTCTGCTGTGACCATGAGAGACTTGGTTCCACATCAGAAATTATAATGGAAATCCAGGAGCAGTGCAAAATTCCAGGTGTTACAGACCAATGAGAAGCTCTGGAGAAAGGTGTTTGCTGAGTTTTGCATCTTCTGTTGACAAACACTGCCTTCATCTCTTTGGGTTATTTTGTCCTCATTCTCCTGACTGTTATTTTGTTTGTCTCATACCTGTAAACTAAGCTAGACATGAAAACCCCATATCAAGGACTGATATGCAACACTACATCAGGCAGAGGGCTCGGTTTATTTTAAATATGTCCTAATATTCAGGAAAGTTCCTAGATAGAATCAAAAGTTTTTGACTATCAGGAAACCGTATTCCCTAATGTCCTAAATCTATTATATTGTTATGACAAAGGCAAAGCACATAAAAACATTCCCTAACCACAAAACTCTGCAAAACAAGTTAAACTCAAATAGGACAATTTTTTTACCAGTAGCAGTTATGGACACTCAGTCTTTTTCCATCACATGAAGAAACGATATTTTTGTGTGCTGAGGCTGAATTTGAATTTTCAGAATACTTCTAGAGCAGCAGAACTTCAATGTACTTATTCAGTCTGGTACTAAGCATCAAATAATCAAAAATAAGTCTTATATGGAACAATCTCCCAACCTGCTGTTTCAGGAAAAATTGAGTCCAAATTTTCAGAATACACAGAAAAGTGAACAATATTTTTACATCTGCACAATGAGGAAATTGTATTTTTTTCTAGCTTGGTTTTTGTTTGACCCTGAGGAATAGACCAGCTGGAAGTTAAACATGATTGCCTTAATATACAAACAAAAACAAGGATATCAGGAGCCAGCTGTTTCTCAGGTATTGTACAGACTTGAACATGTCTCCCCGAGAAACTATGAAATCTTTTCTCTATCTTATAAATGGTCAAAGACACTGTGGAGTAAGAGCAAACCTAAAGATTTCTCACTGACAGTTAAATTTTGAGTTGCCTTCCTTATCAGATTGATCCTTGGCAGTCAATTCTCTGCAGTGATGAATATTTCCATTATTTATTTCTGAACTGGAGGATCTTTGTGATTAAAGACATCTGCTTCCAGAAATAGCTGGAAAACATTAGGATGAAGCAAACATCACCCACACCACCCTGCCTGGCAGCAAGCCATCACTCTCCCCACAATAACAAAATGAGAGATCATTTTGCAAGTAGAAGTTAAGAAACAGAAGTAAAACCCTGGAAATATCCAAAGCCACCATCACTCAGAGATCAACACAGAACAGCTGATAAATGCATGGTGCATGCAGAAGGATTTTTTTACAACTCTACAGACAAACCTGGGCATTCCAATAGAGCAAGAAAAAAAGTACATTTCTTGTCTCAGTACCTATCCCAATTAGTCTTTTTGCACAATGTTGATCTACAGAAATACTCTGGGTAATTTTCCTATATCTTTCCTCATTCTCTTAAACTTCGGGGTCTGCTGGCCCCCCAGCTGGCATCACTGGTGCTGCTGCTCAAGGCAGTATGAAGCAAAGAAAGGCTTCCAGCCCTGTGATCCCTGCTCTGTAGCTCCACAGACTCATGCTCTGCACTGGGACAGAGGGGTCTGGGGGGATGTGTCTAAGGCAGCTAAATTCCTAAGGAATTAAAATCTCTGTGGTGGATGATTCCTAAACGTGATCTGTGACTTGGGATTTTTACTCATTACCTCTCACAATAATGAATTGGACCCTCCCAGGATAAGGTCGTTTTTTGTTGCATAAGAAAATTGAGGAGATCCCTATGAGTCTGTGGAAAGGGGGGCTTCTTCCCCACCAGAACTTCTGGGAGGGTCTCTCTCCACAAGCCTGTCTTTAAACCTCATCTCTGTCTCACTTATTCAATGCCTTGGGGGAGAACCAACAATCAGGGGAGAACCAACAGAGTGCAGAACACTGGAACAGGAGGGCCAGGCTGGAGCTCAGGGAAAGGTTCTTCCCCAGAGGGTGGTGGGCACTGCCCAGGCTCCCCAGGGAATGGGCACTGCCCCAAGGCTGCCAGAGCTCCTGGAGCGTTTGGACAATGCTGCCAGGGATGCACAGGGTGGGATTGCTGGGGCATCTGGCAGGGTCAAGAGCTGGATCCATGATCCCTGTGGGCTCAGTCAGGATATTCTCTGACCCAATGATTCATTCCTTATCTACTCACCCTGCACAAGTATCACTATCTACTGGAAAAGAATACACAGCAATTTGCCAAAGAGAACAGACGTTATACAGGAATTAGTAGAGGATGTTATTATTTTGATAGAGCATAATCCTTTTTATTAATGACTAAGCGGGTGCAACAGCTTAGTCCTCAATGATTATGCTTCTTTACATTCCTGGATATTCCCAAAATAAATTCTGTGAAGGGACATAACTCTGTATTTACCATGTGTCCAACAGGACTTACTCCTGTGGAGGTGCCAAGTAAAACAGCTGAAGAAAAAATACCCACAGATTGAAGCATAAATTATATTTTTGTCAGCAAGTGACACGGGAATGTTTCAATCCAACAAACTAGCCTGCTAGTGGCAGGACACAACCCTGCACCACTTGCAGGAGCAGGCAAGTGAATGAAATGCATGAGGAAAACAGCTTACAGATAATATTGGTAATTTCATAAAGACCCTGGTGAAGAATCATCATGGTAACAAGGTACTCAAGTATCCAAATTGTTACAAATAGTCAGGATGCAGAAAATAAGGACAACAAAGCATTTCTTGTGCTTAAGATGTTTGCAGAATTTCTGTTTTCTTTAGTCCACCTCTTGTTTGAGGGAATTCTGCCCAGCTGCCCTGGTGAAACAGTGCTGACTGCAGAGCAGGGCCCTCACATGCAGTTGCACCCTCTACTCGTGGGCCTGCAGACCCCGACATTTCTCCTTTTGCTCTGCTTGCCTTTTTTTTTTTTTAAACACAGAAGTAGCATAAACCATTAACAGTGTTCACCAATTGCTATCAATACCCAGACCCCAGCAAGCAGGTGCAGCAAACCAGCCCTGAGAGCAGGTTCAGCACCAGAGTTTAGAGTTCACCATCCCCTCTCATTTGATGCTAAGCATACAGAGCTTATTGCAGCATTTTGCTTAAATCAGAACAAACCCTTGTTTCCTTGCTGGCACCTCTTCCCTTTCCACGTGGGAAGATAGTGTCTCATTCAAGGGATGTAAAAATACTCCCTGCTGCCTCTTCCCTAATGAGACTCTCCCTGTACACCCCCCAAACAAAGTTTCCTGTGGAGACAAATTGTGACAAAGCTGTATAAAATCTTGCCATCAATCCTGCAGCCAGCTCTGGTTCTGAATACGACTTGGCACTACATTTTTATTCTATTGTGCACACATCTGCCAGTGGGATTGAACATCACTTAAAAATGCATGGAGGCTTTAAGAACGTCTGTTTCAGTCCAGGTTTAAATCAGCAGAACTATGAGGTGATGGAAGCTTCTCTAGTCAGGACATCACTTAAGCCCTGTTGAAGTCCTACTGACGTCAAAGAAATATAAACATAGCTTAATTTTAATGGTATGCTTAAAGGCTGGTCTGAAATGGGTCACAAATGGCCACCTTCTCTATTTGTTCTGAATCCTATGGGATCATTTCCATCAGGGGAATTAATTCTCATTAATATATTCATTTTTCCAAGACAAATCCTTTCCACATTTTCTATGTGTAAACCATCCAAAGTCTAACCAGGAGAATATCCTAAAGCATGAGTACCTGACATTAAAAAACTACATTTCTTATGATAAACTGTTGAAATAAAGCCATTACTGTGCTTAATGATTAATTTGCTACGTCTTTGGGTTTCGGCTTTGCCTAAGGCGCCAGGCCGTTACCTGCTACAAACATCCAATTTCCTGTGTGTTTCCTTAGGATTTATTATAACACTGCTGAGGGGAAAAGGTCACCAAACAAATCTTTCTGCCAGAAGCCTTTTCCACCCATACTCCACCTCTCCAGTGTGCTTCTCAAGGTGCTTCTCAAGGCCTCTGACTTCTGTTGTCACTTTGGGAATATCACCCATCGTCTTGGTTTGAATGACAGGAGTCTGCTAGGGAAGGCAGGAGCCTCCCTTGGAATGGAAAATGTAACCCCCCTGTCTCCGAATTGCTATAATTTTGCAATTAAGGGTCTCTCGGGCGAATCCCGAGCCCAGGACTCTCGCCGTTCTTGGCTAGCGTGTCTGAGCGGGCACACGCACCCCGCGCCGAGCCGGGGCCGCTTTGCCCTGGGCGCAGTTGCGGGCGCGGGGCCCCGCCGGGCGTCTCTGCAGGCGGGGGATCGGGGCCCGGCGCCGCCAGAGCCCCGCGCAGCGGCGGGCAGAGTGCCGCTGAGTGACGGGGTCACTGAGGGCCGGGGCAGTGGCTGCTCGCACCAGCACAGGAGCGCCCGCGGCACAAGAAGCAGAACCGGCCTGGGCTCTGCCGGCGAATCCCTTTCCCCAAGAGCAGCTCCGAGCGTCCTCCTCCGAAGCCGGGAAAGAGGAAGAGCCAGCGGCTGCCCAGTTCCTGCAGGATCTCTGCCACTCGGAGAGAAACTCCCAGATAATAGAAGTGCATTCAGATGCCCTCCTCCCCTGAGCTTGGCTTCTTATTTTGTTTTTCTTAAGTGCCCAGTTGTTAGTGTTTCCTAGCAACTTACAGGGCAAAATTCTGTACGTAAAAAGAAACTAAAGGAAAGAACTTAATCCCCAACACCCATCAGTAAAGAACACACATGGAATGTTATCAGTTATGGAATATACAGTATCATGGAATGGTTTGGGTTGGAAGAGATCTAAAAGTTCATCCTGTTCCATGCCCTGCCATGGGCAGGGACACCTTCCAGGAGCCCAGGTTGCTCCAAGCCTCATCCAACTTGGCCTTCCAGGGATCCAGAGGCAGCCACAGCTTCTCTGGGCACCCTGGGCCAGGGCCTGCCCGTCCTCACAGGGAAGGATTTCTCCCCAGTATCCCATCCCACCCTCCTCTGGCAGTGGGAAGCCATTCCTTGTGTCCTGCCTCTCCATCCCTTGTCCCAGTCCCTCTCCAGCTCTCCTGGAGCCCCTTTTGGGTCTGGAAGGGGCTCCAAGGTATCCCCAGGGCCTTCTCCAGCTGAACACCCCCAGCTCTCCCAGGCTGGCTCCTGTCAGGGCATGACTCCCCAGTTAGTGGGTGTCACTCTAGGCAATGGGCA
The DNA here is from genome assembly GCA_032173965.1 of Sitta carolinensis. NCBI lineage: Eukaryota > Metazoa > Chordata > Aves > Passeriformes > Sittidae > Sitta > Sitta carolinensis. The sequence goes on from CM063289.1 coordinate 6,200,271, forward strand.
TTCCTTGCTCTGGCTCCTCTGGATAGACACAACCCTCCCTGCTCCCAGGCCAGCTCTGAACTCCAGCTCTCATATCACAGCTCTCTGCTACCAACCACGTGAGAAAAGGCAATTAAAGTGTGTCCTGCTACCTAAAATCCCACTGTCATTGGGATGGAATGTGTGTTCCAGGCAGGGCTGGAGGGATTCTCAGGCGCTGAGATAAAACCCTCAGAGCAGCTGTGCTTGGAGAGGCGCTGGCACATGGAACAGCCCCGGCTGCTCGGCAGGATGCTATCCTCCAGCAGCCACTCCCACCAGCACAGCCCTGAGGGGACTGGCCCAGCGTGCCTGGGAGGAGGAGACAACAGGACGGTTGTTTTGCCCGCTCTCCTGCCTCTCACTAAGCAGTTCGTGCCTGCTTTGCTTCATTCTACCAGGCCACCCCCTGCCCGTTCCTCATGTGCTTCTCAGCACCCTCCAATGTTTCCATCACTTCTCAGAGAATGGGATGATCTGCAGGACATGATTTTCTAAGGATTCCCTCCCCTCTCTCCAGATGAATATTTCCTCCATTACTTCGTCTGCTATTTTTAAAGACACCTGAAACTCGTCTTCCCCCAACCAGTATGTCCATAGAAGGTGAACTGTCATGGAGCCAAGTTGTGCTGTATATTTACCTACTTTATTATCCTCTCAGAACTCCAGCCTTCCAGGCACTTACCTGGTTTATTTCTGGGTCTGAACTTCTTCCAGCTCTTCTCTACTCAGAAGGGAATGACAGGATCTAGGTGGAATTCAACTAAAAACTATTACACCCCATTATGACCATCTCTGGTACGAGATGGGAGCAACCTCAAAATCATACTGGGTTAACTTCCTAATAACTGGAAAGTTACTTCTGTAAGGAAACCATAATTACTGAGCAGCTTTGATTTACTGCTGATCGACCCATTAACCCAACTGCTGGAAATTTCAAGGAGTTTTGCAATTGAGATGGCAGAATTTCATTTTTCTCTCTTTTGACAATGCTTCAGTCAAATTCTGTTTCGTACTAAGCTGTCATCCCTACAGCCAGCAGTTTTGCCAAACTCTCCTAGGAACGGATGTTGGAATTTTGAAGGGGCACATTACTCTTCCTGGGTATAAAGAGTCATTTTTAGGTAAAGCTTGAACAGAACATCTGAAGTTTTGAAAGTTTGATTCACTTTTGAAGTCCTAAAAACATATCTTGGATCCAGACCTTTTCTTTTTAAAATTTGTATCTTTCAGTGTAAAACATCCAGATGCTTTATAGTTTCTAAGAGCTGAGCAGTAATTCTAACATTCTTGAAGGTCCCAGTGCTTGCAGTTCTAATTGAGCTCAGGTCATAAATCCAGGTTAATAATGCTCAGAAAATCCCAAGTAGTTCACCAGACATAGAGGGCCATTAGCAAGGAAAGATTAGCTAGAAAAAATTAACTGCTCCTTCCCTGATGGAAATTATTTCCAGTTTAAACTCAGCACAGTGGTAAAGGCTCCACAAATCTGAAAGGATCCCACAGAGGAGATCCCTGCACTGAGGCTGACTTGGGAACTGTTTGTTCTAGCAGAGGACTCTGCTCCTCCTCCATGCCAACTCTGACAGTGCCAGAACAGCTCCGTGTTTTACTGCAGTTACGCAATCCCTAGGATTGTGCCTGGCATGCAAATAGTTGTCAACTCCCTTCCCAAATTAGAGAAATACCCGTGTCTTTTCCCCATCCACAGCCCCAAGTGACTGGATGGGAATTCAGGAGCAAAGGGTGAGAAGGAAGACCAGGAATTCCATCTGCCATTGTTAATTTTACTGTCTTTGAGTGCAACAGGCCCCTGGTGCAAATGGGGTGCACAGAGCATGGTGAAATTCTGAACCCATTAGCACCACACAAAGCTGCTGAATCCATTTCATCCACTTGGGTTAGGGGCTTGAAATAACCTACATCTAAATCAAGTTGACTGCAAGTTCCTATAGTGGTTAAGTAAGATTTTATCTACATTTATCTAAAATTTTATCTACAGCACATGTTACAGATTTCTCAGCCAGACTGGAATTAAGTCTAGAGCTTCAAACACATCACATAAATTGTTCACAGTGGGCTCTTAGAAAACCCTGTAAATAAAGGTTTATGTGGTTGGATGTGCCAATGTATGCAAACATACCTCCACATACTGTGTATCTATATAAACATATCTGTCCATACCATATGTATGGTATAAGCCACAAACAGGCACAAAAAGCAGGGCAAACACAACCTGCATCACACTGGAGTGACATCTGTTCCTACCAACCAAGAAAGGCAAAAGAAACCAAAGGAGAAATACTAACCAGCTGAGGTTTCCTCTATACAATTGGACATGCTCCGGTTTAACAAATTCACAGAATTATAGAATGGTTTGGGTTGGAAGGGACCTTAAAGCCCATGCAATTCCACTCCCTGCCAGGGGCAGGGACACCTCCCACTATCCCAGGTTGCTCCAAGCCCCATCCAGTCTGGCCTTGGACACTTCCAGGGATCCAAGGATAGTCACAGCTTCTCTGGGTAATCTATGCCAGGGCCTCTCTACTCTTAAGGTAAAAATTGCTGCCAAGAAAGATGTAAGATTAGGAATGATGCTTTCCACCTGGATGGTCATCACTCTCTGACAGCCAGTTGCTCCTTTGTACAGCAAAGTTGTCTCTGCATCCTCATTGATTCCAGATTTAATTTCACCTTGCTAACATTAACCAAAAGCTGCAATCCTTCAGTATTTTCACAGGACCTGCCCAACTCTTCCCTCTGTGAAAAAACAACTTGACTGAATTATCACCTCTAATTCTCTGCTCTTCTCAGATGATTTATCTGCTGATTTATCTTGACAACTCACAGCTGTGATTCTGCTCAGCCAATCCTGTATCTCTGCTTGCTGGAAGGACTGAGAAATTTGATCTTCTGAATAGTGACAGGAACAAACCTAAGACACAAATGCCACTGTGTGGTGGTTTTAGCTAAGAGGTACAAGATACAGCTAAAACATGTGCTGGGAGCAAGGTATTTGGTGGATGGTTAGGGATCAATAAATGGGATCCTAAAACTTCAGTTGGAAATAGGCTGGCTTTGAGAAAGTTGAGATGATACTCAGCCAACGCCATGCAAAGCAACTGAGAACACATGGGCAAGGGTCATCCTGGAAGGGAGGGGGTAATGGATTCACATCTGGAAACCAAATAAGCTGGGGCTGGGCATGGATGGACCTGAACAAACATAAGTACAATATTTCCACAGGTAAAAGACAATTCGCTTGCAGACCCCTCCTCAGCATGCACTGAGCAACCTGGAAATTTCTCTAAATTGAAATGCATAAGGAGGGCCAATCCAATGAGCACAGAACACACCTTGTGACCAGATTTGCAGTCACAGCCCTCAATCCATTTTGTTGGTGAGGTTATTGGCACTTTGTGACACAGGCTCCCACTGCCCTTGCATCCCAACTGTGGTGACTTCCATAGGAACTCCAAAGTGTGCCCCTGTCCAGGGGACAAGGCAGAGGTGACACACCAGTCCTGTTCCTCTGCTCTTACACTGGGGGTTTGGCACAGGAGCCTGAACAATTCTCACCAGGTTGCATGTGAAGCTAATGGCAAAAGCCTAATTTTAATCTCAAAGTCACCCTTCCTCTTCTAGCTCTGGAAGAACTAGCTCACTTGTTTATTTCTCCAGAGATATCTTGGATAAAGCTTAAGGTGATAAAGCAGCACCTCGCATAAAGGGGTAAACATGGAAATTTGTGATGAACTGGAAAAATGCAAAACAAATAATTATTCTCTTCCTAATATTATGTTTTCTTTTAATGAAACCCTATATTGCTCCCATGTTCTGTCAGAAGCAGTGAGAAACTTGGTCACAAATACAGAAGCTTTGAGACTGGGATTAGGGTGAAGATTTGAGAACATTCATGTGATCCATAATGCCTTTAATAGCAAAGACAGCAACGGGTTTGCTCTTAAGAATACACCTCTCCTCAAGTAATTATCTGTAAGAGAGAACGTAAATATCTATTGTTGGTGTCTGGAAATACATAGATGGGTCCTCACCTTTCTCTGAATGAGGCAAGTCACAGGAACAGCAGTACAAGAATCACAGGAGAATCTGTAACACAATGCACACACCTGAATGATCTTTGCTCTGGGGCTTGTGTCAGCAGCTCAAACCTCCCGTTCAATTCTCTCCAGGTTCAGCTATTCCTAAAGCTTTTCCAGTAGGGTCCCACTTGTATTAATACCTATTTTTTCACCCTTACAGAGATTCATGGCTCTTTAGAGCTGAGTACATCAGAGTCCACTTTTCCTCATCATCGTTCTGTTAATTAAAGGATGGGCACAAGGTTGTACCACTTGCAATCCAGATATCCACCAGACAGGATTAAATAAAAATCCTTCGTAAGCCCAAGCTTGTTTCGGCTCCACCTTTCCTATTTTTAAAGTTGTAAGGAGACGGCCCAAAAAGAGTCACAATTTCACCAGAAGTGTAGATAAATTTTATGTTCTCTCCACAAAATGTTGATCTGTTTAATATTTTTTTTTCTTATTTACAATTTCCTGTTTAAAATAATTTTATTATGCCTTACACATATTTATCTAGTAAAGTTCATAAAACACAAATACTGGAAACCTGGCCAGGAAAATGCTGAGGTCAGAGTCAGGGAGAGGAGACAGAACAGGGTACATAATGTATATCACTTTCCATGGCTGCATACTCTCACCAACATCAGGAAAATGCTGTGGATCCCCCATGCCTGGAAGTGTCCAAGGCCAGGCTGAATGGGGCTTGGAGCAACCTGGGATAGTGGAAGGGGCAGGGGGTGGAACTGGATGGGCTTTAAGGTCCCCCCCAACCTAAACCATTCTGGGATTCTGGGGTTCTAAAAATTCACTGAATCATATGTGTGTCCACACCCAGCTGAGAGCAACTTGCTGGGCATTTTCAGTCGGTAAATATTTTAAAACCCAGCATTTTTCCTTTTTGGTAACAAAGCGGGAGGACAATGGGAGTGAGAACCTAAAGACAGGTGATTATTTTTGGTCTTGCTACGTTTTCGCCTTTATTCTCTGTTCAAACATAAGAACAACATGAGGCCAAAAATGATCACCTAGGCATGCCCATTATTCCTTAAATCCAGTCTCTGAGCTGAACGCACGATCCCAGTGACACAGGGATAGCCTGATGTTCCAGAGCTTGCACCTCCTCATAATCCCCCATAAATTTTCAGGAGATTTCAGAGGTTTCTGACAACCTCAGGGAGCTGAACAGCTCCTGTAACAGGAAGGCAAACAAGGCTCACACAGCTCCCAGCCCACATTACATCATATGGGTAAAAGGAGGAGGTGTGACCTCAAGGAACACTGGCTATCACTCCTGCAAAATTTGTACGGATTATTTTAGGATGCACGTCAATTCAAATTTTTCATCTCATTTGCCTAATGGCACTTTAGTCAGTAACTAAACAAACTATTTCTGTTAGCATTATTTACCTTCGTGTTAATTATTACCTTTCAGTTTTGAAGGTAGCAAAACAAAGAGTTTTTTCCTTTTTATTTTTCCCTGGAAGTTTTTATATGCATCTTCTGCTAGCCACAGTACCCAGCAGGTTTACTAACCCAAAATTGTGGGTGGGCAGGCACTGGAAGGGGATGCCCAGTCCCCATTGCTGGAGGTGTTCAAGGAATGACTTGAATGACTCAGGGCTCTGGTCTGGCTGAAAAGGGCTTGTTGGGTTGAGAGTTCTGGTCTAGCTCTGGTGATTGGTCACAGGTTGAACTGGATGATCCTGGAGGTCTTTTCCAACCTGAATGATTCTGTGATTCTAAAACCTCTTCTCTAGGAAAACACACTTCTAATCCAGCCCAGGTGCATGGAAAGAGCAGAGGGGTGAGTCCCTTTACCAGGCTGGACTAAAATAATTTCAGCTCTTGTCAAAACAAAGCACTTTGCATATCCTCAGGAAAAAATATTTTATTTTAAACAAAAATTCTGCAAATGTATATACATTGTTTGCCACAAGCTTCGAATATACTATTCCACACCTGGAAATGGGTATGGATAGGCCCAGGGTGACTGTATTTAGACATGTTCTCTAGCAGTGCTCCTGTTCATGAATGTGATTCCAGGCACAACAGGCATTAGAGCTCAGGGATGAGCACTTCATCCCAAAATCAGGACTGATTCCAGATACTGGTAATTTAAAAACAAGGTTAAAAATGGCTATATCAAATGTGAAATTCAAGGCGAGAGAAAAAGATTCACCTTAAGATAAGTCAGAGCTATATCAGGTGGAAAAGCCAGTTTTAAATGCACAGGAGGTGAAGACTTTATTAATATTTTGGTTAAGCATCAGAGCAAAACGGAACAGCTGAGAAAGAGTGAAATTAAAATCACCCTCCTAATTAAGTTGGAATCAGAACACCTGGGAAGGGGATGTTTTGAAATGTTCACCTGAATGAAATCCAAACAGCCTTAGGGTATGGAACGAAACACTTTACCTCAATCAACACAATTTTTGATGACTGCAAGCCTGAAGTCGTATTGGGTTTTTTGCATAGGAAGTGGTTCCAAGTTAGTTAGATAACTGTTATCCAGCAGTGTATGAAACCATTGGATCTGAGGAGTTCTGCAGACAGGTTTGTCTCACTCCTGCCCACCATAAGCATTTTAACTGTCCAGATTCTGATGCTGTGCATACGTTCTCTATTTCACACTGATCTTGCACTGCCTTGTGCTGAGGAGGATTTCCAGATAATTGACAATCACTAAAATATTCCAGCCCAAGGATAAGTAGAGCATCCAAATCATTGCAATGTAAATCTCCATGGGGCTGCAGAGACTTGTTTTGGAGCAGGTCACAAATCACCTGATATGAAAAGATTGCATGCCCAGTGGGTGTAGCACACAGAAAAGGATGTAATGTGGTTACCTGGTGATTCCTGCTGTGCTTTGTGTTTGTTGGGGGCTTTTTCCCTGCTCAGCATTGCTCACAGTTCTGCCTTTACTCATTTACATTCATTAGTGCTGCAGAGCAGGGAGCAAGGAGCTTTGGGCAAGGGGCCCAGCATTCCTGTTGCTCAAGTATAACAAAAATGATATACACATAAATATTTCCCCTTTCCTACCCTCTGGAAAGTTTATAAACATTTAAAATCCCCAGGAGCTAAATTGCAACACTTCAGAATTATTCTGTGTGGAACAATCCATATTTGATGGATCTGGGCAGGAGCTCCAGTTTTTCACACGAGTTCAAAGAGTAGAAGTTCACAAGGTCTCTCTTGCCACATCCACACTTCTATTTCCAGCCACCCCACATGGGCTCGACCCTGGATGATCCCAGTTCATGGAGTCCAGGAGAGAGGTCAGAGGAGTGTTTGTGGTAAGAAGAGCCACAGGGAGAGGTTTGCATGGCAGCTCTGGTCCTTCCCACAGAAATCGAGTCAAGAGGAAACACAGGTGTCGCACAGAGTCAGGTGTTCTTTCCCCAGAAAAAGAAAAAAAAAAGCCCTACAGAGCTGCAGGCACAGAAAAGCTCCCTGGAACAGCAGGGAATTGTGATTTCCACCAGCCCTGCCACCAGATGCTGGCCTGGGCACCACTGGTGGCCTGTCCCAAGGCTGCGATGGCACTTGTGATGGCTGGAACCAGTCACACGCAGGAACTGCTGATCCTCAAAGAAGCACCAGCCCAAAATTAGCTGCCCAGACAGAGCTTTGTGTTGGTGACATAAACCCTGCTATTTCCACCTAAACCTGGCCTCCAGCCCACTGGCCCTAGGTTGCTGGCAGCTCTCTCCAAAACAATCCCTGGAAGAATGCCATCTTAAATGAAACCCCAAAATAACACACCCTACCAGAACGCTGCAAAGCCCTCATTTACTTAATGAACTCCCTCCCAGCAGCGCAGAGAGAGGCAACCAGCACAGAGTTTCCACAGCTTCCACCACTGAACCAGACAAGCTGATTGTTTTCTGTTGGGCTTGTATGATTTATCTTCTCTACACTGGGGGTCAGGATGAGAAATAAATTCCAAAGTGTAGTCAGGACTGCCTCTGGATAAACAGAAAAATAGTGGAAGAGAGACATGTCAATATTAAACCAAATTTACAGCTGCTCAACAAAGAAACACCATCAAAATTAATGATATAGGATGAGTTGTGTGAAGGACAATAATTCACACACTTGTGGTTCTTATTTAAATAATTTAAATAATAAGAACTATAAATTCACACACTTTACTTGTAAAAAAGTAAAAAATCTAGACAAGAGTTAGTGCCTAACCTGGACACTTCAGTTCTTGGAACAAACAGTCTTATGGTCTCCAAGGTCTTTTCCAGCCTTAAGGATCCTGTGATCCCCAGTTCTGCTCTTTGCAAAGGGCTGTTTCTGCAGGTACATGGTGCACCTGGCTGGCTTCAGGTTCCCCACGACATCCAAATGGAAATAGTAAACAGATGGTGTTCCTGAAGAGGGATGAGTGACACAGCTCAAGCACCAAAAAGAGACATGGGATGTTTTTCCTGGCAGATATAAACTCTCTGGGCTGTGGGTCTGAGCTCTTACAGCCACTGGCAGGGCTTGTAGATCCTTAATTATTTTCTATTTCTGTAATTTTTATCATTATATGTTTTCCCTAACTGCATATTCTAGGGAGAGGAGTCAAAGACAGCAAGGCTTTATCTCCTGATTAGCATCTCCAGGGCACAGTTTCCCTTGGATTTTAAGCCCGGTGAGCTGGCCAGGTTTTTATGCCATTGCATAATTGGCCGTCTCAAAAAGTAGAAAAGCATTGGAACAATTTCCAGATGATTTGCTTTTGCTTAGAGTCATATGTCTTGGCAAGACACAATATGATGTGATGTCTCCTTCCCAATCATCTAATTTCACTTTGAATAAAGCAGGAATTTCTCCAGTTTGTCTCTCCTGAGATGCACATTGTCTTGATCTTGTTATGACCTGAGTAGTTTAACTCACATTCTTCACTTATTTCTTCAAGCACTTCCAATTCCTACTGGTTACTACAAATAATTTGAGTTTCTGGAGGCCTGTTATGGAAAATGATCATGGGGCACAGTTTCAATCCAGTCACTGAGTCCTTTTCCCTTACCAGTAACCAGCTCATTCAGTATAATTTCATCCCTTTTATTTTTTAATTTCTTCCTATTTTATTTTTAATTGTAAGGGTATGTTGGAAGTGTGGCAAAGTGACAAGCCATTGGAAAACAGTCCTGATTTAATTCTGGAAGTGAAGATGAGTAGAGAGGAGCCTCGGGAGTCTGGGTATGCTGCAGTGGGCAGAGCCTGCTCCAGGAACCTCCCCACCCTGGCACAAGCCACAGCCGTAATTTGTGCGGGCACTGTCCATCCCAAAGGCTGCCACGGGAGCTGTGTCATGGAACATTCTTCTCTGGCTGACACCAGATGACTCCTCCAGCCTCCAGCGGGGAAGAGCTAGAGTCAGTTTCAAGGAACTCGGTGTCTCAGGATAAACATTTGAATCCCCTCTAAGTCCCAGGGAAGAGCCCCAGGGGTGCCTTGGGAAGGGCCACAACAAGGAGCTACAGAGTGGAGCTTCCCCCCTCTCAGAGCACTCAATGACATGGCTCTGGGGAGACCTTGGAGCCCCTTCCAGTGCCTAAGGGGGCTCCAGGAGAGCTGAAGGGGGACTTGGGCTAAGGGATGGAGGGACGGGACAGGACACTCCACAAGGAATGGCATCCCACTGCCAGAGGGCAGGGCTAGATGGGATACTGGGGAGAAATCCTTCCCTGTGAGGGTGGTGGGGCCCTGGCACAGGGTGCCCAGAGAAGCTGTGGCTGCCCCTGGATCCCTGGGAGTGTCCAAGGCCAGGCTGGATGGGGCTTGGAGCAACTTGGGATAGTGGAAGGTGTCCCTGCCCAGGGCAGGGGTGGGACTGGATGGGCTTTAAGGTCCTTTCCAACCCAAACCATTCTGGGCTTTTGTGATTCTATGAAACCATGAATTCACAGACAACCTTACAAAACTCAGCAGAGCAGAGCTTACTGGGTGGAACAGCAGATTTTGCACTGTTGTAAACCAATCTGGTAAATACTCTTGTAGAAAAAAAAGATCTTATTTACAGAAGTAATGTTTCCTTTCTTTAAATTGAATAAAAAGTGGGGTTAATGAATAAAGCTAAATAAACTTCGGTATCCAAAGGCATGTTTTATGTAAGAAAGCATTACACTGAAACAATTTTCCACTCAGCAAAACCTACTACCATTTCCCTTATCCAGTTTAATGTCCATATGCTTAAAGCAAAGGAAAATTCCACGTTTGTATTTGCACAAAAAAACAGCATGAGGCTGGATGACAGATTTCACTAAAAGTTAAGCAGGAAGTTGCTAAAAGAAAATTCCAGCATCTGCATTGAGGAGGGAAGTATTTGGAAATCTCTCTAAGGAGGATTTTCTGTGCAGGTTTCCCACAGAAAGATAGCATTTCAATATACAATGCTTACTAAAAATGGCACAGCAGAAGCAATTACTTTAAAGTGAGTTACAGCTGGTGAGCAAAAGCAGATAAAATGTGTGCTGACGTTTCTTTATGTAAGGCAGTTACAAAACCTCATGACGTATTTCAGAGCTCCCTGTGATCAAATGTCCACATTGGAAACACACGGAGGCTGTGTGTGGGAAAACAGGGGCTCTGCAAAAAATCCCGGGATCACAGGAGTGGGGAAGTTCACAGCTTGACTTTGGTAAAATTGCCAATAACAATTGCCAATAAAGAAAACATCCTTTTCTTCAGTCAAGAAACAATGACAAATATTTTCCATTTTAATACGTACAGCTTATATAGGAAAAAAACCAAACAAACCATAGATGAGTGTATCCAAATAGTCTCTGAAAAATTATTTGAAAAAAAAAAAAAAAAAGTTTAAAAAAGTCCACAAGTCTAATCCAGAGTGTGGCTGCCAAAATCTTATGTTTATCTAATAGCTCATGTTTATGGCCTTCCCCTTTAAATTCACCATAAAAAGGAATTTAAAATTTTGTGGCCTGGAAAAAAAAAATTAAAAATGGGAGAGATCGTATCTAGGATGAAATTTTCAGTCAGCCTCTGCCTCAAACTACCATATAGGATTAAAATGTTGTGCTTCATCCTCCATTCATCTACACTCCTTGGAAAAAGGTCATCCTAGAGAGCTTCGAGCTGAGTTTAAGTCCTTCAGGGCTTGTTTGTCAGGAACTAGTCAGGCAGGACTGAAGTTGTGACTACCAAGAGTGCCAATGAGGAAAGGAATCATCTAATTCACTTCATCTGAACAAACAAAACACGGTTCTGAAAGCCATTTCTGCAGGGGCTTCATTCATTCCCTTTCATTTAAAATCATGGGGATTCAGTATCTGGGCACCTCCCAAGGAAAGAGCTCAGCCTTGCTTTGGATTGTGTGGAGATCCACATTTAAGCTGAGACAAAGAGAGTAATTTTTGTGTTCTTTTCCTCTCTGGTTTGGTAACAAACTGATGTGTATCATGTCCCAAGCAGTGTGCAGATGCCCTGTAGTCATGATATCATGCGGGTATCTGGCAAAGAATTTGCAAAGCAAACAGGCCCGGGGGAAACCTGGGCACCACACAGCACTGTACAGGTGTCTCATTTCACATCTCATCTCTGCAGGTAAATCTGATGTAAAGTCACTCTTCTCACCTGTTTCATTACAGCTTTTGACTCGTAACCGAGTCTGTCAAGAATGCCAGGGAATTAAAACAAGAACTCAGAGACATTATTAAAAACAGAGGCTTGGAAACGGTTTCTTGAGCAGTGTTTACTCTGTGCAGATGTTAATGATAAAATAAAATCTATCATATTGGAAAGCATTCCTCAAAACTCTTACTGGCTTGCAAATAAAACACAAGCTATGGATTTATGTTGTGTTCCAGCAGCTGAAGTCCAAAGGGAAGCTGCTCTAAAAAGGGGGAAAAAAAGGGGGGACTCAAACTTGCTCAGGTCTTGCCTAAGACAGATGTAGATTTTTGTGCCATCCACCTATTTTTTTGCACGTTTTAAAAAATATAATACCAGGAGTAAAAACAATCCCAACTGAAGGTGATTGGATAAGAAAGTATGCTCCATTTCCCTGCACAATGGCCAATGTCCAGAGGTACCCCCCTGAGGTGAGCTCCCAGCTCACCCTCCCACTCCTGGTCCCTCTGGAACAGCTCTGTGCCAGCAGCCCCAGCCCATGCACAAACATTCCTTGCTGCCCATGGGATTTCTCCTGAGGGCAAGGCAGTTTTGCTCCCAGCTCTCACACCCTCTACATTCATACATAGTTTTGCCTGGAATTGATTTGTGTTCTGAACCATTTCAAAATTGCGGTAGCCTGGAAACCCCAGAAATGAGGCACCTTTTTACTGAGATGTTCCTGGGGAAAATAAGCGAACCTCCCTAGTCTCCAAACCAGGTAATGAGTACTTTTGTTTCCCAGCACAACCCAGGATGCCAATGAAACTGGGACCCAAGTAGTCAGTGCCCCATGAGCACACAGCAGGAAGAGACAGAGAAGTAGAGCCCAGTTGCCTGGCCAGGGTGATCCCATGAAAGCACAAAGCAATTTCATAATCAAACCCTTCTGTTAAGAGAGTTCTAATACTGCAAAAGGCACAAAACAGGAGCTTAAAGACACCAGCTTTCCCCAGATGTCCTTCAGTTCTCAAGAACATTTTTGAAATATCCAGGAATGTTATCGTATCCGTGTGCAATCAGCCTCGGAGTGTGCTTGTTTGGGAGCAACATGTCCAAACTGACAGCAAACTTCAGATTGAGGTCCTTCTGCCATAAAAGAGCAGGAAAAAGGCACAGAGCAAAGGATACTGATCCACATCCCAGGAAAGTATTGTGCTATAAAACATGAGATTGCCACAGTCACAAAGGGTGGGAAAACATTTCAAACACATTAAAAAGGCTCAAGGATAAATTCAATGCTAATTCAGCTGGGTTCAGCTGACCCATTGCAAACTGGAGCAGCATCAGTACTGAGAGACAATGTTTTCCCTGTTGCCACTCCATCTCCCCTTCTTTTGGTGGCACTACTGAAGCATGTCAGTCCTTACAGGTTACTACATCCTCTGTCCTGAACCCTTGCCTTGGAAAGGTGTGAATTTATGCAGTTAAACCTAAAATAGAAACAGGAACAGCTTCAGGGAATTGCCTCCAAAAAATGTCAGCGAATGCAAAAATGCTGAGGTTGATGAAGGTTCTCTGTGTTTGCAGGCTGCTCTCACTTGAACCAGAAGGTACTTCAAGCAACAGAAAGAAAAATAAAACTAATTCTTAGCAAAGATGGTTTATGTGCTAAAAACGAAAAGAGCACTTAGTTGATGCATAAAATCTCCACCTGGTGGTGAATCCTGCCACAGCAAACTTCCATTTCTAAGAAAAATTCCCGTTCCAACATATAACCAGTTCTTTACCCGAGATAATCCCAAAGCAACAAGTGGGGAAGGGCAGCCTTTAGAGAAGCAGCATTGTTGTATCTCCCTGATTTTTCATTATTTTGGAATGCTGAAGAATGTCTTCAATTCTACTGCAGCTGACAGTCACACAAGCGACCTTCCCCAGCCAAAATCAGACTCGAGAGAGCTCACGTCACACTGAATGCAGCACTGGGTGGAAGGCGGGGGGCGCTGTCTGGTTTTCCAGCTGCAGAATTACTGCTTCCCAAGGGGAAGCATCCTTTCCAAACCCTGGAGTTCTGCCCTGTTTCTTGGTTTACATATGAATTAATTATAATAATTAAAAACTTTAAGCGTCATCAGTTATCTATATCTCCAAGGTCCTCTAAATCATAGCACAGTTACCTTTTTATTATCATTTTAGGGGTGACACAGTTACTTCAGTTTTCCCATTAATGCTGCTGATTCTACACTCTAGAAACATTTTCCATTTTCATGCACATTATCAAAACAGAACGTCTCATCTGCTGTTTGCAGTAAAGTCTTATCATGTGACAGCATGCACAAAAGCTTTGGGAGATAGAACAAAATCAGTGTGAGATGGACATATGAAATATATGGAAATGCTTGTAGACCCTTGATCTATGGTGCTGTGCATGCAATAGCCTGATCCACTGGAAAACCAGCATTCCATAATTAATTGATTTGGCTTTTGCAAGAGAAAAATATCACCTTTTTTACACTCGATAAGACTGAGCAAGACATGGCTGTGGCCACAGGCTCCAGTGGCCCCGGTTCAGCTGGGCTGACTGACATCCTCGGCTTAAGTGTATGACCCAGCCTGTGGTTTCTGCATGCAAATGTATAAAGAAATATTACCTGCCTTCTCTTGATTATGCAGCGTTTTGTGTACCAGTCCCAAAACATTCAGGAAAACCCACTACTGCTGTACACAAATTACTCACTGACCATAATACACTTTGGGGCTAAAAATAAGATGTTTAAATCGGCCCAAATCCACTTTCTGTCAAGTCACGGATTTGCAATTCAAACACCATCAGCCTCATAAGCTATCTTTGTTTAAACCACTATGGGTTTTTGGTGTTTAATGCTGACCTCGAGGGTGAAAGTGCAGCTCCACACTGCACTGTTGCACAACCACATGACATCCTCCTGCTTTCATTGTCATTCCTCACGCAACCGGGACTAAAAATAGTAGTGGAGTGTTCTGATTAATAAAAAATAATCTATGACCAAAAGATAAAGTATTCTCGAAGAAATGAGGGGAAAATTGTTTAGAGTGAAACTATTGGGGGAGGAGGGGGGCGGGAATTTGAAGAAAACTGCTAGGGAAAAGCCACTTTTTGCCCCAAAAATGCCTAATAACAGGATTTGGTCTTGTCAGGCACACTAAATTCCCTAAAACTAAACTAAAACTAAATTCCCTCCTGCATTCCCTCCTTGCCGCTTGTGCGTGTCCCTCGCAGCCCGTGTGTGATTCGCGCTCCGACCGCCTCGTGTGGCATGGCGACGTCGAAGGTGTCATGAGCGCTGGCGGAGCAGGGCCATGCGCTGGCGGATGCCATGGGCTAGTGGCAGTAGGTGTCATGGCGAGGCAGTGAGCGGCGGATGCCATGGGCAGTAAGGTGTCAGCGAGCAGCAGCCGCGCTGGCAGCAGCCCGCTGTGACACGGTGCCAGCCCCGTGCCGGCCCCTCCGCCGCTGACAGCCCGGCCCTCGCACCTGCCCCGAGCGGGGCCAGGCCGGGGCGGGCCGGGGCGGGCCGGGGCGGGCAGAGAAATTCCCCGCTGGGTTCATGCTTCCGCCGAATGACTCAGCCGGGCTGCTCTCGGCGCTGCCATAAATACGGGATGTGCGGCAGGACCCGGCACTCCGAGCTGCCGAGCCAGCGCCGCCAGCCCAGCCACACCATGCCGCTGCTGCCGCTGGCCCTGCTGGCCGCGCTCCTGGCCGCCGGCCGCGCCGGTGAGTCCGCGCTCCGGATTAACGCAGGCTTTGCCTTTCTGCTTCTCGGGCTCCTCGCTCTCTTGCCATTTCTCTGCTATGTACGGGTGCTAGCCTCTGAGGGATGATCTCCCCTTCGGAGGGGGGTTATTGCCGGCAGCACACAAGAGGCGAATTGCTGCGCTTTTAAAAGCTGCTCCCTGGTAGCCCAGAGGTTACCGTGGATGGATGGTCGCTGTGATGCCTTCCTGATCAGCGTTAAACTCCAGGGCATTCTCGTTCGTTGTCTAAAGTCCTGGGAAGGTGGGAGTATATCGCAGAGATGCTAACCCGAGCTCTGGTTCCCCCGCAGCCAACCCTTGCTGCTCAAACCCCTGCCAGAACAGAGGCGTCTGCATGACTGCTGGGCCGGATCGCTACGAGTGCGACTGCACCAGGACAGGCTACTACGGGCAGAACTGCACCACACGTGAGTATCCCACGCCCCTCTCTGTGGAAACGAAACGCATAATCCAATTCCAGCATTGCAGGTTATCCTCCATGAGCTAATTAATAATAATCTTCCCATTGTCACTTGCAGCGGAATTCTTCACGTGGCTGAGGCTAGCACTGAAACCATCACCAAACACTGTCCACTACATCCTTACCCACTTCCAAGGAGCCTGGAATATCATCAACAACATTCCCTTCTTACGGGATGCTATTATGAGATATGTACTAACGTGTAAGTGTGAATTGTCTCTTCCAGTCTTCTTAAAGCATAGTACAAAATATTGCACTGAATTGATCTGTCTACAAACCATCAGCCTAAATTCCACTCAAGTTAAACCACCAAAATTTAAGACTACTGCGTGATGCAGGCTTGTATGAAATGTGCTGAAGTGCTCCTGCTTTCTGCAAGATTCTAGGATCTTGCTGACATGAACTTGGTACCCCATTGCTTGTGTTAATAGTGAGATCCAGCTGATCGGCCAGGATCCAGTCCTATTATTCAGTAACTGTAATCGTATTTAGCATCAGTAACTGATATGTGTGGAATTTACAACTGCTGCCAAATGTATGCAAAAGATCTGGCTTTGTGATTTACTTTTTGAGACTAAAATGTACAGTTAAAAATAAATTAAAAATTAAAAATATTTGTCTTTCAGCAAGATCACACTTGGTTGACAGCCCACCAACTTACAATAGTGACTACACTTACAAAAGCTGGGAAGCTTATTCCAATCTTTCCTACTACACGAGAAGCCTTCCACCAGTAGGACTTGACTGCCCAACACCAATGGGTGTTAAAGGTGAGGAATAAACCAGACATGTAATGATTGCTTGGTCTTTTTGAAGAAGAAAAAATAAGTAGTAGTTCCTATGAGACCTGCTTGTCTGTAGCCTTTTTTCAGTGGAGTTTACTTCAGTGATAACCATGTTTTGGATATGTGTAATGGTTAAAGATCTTAAAGATATTATTCTGGTTCTTGCTATTGAGTTATATGCTAAAAGCAGGGAATTTAGAAATTTCTAATGAAATCAAGAAAGCATAGAAAAGTCGGTAATTCCCCTTGTTTGTATGCTGCTGCCATTATATTCCACTGAAAATCTTAAGCCTTTTTGTTAGGAATAAACTCCAGTATTGCATAAAGGGTTGTCTTGAGTATCTCACTGTCTGTTTCTCCCACAGGTAAGAAAGAGCTCCCAGATTCGAAGCTGATCGTGGAGAAGTTTTTGCTGAGGAGAAAGTTTATTCCCGACCCGCAAGGCACAAACGTGATGTTCACGTTCTTTGCCCAGCACTTCACCCACCAGTTCTTCAAGACCGACCACAAGCGGGGCCCTGCCTTCACCAGAGCGCTTGGACACGGGGTACGCTCACAGCCGGGGACAGGCTCGTGCTCTTCGGGAGCTGCTGAGCACCTGGAATGGCCGGGATGGCATCCTGTGGGCACACAAACACGTGTGCACACACTGTGCCACAATCCCGTGGGATTACCCCTTCTGTAACTGCTCCTCAGGCCGAATTCCAGTGTTCAGCATCTCTTCCTGGGTCAGAACCGCATGCTCTGCACAAGTGGTTCTGTTCAAAATACCTGCCCAGTGATCTTTTATTGTTCCCAAAAATCTGCTTTCACCTAAAGCATGTTAAATGTAGCAAGTATCCAAAACTTCTCTCGACTCTGCCAGTTCCAAAGAGCTGCATCCAGTACTTAAGTATTGCTTATGTACTACTAATAGCCTTAGTTTAAAAAGAACTTCAAAAGCAGACTTGGATTTTAGATTTTTGCCTACAAGATAGGCATCCATTGGACAAAGAGTTCTTCACTATAAGTGTCACTCTTATGTCCAAACCAAAGCTATAAATTGTATGTGTATATATATAAAGCTGTCTGCATAATAAAAAGTTGCTGACACTTTAAACAGAGTACTTTTATATTGCCAGTGTAACAACCTTCTCTTACACAGAGATGGGTCCAGTTGCCAGGAAATAATTTGGCTTCATCTTAAATATCAGTGCATGATACTTATAAGGTAGCAGTAATATAATTAAAAGGTAAACATCTAGGGGGTGAACTCCTATTGGTATCCATAGGAGAGGGACTTATCCTAAAATAGCAAAAAATGCAGGTTGGCTTCATGTCCCAAATGCTTTTATTTTATAGGTTGACTTGAACCACATTTATGGAGAGACTCTGGAGAGACAGCTTAAACTGAGGCTTCGAAAGGATGGAAAGCTAAAATACCAGGTATGTCTTAGCTCAAAATTCCTACCTTCTTACTGGATAGCATAGATTTCCTAAATTAGTGCTGTGTGAATGGTGTAGGTGATCTAAAGTGTGAGTCAGAGCTGAGAGAGTCGGCTGAGCTTAACCCAAGTCCTGTAGCTCACGATCCTGTTGTTTGCCCCTGGCACAGATGATCGATGGAGAAATGTACCCGCGACGGTGCGGGACACGCAGGCAGAGATGCTGTACCCGCCCCACGTGCCCGAGCACCTGCAGTTCTCCGTGGGGCAGGAGGTGTTCGGGCTGGTGCCAGGGCTGATGATGTACGCCACGATCTGGCTGCGTGAGCACAACCGCGTCTGCGACGTGCTCAAGCGCCAGCACCCCGAGTGGGACGACGAGCAGCTCTTCCAGACCACCCGGCTCATACTGATAGGTGAGGGCCCCTGCTCTATGCACTCGAGCCTGCGTGGCTGGAGTGAGGGGGAAGCTGTCCCATAAATGGGTGTGAGGGGCTCCTTCATGGCCAATTGCTGGGGTTGTGTTGAGCTGCTGCTTCCCCCCAGCTCTGCTAAAGATGGAACTGAAGAAAACTCAAGGGCACTCAATTATCTGAGGGAAGCAGAACTGAAAGCAGTGAAGACAGGAAGCTCAGGTTCCTTTCTCAGAGAAAACCTGTGAGGCTGGATGACCTCAGGCTCCCTGATCTGGGCTTTTGGGGTTTTTTTTCCCCTAGGGTTGGGTCAGCTCAGGTATGCTTTAAAAGAAAAGCTGTTATTAAGTCTGAAGTTCAGAAGGTTATGTAAAATGTAATTCTGCATAGTTCTCCGGTCTAATTGTGTTTGCCCAGTGGTATTTCATCTTATGTAAATGGTGATGTGCTCTAAGCTTGAAAACCTTGTTCCAACTAAAACCATAAACAAAGACAATTGTATTATGTAGTTCAGAAGCTGAGATTTGCTTTCAGACCAACTTTCTTCATTATCCTCTCCCTCTATCCTAGAGATATTGTATAACCGAACACAGTGTAAATACTGGTGTGTGCTCTTCTGCGGAGGGTACAAGGAATTGTGTCTTGGGAGGGGGAAAACAGGCTGTAGAAACAACCTCACTACACATAGGCCAGAACTCTTGGGACCCCTTAGTCACATAAATTACATGAATTGCTTTCTAGGAAGGATTACAGAAAAGTGTTTGTTGTCCTGATCACTGTAGTATATTTTAGAACAGTTCAGAAATGCTGTTTTCCCTGCCACTGAGGAGAAGCAGTGCCAACATTTTCTCCTATTCCTTTGTCCAATAGGAGAGACAATCAAGATCGTTATAGAGGACTATGTGCAGCACCTAAGTGGGTACCACTTCAAGCTGAAGTTTGACCCCGAGCTGCTATTCAACCAGAAGTTCCAGTACCAGAACCGCATCGCAGCCGAGTTCAACACCCTGTACCACTGGCACCCACTGCTGCCTGACACTTTCCACATCCACGACCAGGAGTACACCTTCCAGCAGTTCCTCTACAACAACTCCATCATGCTGGAGCACGGACTCTCCCATATGGTCAAATCGTTCTCCAAGCAAAGTGCTGGCAGGGTAGGTCCTTCCTCAAGTTGATGGTGAACCGACAGAGGCATGAGCTGGGGTGGGACAAGGGAACGGGATAAAGCTATTTAAAACTAATCACTAGAAAGCACAACTTCCTCATGACTCATATCAGGAGATCTTACAGCTTCTCCTCTTTCATGAACAGGTTGCTGGTGGAAAGAACGTTCCTGTTGCAGTACAGAAAGTGGCAAAGGCCTCCATTGACCAAAGCAGGCAGATGAGGTACCAGTCCTTGAACGAGTACAGGAAACGCTTCATGCTGAAACCTTTCCAATCCTTCGAAGAGCTTACAGGTAACAGTCCTCATCTTTCCCAGCAAATGAGAGACATTGTCTTAAAATGTAGAGTCCTCCAGTGTCATCACTGGGCTTGAGCAGGACAGTCTTGCACAGAAAATGTCATTTTTCCACTTACGGTTTTTACTCGTTGCAGGAGAAAAAGAGATGGCAGCAGAGCTGGAGGAGCTGTACGGGGACATCGATGCCATGGAGCTGTACCCAGGCCTGCTGGTGGAGAAGCCCCGGCCCGGGGCCATCTTTGGCGAGACCATGGTGGAGATGGGGGCGCCGTTCTCCCTGAAGGGGCTGATGGGCAACGCTATCTGCTCCCCTGAGTACTGGAAGCCCAGCACCTTCGGGGGCAAGGTGGGCTTCGACATCATCAACACAGCCTCCCTGCAGAAGCTCATCTGCAACAACGTGAAGGGCTGTCCCTTCACTGCCTTCCACATCCTGCCTCCGGAGCCCACCGAGGCCACGATTAACGTTAGTACCTCAAAAACTGCCATGGAAGATATCAACCCCACGCTCCTGCTGAAAGAGCGCTCTGCCGAGCTGTAGAAATCCAGCTGTCTATTTATTTATTTAACTGTGTTATTTATTCTATTTATGGCTTAGTATTTAAAAAAAACCAACTTGAGCATCTTCATTGTGGGGGTTGCCTTAAATTCCTTACTGAGGTAAGGCTTCCATTTACAAAAGGGATTTTCTGTGTTTCAGCTTGACAGTGGTGAATCCCTTGTTTAAAATCTTCTGTAACAGAACGATGTATTCCAAAGTGGATAAAGGTTCCACCTTCTTTTTACTATTGTTTTAATACTTGATGAAGGGGAGTAGTGGTGATTCTGTCTGTCAGTTTTCATAGGTCACATAACACTACAAAAGCAACTTTTTTTCTCAGCAACTTGAAAGCAGTTGACCTAAAAATACAAGAAAAAAATCTGACTTAATGAAAACTGCCAGAAGAGATTATGGATATCATATGAGCACTCAAAAATTAACAAAAAAAAACAAAAAATACTTGAGACTCACTTCTTTATGTAAGGTCAGAAAATGCATTGCATTTGTTGTTGATACTACCTCTCCCTCACTGCAGATAGGGCACTTTGTATCATAACTTAATGTCTCTTATGTACGAATCCACTTCTGGATTTAGATGAAACTAAATTTTTTTACAATTTTTAAAAATATATTTTTAATGTTTTAAATATTTAAAGTAATTTTTTACAACCTTTTAAAATAATGTTTTTAATGTTTTAAATATTTAAAGAAAATAGTACTTCTCCTGGATTCTACTTCTTTTTGAAGGAAGTGTGACAGATGTATTCGCTGTGTAAGGGAGTGAGAATGAGATACTGAGCTTAGCAGTAACTGGCTCTCAGGCTGCATTACAAGGCTGCTTGCATTTGGATAGGGATGGTTTTTTATGTAACTCTGGGGAGGTCTTAAACTTACTTAGCCCAAGGCACTGGGAATCTTTTCGTAGCTGTAGTTTTCTGGTCTACTTGATAATGTAATTTTAATGCCTGTTGTTCTAATGACAGGAGGACAGTATAGCTGGAGTTAGGGTATGGCTGTGGCTTTGTGCTCCCAAAAACAGGGGGGCTGTAAACTGAGCAGCTCTGTAAATACACAGAGAACTGAACACAAGAGATTCAGCATCACTTCCAGGCACAGGAAGTAGCTCTGCCTGTGTGCACAGGCTGTACATGGAATTTGTACTTCTATTTATTGGGGGGGGGGGGAGGTATAATGTTTTATTTATAATTTATAAACAGAGGTATTTTAACTAAGTGGCTTAAGCTTCTTTAAAACTGGTCAGCACAAAATCTCCTAGACATATTTGTCCTAATCCATCAGTAAAATATCTAGTCTCATCTGGGCACATAGGTTACATGGGATCTTGTATAGGACTTCAGACTTTGCATGTAAGGGTATCTTTTTTTAATTTCTAGAGAGGAAATGTAGAAGATGATCTTCCCATAAAAGCAGCTGGGGAACTGTAGGGAAAAAGAAAATGTCACTTCAGACTGGAATAGAGCAGCAACCGGGTATTCTGTGCCCCTGCCCAAAATTTCCTTGACTACTTGTGGAAAAGGACTTGAGTTTTCTGTCTCACCTGATCTCTCAAGCACTTGTAGGGGCTTGCGCATTGTAACAGCTCTGGCAGCAGTGTAGTTTGTCTGTGGCTTCTGTTTCCATGGATTTGTGTAAAGCCAGCTATACCTTGTGCTGGGTAGGTCTGTAATTGTGGCCATGAACAGCGGAACCAAGCTCTTCCGCAGCCATCAATACCAGTGACTGGTCTGGAGTGGTCTTGGTATGGATGCTGTGGGAGCAAGAAGGGCATTTGTTTTCCTTTCTCTGTTTGAAGCACGAAGAAGGGAAAACCTTTTCTCCCCTTGTAAAGGTGGTCAGTACTGTATGTGCTAATGAGTAAACGCTCTTGGACACATTTTCCTCACGCAAATTGTCCATCAGATCCAGCTCTGGGTACCCTTCAGAGCACCCTTCTGCCATTAACCCAGGAACAGCGTTTGGCAGAGAGTCAAAGGGAGGCAAGTCTGAACAGATCAGTTATTTTGGGGTAGGTACAGGGGAACTCCTTAGACAATCTCACTTGAGTTAAGTTACAGGCTGCTTCAGCAAGGATTCCTGTGCACTCTGCGTTTTGTACTCTGCAGCCACTAAGTGTTGATGTTTGAGATTATTTATTTAAAATTCTGTGAATTGTTTTTCACTTTATTTTTGTAGGACAACAATGTTGTTAAAATGCAATTGTTTATATAAATAAATTGAAAACATTACCTTTATAGGCTCCTTTGTTTGTGTTTTCCTTCAGCAGTATTTAGGATGGAACAGTTCTTTAGTAGATTACATGGAGAATTACAGGGCATTACCAGCAGCACTAAATTCTCTGATGTGTCAAATCCAAGATGCCTGTAGCTTAGATTTCCCAGATGGAGTAAATTTTTCTTTTGGCCTCAAGTGAAAAGGGATTTCACTGTTCCATCCCTGGAGGAGCCAGCTCCTCTTATCTACAGCTGAGGTGCCAGCACTGCCCTGGCAGCTTTAAAGAGAAAGTATGATACTGGAGTTGCACAACACCGCCTTGGTATAACTGACTTCCCTTTTCCCAGGCTAGAACAGCCCAGAGCTGTTTCCTTTCATGCTTGGCATTCTCCAGAAGGGGAAACTGCTTTGGGAAGCAAGTGACCACTAGACCAGAGCAGAGCTGTTCTTCCTGAAAGCTAGAGCTTGGACAACGCGTCCCTGTCTTGCAATGAACAACTTTGAGGCCACCCAGCCTTTTCCCTACATTTTCACCTCTGGTGAGAAATGAGGGGAAGCTGGGAAGGAGACATCCCAGGAGATCACAGTACTGCCTGTCACTCACCACCTGCACCAGCCTCAGTCAATGTCACCTCAGTCCCCCTCGATCATCCCACTGCTGACTGTCCCCAGTACTCCCCCATCCCAGTATTGGTGCCCTCACAGCCTCTGTCTAGAGAACAACCCCAGAGCCACAGTACTTCACCCAGAGTCACCTGCCTTCCAGCCACCCAAAGTCCTCTTTGGTCCAAACTCATCCCAGTGTCCCACGGGTCAGTATTCCCAACAACTCTCCAGCCCTGAGAGTGTGACAGTTCTGCCTCTGCTATGGAGCTCGTTTCTGTCTCCACAGATGTCCAGTTCCTTTGCATTCCTCCTGTACCCAGGCATCTACCTCCAGAAATTCTCATTACTCAGTGTTTATTGTTTCACTGACCATCTTCGGTCCCAAAAATCCAATGTCCTGAGGACCCTTGCAAAAGCATCACTTCAGTGCCTCTCCAGGCTGTGGGTGAATTGGGGCAGTGCAGACCACATGTGGGACTTTTTTCCTTTGACATGCAGTCAGGCACATTGTCCCCACAGGTAAATTGCCACTTCCCTGTTTGGGGGGGAAGCTGGGCAAGGGAGGAGTGAACACAAGGCTGGTAGTTTCAGTGAAAGATGACAAGCAGCGATCAGGTGGCTGCAGGATCATCCATTGAGAAGGTGTTTTGGGTGACTGCTGCCCTAATTAGGGAAGGGCCAGCCCGATTGGAGTCGAGCATGATGGCTGAGATAGTTTGATCAAAGAGGAGCTCCTCCTTCCCTCTGAGCAGGGGCATGTCCCGATGACACAAAAGACAAGAATGTTCCCCAGAGGAAACCTGCCCTGCCAAATTCTAGTTCCCCAGCCAGGGTTGAGGGAATTGTTTCACCCTAGGCAGTGTGATAAAGGAGGGGGGCTCAGCAGGAAGTCCAGCCAGGCTCATGAGAGCTGTGTGCTTTGGGAGCAGGTCACCTCCCATCCCAGCATCGCTCACTCTCTGCCCGCTGCACAGGAATTCCTTACGCGCGCTGTCGGAGCCCTGCAGGCGCCTGGGTTCTGCACCTGAGCTGAGCTGAGCTGAGCTGACCTTTACACTGAGCTCCCAAGACAGCTGCTTTTCCAGATTCCAGGAGACCTTCCTGTAACAAATGGCTGCAAGAAAATAATCCTTTAGTTTTCAGCATCAATCCAGAAAAGTCGAAGGATGGCTTGGCTGGAGAGAGAGAATGGATCTGTCACGTGTTCACTGCCTGTCCACAGCCAATGAAACAGATGAACAGTTCTGGAAAGCTTATTGCAAATCTGTGCTGTTCCCTTTGGCAGACCAGGAAGGAAAACACCTAAATTTTGTAGGAATGTACACATAGGACAGAAAACAGCAGGCTCTAGCTCTATACTCTAAATATGGAAACAGAGATGAACTGAGGCATCCTACCCCCTTTGCTAAAATGCATGAAAAGAGCCACACAAGGCAGAAATGCAGTGATATCCCATAGGAATATCATAGGGGAAAAACTCTCCTTGGGAAGAGCTCTTCTTCCTTTAATCTGGGATTTCGGTTTGCAAATAACATATTGAGGAGCAACAGGATTGGATTCAATTTGTAATTCTTTCCTCTGGTGTTCCTGTTTTTTCCTATTAGCATATAATCTGGGACTTCTGTGCTTACTTATAGAGTAAGTCCAGATATTTTCATTAATATTGGCAAGACACTGATCACAACCAAAATCAAACCCAACCAAATTTTCCATTCTGTGATTTTCTTGTCTGAAAATTCTGAGTCGGCACTGAAAATCTGAGCGTTCACATCCAACCGAAGCTCGAGAAAGCAGAGCCAGAGCCAGAGGTGGCCTGAGCAAGTTGGGAGCTGAGCACTTTTGGGAGAGGGAACCTGTTAAAGCTGGTGAGATCTCACCAGTTCGCCACTGGGAGAGGGCAGAGTACAGAGCACTCTGAATTTGACTCATGCTGGTTATTTTTCATCCAGCGAGCATTCCCCATCAGAGAGAAAACAAGGCAGGGGAACCCTAAACATGGGGGAAGAAGGCAAATAATGTTCAAAGCATCTGCTTTCAAAGCAACCCAGTGCATACCCACTGAGGATCTCTGGATCAATACCCCATCCGTGGCAGGGGGATAGAGATGATCTTTAAGGTCTCTTCCGACTCCAGCCAGTCTGTATTTCTATGATTCTGTCTAGCCCACAGCAGAGTGCATCTACAAAAACTTGAAAATACTTTGCATCTTCTAACCACCTGCAACCCTAATATATATATTATATATATATATATATATATATATTGTAAATAAAACACAAAGTGTCACAGAACCAGGAGGAGCATCCTGATTGCAAGTGCCTCAGATCTTTATTTAATAAAATCACAGAAACAGTAAGGTTGGAAAAGACTTCTAAGATCAAAGTAGCAGCTCATGCTTCTGTCTCAGGACAAACCCCAAAATTCATCCAAGGCACTGTGGGAGCTGCTTTCCTACTCTGTATTTTATTTTTTTGCAGTAACCAGGTGTAGCCCAGGCTCACTCCATGGTGGTGTAGGTGTGTGCGAGGATCCCTGTCCAAACCTGCCCTGCTGACAGGGAACTTCAACACCCATTCGTTTGCCCCAAAAGCACCACAATAATGGTTGACTTTCCTCTGTGAGCACGTGAAACACACACACACACACACATACACACACACACACTCTCATACCAAAACTGATAAAAGAGTGAAAGCAATGCACAGGACACTGAGCAGCTGTGGGGGTGGGAAGGCATTTTCCCCAAATGGTCTCATCTTCCTTTCCTCTTTAGATGATCTACCCAAAGAAATTATTCCATAGGCATTCATCAAGGGAACACGGTGCAAGCCACACAGGCTTCAGCTAACAGGGATATCCCCAAATTTATGCTGGCAGGTCCTTAGAGGTGGGAGGCAAAACCAAGACCATGAGAAGCACTGGGACTTTGGTGTAAAAATCCAGAAAAATGATCTTGTAATATAATTTTATGCACTGAAACTATCCAGTGAGCCATGACAGAGCAACAAAACACAGCTGTCCTCCAGCAGCTCCAAAACCCTGCCCTGGGAACTGACACAGCCCAGTGTCCTCGCAGTTGTGGCTTTCCAGTCTGTTGCCTAGACAAGATTAATTTATTCTGCCTAACAAATAATGGCAGAGTTTCTAAGTAGCAGTGGTAGGTACTCATTAAAGCAAATCCTGGCTGAGCTGGCACAGAGGTGAAATAGCAGCTCTTACACAAGGCAGGGATGTTCCATGTGGTGATGCCATCACATTCAGGGCTATTACGTCCAGAGAGGCAGGGAGGGAGAGTCCATTCCAACTAAACCAGGGCTGGGAGTTTTATAGCATGGAGAATTTCAGTGAAGGTAGGATAAAAGAATGCATTTTAAAATTAGAAATGGACTGCATTTTCTGAGTGTCCAATGAATTGGTAGAGTTTCAGGCAAATTCAGGATGTGTTTCTGGCAGTGGGACAGTGAATTATCTTTTCACTGCTTGTTAGGTCAAGTGTTTCAGTATTTGTCATCATAACTGACCCAGGCTGGAAGGGGAAAAAAGATTTCTGAACCTGACCATGAAGAGGAAGACCTTTATATAAATCAAGAAAAGGTTTTAGCATCATTCCAAAGGGAAGATGGCATTACCATATAGTAAGAAACTGGATTTTCTACATAGTCTTCACTCTGTATAAGGAATGGTTTTCATTGTATTATAAATTGAATCTCCAGCTCAGTAGGTGGACATGGATAAAACACTGAACTAAGTTTCCATGTGTTTTTCCTCAGTCTGAAGGAAGAATAAGGATGCTTATCTCATTTTGGGGAAAATTTGAGTGGCATATGAGCACCATCCATGAAGTTAATATCTCCCATAACTGTAGAACAAATATCAGAACACTCAAGGAGACATGAGACTTTGAAAAATGACTACTTCTGCAGAGCCCAGGGGTTTGGTTTCTGCAACTCCTGGGCACTCCTGAAAGCATCTCTGGAAATTTTCTGTCTGACAGTGAAGTCCACAACACCCTCAGAATCCAGGCAGGTTTTCTGGATCACTTAGGAATGAAGTGCCAAATGTGTAAGGCTTTTCAGTTAAATAGCCCTTTAAATAGAAAAATAATTAGGGAAGGCAATGGTTAACATCAAGCAAAGATCGACAGTGTTTCACAGCCATGTTTTTAAAAGCAGCAGCAAAAATAATACCGTTTCTCGTGTGAATTGAGAATAAAAATCCCCAGGGTTCCTGATGTTTTAGGAAGTTGATTTCCTCTTTTGAAGTCTCTTCCTCATTCACCCTTTGTTGCAAATATTTCTCATAAATCCCTTTAAAGCTTCTTTGCAAATAAGTGAATATTTACCATCATTTTCCTTAATATTTGTTTATTCAACAGCCAGCTCTCCAGTGCCTTCAGCTGTTTGAAGTTGCATTGGTGAAATTGCACATGATTTGCATGACATTGGGCTGTTGTAAACATCATTTGCATTTCCCACCCTCCTTCTTCAGATAATGCAATGGCAAGAGAGATGCAAAGCCCATTCCCTATGGAATTTGTAATAGACTGAAAATGTGCCGGTGATTCCACACAAACCAGCACCTTGGGATGCCCCATGCTCTGAACCAGTCTGAAAAACTCTTCTGCAGCTGTGTATCAGATATAGAACTGACTTCTGAAAAACTCAAGAGCTTGTCTGCATCTCCTGAGATTGCAAAAATGGACAGGGAAGCTCCCTAGAGAGGCTTCCCATGAGACTTCTGTCACTTCTGATTTCAGACAGATACTACAAAGCCAAACTCCATTATTTTAGATATTTTAAGAATTAAATTTAAGAATTTTAATTATTTTTAGATATTTTTTCCCTCTTCACTTAGAGACCAGCAACCAGAAGACAGATTGAGAAATGATTTCTTAATTGTTTTTCTGAGAAAAAAATACATCAAGAGAAGGATGTGCTGTTCCCTATCACATTAAATCTGTTTGCTCATTCTCAGTAAGTACAAACTTTACTGGGGGAACTGGAAGTCAAGTAAATAATCTTGAGTGACCAATAAAATTTTTATTTATTTGCCTCTAGCTCCATTTTCACAGGAAGATCCTTCCTTTAAGAGAGAAGCTACATTACTCATGAATCAGCACCTGAATGGATAGGCAACATGGGAGGTTATGAGTAAGATTATTATTAAAGGGCTGTAAATGCACACACTTTGACAGAGCAATCCATCATTGCCTGACTTGCACAAAGCCAGCCCCACCTTCCTTCCAGTTCACAGCCAGGCTCGGTTCACCTCAAATCAAGCTCTTCTTACTCCACTGGTGATGTTTAATCAAAAATAATTTAATGACTGCACACTTTGAATCCCCTAATGAGCCCCCTCCTCATTTCCTCTCCCTGCTTCTCATAACCCTGATAGAGCACAGACTCCAAGGTGATAAGAAGTGCATTTACTTGTAAAACAAGTTCATACAAGTTATTTTTCTAAAAATTTTGCTTTGTAATTTTATTGAACTAGTTTTCACCAATCTAAAATCCGTCTAAAAGATTGAAAGTGTGAAAATTTGGACTTGGACCCCCCTTTCATTTTCCAAACAACACTGTTCCAGTTCTATCCTCAGACCTATTTTTAAAGGAGGAATATGGGGACCATTCTCAGGGGAAAGGGAGAGCTGCTTTGTGTTTATTGCTTTTTAGGTAAGAGCTGGAGTGTGTCTCCAAATCCAGTATTAAAAGTTACAATAAACATCTTCCAAGTTTTGTTCTTCATAATGTAAAATACCCCTCTGCAAACTATGGCAAAATCCCTTTTACGCTTCTTGTTTAGTATTTAAATAAAAATATATGTTTAGTACTTAAGAATGTATTATAAGAAAATTTTTTTTTAATTTAGAATAGAATATAACAGAAAGATGTTGCAGTGAATAAAAGTAAAGTTTGAATGAAATACAGACCTACTGAGATAAAGAACTGCATGTCAGGCAATGAACAGCTTCAGCCCTACTTCACAATGATATCAGAAATCAGAAGAGGTGCAATGAAACCAATTTTAAAATAAATAAATACATAAATGATAACAGAGGAACACAATAGGAAAAATACAAGGGAGGGCAGTGCTAAGGTTTCCCTGGCTGAATGCAGCATTGAGAAAAGCAATGTGGGATTTTACTGCCAAATTATTTTTTTCTTTTTCATAAAAAAATATTTACAATCTCCTTACAATGTCCCTGCATGGCTAGACAAATTCTTAACCTTCCCATCCCTAACACAAAGTCATAGGATCATGGAACGATTTGGATCTTCTTGTTCCACCCCCCTGCACTCTTTGCACACACAAGAATGGAGTTGCTCTGTTCAGATGTCGTGGGCCACGGCCAGTGCTGAGGAAACTCCTTTGGACTCAAGCTGGGCCCTGGACTTTTCCTGATCTCCAACGAAAGCATCTTTAAGGGGAAGTTTATTTTGCTTCGTTGCAGAACGCGTCTCGAGCGGACTCAGGAGGAGCGGACGTGTGGAGCCGCACTCACCCACGCCTGCAATCCCCTTTGGCCCCCGCCCAGCCGTAGCAAACAGGAGTTCATTTCCATCTCCTTTGTGTCCTGGGAAGCAAGGAAACCTCTCAGCTGGAGCCCATGGAAATTTTCAGACAAATCAGTCCTTTGTTGGAATGTAATACTTTGGAGACTAGCCAAGTTCAACTAAAGTGTCCTCGGGAAGTCTTTCTCAGGTCTAGCAGGAATGTGTTGGTCAAAAGACAGCTGAGGCCTTCCCCCTCCCCTCCATCTGCCAGAGAAAGCAGAGGTTTAACCTCTCTTGGAGCCTCTTGGGCCAGTGCTTGGGGTGAGCTTTTGTCATGCTTCAAACCTCCAGGTAAGTACATTAACTCCCAATAAAATCACTGTTGCTGGTCGCTTTTCCCCATCAATTTCTTTCTTTCATTTAAAAATCAACAACTTTAAGTTTCCATTTCTCTTCTGCTATAAAATAGGAACATTTTTGTAGGACGACAAATCTCCTGACTACCATTAATCCTGGAGCAGAGTTCTGTGGCCCAGTTGGCAGAGACAGTATCACCTGGAGAGTGTATTCCCAAGGCCACAATGCTCTAAAAGGAGACAAAAGTCAATATGATTGCACACTTGGAGCATATTTCTTCAATTACCATAGAAAAAAAAAAGATGTTTAGTGTGGTAAGTATAAACTGTTTGGGGTTTGAAAGTCTAAGCAAAATTAAGGTATTTAATGCTGCCCTCACATGAACTGGGACAAGGGGAAAGGTTTTAAAATTCCCCCTATATGCAAAGTGGAGCCATTGTCAAGCACAAAAAGTCATGCTAGAGCACAGCAAAACTGCCCCTGGGAAGCTACTCAAATTTATTTAAGTTGGGTAGGGAAAACCCTGCCTATTTGTTCTGACTCTGATGTCAGCCTGTGAAGGTGTGGGAAGATAGAGACACCAACCTGTTCATACTTCGAGCCCTACGTGGCACATCTGACGCACTCCAGGAGGGCAGGATGTGAGGAGTGCAGGCTCTGCTATGGCACCACGGCTGCCTCCTCCCCTCCTTCCCAGAGCATGGTGCAGAACAGAGCTCTGGAATGCTGGGGGGATGCAGCCAATCACAGACCCAGCCCTGGAGTCACTGAGCAGAGTCTGGACACAGTGTGGTCCCCACACAGGGTACAGGGAAGTCTGTGGTCTGACAGGAAAGGGAGATTCAGGCTGCCTGTGGGTCAGAAAAGATCTCTGAGTTATGAGACACTTGGGAATATTAACAAAACCCAGCCCTTTGTGTGATGTCATGGTCCTTGGGGTTCCCACCACAGGGCTGTGGGTGCTGGGAACAGCACAGTGGGAAGGTCACCCCAGCACATCCCAAGGAAACCCTTGGTGAGGACAGTGAGGAAACCCCTGGCACCTTCCATGCACCTCTCAAAGGACACTCTCACAGGACACCAAGTGGAGCACATCACCCAGTGGTTCATGGACACCAGGGAAGTGGGGGAGAAGCACAGATAAGAGCCTTGCAGCTGCCTAAAGTCAGTGGGGCTGACCTCGAGTGTCCTGGCAGTAAGACTGGCCATCCAACTGCTGTGGAGCTTTAAATTGAATTATTTGGGGTGTGACCACTGCTCCAAGAGCCTGGACAAAGGAGGCACCTCCTGTATGAGGGCAGAAGAGTTCCCTGATCCCTCCTGCCATTTGCAGTGTTTCCTCACTCCCCTCTCCTCTAGCAGAGCTCTCTGCAGGCATGAAGACCTGGAGAAATTTCCTGGAAAATCTGTGCAGAGCAGACACACATTTTAATGGCCAGCATTCACTGCTTGGCTCAGTGACTTTGGAAGAGCTCCACGAGCTCACTTGGTTGAGCTCAAAACCCATTACCACAGTGTGGGGATGAACCCCAGAACCTCTGGGGAGGGGATGCTCTGGAAGAAGGATATGGGAAAGGGCACTGCATTGGGAACTGCTCCGCAACTGCAGGAGCAACATCTCAGCAACCTTTCCTTAAGGGTCTCAAGTGTCAGCCCTGTGTCATAAGTTCTTCCACCTCTTCCATGCATGCAGTGCTCCATTAATTATCATTATTCATACTCTCATGGTGCCCAGAGGCCTCCATGAGCAGCAGCTCTTGTGGTCCAGAAATAAAAAAGAAGCAACAAAGACCTTCATGTGAAGGGCTTCCTTTTCAAAAAGACACAGCTCAGCAAGAAACAAAGCATCCAAAGTGTGGTGGCTTTTCTTGTGAAGGAAAAAAAGTCACAAGGAGACAGAGTTGAAGATGGAGCAAAGGAGGAAGAGGAACAAGAGTGAGGAAGAGAAAGCACAGGAAGAAAAGAAAAAGGAGATGTTGAGACCAAGGAAGGAGGACAATGAGGGAAGGGGAAGGCTCTGGGAAGGGATAAACAGCAGAGGCATTTGAGAGTGGGCAAACAGTCACCAAGCAGGAACAGACAGCAGTGGACATCACACCATGTCCACACTCCCAGATGGCAAGGTCATCAGGGATAGGGAAAAAAGGGCTGGCAGATATGACCTGGACATTCAACTGTCCCCCAGGAGCTCCAGCTTCCCCCATGGAGCTCCAGCTGTCTCCAAGGACAGCGCCCTTTGGCCAGCTCACCCAGCACATCTGCAGGGCCACCATGGAGCTTCCCACCCTCCCTTCACCACCTCTGATTTCCAGCTCTTCCTTGCTATTTATTTTCTTTTCCTTTCCTTTTTATGGAACAGTCCTTGGTTCTGGTGGCTGTCCCAAAGAGATTTGTCTGTCAGGGCCAGCACAGCTCCTTTTGACAAATCCCAGGAATTTTTTCTCCCTGAGGAAAGAGGCCCATGGCCCACCTCCTGTCTGATCCTTCTCCGGCTGCTTTGCAAGTACGACTGAGCTATGACTCAGAAGACAAAGAAAGAGCCTCTTTCTCCCCAGTGTAGTTAGTGGACAGAGCTGTGCACCTACAGAGGATGATTCAGACCAACTTGGATGTGTGAAACCTTTCAATTTTTGGAAAGTTTTCCGAAATCGTCTGAA
The DNA here is from genome assembly GCA_032173965.1 of Sitta carolinensis. Lineage (NCBI taxonomy): Eukaryota > Metazoa > Chordata > Aves > Passeriformes > Sittidae > Sitta > Sitta carolinensis. The sequence goes on from CM063289.1 coordinate 6,233,174, forward strand.
ATCGTAAAGCTTCCTGTGGCTGCCTAAATCATCTGTGACTTACAATCAAGCAGAGCAGGGAGAAATACGGACTGGGACTCTTGATAGTGACAGAATACAATGAAAATTTCATCAAATTACACTGAAGCTGGACTTCCATGAGCCTTTTGGATCCCTTCCAACTCAGGATATTCTGCAATTCCATGATTCTACATAATGTGGAATTGTTACTTTCCTGGCTTTTAAAGACATTCAAATGTAGAGAATATAAAAAAAAAGATAAAAAATATTGAGGCAGAAACCGTTTATGTCCTCTTATGCTGTCACTCATGCAGCAAGAAAGTACCCAGAGTGAAATATTTTGTGGGGAGAATAAAGAGCATAATCACCTCATTGCAAACCAGAAGTACTGAGAGAATCCCAATAAACTTAAATTGCTCCGGTTTGCAGCCAGAACGCTATGAGACTGAGGTTGGGAAGACCTTGTGAAAGCCTTAGAGAGCCAGAAATTGTATCACAGTGCTTGGAAAGCTTCTCGCAGCCCCATCCCTTTTTGTCCAGCTCCAGAGGAGTGGTGTAACACCACTCTCTTCCAGCACTTTGGAACAGCACCAGTGATTTCTTTTGTTGCCTTTTTTTTTTTTTTTTAATTCCTGGACTCTGACATCACCTGGTGCTGGTTGGTGAAGAAAGTGTGAGTTCCTGGGAAAGGCAGGGATGGGTTTTCCATGTGCTGCCCTGCTCACGGTGACGTAGTGCTAGCACAGCACACCCAGACCCAGCTCAGACTCCAAGGCTTTTTCCTTCCATCTGAGAAAAAGAAAGCCTTTAGTGACCCCAGCTGACTATAGCTGCCTGGCAAAATGTGATTTAACTGCTTTGCTTTTACCCACTACCACCCCACCAGAAGTACTCTAAATTAGGAGTGCAGTAACACTATATATCATGCAGAGTATGGACATGATATAAACTCTATTTAAATCCAAACAAAGGACTACTAACATTGTCACCTGAAAGGTTTCTGAGAGCAGTGAACTGCGTGTATAATGTAATTACACATGTAAATGTCATCCCTTGCTCCTGACCTGTTTTGATTCAATGGATTACATACATCAATAGCCTGAATTAAGAGAAGCTTCTCCTTCACGACTGATTTCTCTGCCTGCTGTGAATCATCAACCCCAAATCTTTCTTTGGCCAGAAGCAGACAGCAGGGCTGTCCAGCAGACAGCTTAGGTGTGCGTAAGCAAGTTTAGCACAAAGAGGCAAGTCTGAATCCAAAGCCTGAAACCTGTTCAAATATTCCTGCTCTCATTCCTGATGGAAAACCTTATTTCACTGGTATTAGTGCAGCATCTGTGTGTTCATCCCACAGGCTGAAATGAAATAATCTGTAACTGCTTCTCCATAAGCTTAAATCCCTAAAGGAAATACCAAGGACTGGCTAACTTTTGAAAGTGATGATAGAGGAGAAAAATGCCTTTCAGATCATCAGGAGAAGACATTAGAGACCTGAGGTAATTTACCCCCAGGTACCAGGACGTGTGTGCAGTTCTCCAGGTTCCTTGTCTTCACGAGCACTGTTTACATGAAGAAATGCTCTCAGGACAGAACAGTCCTTCAGGGAAAAGTATTGGCAAAAGAATTTATTTTCCTAATCAGTTTTGCCTTGCATGCCTGGCAGAAATGACAAAAGCTCAGGCTGTCACCTGAAGAGATCCAATATCAATGTTGGCTGCTGGCCAGCCTGCAGAGGTAGACAAAGATCTGGGTGGAAGACAAGTGCATGGACAAAGTCATGTCAGGACCTGAGACACTTGGATATGTAGATTAGATTAGATTAGATTAGATTAGATTAGATTAGATTAGATCAGTTGGTCAGAGCATGGTGCTGATAACACCAAGGTTTTGAGGTAGATCTGTGTAGGGCCATTCACTGAAGAATTGGACTTGATGGGTCCCTTCCAACTCAGAATATTTGTGATAGTAAAGTTAGTGGGAAACGTGCCATTCTGTGATTATATTATATTATATTATATTAATTATATTTTTTATATTTTTTTGGAAGAGAGCTGGTGGGAGAAACTGGCTTCTAGGAAAACCCAATCTGGAAGGGACCTCAGGAAGTCCCTGGTCCAACCTGCAGCTCAAAGCAGGTCACCTCTGGGGTCAGCCCAGAGCTTCACCCATGACGCAGACATGAGCAGGTGGCATTTGGAAGGTGACTGACACTGGAGTAGTCATTGCTTCTCCTGACCTCGCTTGAGGCCTATTCAGCTCACCTGATGCAACTCTAAAACAAAAGGCTGACATTTTCCACACAACTTGTAAAGCCCATGGTGTAAATAGACGTAATAACTAGTTGGATTAATGGACGAAGGGCCATTAATTGATTAGTAACAATAAATAAATGTAAGCCAGTATGGTCACCCTTACGCTACAGGCCTGGGCTGGGGGCACAAGAAAAATCCTGCAAGTAAGAATTGCTGCCATAGGTAGAGGACCAACAAATGTAAGCATCTGCAGCCTCAGCTACTCTGGTCTCAAAGCTTTTTCCAAGGCAGGAGAGCACTGACACCAGCACCACACCAGTGCTGTGCAGAGCTTTCCTTCTGCAAGCACACTTGTCTGCTTCTCTCCTTGGATGAGAGCAGCCCCAAGACTATATTCCAAGGATATTCCATTTATGCCACCACATTATTACAGAACCCACATTATCTCACACATAACTTTCACAAATCCATATTTTTAAGGGCTTAGCATGTTCACAAAAGCATTGTTCATGCTGGCAGGCTATAAAACTGTGCAATAACCTGCCAAGGGAAATTTCAGAAAATTTCTCCTCTGAGTCATCTCCATCAAGGGCATGAAATAGAGAAAACCTTTGAAACAAATTACTGGTTTCTGAGTTGGAAAAATGACCACACATACACATACACACAGACACACACACACGCCAGTGAAGTAAGGTCTTTCACATCACTTGCTTTTGTTTCCCTGTTGTTGTCCACACTACTGACTCATTCCTGTTGCACAGCTGAGAAAAAAACCTGTCACACAAGGCACGTCAACAGCAGCTCTTCCAATATGCAGGGAATTCCAACGTTTTCAGCACGGGTTTGTTGCAATTCAAAGAAAAACAGGCTTTCAAGAGTTCTCATAGAGTAGAAATTCTCTACAAAGAGCTCTCATAAATGCCAACATCAGGAATAATGAAACAAGGATGGTTGAGGTTCAGCAGCTGTTAATGGATTTCATCATCTTCCTGCTTTGGTCATGTACCAGTGATGCAGCTCTACACTCTCACAACAAGACTTGTTACAGAAAAAAATGACTTAATTTAAATTTCTATTCACACTCATGTGCTCACTCACAAATCACAGAATCCCAGACTAGTTTGAGTTGGAATTACCTTAAAGCTCTTCTAGTTCTACCCTCTGCCACAGGATACCAGGCTCCAAGCTTTGTTCAACCTGGCCTTGAACACTTCCAGGGATGGGGCAGCCACAGCCTCTTAATGGATTAATTAACTAATTCAATTATCTATATCTGAGGAGCTAATAAATATGTGCCTAGAAGTATATGAAATCATGTGAATCATCTGTCCAAGTGCCACAAACTCAAAAACTGTAGGAATTAGAACCAAATATTTATAGGAAGAACTTCCCTCTAGGGAGGGAAGGCAACAAAGCACAGAAAATTCTTTAATCCTTTAATCTGTTTGGTGCTTGACTACCTCCTTCTTAGCCAGGCTTTATTTCCATACAATGGAAAACAAACTGTTGGGCACCAAGCAGCAGCACAGGCCTGTTTACTTTGAAAAGGAACTCTGCAAAGCCATGGACCAATATCTTGTGCTCTCCTCAGGTTTCAGTGTTTACTGGGTGACTCACACAGTAGGTATGTAAACATGGATTAATCCATTAGACAAGAATGTATACAAATAAAAGAGTCTATGTCACTAATTTCCCCTTAAACCTGGCATGTAAATGTCACCATGGTCACAGCAAAAATGTCCAGGGATCTGCCCAGGCCTTCAGAATATCAACAGCATCATATAATCAGATCAGAATTAAACTCTGCCTTCTAGAATAAACACTTAATTTTTTTTTCACGTGCAAGCAAAGTTTCTTAGGCTTCTTCACTTGTATAAACATTCATGGGATCTCTAAATAGTCTCATCTGGCAATTTCTGATTCAGTAGCACCACTTACAAGAGAACATTGTACCATCACAAATACCATCTCGATTATTTGAAAGGGTTACTAGCTGGGCGAGAAGCTGAAGACACAGTGCTCTCCCTGTACAACAAGAAAGCAGAAATTCAAGTGTCACAATGTGGTTTTAGGTCAAAAGAGAGAAGGAAATATCTGCTTTGAGACATTTTCTCTGTTCAAAACTGAGACCAAGCTCTCACAAAAATAGGAAGTGTGGTCTGGGGATGTGGAAGTTCATGGTTGCCTGGTCTACCCTGAGGTTCAGACTGAGGAGGGAGCACACAGAGCTGGGAGCAGGGACAGTCTGCAGAGGAAGGGACTGGGACACATGGCCCAGTCATGCAGGAATGGCACAGCTCAATGGACTTGGTCAAGGGCAGCAAGAAGGATTTCTAAACCTACATGGGCAGTACAGTGGGACAAGGAAAATATGTCTGAGTGGGGCAGAGGATTTAGTGACTGTTGATGCAGGTGGGAATGAGGGACGCTGTCTACTTTGCATCACTGTCCATCAGGCAGATCTCCAGGCTCCAGAGCTTAGAGATGGGGCTCAAGGAGGAGAGGATCCACCAGTGCTGGAAGGGAATTGACTCCGGGTCTCTCAAGAAACCTTCTCCCTTAAAGTCCATGGGATCTGATGGGTGGCATCCAGTGGTGCCCAGAGTACTGGCTGATGTCCTTGCAAGACCTGTACATCATCTCTGAATGGTCATGGAGACCAGGGAAGGGCCCAGAAGATGGACAAGGCAAATATCGTTCCCAGGGTCTGTTCCCTGCAAAAAGATAAAGGAGGGTGGGGAAAGTAAATCAGATTATGGAGTCCCAGAATGGATTGGGCTGGAAGGGACCTTAAAAAACTCCTGCAGTTCCAGTCCCTGCCATGGGCAGGGACTCATTCCATTAGCCCAGGTTGCTCCAAACCTCCAAACCCCATCCAACCTGGCCTTGGACACTTCCAGGGATCCAGGGCCAGCCACAGCTTCTCTGGGCTCCCTGTGCCAGGGCCTACCCACCCTCACAGAGAACAATTCCTTCCATGTATTGAACCTAAATTTTCCCTCAGTTAGTTTGAACACATTCAAAGGATTCAAACAGACCTGAAAGTTCTCCAAATATTTCACAATTTTCTTAAGCAATAACAGCACTATAAGAAATTGCAATGAGAAGAATGAATTTTACTTTAATTTCATTGCCTTCAGCAATTGCGTGTTGTGTTGCAATTCATTTCATTCTGTAATGCTTCCTGTTACAGTAGCTGTAACATATCACCCCCATATTGTTTATAACGTGCATAAAAATATTCTTCATACATAACAATTCCACAAGCAACATTGAAAGCAGGTGGATTTCATTTAATCCCTTGACCAGTCACTGATGACAATTAAACTGGCCACAAAAAATATAAATAAAAATACTTTGGCCATCCATGGTTTAAGGAATCTGTTTTCTCTTCCATCCTGCCTAAGGCAAAGGGAAAAATATTTAATTCAAGTGATCTTCCTTTAAGGCTTTAGCAAGGACAATAGGAATTATGCAAGGCAGCCTCTGAATGTGCAGTCTCCTTAAAACAAACTGTGCAGGAGTCTTGAATAGAAATGCGGGGGGGGGGGGGGGGGGGGGGGGGAAAGGAGTGTTTTCTCAAGAAGGAAAAGTTCCTGTATTTCCTACTGCCTGGCACGGAGGGGGAAGCCACGTCCACAAAGCAGATCCTGGCACTCTTGTCACCTCAACTCCCAGCCACCTGTGAGCTCACTGAGGCCTGGCTGGAATTGTCTTGGGGAAATTTTCTTGCTATTGCTGTTCAAACACTGAACATTTTAGTGTAGTTTTAGTTTTGTTGGAATCTATTCACTCTGCCTAAAAGACAGAGTAACCACGGTGCACTTGAGGCCCAGCCTCAGATGGGCTCGAGGCTCCCCAGGCTGAGCAGGATTATCAGCTCAGGAATTGATTAGCATTGGAATTGATTAGCATTGGGCATTACAGTGGCTATTTGGACACAAGGGCTGACCCTCACTGCTCATTCCAGGCAGGAGGAAGGTACAATGTGCTCCCATGGCCAGCTCCATCCATGGAGGCTCTCAGGACTCAGCTGCTGCCAGTCCTGAGTGACCTGGTCTGACCCAGAGCTGACCTGCTTTGAGGGGAGGTTGGACAGGGTCCTCCTGAGGTCACCTCCAGGCTGAGTGAACCTGTGGCCCCATGGCACGGACACAGCCCTCACAGTGTGTCACCAATCTTTGACACAGCTGACTTCCTGCCCTTGTGCAAAGCCATTTCCCTGCAGGATATGTGATCCAGGAGCAGGATCCTCGGGCTGACCACACCGACAGCTTCCTCACGCTTACACAACTGGTGACTTCAAGGAGTTACGCACTGTCCACCCTTTCAGCTTCCATGAATGAAACACCAGTTTTCGTGGATTTACAGCCCTTTCCCATGACCAAATGTTGTCACTGGTTGGTTGTGTTAACCTATGCTGCAATACCCAGTGCTGGTCACACAGTTATTAGTGGTCTGTTAATTGTGCCTCCATTTTCTGTGCAATTGAGAGAAAAAATAGCTGTATAAAGGTCAGATCCTGCTTTTCAGCTCTGATCCAAACAGTGACCCACATTTCCATTGCTATAACTAGCTTTGATCATGAACAGGACCTAGGAGACTCTTAAAGCCCAGGGAGAAAAAGAAATGCTGAAATTGCAATCCAAAAAATTCCTCCAGTCGCTAAGAGCAGAAGGAGCAGCCCCATGTTGACCATTTCCAAAGGTCCCTTGGTAGGGACATTACCTAGTCTCACCACATCCAATGATAAATTCTAGGGTGCTCTTCTCCTTGAGCTCTCATGATTTGCTGATAGACATTGGCTTTGCAATAGCTAAATCCATGGAGAGAAAACTAAATACTTTGGTTCAATGCTTGAATAATCTGGATTTTCTGCTCACCATGCTAAACTCTGGCACCTGAATGTAGATCTCTGACAGCAGCATGAGAGTGAAGGAATTGCAGTCACTGGATTCCTGCAGCAATGTCCGTGTGAAAAGTTCATGTGATGCACCTCAGGAGACAACATCAGGGGTATTTTTTATCAACAGAATCAAAAGCCTGGAGAAATATGTCCCAAAGAGTGACATGGGTGTCTGAGACATCAGGTTGGCTCCAGAAGGTGCTGGAAAAGTGTTAGCACTCTCTGAGCTCCATCACCTGCTGCAGACACATTTTGTGAGGGGCTGCCCACACTACACCCACAAGTATCATGGGGGCCCAGAAACTCTTGTATCCTTTTTCTTTGCTAGGAAAAGCTCCCTTGACTGAGGTTGTAGGCTCAGAACAGACAGACCAGAAGAACTTGATGAAACTTGATTCTGGCCCCACCACAGCTCACGAGCCCTCATATCAAGCCCACGTGGTTGTTACCAAGCTCAAGTTACTCAGGAGAACAAGCTATTCACTGAACTGGTTTGTATCACACCACTCACTCTGCCTTTACTCTCAGATCCTTTCTATAACGTGCTGGAAGAGTTTCCTTGTTGATGAACTTGTTGTTCTGAACCTAGCTATTGCACTTATTTGGCTTTTCTGAGACTTTGATAAGATACATGGAAGGGTTTCATAAACCCCAAATCTCTCCCTTCATATGACTCAGTAAAGTCAGTGGATAAGGTTGTTCCTAGAGGCATTAAAGGCCTTCACTAATATCTGCATTTCAATCAAGTTATTCATATTATCATGTGTTGAACTTGCACAGCGAGTTCTACACACCAGTAAAAGTGCAATAAACCATTTTGGCTGGCTCTTTCCTTAACCAGAGCAGTCAGTGAAGGGAAATGAAAGTGATTTGGACCTTTTGAGTAGTTTTTGTCCCCATCTGTTCGCTGGTGCTTGACAAATACATTAATGTTTGACCAAGGCCGTGTCACTTCAATTTTTCTAATGCTTTATTATAGATGGAATCAGGATAGGTTGGTTTTATTATGAAAATCTTCCCTGTTTCTTATTGCAAGTTAGAACCAGTTTTTAAATATCCCCCACTGTGAATCTGGATATAAAGGAGCCAACCAGCTCTCTGAAAGGAAATTGCTGGATGACCAACACGGTTTAAAGTCCCCCAGCCCTCCCACTGTGCTGCATACCATAGTGTGCCATTGCACTGAGTTAACATATTCTCTTCATCCAGCAGGTTATGGGAAGCAACAGCAAATACCTGCCCATTTCCTGTGTCCTGGACTGTGGGACAGAAAAGGGAAAGCTTCCCAAAATCACCCAGCTGATGCAGATTTTAGTGGGATTTTAGAAGAGCGGAAGCACCATTCATCACCCCTGCTCTCTTCAAATGGGAGTTAAAGCTAGTAGTTTTATTATTCAGGGAAATATAAACAGTTCCTGAACAGACTGGCTGCGTGAGAGCAGTTACTAGTAAAAAGGGGAACCCCTGAACTCCCTGGAAAGGGTTTTTTTAGCCAGCCAAGGGGCTGATGCAAAATGCCTGAACCTTGCATGCACTGCCAGTGCATGATCACTGCTATGCCAAGCACTGCTCTGTGCCTGCACACCCACAGGGACACTTCCTGGGCTGCCTGGGTGTCCCAAGTCCTCCTGACACCCAGTGAGGAGAGAAAACAGCTGGTCTTATTCACCTTTTAACATGCCATGTGGGGAGAGGGGTCAGGATGTGAGGGCTGCAAGGCTTAGCTGGGCAGGGAGCAGGATGGTGAGACAGAGGGAACAACAGCACTGGCACCAACACCAGCCAGCCTGGAGAGAGGAGACAGGGCTGAGCTGACTGAGGGCTGCCAAGGGACAGCTCCGGTCTTTCTGTGACAGGGACAAGACCCAGGGAATGGCTGCAGCTGTGCCAGAGAGGTTTAGGTCGGATCTCAGGAAAGGTTCTTCCCCAGAGGGTGGTGGGCACTGCCCAGGCTGCCCAGGGAATGGGCACTGTTCCAAGGCTGCCGGAGCTCCAGGAGTGTCTGGACAATGCTCCCAGGGATGCCCAGGGTGGGATTGCTGCAGTGTCTGGGCAGGGCCAGGAGTTGAATCCATGATCCCTGTTGGTCCCTTCCCTCTCAGGATATTCTGTTATTCCATGACTCTGTGAATTGCACTTATATATGGTCCATGTTCATCCTTGTCTAACAAACAGAGATGCCTCCAGGAGGACATCCTAGGTGGATCCTGTTGGAAAAAGACACAGACAACATGGGCATTGGGAGACTCACCCAGAGAGGCTGGTTTTGACACAAATCCTCAGATCAACATCCTAAAGGACCTTAAGTTGAAATTATCACATATTTCCTGGAAAAATTAACACCGACACATGTTACAAAGGTTATTTGGTGGGTGAAACTTCCCAGAAAAATCTTCTTTACCTTGTGTTTGACAGATCACCAAGGTAAAGCATGTCCCAAGGACAAGCCTGCTGGACACCTCTGGCATGGCTGAGCTTGTCTCCCAGGCAGTCACCCTATGGCCAAGCTGAATGCACTGCGCTGAGACCCTGGACGCACCTTGGAAATTTTCCATGCTTCAATGAATCATTCCTGAAGGCTGATGCAGCTGAAGTGGTGCTTTTTGTGCATCAATCAACATGAAGCTTTTGGCACTGGCTCGGTGGAAGTCACCAAGAGGAGATGCGCTGATCCCCTTCCTCTCCCACTGGGAACGGGAATCTCCAAACTGTTCATCCCCTTGTTCCTGGCAGCACAGGAACAGTCCTCACTGGGAACATGAAGTCCCACCCTTTTCTCCCAATTTGCAAACACTTTTCACAGGAGAAAAATTCTTGTGCATGACTGTCACTACAAAACTTCATATTGATGTCACAATCCTCGAGTTTAAGCCCAAACTCCTGAAAGTTTGCTGTAAATACCATGATGGGGACATGGATGTACCTTGGCTGACATGTTGCCAAAGAGAAGGGGAAAATCACTGTCTGCAAGTGGGGGATATTTGTTGGGAACTGCTGCAGTTCATGCAAATATTTTCCAATAAGAAGAAGGTCCCTTTTTAAGAAAGGCCTTTATAAACTTTTCACCAAGGCTGAACTCTGAAAGAGAAGTTATGCAGTGGTGTGGTGTTTGGGCTGCTGCCCTTCTGGTAGCATTCAGATTAAACACTAGATTGAGAACTCTTCAAAATCAAGATATGATCTGAGGGCTGGAGCCCCTCTGCTCTGGAGCCAGGCTGGAGATCTGGGGGTGTCCAGTCTGAAGAAGAGAAGACTCCAGGGAGACCTTTGTGACAGGACAAGGGGAATGGCTTCCCACTGCCAGAGGGCAGGGTTAGATGGCCTATTGGGAAGGAATGGCTCCTGGTGAAGTGATGAGAAGCTGCAGTTGCCCCTGGATCCCTGGCAGTGTCCAAGGCCAGGTTGGATGGGGCTTGGAGCAACCTGGCATAGTGGAAGGTGTCCCTGCCCATGGCAGGGGATGGCACTGGATGAGTTTTTAAATCCTTTCCAACTCAAACTAGTCTGGATTCTATGATATGTTGAATCATTGTGGGGTTTTAGATGATTTTTGGCTGTGATGTCTGAGAAGCAGGCTTTTAACCTCCAATCTAAATACACACACACATCAACAAGTGACAACTCATTAATTAAACACATTAATGAAGAGTTTGGCTCAAAAATTAACAGCCAAGTATGGATTTCAACCATCAACAGCTCCCTGTTTCTGACACTACAGTGGCTGGGGAAGGAAGTTATTAAACAGATGAACGATCTTTGGGTTCCCTCTTCAGTTTGAAACAGTTTGAAATAGGAAGCTTGAAGGCCAAGTTAGAGAAAATGAATCAACCAAAGCAAAAGAGCGTTTACATATTTCTGAAGCACAGTATGTAAAGAAAGTTGTACTTCCAACTCTGGAATGGGACCATTGCACTGCCAGTCCTCCATGACAAGTGCAGCACAGGTTTTTGCACCTCCTGGACCAGAGATTCACCTTTCTTTCAGGACTGGAAGCATGGGAGGAGGAAAGTCACCTTTTCATGACTTTTACTTTCCAAACCTACCAGCAATCTGGGTTGTCTGCTTTTATCATTGTACATCTGAAGCAGCCTCAGGTCTTCAAGCAGGTGCTCTTACAGGTCAAATCTATTTCTACCCATTTTTATGCTCTCAGAGAACAGAAAAATCTTCATTTTTTTGGTGTTTCTACAACCAGCATCTACCAATTAATTTATCTTTCATTATAATTATTTATAGAGCTAAGACTTTTATGCACATAGCTTGAGTTGACTATTAGTAATTATTTTAAAATAATCTTTTCAATTCAGTCCTTCATTGTAAAGGTCAAACATGAATGCATGGAGAAATATGAAACACCCCCCCCCCCCCCAATATTTACAGTAAAAGTATTTTACTACTTTTTTTATTTTACTAGACCCACACTACTCTGAGTGGAATTCATAGTCAATAATTTTTCTCAATGAGGCTGTGCAGCTGAAGTCCTGAACTCACTTTCACAGAGAGTTTTCACAGGTTTGGGGGTAGAATTATCAGGTGCAGGGACCACACTCACCCTTGAGATTTTCCCTGCAACTCCCATCCTCCAGCTGCAGGTACTGAGATCTCCCATTGTGCAGGAAAAGATGCCATAAATATCAGGAGAATGACTGACCAACTTCCCAATGGCCAGAGCAATGGAACCCTGCAGACCCTGTCTAATGATGTGATTTGATTCTACTCCATGAACTGTGTATGCTGTGGGAAAAACTCCAGTGCTTGTGAGACATCCAGCTGCTAACCCAGACAGGATTGTAGGGCTGTCCCAACAGCACCTCCTCAGCCCTGCATTGTTCAGCCTGTCCTGGATTTACACAGCGACTCAAAGTGCAGCCAGTGGCTTCTGGAATGCTGAAAATGCAAATGGGGAAAGATCAAAAGATCCCACCCCTGAGTGGTCTTTCCTGGATCAGCCTGGAAAAGCCTCAAATCCACAAGGTCGTTTGGGTGGGGAAAGCATGGAAAAGGCTCATGGGACATGAAACACCTGTCACACCTACATGGATACTGACTGGTCACACACCTTCCAAATCCATACAAAGCTCCCTGCACCAAAATTCCAGGGGCCTTCTGATCCCTGATCTTGGAAAGCCACAGATGGGAACAAGACCACACAATCATTTTCAGGCACAAGCTCTCTTCTGGCAGCTGACTGGCCCAGTTCCAGCTCTTGTCCAAGAACTGGGCACTCTGACTTGTCCAGTTCTGGCTCTCTTCTGAGAATTGGGCACTCTAACCTGTTCAGCTCTTGCTCTCCTCTGAGAACTGAGCAACCAGCTGGACAGCCTGGAATGCAGGATGGCTCCCAACCTCCCAGTCATCACCAATACTGCTTTCCCAAAACCTGCTCTGGTCACTGGGATTCCCAGTGGCTCCCTCTCCCAAGAGCAGGTAACCAGGTGGGTTTATACCAAAATCCTGGCTGCTTTAGCCATGAGTCCCTCATAAATGACATATTTTCCTGAATTCTTTTGGGTGTGGGGAGCTCAACATCATGTCTCCCTTCTCTGGATTATGGATTATCATTATGGATTTCTTTGGCTGAGATCATCCTGGATGCCTCCCTTCTTTCTTCAACTGCAGTCTTCAAAACTATTCTAGCTTCTCTTCCAAATCTGAAAGTGAACACACCACTTCTGAAGATTCAGATAAAAGGGTTTTTGCCACAACTGGCTTGTGCCAAAATCAAAGAGGAGGGAGCTGCATGCTCTGTGATAGGAAATCTGTGTTGAACAGCTCTGTAGAATCCAAAAAGCAGCTGGGAACAACCCAACTTGTATTTCTGATGGATAAGAAAAAAGAGAAACCAGAATGTGGTTTCTTTTCAAATCCTCTCAGAAGATACAAACATTTTAAAACAAAACACTGAACTCTGACACTAAGGAAAACATGCAAAAGCCCCAGGAAATCTAGAGAAAACCCCAAGGAAGCAAACAGACAAAAGATTAACTTTTTTCTTAATTAAATGATTAGCAAGTAGTGTGTAACATTCCTGCTGTATCTGACTATGCCTGACTCACATGCACTGAAATTTATGGAGCATTAAGGTCTGCCTGCCCTCACAAAGGTGAAACAGAGAAGTCTGCTTCACTGTTCATCATATATTTGAAAAAAAAAAAAAAAAACCACAGTGGAATAACCCTGGATGACAGCAGGTGCTAAAATGCTCCTCAATATTGCCTCAAATCTGTCATGGGAAATCAGCAAACCAATGTGAACTACAACCTCTTTTATTTACCCATCACCTTCCCTTCTGTA